>JAUPFN010000030.1:13956794-15188097 GCA_036924255.1 Apodemia mormo
TGGACAAAACAAATTAAAAATAATTGACTAATCACATAAGTGGTTTTAAGAAAACCCGAAAAAACTGCCAAAAATGCAAGAAATGGCTCATAATTAAATTTACTACCATTATTAATGACAATTTTGGTAATTCTGTTTTAAATTAAAGACAAATTTATTTAAAGGTGTTACCGGTGTTATACAATGTTTTTTAACGTTTGTTGACAAGCGGTGTCAGGGCATAAAATGAAATGTGTCAAAACGTTCATTCGTCAATATCCGTCAAGCCGTTTTTGGGTGGAGACGTAACAAACATTCATACAAACTAACGTTTCTATCTGCTAGATAAATGTAAGGACTTTTATTAATTGTACAGTTGTTTTGTAAAGATAAATGACACGTTTGAAGCATTTTTCTCACAGAGCAAGCCTTCTATGATCAGTAACATCTGGCTTAGATTTATAAAGTTGTTACAATCTGATGGCCAACTCTATCAACGCGCTTGCTCATTGGTCAATACAAATGGCGCGCACTCATTGGTCTATTCAAATAGCGCGTGCGTGGGCCAATTCAAATATCGTGCGCTCATTGTTGCATTCAAATAGCGCGTGCTTATTGCTCCATTCAAATAGCGCACGCATTGGTCAATTCAAATAGCGCGCGCTCATTGTTCCATTCAAATTGCGCGTGCTCATTGCTACATTCAAATAGCGCGCAAGCATTGGTCAATTCAAATAGCGCGCGTTAATTGTTCCATTCAAATAGCGCGCACGCATTGGTCAATTCAAATAGCGCGCGTTCATTGTTCCATTCGAATAGCGCGTGTTCATTGCTCCATTCAAATAGGGCGCTCGCATTGGTCAATTCAAATAGCGCACGCTCACTGCTCCATGCAAATACCGCGGACGCATTAGTTAATTCAAATAGCGCGTGCTCATTGTTCGATTTAAATAGCGCGTGCATTGGTCAATTCAAATATCGCGCGCGCATTGGTCGATTCAAATAACGCGCGCTCATTTGTTAATTCAAATAGCGTGAATTACTAAATAGCATTTTATTATTTTAATTTGTATTGTGAAGAATATTGAAGAATTCGGTAAAAATCGTTGAAAGCATAGAGACAGGCGGATTAGTCGTTAAAAATGTAAAATATGCAATAATTGAATATATAGTGTATAATAGTTTTATTCAATAATAAATATTGTTTATTTTAATAATGATATAGTAATTAAATAGTTTATTAACCCGCCATTGGTGACGTATATATGGTCTCTCAGACATATAGGGTGATTCGAAAGATTAGAATAAATTTTTCACCCGCCGTCGATTCGAGTTGCGATTTCGAGTAATTGCCTCATTTTAAGTACCGTTGGTACCACTCATGAATTTGCTACGGATGCACTTCAGCGAGTATCAGCACCAATCCGGTCCGCAAGACCAGCGTCACCAAACATATAAATAAAATATTTTTAATATTTTCTTATAGTAAAATACGTGAAATTTTTTTTCAATGATATATATATTTGTTTATTTTCTAAGAGTTTGCAATGTCCTAAGATTGACAAAGGCTGATTTTAATTAAAAAAATTAACATTTTTACTAATTTCAAATTTTTTACAAACGTATGGGTAAATAGAATATTTTTAGTGTTGTGAGTATAATTTTTTGATAAGTAATAAACAACCTGTGATCGACTGAATTTTTGTGTTTTATTTTCATAAATGTGTTTATAATTAAACCTAAACCAACTAAAAGTAGGATAACTAGCCAATGGTTGGCAAAATCTTAGGTTGAAAACCCTTTTCTGTAAGACCGGCGTCACCAATGTTGTTAGTGAAATTGACGTCACCAATGGCGGGTTAAGATTATGTTAACATAATTTGTTTTTTTTTTATTAATTCTATAAACAAAATTATTTGATCATAAATTTGACTTTCTTTAAGAATTGATCTCTGAAAATTTGACTTTAACAAATTTAATAAAAGGAACAATTTATGTTGTTTGTTTTTCGAAATTTAAAAGATTTTAAAGAACAAATGCATTTAAATGTTTTTTATACAAGAATTACAATAGTTTATTACTATTGTAGGTTGCATTACTATTAATAATACAATTTGAAGGGTCATTTTTATGCCATTTTACCAGTACATTTTGGTTAAACCGGTGAGAGCACGCTAAGCAGGTTAAACCCTCTATAAAACCAGTTTATAGAGGGTTTAACCGGTTTCTATAAAATGTTTCGCTCGGAGCGTGTCTGAGATGAGAGCTCTTCATTAATAAAAAGTTATTAGATTTCATTATAATGTAGATGATTAATAATTATGTTTACTGTGCATTTTTTCCTTCTACCCTGCACAAATTATATTTTATTTAATTGTTTATTGTATGTTAATCTGTTTGTTGTTGAAATAAAGAATTTGATTGGTATAGTTTTTTATCTTTTTTTTATCATAAGATAGCAAACAAGCAGATGGATCTCCTGATGGAAAGAGTCAACCATCGCCTATAGATACCAAAGGTGTTAACGGTGCGTTGCTATCCATGTGATAAGTTAATGCCAGTTTCCTAAGTATGCCGGATACTTACCATTTAAATAACACAATGCATTGACGCTATTGCGACAGGAATAGGTAAGGCGGTGGTACCAAATACTTGGGCGAGACGTGGTACCACCTACGGCTAACGCACACCAAGAGCAGAGCATTTTTTGTTAGTACTGAAAGGGTATTGTCCATTACAGGCTATATGGTGACCATGTGTTTTTTTAAAAACCATTTTTACCAAAAATCATTATTTTATTTTTAAAACACGATGGTACTATTTTAAGAACTGGAATTTAAACTTAATTAGAAAATAAAATAAAAAGTTATTGACGTTAATTTTTCAATTCTAAAGTCCCATTGCGGCATAGGTCTGTACCACGTTGATTGTAGAATTTAATCGATTTTAACATATAATCGATTCGCATTGTTGTCGATTATAATATCGTACATAACATACCTAAACATGCATATTTGTTTCTTTTCTTGTATATTCTGCTTTTATTTACAGACTTTTGTTTATAGATAAAACATAAATAACTAACAAATACTAAACTAATAAAATACAATCGTGAAAATAACGAGTTTATTTAATAAGCGAATAGATACATTTTGTACGGTATAAGCAGTAAAAGTACTTTTTAATGTAATTGATTATCATCTGTTTTAGACAAAATGACTGAAGCACTATTTCCTAGTTAAATAAAAGTAGTATCGGATTATTTGTACAAATCGATTGTTTTTGCAATCTAGGACATTCAATTTGAGATGGGTGGTATAATCGAATGACTTCACTAATATTAACATTGATAGTCTATTAACAGATTCGGTAATCGGGAGCCCAAGTCATTTTTTGGATGTTACATGGAACAGATCTTTTTTTGTTCTAGTGGTATGAGTTTTGACGCATTATTGATATAGTGGTAACATTAAGTTTACATATTTTAGTTTCTTAAAAATACATAGAAAAACAAATACAAAACATAAAAACAAATGATTATAATATGAAAATATATTTTTTCTTATATTTTTACTTCTTCAACAAAAAGAATCAAGCTCCATTAACCTTACTATCTTGTGAATTTAGTGATTTGTTTAATTTATATGTCTGTTTTAAATATCTTATCATTCACACTATTAGTTTGCTAGCCGGTTTCAATTTATATCGATCTCATTCGTGAATTACGATTCTTAATTAAATTAACAACTAAGAACGTATTTGTCCAATCGAATCATCCCGAGACGAGAAATTATAAAAGTTAATCGAATGATTTCGTTAGATGTCATATTCACCCACCGCTACACTAATAAGCATGTGTCAAAAATTGACATTAAAGGAATAAATAAACAGTAAACACGAAACAAACACGAAATAACAAATAACAATAGCTTATTTTCAATTTGCGATCTAGTATTCGGTTAATGTAAATGATTTTCCGGTTCTTTTACTTGTCGTTTTGAATTGTTAGTTATCAACCGCTGCAAATGAGGAGCAATTTTTTACTTTTGGACTTGTAATCTGTTTGTAATTTTGACCCCGGCGTTATTTTAAACACTAAACCCACCGACTAATCGGACCTGGGCATGTTATTGGATTTGGATTCAACTGTGTCTGCGCCTTCTGTTAATTCGACTAACAATTGATGGCATTGATGTTTTGCATCGCAGGAGACGAAATCTGGAGCTTCTCGTAGTTCGATAATTATCTATGGATTGCTCCCCATGTGGTAAGGCAATTTTTATTAAGATTACATTATTTTAGTATAACAGGGCAAGATCTTTGTAATATTGTGATTATATATAATATAATATAAGTGTGATAAGCAGTATATGTTCACTTTGCAGGTGACAAATCAAAGTGCAGTCTGTCAATTTTACTGGATGTTGGTACTTCACAACTCAACAATTCTAAAATCCAGCACAAGTGAAGAACATCCTCGACAGTTGTGTGGGAATTGTATGTCAATATTACACAGTAGAAATCATGTTCTCAATGCAACTACACCAAGAACAATACACATAAGAATTGTGATTAATGAATGGATATCACCTTGTCAGGTAAATTAATAATCTTGACACATTCATCTAAACATACCTTGTACTATGTGTACTAAATATATAGGATAATTATATATTTAGTAGAACTCTTTCACACACACAAATATATTTTATCCAACTGTTATTTTAAACAAAGACCCTTAGCTTCATCGAAAGGAGCTGAAATCAACTATTGAGATAGCATTAATAATTTGAGTTTGTTTGTTTGTACATCTTCAAAAATACCAATAAAATGGAAATAAATGTGCAGTTAGTTATGACTATAAAGAGCATGGGGACTATAAAAGTATAGGTTTGTTAATAAAGATATTCCGAGTAAATACTTACTGCTAGTTCCGAGTAATTACCAACTATCTAGGTAGTTAGTTTGATTACACACAAACATGTCTCACATTTTAAAAGTTAATAATTATATTTTTAATGAATTTTATCTGATGAAAATTCAAATTGTTACAGATCCATGAAACAGATCACATTTGCTATCTATGTTGGCTCCCTGTAAATAGAATACCCGTTTCTGGAGTCCCAGCAAATCCAGTACAGGTTCAGGAATTATGGTTCCTGTATTAGAGAGATATGTAGATCGAGCCAGCAACCTACTTGAAGAAATAAGCATATAGGCAATTGCACATTCTCAAGGGGAAGAATACAAAGCAACCACATAAGCTATAATATATATTTGTATTTTATATAATAATGATATATTAGACAGAAATGTTTTATTACAATATTGTTGCAATCATCATGTGTAGGAAGAACGTAGGTTGCTCACGTAATGACCATTATCTGGTATTTTGTTTGGACAAGGCATGATAATTATATACAGCCCCCTGCCTAGTTCTTATGAAGTATATTAATAATCTAAGATGATTTATAAAACCATTACAATTCCTTATGTGAGTTTTATTTTAGAACATAATAACTTTGTTTGATTTTGTGTTAAAATCTCATGATATTATGATATGCTTCAATATATAAACATAATAAAACATGTGTATCATATTATAAATGTAAATAATTGACATCATAATAGAAGAATTTGTTTTTAGCATGTTGATAATTATAAATAAATACACTTCTGCCGCACCAAGACTACAACTTTTACCATGCTGAATATGACATATTTTTACATTTTCCTGTTATTTCTTTATTATAAATAATTTTGTTTAGATATCAAGCATACAAAATACTAGTTAATAAATAGCTGAGTTAATGGTCACATGTAGCCGAACAGTCCATACAAAGTGGTCGATTCCCTTTAACCTTATGTCTCTACATTTCAAATTTAAATGCACGTTAAACTTGATGCTCGAGCTTGTGAGATGCGTGTGAAAGAAAAAGTTAATCAGAAGGATTAAAAATAATAAACGTACAAAGGAGAAAAGCATTTTCTATTCATTTTAGAAACAGCTATTTTGTAGGTGTTTATTGTAAAGAAGAACTTGGCTGGACTCGCTACCGCGTGCCCAGATCCACAAGTTTTAATAAGCAGTTTAGTATAATTAACTAGGAGCAATATCAATTTATTAAATTCAAAGTAAAAATAGATTGAATTATTTTGAAATAAAGCATGGAAAATATTCTACATTATTATATATTATTTAGAAATAAAACAAGACATCGAAATCGAATATATATTCCTTTACATAATTAAATTACATATTACGTTACATCAAATTAAATAATCTCCTAAAACACATAGAAACAATTGCACGACTTAATTCCGCCATCCCCGTTTTTCTATCGATCGTCGAGGTGCACAGAATCTAGGCATCGTTATATGGTGGACGTTCCACGTACCCGGACAAAGCGGTTCGACTCAACATTCTTTATTCGAACCGCAAAGGACTGCAACATGCTTCCTGAGTCTGTGTTCCCGGACGAGTACAATCTGGAGATCTTCAAGAGAAGAGTGAACAGGTACCTTCTAGGGAAGCGCGTTCCATCTTAGGCCTCATCTTAGCTTACCATCAGGCGAGATCGAGGTCAAGTGCTTACCTATCGATAATAAAAAAAAAAAACAACAACAACAACAACTTATGTCCGTTCGGTGTGATTGCTCTGTAGCGGTATGAGTGTGGCGGATCCATAGCTTTTATAGTCAGTGACAAATAAGTTACGTCACATCGGACAATTTTAATACAGATTCATTTGTTTTCATGTTTATGATTAAGTTAAATCATAAACAAAATTAAATTATACAAAAATAGTGTAAATGTGTTTAACTGAACTAATTAAATACATAATCTTACAATTGGATTATTAATGAACAACTTAGGCTATTTTCTATGAAAACAGTTAAATATCATAAAATACAATATGTTTATGAAAGAAAATGTTTCAAGCTATGTTATTAGCAACAGAATTTACAACATTATAATAAAAATTGTTGCAAATGATCTGTATCACATGTAATAAAAAGGTTGAAATATTTCGAAGTTAAATATTTATAAGAATCATTAAAAACACAACCACAAGCTGAATAAGAAAGAATATAGCTTGAAGATTTGCAATTTTATGTGAGTATTATGGCCTATTGATACAATATCATTAGTAAGCTTAGTAGTAGGGACGTTTTTCTTTCGTAATTGTAGAATTTGATGTATAAACATACTGAAATCGCTATAATAATCTATCACGTGCGTGAGCGTACTTTAGCATCCGCTGCGCGCCGCCTGTGCGTTTGCGGGGTTGCCCACAGCAAGATTGGAATTAACCATTAAGAGGTGTTAATTTTTATGACTATTATTATAATAATAGTTTAACTTAAACTACGAAAAATTTTAAATATTAGTACATTTGCTACGCACGCACAACAATTCAAAAACACAATACGCATTATCGACTTATTTGAGTAACAACTTACCATATGTTTAAGATTAGTAAAAATATAATTACGTTATATTTTTAAAATTTACGTAGTTATATTTTTATTAACCTTAGGGCGAGTCATCGGGACAAACGGTAAAAAAAACTGGTTTGCTAAATCGTTTTTTTATTGATTGTTAAATAACAATTTTGCAAAAATTACACGATTTATCTGAAGATATGATCTAAGGAATGTGCTAACTTATTTACACGATAGAATTTACTGTACTCAATCATATAAAATTCCAAAAATAGGCTAATAAAAACTCTAAAACAAATAATTTTATAATAATATTTCTAATCTTCCACATGACTTTAAATACAAATAAGTACTCATTTTTTCATCTGAAGTCCTGTATTTCTTTATCCAAAAATTAACACGTTTTTCAGCGGTTTCAGAACATACCGCCGCCCATTTCCTATAGAATTGAGGCACGTCAAAATACCTCGCCTTCAATGTTATAGCAAGTTGTTCATTAACAGAAATACTAGGTCGCTAATTCGTTTGTTTTTATGAATTTACAGGCGTAGGAAAGTAGGTGAAATTTCAATTTTTTTTTTAGTTTAGACATGGTCATGCAGGCTCGCCTGGCAACCCTGAGCATTTTCAACGCAGCTTGCGCGCGCAGAAGTGAGTATGTCGCCTGCATGTTCGAGCAGTCAAAATTTTGCTCGCGCATACGCATTTTGTAGTTCGGTGTACGCTGACCTCTAGTCAGGGCGAGCGAAGCGAGCCCTACACTAGGGCACTTTGTATGCACTTTTGTGGTATCTGTTACTAAAAATATATCGCACTTCGAGGTTTGAGCTTTGACGTGGTAGTTTTTAATTCATGTCTAGATATGTTATCTACTATTAAAGTGCCATTTTATAAACATTAAGAAAAAAATATAAAATATATGAATTAGAATTTTATTACTACTAACGCCATCTATTATGAAATTAACGAGTTAAAACGCTAACGAGTTAAAATGTTACTTTGGCGCGGTAGATTTAATTCATTTTCATTCACTCCATTTTAATACAATATTAATCTATTAATACACTTGTACTTTTTAACTTCCTACTACGTATGTGGATAAGGAAGTTACTGATTTTTCTCCGATTTTTAAAAATCGAATTTTCACCAGATGTCCGCGTTTTGAGGTCCTAGGAACCTTTTTCGACTTTTTTCGCGATGACGTCAGTGTGTCTGTATGAATGTGTGTGTGTGTGTATGTATGTCTGTATGTAAACATCTCATAACTTTTGAACGGCTGGACCGATCGAAATGCGGTTGATGGCATTCGATTGGATTCCACTCAACTTAGACTTCCTGAAAATTTGAACCAATTGGGCCCAAGGGATTTTGATAAAATTTTGAAAAAACCCAAAAAGAAAGTTTGGTGAAACAGATTTTTTTTAATATAACTTCCAGATTAATGTACTGATTGAGTACAACGACTAATCAGCTATATTCTCAAAAAAAAATTAAGTTTAATGCATAAATTGCATCAAATCGGTTTATCTGTTTGGAAGTAATCGTTGACGAAAATTTTGAAAAAAGTTTTTTTTTCTACATAACTTCGAAATATTTCAACCAATCATTTTTTATTATTCTACAATATCTTAGTACTAAAAAAATAACGTCGAATGCCGTTTTAAAAATTAAAATCGAATCTTATTTTCAAAAGTTACAGCTTTTCAAATATTAAAATTACGTTGTGTTTAGCAAAGTTACTTAATGTTTTTGAAATAACTTTCAGGCTAATCAGAAATCAGAAATACTTTATTCAATAAAACTTTTTACAAGTTATTTTGACACGTCAACATATTTTTTTTAAAAACTACTACCGGATCGGAAACCGATCCGACCGACCAACCAATGTACCGATTGACCTCAAAATCTTATCAGTTTTTTTCCTTTAAAACTGCGTCAAGTACCGTTACCAGGATAAAAATTAGTCACTTTGTTTGGTAAAGTTTTTGAAAAAATGTTTTTTGAAATTGCTTCGAAATTTTTGAACCTACCCTATACCTATTCGATCAATTTGATCATCGTTTCCAAAATATACAGTTTTTCAAAAATCAATGTACTGTCATTTTTATCAAAATAAACTGCATGTATGATTGTTTCGTTGGTTCATTCGTGTTTTCTTGCTAGTTTTGTGACTTAGCAATTGAGATATTTCAATATTACTTAGAACTGAAAAAAAATCTATGCTTATAGTTTTTACTCTTTTGAGTTTAAAATACCTTAATTTAGCGGGAAGTTTCAGGGATGGCCTGCAAGGTCAACCGATCACAGTTTTTGACAATATGATTATTGTGAAACAGTACAAGTGTATTAATTGATTAATATTGTATTGAGAATAATTTTCAATCTTAGCCCGAGGGTAAAAAGCTACAAAAAGTTATGGTCCTGACCGTAACCCCGAACAGGTAGGCAGAGGTACAACGTGTGCATCCACGATGAGCCGAAGATACGTCTTAGTCCCACAACGTGATAGGTGATCAGCTTATCACCAACCGGACATTTTTCCAATCTCGGGCATCGTTGTTTTTATTAGAAAATTGAAAAAAAAAAACACATTTTTGATTTGTCTGACTCGGGAATCGAACCCCGAGGGTTTTCCTGAGAGAAAAATTCAAAAAATTTATTCGCTGAGTTTCTACCGCAAATTCTTTGTGCCTGCGGTAAGTCCAATATTAATCCTAAAAATTTTGAATGTTAATTAAATAAAAAAAAATTATTTCGAAAATCTATCTTATCATAGCAAAATTTTAAAGAATTTTTCTTGTAAGTTCTAAAAAAATTGTCTTAGAAACATGTTTTTTTATTTTGGTTTTATTTTCCTGCGCCTTCTAGATCAAAGCCTGACGACACCTTTGATGGGAATATAATGTTTGGGTAAAAATACGCTGGCTTTTTTTAGGTTAGATAATTATAAATGAAGTCCATACATTAAAAGATGTAATTCTCATAAAAAATACTTTCTTAGCAATATTACTAGGTAGTATAACTTTGCGAGCCCTTATAAAGCTCTGCTTTTTGCTAGTAGTCATAATAGAAGTAACACGTATAGCCCATCATCACTGACACTTTTTCTATTGGTTAGTATAGGTATCTAGGTAAAGTCTCCAGGATTAAACAGGCTAAATTCAGATGCTCAGAATAAAATTTTGTTGACTGACAGATCTGTGTAGCTACCGATTGGCTATACGAGTCATTAACATCGAGGCTACTATGTGGTAGAGTTCTGCATTGTCTCGTCCGGGTCTGGTACCACCGCCTTACCTATTCCTGCCGCAATAGCGTCAGTGCTAGTCGCTGTCGTGTTCCGGTTTGGAGGGTAAGGTAGCCGGTAAACTTATGCATGTGGCATATGACCTCGCCACGTGATGGCAACGCACCTTTAACACCTTTGGTGTCTATAGGCGATGGTTGACTCTTTCCATCAGGAGACCCATCTGCTTGTTTGCTATCTTATGATATAAAAAAGCCGTACTAACGCTGATACCGCGTTGTACAAATAATATGATTTCTCTATAATTAAACCATATTTATCATTCTTTAAACGACTACGTACCTATTGATAGATATATTTTCTGTATACTAGGATTCAAAATAAAGTTATTCAGAAAACTATTTAACATTTAACATATATAATAAAATTCAAATTAGGTGCGGTCATATTTTACCCATTGAGCGCCGGCAGAAACTTAAAAATACAATGCGGTCATATATGACCGAGTGGGCGTCCACAGGTTAATATAAATTTAAGAATCTCATAATTCCGATATTTTTAGAATGAAGGACTCGTTACGAAAAACATCGAATGTGTAGGACCAAATTATTTTCGTGTTTTTAATAAAATACGTAATTAAGCGTTTAAAGTAAAAAACTAATTTTAGTTATTAAATCAATATTTTTACTTCACCAAGTTAACATAGGTCGCCTTTGTGGTCTAGTTCTTTGTGGTATGTGGCCCAGCGTTGGCGCTGATCACATGAGGTCTCGGGTTCGATTCCCGGGTCGGGCACTTAAAAAAATGTTTTTCCAGTTTTCTGATAAACACACAGTTGCCCAAAATTGGAAAGTGCCCGTTTGGCGATAGGCTTGCCACCTATCACATTTGTGGGACCAAGTATCTTCGGCTAATCGTGGGTGCACTTGTTGTACCTTTGCCTACCCCTTCGGGAATAAAATAACATATTGAAGGCTAAGGCTGGTTTTACTGTCACGCTGACCGTCGGCGCTGACGTATGTAGCCTCAGCGCAAATTAAAAACGCTTGCTATGACTACATACATATGGAATCAATAGCGCCGACTGTCAGCGTGACACCAAAATCAGCTTAACTTTCGAAGAGAGAAAATATGGACGTCTCGTCAAAACGAAATTGTTTACAAAAATTCAGCTCGTCATTAATACATATAATAAAATTAGCTGTTTCCCGCGACTTCGTCCGCGCGGATTTTGTTTACTCCGCTCCTACTGGTCGTAGCAAGATGTTATATAGCCTATAACCTTCATCGATAAACAAGCTATCCAACTCAAAAAGAATTATTCAAATCAGTTCAGCAGTTTTCGAGATTACCGCGTACAAACAAACAAACTCTACAATTTTATAATATTAGTATAGATTGTAAGAAGTCGAATTCATTACATTGAAGATATTTTGAAATTTTTTTTTGGAATGCACTCTAATCGCTACTGAAGCGAAAAAATTTTTATTTTTTTATTTTTGTCTGTCTGTCTGTATAAAGGCCGCGCATCACGCCGAATCTACTGAACGGATTCAAATGAAATTCAGCATTAGAGTTTATACTCCGAAGAAGATTATAGGATACTTTCGGTACGGTTCCCGTGGGATAGGGCGTGAAAATCAAAACTTATATTTAGCTTCAATTTATTATTATATTTTGTTCAAAAGAAGGTAGGTACCTAGGTACCTATTCAATGATGTTGCAAATTATTACCACCCTACGCGTCTTTAAACCTAACCCCTCCGAGCAGCAGGAAAGTATCATTAAACATGTGATGATACCTATTCCCATCACACTGCCCGGCTTACATTTTGATTAGCGGGAGTGCGAGTGTTTAGCAGATGCGAGTGATATTGCGAGTAGTCTGTGCGAGTTGTGTCCAACACTGTTTAACCACCATGATTACTACATTAAGCTTCAGGCGTTGAAACTTGGATTACCAAACTCAACAATGCTAAACACTTATCACTAAACGGCCACGTCCAAACATGTTTAGGGCGCGGCAAGCCGCGAGTCACAGGTAAGAAGGGTGCTCGGGGTAGGATTACTCGCAAAAAAATAAAAAAACGCTTCTATTCACTTTACTACGCTGATAACTAATAACTCGCATTAATCAACGGCTGTCCACACGTGTTTTTTGCTTAACACTAAGCACTTCATTAAACACTCGCACTTATTAAAATTAAAACTGGCCTTTAGACTGTCAGAATCCGTGGTGAAATCTCTAGTGATTTAAGCGAAGAATAATTATTATATACTTAGGTAAATAAACGCAGGAAAATTAAAACAAATTTTAGTGTAGACATAACCATGTATTTAAACTATACTAAGTATACATTTTATATGCAATTAACACTAACAATATTCACAATTTTCTAAAAAGCAATATTCTAAATAAGACTTCGGCCAAATCGGCGCGACCACTAGAATTTTTAGCGAAAATTATTTAGTTTAGCCCGAATCAAGTCACGTCGATTTGACCATACTCTGCGAGTTAATTAATTTTAACAGTAAGTACCTTGTTCACAGAGAACTCGAAGTTTATACAATTATCAGGTGACTTAGTTATTATACTTCAATTGAAATAAAAATAGCTATATTTTAATTATAACTATTCTATATACCTAATATGGTCCCGTTTGATATTTTTTTAATGTTCAGATCAAGTCGATCGGCGTTAATATAAAAAAATAATTAGATATAATTTGAAGGTTTGTCGTCAAAAGAGTCTTCACTTTAAGCCAAGAAAGAATTAAAGCCATTAAGCCAAGAAAGAAGAATATAATGTTTTTCTAACCTAGAATAGATACGAAAAAATTTTACATAGGACATTGAAAAATAAACATTATTACTTAGTGATTAGGTCCACATATTTCTATAACGTCCACAGTATAATATATTGTCATTACCAGAAAAGGTATTTTTTTTTCTATTGTATTGATCTGAGCAATCCATACCTATTATATAAAAAAGAAAAATTTTAAGTAGCGATAGTGAAACAGACTTGAAAAATGATTGCTTTGAAAAATCGGTGGGAGATAGTAAACCTTTAGAAGGGACCATGGAGTATTAGATACCTATAGTTGGAGCTACCACTGGTATTAATCAATAGAAACAAATATTTACGTTATATCTCTATCTATGAGGTGTCGCCTTCACTTTTTATACAGCTGTGTTAGAAAGAGAGGGTAAGACCTCAGAAGATGACAGCAGTATTTAAAATTTAGTTTCAAGTAAGTTTAGAAGTGCTGCCTTCAGATGTAATATAGCTTCATGGAAGGGACAATGGTACTGTGCTTTTTTATATCATAAGATAGCAAACAAGCAGATGGGTTTCCTGATGGAAAGAGTCAACCATCGCCTATAGACACCAAAGATGTTAATGGTGCGTTGCTATCTTGTGGCGAGATCTAATGCCACATGCTTAGTGTTTTGTCAAAAATAAAGAAGTAAAACTCTGTACTTATTTTGTCAAAACTGGCAATAGCACTCGTATTTAATTTGATTAATTGTTGAGAATAAGACAGGAAAAACGGAAATATAAACAAAATAATAATAACTAAAATATTTTAATGTATTATACCTACCTATTACAAATCTGCCGTTCTAAGAAAGAGTACAGTAAGTCACCCAAAACCGATTCTGAGATAAGCCCGCTCAAAGTTGCGCTGGATATTTTTGACGACTGTATGAAAGTCTGTAATTTTATAAAGGGGGCATCCACAAATTACGTGAGATGTTTAAGGGGGAGAGGGGGTTGAGTCAAAGCTCATGTAATCTTACGTTGGAGAGAGGGGGGTCTCGGCAAATATCACGCAATTTTTTTTCTGACTTAAACAAAAAAAATATACTATTTTGGTCCATTATCTAGAATTTGTAATATGATTAAGATCATTCACTAATTCGTTCGAAAGAAAATAATTTCATTTATACTTCGACGTTATACACGTCTTAACTAGTCGTTATAAATACAATAATCATCCAACGCGTTTGTACATATTATTTAAGAAACCCACATTTTGAAAAATCTCACGTGAGATTAGGGGATGGGGGAGGGGGTTGAATAGAATCTCACGACATCTCACCAGGAGGGGAGGGAGGGACAGAAAATTTAAAAAACACCTCACGTAATTTGTGGAGGCCCTAAAACTATTGATTAGTTTATTGCACTTACAGCAGTGTTGGTTAGTTTTATGATTTTCCTAGTAAATAACATAGTATGTTAATTAAAACATGACAACTTACTGTTCTATTTCTTAAGAACTCTGAGCATGTGAATTAGGCATACTGTATTTTATTTACATGCAAAATCGCGGGAAAACATAATACAGCAAAGAAACCTAGAGAGAAAGATGCGTAATTTTCTAAGGATCATTACTGTATAATTAAGTCGATTTTGCCAAACTCATGACTTACTGTACCCTTTCTTAGGACGGCAGAAATTTTGTGCACAATTTCACTGCCGCATGTCTTAAGCTGGTGGTACTCGCGCTAGCACTATTCACAAACATTCCGAGATTTTGTGTCCGTGAGAGATGAGAGACATACACATATACATACACTTGCTGATGACATAAGACTTATGAATATAGATCGAGTTTTATTTCTTAAGTTTAGAGTCAAAATCAAAAACATTTTGATTTTGACTGCATATGTGACACAAGGTATGTGACACAATGTCGTATTTGCGTCCATAAATTACGTGAGAAATATGAGAGGGGGAGGGAGTGGAGCAAAATTTCACCAAATCTCACATAGAGGCGGGCAAATATAACGTAATTTTTTCCGTAAAACACAGTTAATAAAATCGAAGGAAAACTTGGTTAAATTAAGTGAAACATGTGTGTCCACTAAAATATGGTTAAATTGTACTTTACTAGGAATTTTAATACTTCCTTTTGGCGTATTTAAGACATGTTCGATTCTTTCACTATGATTTAATTAAACTCACTTCTAATTGAAAATTTAAATTTTAGTCTCAATTCGTTTTAAGGACATAAAATCTTGTAAGCTTATTATTATTTTTTTCAAAACGTATAAACACTAAAGATACGCATTTTAAAAATCTCACGTGAGATTAGAAAGGGGGAAGAAGTGAATGAAATTCTAACAATATCTCATCAAAGGGAGGTAAGAAAACGCTGAAATTGCCTCACGTAATTATATAATTTACTCACCTAATTTATGGATGCCTTTAACATACAATTGGACGTTGTTAAATGAAAAGGATCCAATCCACAATATGGTCAAAAATGAGTTAAGTGCACCAAACTGATGATAAACATCGATACAATTGGCCAGTAAAAACATCTAAGCAAAAATAGCTCTCTATTGCTTTATTCAACGCCAGAACTAGTCCCCACGTATGGCATATTAAAAAATTAAAAAATATCCAACTTCAAACTTCAATATTTCTAAACTGATTTTGTGTAGATTGGATCCTTTTTGTGTAACTACGTTGTTATTTTTTTATATTATTCCAATGAAAATCCTATGCAGGTACATCGATGTAGCTAAGCTTTCATTATAAATGTATACTTATTCCATCGACCACACAGCCCATAGACGTCTAATGTTCGATTTTCCGTATTGAATGCATTCTGGCAACTAGCTGAGGTAAGACGAAGAGGATTGCAACATCGTGATTGGCTAACTCAAGGCCACAGTGAAAGATAGTGATGTACAGAGGATCTGATTGGTTGACACTGATTGGGTATTGGTGCATGGACATTTACATCGGAACTATAAGTCAGAAGCCATTCGCCTGTTATTAGGGGTCTATGGATTGTATGGTCGGTGATTTATTCTAAGTTAATGAGCTATACACAATGGCATGGACAGTTATGCAAGTCATCGCAGAGTATTCAATTGTAGGCGAAGCTGTGTTACTCTTCTAAGCATGAGTTGACGTACTTGTGTGAGTGCGTCGTTTCTTAATATTTATATAAAGCTACATAACTGCAGATGGCATACTAACCTTGATTATAAACACTGGTGGCACAAACTATTTGACTATACAAATATTAACTATTTTATAATTACATTTACACATATAATCTAACTTAATGACTGTTTTGAAAGCTGATTCTTCATCTATACATATAATAAAATCGTAGGAAAGTCAAAACTGTACATTGAATATTTTTAAAGAAATACTTGGGGCGTGATCTATAATCGATATCGAAGCCAAAAATATAGGTAGTTTTTAGAATTTCTGTCTGTTTGTCTGTATGTATGTCCGGGATAAAGTAAAAAGTACTGCATGGATTTACTTCAAATTTTGCATGAATATTACTAATAGGTCGAGTCAACATATAGGCTACATATTACGCTATCACCTACAGGGGAGGAGCAGTGCGGAGTAAACGAAGTCCGCGCGGACGAAGTCGCAAGCAACAGCTAGTTTTAAATATATTTTAACCGTAAAATTTATCATTTTAACACGACCTTTCTGGTTTATAGACTAAAACTAATGGTGTGACTGATATATTAGTATTCGTTAAAATATTAGTAATATTGAAAGGATTCGTGGATTAGTAATCCGGTGAACTGTAATATGCTAATATTTCATATTTGCCTAATATCTAAAACAGCTATCCAAAATGAATCGGATGATATCATTCGAAATAGTTCGGATTCACTAGATTGGCGGCGTATCGTGAAAATATTCAAATATTTTGAATGAGACAGACGTATTTCCTGCAGTATCAGTATCAGATCCTATTCCTGTTGCTTTAAAGTCCAAATTACAAAGTCAAAGAAAGCAACATTGTTTTATACTATATAGTGTGATGCATATTATTAAAAAAAATTAAGGTTCTGTAGTCCTGCACAATGTAAGCTTTAACTGTGCCGAATTTCATATTCCACCGCGTAATTGTCTTACGAAGGGGTACAAAGCTATTCCGTCACATATAAATATATAAGAAGATAATGTTATCGGAATTTCGTATAAACCCTTCACATTTTTTTTCAAAAGTCATTAAGTTAGACTTCTTTAACAAAAGTTACTGAACAATGACGGTTGATTTTTATGTTATATTAAATTTTATTTATTCGGTTAAATTTTGTGGGTAAATGTTCTGATACTTAAGGCCAAAAGATTGTCTTAGCCTAGAACAATCCTAAATAGTATGCTGTCACATTCTTTTAATTTAAGACAAGAAGTGACAGCGTCATTGATATAAAAAGGGAAGATACGTTACCTAGTCACAGCGCCTGGTCCTACAAAACTAGGTCCGTGGACACAGTGACAACTGGTGACAATCACGCGGGACCACGTATCATACACTTATATTTTCCGACTGTTTTTACCATTAAACACGCATCAAAATACCTTCTTGTATATTCAGCCAGTGTTATAATCACTCAAGGAAAAAAAATAAGACACTAATATATAATATATAATACTTTCCATTCGTAAGTACGGTTAAAACAATTTGTTTGAAAATAAGATTAAATTATTGTTTAGTTCGCCATGTTTGCGAGAGTGAGATAGTACAATACAAAAGTAAGCGAAAGAAACGTAGTTTGCTACGTTCGTCGCATTACTTTGCGTTCGACTGATCGAGCTTAGGTTTAGCAATTGAGATATTAGAGCGTAACATAGCTTCCCTTTTTATATCAATGGTCAGCATACTGTTTAGGATTGTCCTAAGCTAAGTCAATGTAAGTGCAATTGGCCATTAGTCATATATGTAGTCGCTTCTGTAGTCTAGTGATCTGTCGGTGTTGACCTCGTAAGCTCTCGGGATCAATTCCCGGGCCGGACAATTCAAAAAAAAAACTTCTAGGCCGATCTCAAGTTTTTACAAATACATAAGTTTTTACGAATACATTCTACACTTTCCATCGTCGGCACTTGATGAAATACTGTTATTATTAGGCACTTACTATTGCACGTGTACTTAAATTTCACTTCTAAATATATGTTTTTAATATATTACTCGACTGGTTTCATTTGTTACATGCTTTAAAAATGAAATCGGCCGAGTAATATATCAAAAATATATGTTTAAAAGTGAAATTTAAGTACACGTGCAATAGTAATAGTGTTTAAAAGAATGCTACACTTTCTGGAAGTGACATAGTTTACTATTTTGCCTAACTGATCAAAAAGAAGTAATGATTTTGGATCATGGGAGAGAAGTAGCGAGCAATGTCTCGTTACATACCACAGACCACATAATACTAATAGAAACGGCGTTTGGCATTGAACGTGTAGCCGTGTATATGAGCGAATGCTCATATTACTGGTTTTTTCAGTTTTCCGATTCCCTATTTTATGGTTCAGTTACTTTTGTTCCCTATGTTAACCTAATCACTTGAGTCTACCGTAACCGTCCTGACAGAAACCTAAATAAATAATATCCTGTAGCCGCCTGGAATAATCTGTGCACCCAGAATAAGCTGAAAAAAAAACAAAAAGAATTATACGTCATTACTTGAAAGTGTTTGAAGCAAAACGTCTTTAAAATTGATGTGAATTTGAAACGAAAAATGGGTAGAGAAAAGAGACAAATTTATATGTATACTATCTATAGGATTGAGCCTACGAGAGAATAAGATTGAATACATAAGGGGCCGTTCAAGTATTCCGTAAAAGAAATTTTTTACAATTATTAACCCCCTCTTAGCCAGCCAGCCCCCTGTTAGCAAAAAAAAATAAGCAAATCTTTTTTTTCAAATGTCTTCGATGTCATTTGAAATTTATTATAAATTATTATATCATTTGCAATGTATACGCTTTTACAATAAACTTCCCGAAACTAAGAGATCTACCAGTCAATAAATTTAAAAAATGTGTAAAAAAGGATATTATAAAATCTCAGATTATTCAGAAGACAAAAAAGCCTGCGATTAATTGCTCCTCATACCGATCTCACATATATTTTTTGTAATATTGTGATAGTTTCTGCCGCCGGATCTTCTCAGTGTGTGGCCGCGTTTCTGATCCGCTAATATTTTGACGTGTCAAAATAACTTGTAAAAAGTTTTATTGATAAAGTACTTCTGATTTCTGATTTCTGATCATTGTATTGACTAGTTTTTTTGCTGAGTAAGCTTATCTATATATTTTTGGTGTATTACGTGATATTACTCAACCAGTTACACTTTTTAAGCGTCTTCAGAAAGTAATATAGGTACCTAGTATAAAGTGAAATCGGTTGAGTAATATAACGAAAATATATATGTTTTAAAGTGTAATTTAAGTACTTGTACTTAAGTACTTAAATTACACTTTACAACGTAAGGAACGTTGGGGCATTATAAACGGGTACCCTAGCCGTCATAAAACGTCGGTAACGTTAAAAAAAGAGTAACCTTTTTATATATAGTCTATGTATGATGATTATACAGTGTGTAATGTATGAGGTGCCCCATAGAACTACAATAACATTGTGCAGTATTACGTGTTGTGTAATATTATTGACCGTTTAGAGTTAATATTGAAGATTGCACAAAGATTGAACGAAAGTTTGAGCGGGTTTAAGTTTTATTGTGCAATATTTTTTTCTTGCACTGTGTAGGCTTATTATTGCACAATATTTTTCACTTTAGAGTTTGGAGCGGACGCGTTCGATCAGTCACGGTGTTTAATATATGGTCGTGTCATAAATTTAAGCAAAATGGCGAGCAAGAATGCTGTAAAAGATAAAGAACGAGAGTTTTTACTTGAGCATATAGAATTGTATAAAGGATTATTTAACAAAATCACCAGCATGGTTGCCGCAAAAACTTCGTCGTCAGACATGTTGCTCGCACGAAAATATTGATTAGACTGGGTTGTCAATTTTATTGAGTGACTTTATTGAACGATTGGAATCAAAGGGGGTATTCAATAATATTGCACAATAAAAGTATTGCGCAATATTATTATAAGTCTATGGGGCGCCTAAATCTACGTAATGACTGTAATTATTATTGCAGATTGCTATTATTATTATATATTTTTATAAATTATTGTAAATAAAATATTTTTTTATTTTGTTCATGCGTTCGCGTTCGTGCGTGTAATTTTATTATTCTTTATTTTTTTACTTACCGTTTTAATTTAGTTCTTGCTTGTGGCAAAGATTCCACTGAGTCTTTTAATATAAATCGTCGAATCCCCATCATATATGACCCAATGTAGTCATTCCAGTCAAATTCAGCGGGCCAATGAGGGAAGTTATACCCGTCACACGTGGCACTAGCTTCGCTATGCAAAGTCGTCAATTCGGAAATGCCGAACTGCCATTCGTTGTTGGCGAAGTATTCACCCGTAGCGGCGGCCATTTTGAATCTTCTTGCTAGTTTCATCATGCTAAAATCAATATTTTTATCGGTTTTATTAAGAGTATTTAAATAAAGAAAAGCTGATGCGTTATTATCTGTGCTTATGCTAAGTCTCCAAAACTGGCAAGTTTGTAATTTAGGATAAAGTACCGGCATTGAGCTAAGTAGTAATTAATATCCTATACCTATATCCTACAGGAATATACCTATTCCTGCCGCAATAGCGTCAGTGCTTGTCACTGTCGTGTTCCGGTTTGGAGAGTAAGGTAGCCGGTTAACTTATGCATGTGGCATTAGACCTCGCCACAAGATAGCAACGCACCATTAACATCTTTGGTGTCTATAGGCGATAGTTGACTCTTTCCATTAGAAGACCCATCTGCTTGTTTGCTATCTTATGATATAAAAATATATATATATTGGTAATGTTATCAGCTAGATTCCTTTCAATAATTAACTGGTTAATCAAGTGAGCAGTTTGCTAACCATTCAAATTATAATGATAGCCGGTTAATATAGAAAGTATAAATTTTAACTCATGTGCAAGTCGAATAACCTTATTAAATTAAGAATTTATTTCTCCTGACAGACGTAGCGATTAGGCCAACTCCTTTGTGATTCACAATCACATAAATCTTTTTTGAATCGGATTGGTCGAGTCCTACATTGCAATACCCTAATAGGGTGTATAATGTTCACTACCTGGTAATTATTGTAACACCTAACATAGAAATGATTTGTAAAATATAATGCAATAAAATGATTGATTGATATCATAAAATAGCAAACAAGCAGATGGTCTACCGGCTACCTTACCCTCTAAACCGGAACACGACAATGACAAGCATTGACACTAATTGTGTCAATATAACTCGTAAAAAGTAGTGTCAAAATAACTTGTAAAAGTTTTATTGAATTTTGAAAATTTTCTTCTGATTTCTAACTGCGATAGGAATAGGTTAGGCGGTAGTACCAAATAGCAGCGGCGTGCACAGGATTATGATACTGAGTATGTGACGGAGTACTCGGACACAAAAACTTTTTCTTTTATAGATTTTAGCGGCGTGCACATGATTATGACACATTTTATTCATTTACTTACTATTAATTAAAATCATCTAAAACGTACGAACGTTTTATTAAAATATCTGTGAATGGCAAGTAAAGCACTGCTTTTCTGCCTACAAGGAGCGCACGCTCCTGCCAAATAGCCAGGCTAGACGTTGCGGAACTCTGCCACCTAGTAGTCACGATGATTGTGACATGTATAGCCAAACTCGTTTTACAACTTGAATGGCAAAAAACAGTGGGTTTATTATATATCATTCTTCTTTTATTAGATAGAATATACCCTGGAAGTCGTTTCATACACTTTTTGGAAAATAAGTCCACCCAAAAGGGTACAAACAAAGGATGAATGTTTTTTCACTCACTGATTTTTATGTAGGTAGCTGACCCGGCAAACGTTGTTCTGCCCTTTCAACTACTCTCAAGATAAGATAAAAAAATAAAATAATTAAAAAACCTTTCCTGGACTTCAACAATTAATTCCAAACCAAAATTAGCCAAATCGGTTCAGCCGTTCTCGAGTTTTAGCGAGATTAACGAACAGCAATTGATTTTTATATACAGGGTGGGCAAAAATCGTGGATCAAACGAAACAGAGTGATAGTTGGGATTATTATAGGCAAGTTTTTATAATACAAGTTCACTTTTTGGTACTATATTTTTTTGCAGTAATGTTCTAAAGTTACAAATAATTTTTATAATTATGAGACTTAAAAGTAATTGAACAAGGTGCCAATACTCATAAATCATGGTACCCACTATCAAAAAGCACTTTGGTAGTGTTGATACATTCCCTTGAAGCAAATAAACACCATTTATTGTTGTCGTCAAAAACACTAAAATAGTCGTAAGTTCTAAGAAGGTCAAGATTGAGCTCTGCCGTAGAGATATTTATATTGCAAATAATCGCAACTATCTCCCTATTTCGTTTGATCCACGATTTTTTGCCCACCCTGTATATAAGATATGCATAACTTTTCGTCGTTTTAGTTTTTTTGTTACAAATATATTATTCAATATATGTTGTGACTTACATAGCCTTGCGTCCTTGAGCCCGCAGCAGCATATCATAGAGAAAGGCAGGCAAGAAGTGGCAAGATATCTCCCAGAATGTATTGACGAAGCGTGACTCAGTAAATCCGAAATTGGGGTACCACATCACGTATCTGGAAATCAAGTTGAAGCGGTTAATTTGCGGGATGGCACGCTTTTTGTTTAACTAGCGATCGCCTGTAGCCGAAATTCGACCATAGACGGGGACATAGAAGAACCCCCTTAATAAAAAACGCAGAAATTAGTTTAGGATAATTTATGTTAGTACTGCAAAAAAAATTATTACTGCAAATATAATCTTATGCATGTGATATTAGATCTCGCCACAAGATAGCAACGTACCATTAACACCTTTGGTGTCTATAGGCGATGGTTGACTCTTTCCATCAGGAGGCCTATCTGCTTGTTTGCTATCTTATGATATAAAAAAATATATAAAAATAATACTGTACTATCGCCTCTGTGGTCTAGTGGTCCAGTGTTGGCGTTGACCACATGAGGTCCCGGGTTCGATTCCCGGGTCGGGCACATAAAAAAAAGTGTTTTTTCAGTTTTCTGAGAAACACAAAGTTGCCCGGGATCGGAAAGTGCCCGGTTGGCGATAGGCTTGCCACCTATCACATTGTGGACTAAGTATCTTCGGCTAATCGTGGGTGCACTTTTTGTACCTCTGCCTACCACTTCGGGGATATGGGCGTGAAGATACTTACTGTACTAATAAGACGGTGCTGCTTTTTTATAACTAAATTAGTAATTACCGGCAGGGGTTTTTCCCAACGGATACGACTTAGGGACCTTCAAGAAAAGAGCCTACTCTTTCTTAAAAGGCCGGCAACGCAACTGCAAATCTTCTAATTGTGTGGTTGTCCATGGGCAGTAGTAATCACTTTCCATAAGGTGAGCCTCCTGTCCGTTTGCCCCCTTTTCTATATAAAGTAATATTTGGATGGATGTTATTACTTTGATTTGATCTCAAATCGGATTCCAATTGTAATCTATTCTGTAATTGATAAATACAAGAGCAAAGAATATCTGTTCACAGAGATATGTGGATGAGAAAAGCAATCAATGTTTCAGTGTTTTATTAAATCAGCCACAGATAAGATGGTGGACGCCCATATGTGTATACACCAAGGAAGTTATATTCTAGGAATGTTCACACGCGCTTCAAAATCGTTCCGAAGAGTACCACGACATGGGTGGAGTGTGTCTCTTTCTACTAAATAAAGCGCCAATCGCCATATATAAGTGCGGCCATGCGTTGTTTGCAAATTACTACTAAGTAATTCTACTAATTTGAGAAACAGTTTTTGTATTGCATAATTAATTACGTAATAATTAAAATAAGCACATCTTAGAACTCACTATGTTAATTACAATACATTTTATGCTAATTTATTTATCGACGTGTATGAATAAAAAGGATTTAACGATTACCGAATGTGTAAAAATCTACCATCTAGATAGTTTTATTTACACTGGCAATTGCAAGAAAGGGACAACATCCACTCTTGTCATTGTCTTGCTCAGAACGTTTTTCCCTTCTGTTATGTAAGAAACAAATGTCAACTTTATTTGTTACGAGTTAAAGTACATTTTTATTTTTCAAATATTGCTACGTAGTAATTCCAGTTATAGTATATAAGTTCCTTGGTATACACTTATATATAGATGGAATATTTACACGCGCTTCAAAATCGTTCCGAAGAGTACCACAACATGGGTGGAGTGTGTCTCTTTCTATTAAATAAAGCGCCAATCGCCATATATAAGTGCGGCCATGCGTAGTTTGCAAATTACTACTAAGTAATTCTACTAATTTTAGAAACAGTATTTGCATTGCATACGTAATTATGTTTAATTAAAATAAATAAAATTTTAAAACTCACTGTGTTAATTACAATACATTTTGTGTTAATGTATTTATCGACGTGTATGAATAAAAGGGATTTAACGATTACCGAATACCTATATAAAAATCTACCATCAGATAGTTTTATTTACACTGGCAATTGCAAGAAAGGGACAACATCCACTCTTGTCGTTGTCTTGCTCAAAACGTTTTTCCCCTCTGTTAAGTAAAAAACAAATGTCAACTTTATTAGAAACGAAATAAACTACATTTTTATTTTTCAAATATTGCTTCTTAATAATTCCAGTTATCGTATACAAGTTCCTTGAGATACACTTACTCGCGGACCCCCAGGGGTCCGTGGACCACAGGTTAAGAACACTGGGACTAAACAATAAAACCTTTTCAAGTTTGACAACTGTGTTTAGCCGTTAAGAAAATAGTATAGGTATCTACATGTGTGCAATACCGCATATGTCACATGAATGTAGTGTGTGGTTATGTATAATGTTTACTTTTATTTATTTAATATACAGGCAGCATGGCCTCTGGTCTTAGCCTGTCCCTTTGGGACGAAAGAAAAAAAAAATGTTTAATATACTAGCTGTAGCGTGCAGCCCGCTGCATTATAAAAGTTTTTGGTGAATCCCGCGGGATCACCTTACTTTTCTAGGATAAAAAGTAGCCTATGTGCTATTCCAGGTTATCATCTATCTGTATGCCAAATTTCATTCAAATTTATTCAGTCGTTTTTGCGTGATTGAGTAACAAACATCCATCCAAACATCCAAACTTTCGCATTTATAATATTAATATAGATTTCTAATGAATTTTCTTTAATATTAGATTTCTGCAGTCCTCCGCAATGTAAACTTTAACTGTATCAAACTTTATACTTTACCGTTCGCGCAATTGTCTTAAAAAGGGTCCAAACATTGATATAAAAAGAGAAGATAGACCTAGTCACAGCGCCTGGTCCTACAAAACTAGGTCCGTGGTCACAGTGACAATTGGTGACAATCAATCACGCACGGGACCTCATATCATACACTTATGTTTTATTAAACACGCATCAAAATACCTTCTTGTATATTCAGCCAGTGTTATAATCACTCAAGGAAAAAAAAATAAGACACACGGGATTACTTTTCATTCGTAAGTACGGTTAAAACAATTTGTTTGAAAATAAGATTAAATTATTGTTTAGTTCGCCATGTTTGCGAGAGTGAGATAGTATACAAAAGCAAGCGAGAGAAACGTAGTTTGCTACGTTCGTCGCATTGCTTTGATTTCGACTGATCGAGCTTAGATTTAGCAATTGAGATATTAGAGCGTAACATATTTCTTCCCTTTTTATATCAATGGGTCCAAAGTTTATCCTTTACGTATTAATATATAGATGATACATGCATATTTACGTAAAAGGATTTCTTTTTGGCGAGTTTATTAAACTTTTTCTTTACTACTTTTTTCGAAAGAGCTCTGTTTTTTAATAAACATTTTTTTATATCATAAGTGTGGCGCCGCTGGTCCGTACCGCGGAAGGGTCGAAGTGGTGGAACCAGCGGGCCAACTTTTTGTCAGGATGACGTCATTACGGTGGAGGTTGATGAAGGGGAAGGGGAAGATCTTCCCAGCCAGGCAAGGTGTACTGCCTGAGGGCCGAAGTCCATTTGAGAATCGTTGAAACTTGTATATAGTGTTACAAGATAATTGTGATATCGCGATTCAGGATTTTATTTTGAATTTCATCATTTTCTATTTTTGGAACGAAGTTCCTTACGGCAGGCTTGGAGGGAATAGGGATTTTGCTGCGCGACCGAACTGAAAAAAATGTGATAGTAAAACCGTAAGAAAAATGCGTGGAATAAAAGCGTTAAATGAGACGTGCGCAGGCGCGACAGTTGCGTACACGAGCGAGTAGTGCCGTTTAGCCGAAGGAAGTTCGTTCCTACCTGGTGTCCCGCGACACCACATCATTTTTTTATTGCTTTTTCTTGTAGCGTTTGTGATTATTTAAGCCGCTACAATAAGATAGCAAACAGGCTGATGTTTCTCAAACCAAATTCAAATTCAAAATGTCTTTATTTCGTAGGTAAAATTTTTACACTTGAAATAAGTCAGTAATTAATAGTTATGCTTAAGGCCCCATTCCCTAAAAACTGCTAAAACGAGCGTTGCGGTTTTCAAAATTCCTTAATGAATAAATAGAATTGCTTTCTAGAAAAATTGGGTGGTAATCTTAATGAAACTATTAACAGTTTCACCGAGAGATATTTTCAAAATAATTCTTAGTTTTGTAGAAAAAAAATCGTAAACTTCACCCAAAACCTTAAAATCGACCTATTCCGTTTGCAAAAATTACAGTATTTATTGGCCAACGATTTTAAAAATTTTTAGAATTATTTTTTAATAAAGAAGTATATTACACTTTCACCGTCTTAGTTTTTTATTAAACGACCCTATAAAAAAGTAATTTGAACACAAATATGCTTAATATTTTTGTCCACCATCTTCCATACAAATTTATATAAAGAATTTAATCGGTAAAATGTCAACATGATTTTTTAAAAACGTCCATCATAAATTTCAGTATCCCCCCAGAATCAAAGGCGGAAGCACGTCAGTTTGAAATTATTTTTTGACGTAAATATTCCATCAGAGTGGGTTGCGAGTGTAATCAATCGCTTATGCTTACTTAAATTCTCATAAAAGTATTATTATGAAAATATTTTTAATTATTATGAAAAAAAAATTCACAATTATTTATAAAATTAAGCCAGTAGTAAGTAACAATGACTTAAAGCTTTTTTATTTTAACGAAATAAAGTACATTTTGCAACAAACCTTTCAGTAGTACTTGGTAGAGTTCCACAACGTCTCGCATGTGTTTGGTACCAGCGCCTTACCCATTCCTGCCGCAATAGCGTCAATGTTTGTCATTGCCGTGTTCCGGTTTGAGGGTAAGGTAGTAGGTAGACCTATGCGTGTGGCATAGTCATTTTGCAACACGAATAACAACGGATAGCACCATTAATATCTTTGGTATCTTTAGGCGATGGTTTCTTTTTCCATCAGGAGAGCCATCAGCTTGTTGCTACCTTACGAATAAGAAATAGAGAAAAAAAATGTTGATATTTATTGTTTTATAAAAAAACAAACACGCTATTGAATTGACATAAAATACGACAAGTGAAAAAGTATGAAATTCTAGAAATAATGAAAAACCCGGTCTCGAGACCGTCCGTATTTTTGGTAGTTATCGTGATCCCTATACAAGAAATAAACACGCCTATGTAAATACTTTTTCAAACTTTTTGTTTTGAAATATGTTCTGTGGAATAACTACATAAAATAATTTTTAATGAATATAAATAAATTAATTAGTGTTTTCTTAATTTAGGTCGACTCATGTCACAGTATTGTTACGAATAATCTTGCGACCAGTGTAAAGCGAACTGACCAGTGTGTAATACAGTGAATAAGAGAAGTGTTTTAGTGATACAGCGTAGGCGGTTAAGTTTGGTGTTAGTACAGCGAGTGTGACCAGTGTGTATAGTGTATTTACGTTAGCTTATCAGTGTATTTACGTATTTCATCGTAGTGTATTGTACCTTAGTGTTGTAAATACACGGTTTAATATAGGTGGCGTTTTCTTACAATTACATATATGAGAAACCAGTTTACCACTAGGTGGCGCTGTACAAATCACATACAAATTCCTAGTAAACTCGAAACGCGCTCACGATCGAATGCGAAAAGAAAAACTCACACTTAGCACTCTGAAAGGGCTTTCCTAAAGTCCCTCGTTGTAACAATTGTCTGCCGTACTCAGAAAATTATAAACAAAAAACTAAAGTATTCTGAATTTTTATGAAATATCTTATGACACTATACTTTCAATTTATGGCCAATCACGAATCATAAAATCGTGAAATTTGAACAATTTAACGATCTTGTCAAGTATCGTTGGCCACATTATGAAATGCAACTATTTCATGAAATTACCATTCTTAGGATGGGGCCACGGCATATACATATATTTTTTCTAGTTATTGCAGAAGCTTGTACTTACTTGGTGGGATTTTCACGGGCCCATTTGACACACAGCTTGGTAAATTCCCCCCACTGTAATGGGTTAATGGATCCTGACGTAACATTGTAGACTGGACATCGGCCTGGCCTAAAATCAAGCAAAAATAAGAATTAAATTAATTTCTCGAAGAATTGCAATTTCCAAATTGCAATGATTCACCACTACTTTCTTTTTATATATTTATCCTCCTAATAAGTACCATGATAATATAAACTTAAAACATTTTATAACAAGGGACGCCGATGATAGAAACTATCCAAGATATTACTTACTTTTTGCAACCCTGCCTCCAAGCGGCCAAGATGCAGCTGTTGACCACCATGTCTACTGGCACCAGGTCCACAACATATCGCTCGCGACAGAACCCAGACCGGTAGGTACCTCTAGATATTTCCATTATAATGCCTGGAATATATAAAGGAATATAAAGGAATTATATCATTTAGTACTTACTAATACGGATCTAACAACTAATTGCTATTGACTGGATGGTAGAGTTCTGCAAAGTTCGTCACGACCACAGACCATACAAATACTAATAGACACGGAATTGGGTGCAAAATGCGTAGCCGCTCACATGAAAAAAATTTTGTAATTTTTTTTATAGAAGAGGGGACAAACGAGCAGGAGGAGCACCTGATGGTAAATGATCACCGCCGTCCATAAACATCCGCAATACCAGAGGTCTTGCAGTTGTGTTGCCGCCCTTTTAAGAATGAGTAAGCTCTTGAAGGTCTCCAAGTCGTAACTATTTGGAAAACCCACACCGGTAATTGATTCCACAAAGGAGTAGTGTGAGGCAGAAAGTGCCGATAAAAGCGCACGGTTTTGGATTTCCAGACATCGAGGTGGTGAGGATATAACTTTAAATTTTGACGCGATGTCCGATGATGGAATTTAGCGGCAGAAATGAATCCGACATCCGACAACTGTCGGAACACTCCCCACGATAAATGCGGTAAAGATACAGAGCGAACCTACATCTCTGCGTAACGCCAAAGAGTCAAGCCGATTAGAAATAACCTGGTCGTCAACGATTCGACAACATTCATATAATTAAAGATAGTATATAATCTACCTACCTATATGCTCTTTTTACATAATTATTATGTCATCTACCTATATACTCCTTTTAACGTAATTATACTGTCATCTACCTACCTATAAGTTCCTTTTAACGTAATTAGAATGTCATCTACCTACCTATATGTTCCTTTTAACATAATTATACTGTCAACTACCCATCTATAAACTCCTTTTAAGACAATTATATTGTTATCTACCTACCTACATACTCCTTTTAACGTAATTATGATTTCATCTACCTACCAATATGTTCCTTTTAACATAATTATACTGTCATCCACTCACCTATACGTTTTTTTAACGTAATTATAATTTCATCTACCTACCAATATGCTCCTTTTAACATAATTATACTGTCATCTACCTATCTATATACTCATTTTAACGTAATTATAATTTCATCTACGTACCAATATGTTCTTTTTAACATAATAACACTGTCATCTACCCACCTATATGTTCCTTTTAACATAATTATATTTTGATCTACCTGCCAATATGTTCCTTTTAACATAATTACACTGTCATTTACCCACATATAAGTTCCTTTTAACATAATTACAATGTCACCTACCCACATATATGTTCCTTTTAATGTAATTATAATATCATCTACTTGCCTATATGCCCCATTCGGGTCAGACAGGACTGTATAGTCAAATGATCCCCCGTGTTGGTCCCGGGCTCCTTTGTAGAATAGGCCAACTGCCGTTCTGCCAGGCAGGTCGTAAAAGGCGACCGATTGGCTATGTGAGTCACTACCATCGTGGCTACTAGATGGTAGAGTTTTGCATTGTCTCGCCCGGGTCTGGTACCACCGCCTTACTTATTCCTGCCGCAATAGCGTCAGTGCTTGTCGCTGTCGTGTTCCGATTTGGAGGGTAAGGTAGCCAATAAACTTATGCATGTGGCATTAGACCTCGCCACAAGATAGCAACGCACCATTAACACCTTTGGTGTCTATAGGCGATGGTTGACTCTTTCCATCAGGAGACCCATCTGCTTGTTTGCTATCTTATGATATAAAAAAAAATGATAAGATGCCTGATATACCTGTTACTCCATATATGTTGTCTATCCATCCTGGAAATGGCTCTTGGAACGCCGCCGTCACTGTGAACAAAACCTTACTTTTAGAAATCAGATTCTTAGATTAAAGTGGACTAAAGAGCGTCTGTAGCCAAAATTCGACCATAGACTAAAGACAATAAAATTTATTTTAAGTTTGGTAATTGACTTTAGTCGTAAAGGAAATAGTATATACATGTGTATGTACATGTGTGTATAATATCATGTATGTCACATGAATGTAATGTGTGTAATGTTTATTTTTATTTATTTAATATATTTTTAATACATTTTACTTCAAATATTCAATTTTTCATTCCTCAAATCAATAAAGAAAACGTTTAGAAATTTTTATTTTAATAAAGACATTTTTGTGTCTCATTTCATATCAATAAAAATATTTAATCCTAAATACTTTGTACAAGAGTTTACTTTATCATAACTGTTTAGTACGGTAACAACGTGTGTTCCAATAGCCTACTACATATTTTTGAAGTTTCGCATTCTTCGATTTGCACGCAAATTAATTAATTTCGTGCGGATCGCCAACAGAAAAAATATATTTAAAAAAAACAATAGCAGTCGTGGGACTGCCGATAGAAGTGAAAACGGAACTATTAAGTTGAGAGTAATTAAAACTATATGCAAAACATAGCTATAGATATACTATTATCATTAGCATGTCGGTGACGCGAACCGAGGATTTTACCCTCTACCAAAACGCTCAACGCGCCTAAAGAAGTTTTCACTTCAAAATGTTGATTCGCACATTTCGTGCGAGTTGAATTCGTGCGAATCATCCAATAACCCACTCTATGTATAATAATACTCTTTGTGTTACACTCGTCGCGACAGCGCGAACTTTAGCGTTAGGACGATTATGTAATCACAGCTTAACAAAGCCAAAACACATGTTCAGTTTACATGCGAATCATTATATATTCAAGGCCCATTGATTTTTACCACATGACATTTCCCAGTGATCTCAAATTAGCCTCAAATGAAGAATATTAATAATTCTCTTTAAAATCGATAGGCGTTTTAACGTAGACGACAATCAATCGATTGAAAGGCAAGTTAAGGTGCTTGAGACAAAATATTATAACCTAGCTATTACCCGCGACTTCGCCTACGTGACCCAAAATCATTACTTCTAGGTCGGGTAAAAACACAGACCACATGAATACTAATAGACACGCCATTGGGAAGGAAACGTGTCGCCGCGCATATGAGCAAACGCTTCTATTACTGTCAAAGATTTCATACAATTGTAGGTTATATTATATTGTGAAAAAATAGAGATAAACTATATTGTACTGTTTTATCGTACCGAATGAGATGATAAGGTTTAAAAATTACCCTTGAAATTATTTTATTTCATTGGTAAGTAGTTATAACTCTGTACTTCTGTGTACAATTACAAGCTACGCTGACAAATTGAGAAATTGTAAGGCGTATCCATTTAATTCATGGGTGGCGTGTGTTATAATCGACGTAATCGAACATAATATAGCAAAGAAGAATTTTGCCACGTCGAGCCTGTCGATACTAGCTCAGTCGTAGAGCGTCCCGACTTTAGGGCATTTCTAATGTGTTATAACTAAGTATTTAAAACTATTAGGTTTCTGCAGTCCTCCGCAATGAAACTTTAACTGCGCGAAATTTCATACTTCACCTTCCGCGTAAATGTCTCAAAAATGGATCCAAAGGTTTTTCTTCGCGTATTAATATATAAATTTTACTGCTGCAGAGAATGTTAACGAAATGGAACTCGACTTCTACTAGCATAGCTTGTCTAGTACGTAGTACATTAAACACCGACCACACAGCCCATAGACACCTAATAATAGGCAAATGACTTGTGTCAACACATCTGATTTATAGTTCCGATGTAAATGTCCACGCGCCAGTGAGTAGTGATTGGGTAATCAGTGTCGACCAATCAGCGCATCAGCGCATCTGCGCTGTACATTACTATCATTCACTGTGGCCTTGAGTTAGCTAATTACGGCGTTGCAACCCCACTTCGTCTTACTTCAGCTAGTTGCCAGAATGCATTCAATACGGAAAATCAAACATTAGCCGTCTATAGGCTGTGTGGTCGGTGACATTAAACTTTGTTAACTTACCTATCGAAGGTCTAACGATGCAGACTGGTAACTCGGTGTGACTGTACACGATGGACTCGGCAAGAGATTTCGTCAAGGTGTAGGGATTTGGGTGGTCACCCTGGGAAGAGAAATAATTGAGAAATTACTAGCAGCAGCGTGCAGTCCGCTACATTATAAAAGTTTTTGGTGAATCCCACGGGAACAATTCATTTTTCCGGGATAAAAATTAGCCTATGTACTATTCCAGGTTATCATCTACCTGTGTGCCAAATTTCATCCAAATCCGTTCAGTCGTTTTTGTGTGATTGAGTAACAAATATCCATCCATCCAAACGTCCAACTTTCGCATTTATAATTTTTTGGTGAATCCCTCGGGAATAATTCTTTTTCCGGGATAAAAATTAGCCTATGTACTATTCCAGGTTATTATCTACCTGTGTGCTAAATTTCATCCAAATCCATTCAGTAGTTTTTGTGTGATTGAGTAACAAATATCCATCCATCCAAACGTCCAACTTTCGCATTTATAATACTAGATGCGGTGTGCGGCCCTCTGCTGACACTCTAAACTTTTTGGCGGATCCCGCGGGATCACTTAACTTTCCCGGGATGATAAGTAGCGTATGTGCTATTTCTTTTTTGTTGATGTTGTTTTTCCGTGATCGAGAGTAACATATTTTATCCCCGTGTTGGTTCCGGGCTCCTTTGAAAAATAGACCAACTGCCGACTACTACCTGGGTGATTCCGTTCTAACTGTGATATAATGTCAGTACCGTGTCATGTCTATTTTTAGAATTTATTTATAAATTGTTAGTTTTTTTTGTCGTAAACATTAGAATTTATGAGGTAATTAGTTTAAATCATTTATTACGACAAAAAAACTAACAATTTATAAATAAATTCTAGAAATGGACATGACACGGTACTGACATTTAAGTGATATATTGTAAGTTTTCTGTAAGTGGCAAGTTATATTATATGAAAATAATGTTGAAATATGTTTATTATTTTCCAATAAGTACAAAAATTTCATAAATTAATTATTAATTAACGACCTGTGAGAACAAACAATACAGGACATTGAATATCACAGTTAGAACGGAATCACCCACCTACGAACTGATTGGCTATGCAAGTCACTAACATCGTGGCTATTAGGTGGTAAAGTTCTGCATTGTCTCGCCCGGGTTTGGTACCACCGCCTTACCTATTCCTGCCGCAGTAGCGTCGTGCTTGTCACTGTCGTGTTCCGGTTTGGAGGGTAAGGTAGCCGGTAAACTTATGCACGTGGCAATAAACCTCGCTACAGGATAGGAACGCACCATTAACACCTTTGGTGTCCGTCCGTCCAAACATCCATCCGTTCAAACATCCAAACTTACGCATTTATACTATAATATTACGCATTTATATATTATAGTATTAATTAATTACTTAATATAGATTATCATTTTAGCAAAATTACCATCCGTCGCAGTTAACCGGTTAATTTTTAAACCTAAATCAACGCAAATACCTACGTAAGGAGTGTTTTATAAACTGGTTTAGCTTTTTGGTTTGGCTCTACCTTTACTTTCAATTCAAAAATACCGGTTTTCTTGTGGGGCAAAATTATAAGGGTATTGAATTATTGAACCGGTTTAAAAGAGTATTTTTAAGAAACCTCTGTAGGTTTATAAGTACAAACCGGTTTATAGGCACATACGTAATAGAAAGTAAAAAAACCAGCTGATGTACATTTATGTCGACAGAACACTCCCTAACCTAGTTCAGTATACTTATGAAGAAAAATGTACGTTTCTCACCATCAATGCTGCTGAAATGACTTCTATGGTCTCCGCAGGCAGCATCTTAGCACATTTGAGAATGCTATCAGGATCGTAAGGCGGGGAATACACTTTCTCTTCGATGTGATTACGCGGCGCGTTGCTATACGCCGTTGACACATGTACAATGGCCTGTACAAAGAATACAACATTTAAGATAGTCACTTTTAAAACACAATCCGCCTTATTCCAAAACAAGGTCTAAATATAGTACCTACCGAACTTAATACCAGGTTTAGTTCTAGTTCTAGTACTAAATAAAACGTTATTATAAAACCGCTTAGCGCTAGCCGGAGGACATAAAAATGAATTTTAGTACTGGAACTAACTTTAATACCGTAACAAACCTAGACTCCTTAGTCTTAATTTAAACCCGGTACTAAGTATGTTTTTGTAATAAGGCGGTATATGTTATTAAAATAGCATTCCGAAGAATATTATGGATAAACCCACCCGCTCACGATTAGCCGAAGATACTTAAGTCCCATATATGATAGGTGGCCAGTCTATCCCCAACCGGGCACTTTTCCAATCCCGGACAAAGTTGTTTTAACAGAAATTTGTTGTTTAGAACACATGTTTTGTTTGTCACACCCAGAAATCGAACCCGCGACCTCGTGTGGTCAACGCCGATACCGAACCACTAGACTACAGAGGCGATGAAATTTTCAAATTTTGCTCATACAAAAATATTATATTTTTTTAAATTTGCTCATATATAGATAAGAATATTATAAATTTTCAAAATTTGTTCATTATATGGATAAGAATAATATAAATTTATAAAATTTGCTCATTATATGCATAAACATATTATACATTTTCAAAATTTGCTCAATATAGATAAGAATTTTACAAATTTACAAAATTTACATAGTGCATAATACATTGCTTTTTTGTGTATTTCCTTAATTTTTACTATTTTTTTAGAAAAAGCACTGTAGAAAATTATAATAAACCAGATTATACAAAATTTAGGTAAAAAAATCGTAAAAAAATTAAAAATTTCCTACACAAATTTCGAACGATTTTCATTTTTGAAACATAGTCCAAAGCTATGGTTTTGATTTTTGATAGCCTATCCCTTCCACCCCGTATGTAACTTCTGCTTATAGACGTTAGGAAATTAATTAAATTATTTTTGATACTGAAACTTAAAAAAATAACAAAATAATTTTATTAAAAAAATTTTTTTAACAAAAAACAATGTGGTATTTTTTCTTTTCCTAAACTTAAATTATTATATAAATTATAAAAATTGGCTAAATTTTTACGAAATTTACAATTCCGCTAAAATTTAGCGAATTTTTAAACTATATAACACTTCGTCGAGTAAGCGGGTACGTAGTTCCACGTAGTTACGTCTGAGTCTGTTCAAGTAATATTGTTCTGTGGAGTCTGTTGCCTTTTGGAACGGAGTTCCTTATCGCGCGTTGTGAAAGGGGGCTAGACGGAAAAAATTCTTACGAAAAGTTGTCACGACACTTTTTGCTATAGTAAGCTATTGTAAGCTGTGCGGCGTGCGCATGTTTCTCTGTCTGTCTGTCTCTCTCTCTCTCTCTCTTATATAAAGCAAGCCAGATATTTTATAAGTAAGTTTATATTACATTATATTTAAAAAAAATATTATACTAACTTAAAAAAAATAAAAATTTATTACAATTCCTTCACTAATTAATCGAAAGGAACTATGTTCCATCCGGGTGTCCCTTGACACCTCTCAAGTTTTTTTTTATTTCGACATTTTGTGTTGCTATAGTAATACTTAAAATATCATTTAATATTATTTATTGGATTAACGAAAATTTACCTACTTATATGCGCAATATAATTATATAATGCGTATATATGATTAGCTTAAACTACTAAACAATGTCTGTGGCGATTGGACAGTTTTTGCTTATGTCAAGTTTGTTGGTCTTTTATTTCTGGACTCCTTTGGAGTATAAACGAACTGCCATTCTGCTAGGCCGTAAAGGTTACCGATTGGCTAAAGGTGTCACTACCATTGCGACTATGTTTATTAATGTATGAATACATATTTCGACACGTCCCAAGAACAAAATCGTATCTACAAAACCACCATATTACAATATGTTTGTTTGTGGGAGTACATTGTAGATAAGATGATGTTCACTTGAGTATTTCCAAAAACAAAAGACCAATAAATATAAAAAATATATTGTCTTGTAGCTTTATGCGTGTTTAATGCGAATTTTATTATAAAACCAATTTCGTCTGATTTCTCCATACGATTTTGTTCTTGGGACGTGTCAATTTATATATTGCAAGTGTATCGTCTACCATCAACGATGTAGACCGTGTAGAATTATCATTTTTACAGTCATACATACTTACCTTCAAAAGTGGCATATCACTCGCTAATTTCAAAAGTGTTGCAGTGCCTTGTACATTTAATACCGCAGCTGCATGCAAAGGCTCGGTAAACTTGACAGTGGCTGCTGAGTGGAACACAGTGTGTACTCGCTTTAAGAGAAGTTGCTGTTCAGAGCTGACTCCGAGGTTAGGAGCAGACACATCACCGGTTATTGGGTAGAGCTTGTTGAGTCGCTCTGGCCATCTTGAACGTATTCTGTCAAAAACCTGCAAGAAATAAAGATTTAAACGCAATAAACTATACAGTTTGGCTGATACTATTGGGCTAGAGCGATTTTTTTTCTTTTTGGCCTGGGTGTGTGATTCGTAGCTAATAAATATTGTAAATTTTTAAAACAAAAAAAATATTGAACATGTTGAGGTGATGTGTATGACTTGAAAAATAAGTAATTATTTTTTTCTATGATTTTTATTCTACGTATTACTATTATTTATAATATTTAAACTTTATAAATAATTTTATAAGCTTTAAACGTAACAAAATATATCTAGGTACATATTGACTGTTAAAAGGCAGGATAGGTCTGGGTGTGTGATTTGTAACTGATAAAAAAGTCAATTTTTAAGACTAAAAATCATAATCTTGAAATGTCTCTCTTACTTGGAAAATTAGTAACAAATCAAGAAACTATTTTCTTGATTTTTTTCTTCTCATAATCCTTTACAACATCCAAACTAGATAAGTAATTTAATAAGATTTAAACGCAACAAACTATAGGTACATATTGATTTTAAAAAAGTATCTGCACCATCTCTATACAGGTCCACACTTTTTTTTTTTTTTGGCAAAATTTTTTGGTTCTATTTTTTTACAGTTCAGCATTGAAAAATACATACAACACTAAATTTTCACCCTTTCTACCATCAACCCCTAATTATTTAATTCAATCTATATTTTAATTAATACAAAAGTGTGGATATTTGGATGGATGGATGGATGTTTGTTACTCAATCACGCCAAAAATACTAAACAGAATCGGATAAAATTTGACACACAGGTAGATGATAACTTAGAATAGCACACTTGCTACTTTTTATACCGGAAAAATGAGTTCTTTCTGCTGCAGCTAGTAATTTATATGGCAAAACAAAGTTTGCCTGGTCAACTAGCAATATTGCCACTAGTGGTAGAAAGGTCTTAAACGCCACTTTGGAGCAAAATAAGTTAAAAATTCACTCTTGTGCTCTATCAGTCTGTTGTGTCAAAGTTTAAATATATGCAAAAAAGTGATGTTTACACCCCACTTTTATTTTCTATTTTTGACCAATTTCCATGAAAATCATGACATATGGGCGGCTAATAATTAACTTGAAACCAAAATAGTCGTAATCACAATTTAAATTGCACATCATAAGGTCGTTAATCAATATCTTCAACTATGTCTTTTACGACCTTTTTAAAACAACCCTACCTAGATAAAAAGCAGAATACGTCATTTGATTATGTACAGTGACTTTTGTGTTGGTCAATAAGTACTAAGTGGTCTTGGCTGCAGCCAACTTTTTCATGAAGAACTTTTAGAAACAAAACAGTCCCAATTTTCGCTACCAGGTCTTATATACATATCTGTTGATTCTGTACATTCAACAATGGAATGAGAAATTAAAGACCTTACTATTTGGAATATCTTTTCATAGAATTCTTACATTAGCTCCACACAAAACCATCCATGACCTTATCATGTAATAAGTTTAGATGATTATAGGTTCATTCTAATATATGTATATAGGTAATGGAATGAACTGGCGTCAATAACATTAAAAAAACATAGAGTACCTATCGGAACATCCGAATAGTTACCTTAAATATACAAAACTTAATAATATAATGGAACTTAAATATTATGAATGGAAAGAAGGTTTATTTGACGATCATGGACAGAGGGTGAAAGATAAAGGAAGAGTCCAGTGTTTAAGGGAAGCAGTGTTTTTCATATACCTATTTCGCTGACGGGAAAGCGAAGAAGTATATTGAATGAAAACAAAAATTATGACTGTTTTGAAATATTTGTTTTGAAATCACCTCTGTGGTCTAGCGGTTCAGCGTTGGCGTTGACCACATGAGTTCCCGGGTTCGATTCCCGGGTCGGGCACAAAAAAAAAGTGTTTTTTCAGTTTTCTGAGAAACACAAAGTTGCCCGGGATTGGAAAGTGCCCGGTTGGCGATAGGCTTGCCACCTATCACATTTGTGGGATCAAGTATCTTCGGATAATCGTGGGTGCACTTGTTGTACCTCTGCCTACCCGTTCGGGGATATGGGCGTGAAGATACTTTTTTTTTTGAAATATTTACATGACCTAAAAATCACTATTTTGACGGCCAAGACTTAAAACAGCTCTAAGAGTTGTATACTATATTTATTGTTTCATTGTGAATATGGATTCTTATCTTATAATAATTCAGTCAAATATACACTTCATAAAACAGACGCAAGAAGCGAGGTAGATTTAGAAAAAAAAACTTGAGAGGTGGCAAGGGACACCCGGATGGAACGAAGTTCCTTTTATTATTATTTATAAAAAACCTGTATACACTCAACAAAAATAATCGTCGCGACACCACACTGCTCAATGCGAAATAGAAATGAAAATACCTGGCTTGCTTTCTATAAGAGAGAGAGAGAGAGACAGACAGAGAAACATCCGCACGCCGCACAGTTTACAATGCCTTACTATAGCAAAAAGTGTCGTGACAACTTTTCGTAAGAATTTTTTCCGTCTAGCCCCCTTTCACAACGCGCGATAAGGAACTTCGTTCCAATATGAATACTAACTTGTGATTACAATTCGATACAATGATTAAGCTAATTACAAAATTACAATAACATTGTAATAACTAAGCTAGGTTAATAATCTTATCTATTATATCAAAAAACATCCTTCCTGTTTGTTTCATTCTAACCATCATCGGCCAATAGTATATGATTTCGTGTCGGATATAGGTTTTTGTTTTATAACATCCCATAACTATTATGATTGGTAAAGTAATATGTTGGAAATATGCAATTTAAAACTGAAGATATTTTGTTACGCGCCGCTGTTGCAGTCTATGACATCGAGCGCTATAAAAAAGAATACTTGTGACGGCGAGGCGACGTTAAGAAAATATCTGACGATCGGAGTGCTGAGTGTGAGTTTTTCTTTTCGCATTCGATCGTGAGCGCGTTTGGAGTTTACTAAGAATTTGTATGTGATTTGTACAGCGCCACCTAGTGATAAACGTGAGAAACCAGTTTACCACTAGGTGGCGCTGTACAAATCACATACAAATTCCTAGTAAACTCGAAACGCGCTCACGATCGAATGCGAAAAGAAAAACTCACACTTAGCACTCTGATGGATTGGTTGTCATTCTGTTATTTGGTTTACTGTAAAATTAATACAAAATTATAGTGATTGACCTATTGGCTGTAATTAACAATTTATTTAGTTTTTCTAATAATACATTGAGATTTGTGCTTAGTTTTTGATTTTGATAAAAACATTATTAAAAGCAATAAGGCTTTATTTGTGTTGTGTAAGTAGAAATATAGAATAGGAGTAACAGAATAATAATTTTAATAGTAAACATTAATTTACCGATATTTTTAATGATAATTTTTAATTTTTCGTCGTGTTGGTCCCGGCCTCCTTTGAAGAATAGGCCAACTGCCGATCTGCAAGGCAGGTCGTAAAAGGCGACCGATTGGCTATCGAGTTACTACCATCGTGGCTACTAGGTGGTAGAGTTCTGCATTGTCTCGCCCGGGTCTGGTACCATCGCCTTACCTATTCCTGCCGCAATAGCGTCACTGCTTGTCGCTGTCGTGTTCCGGTTTGGAGGGTAAGGTAGCCGGTAAATTTATGCATGTGGCATTAGACTTCGCTACAAGATATCAACGCAACATTAACATCTTTGCTGTCTATAGGCGATGGTTGACTCTTTCCATCAGGACACCCATCTGCTTGTTTGCTATCTTATGATATATAAAAAAGGTAAATGTATGATATACGTATTTTTACGTCATTAAATTAAAAAAAGCAGTTCATACGACCAAAGATAATCATGTAAATATGGATTTAAGTCCTTCAACAATAATTATTTGTTATTATAAAAGGACATGTTTACGCCTCTTAATAATATTATTTACAAAATAATTGAGTCGTATCTCCACGCTAGCAATTAAACTATAAAATTTATTCAAAAATTAATGTGTTTATATTAAAATACATTTGAAAACAAGAATTTTCTTATAAGTGAAAAAGTTTGATTTTCTTATTCTGTCTCACTGTCACTTTTTATAGAAATCATTATCAAAGAAGTAATTTTACCTTGCATTTATCCTTGTTTGTTTTGTTAAAATTTGTTTTAGTTAGTTTTAATCTCAAATGTACACCATGCCTGCTGTTTATAACAAGTGATTTTTTTAACAACCTGTATGGTTGGGTTTGCTGGAAGAAATCTCTTAAAGAGATAAGCACGCCATTGTACATATTTTTTCTTTTTTAAATAAGTATTGTTGTATTTCTGTGTGTACAAAAGAATAAATAAATAAATAAAATAAATAAATAAAATTCGAAAAGTTATGAACCAAAACTAAAATAAAATATAGTTTTTTAGCTCTGCTAGAAAGTTATAATGGCACTTACGACCGAAAGGTCCGTCGGTAAAAATACCGCAAAGTAGCGAATTATATACTAATACTTTAAAAGTATGAAGTATGTATGTAGTAAAAGTATATATGTAGTATTTATTGTATTTAGTAGTACTTTACATTTGTATTTTTTGTATGTATGTAACGAATAAATTTAAAAACTGGACCGATTTTTAAAAAAAAATTTACAATTTGAAAGCCGCATTATCCAGGCACGTTATTCCCTTTGCTCAGTTTGGTAAAAACGTATATCCACATCATACATTTTTACTGAACTGAACAAAGGGAAGTAGTGGTTTTAGGTTACGCAAACAAACTTGTTAGTAGCAGCTAACCTACAATACAAATCAAATCCACATACCTGATTCTTTAACAACTCCTTGTACCTCTGTTCCACAGACAGCCCACGTTTTGGTCTCATCAAAACATATATGGTGTCAATTCCTGAGCAACTCCTGAGAAGCTTCTCTAAGAGCGCCTTCCCAACGAAGCCTGTGCCTCCTGTGACGAGGACTACGGAGCCTCGGAAGTAGTCCGAGATGGACTCCACGCACAAACGATTGGTTTGATCATTCTGGTCAATGTAATTGAAATTTCCGTCATATTCCATGGTTTTTCTGCAATGATAATAAAATAAATAAATAAATATTCACGGGACAAATTACACTGACTGATCTAACCCCAACTACCTTACCCTCCAAACCGGAACACGACGGCGATAAACACTGACGCTATTGCGGCAGGAATAGGTAAGGCGGTGGTACCAGACCCGGGCGAGACAATGCAGAACTACCACCTAGTAGCCACGATGGTAGTGACTCCCATAGCCAATCGGTCGCCTTTTTACGACCTGTCTGACAGAATGGCAGTTGGCCTATTCTTTAAAGGAGCCAGGACCAACACTGGCGATTAATGCCTGCATCAATAAAAGTAATGCCTGCATCAATAAAATATGTGTTGTTTCCCCGTGTTGGTCCCAGGCTCCTTTGAATAGGCCAACTGCCGTTCTGCCAGGCACGTTGTATAAGGCGATCGATTGGCTTTAAGTGTGTTAGTGTGGCATTAGACCTAGCCACAAGATAGCAACGCACCATTAGCACCTTTGGTGTCTATAGGCGATGATTGACTCTTTCCATCAGGAGACCCATCTGCTTGTTTGCTATCTTATGATATAAAAAATATATCTTAGAAAGAAGAGGAGCTTTATTATTCGAATGGGGTCTAAATAAACGCGAGCAAAATCAAATAAATAGGAAAATAAAATTTATTATACTTACTGTGAACTCATTAAGTCAGACATAATATATGGCAGATTTGCAATTTCCACAATATTACGATCTGAAACAAAAATATTTAAATTTACACTTTACATTATTAGCACTTGGTGAAATTTTATTATTATTAAGTATCGTATAAGGGACAGTCTACCGAAAATCAAAACTATGGATTTGGACCATGATTATGAGGTGGAAACCTTTGGAAAATGTGGGAAATTTTCGTATTTTGTTGATGAAATTTTTCACCTTGATTTATTTTAATAATCTACACTCTACAGTGTTTATTGTAAAATTAAGTTTATTGTAAACTAGCTGTTGCCAGGAACTTCGTCCGCGCGGACTTCGTTTACTCCGCACTCCTCCTCCCCTGTAGGTGATAGCGTGATAATATGTGTAAATATATGTTAACCCGACCTGTTAGTAATATTCATGCAAAATTTGAAGTAAAACCATGCAGTACTTTTTGAGTTTACCCCGGACATAGGTACATACAGACAAACAGAAAAACAAACAGATAAACAGACAAACAGACAAAAATTCTAAAAACTATATTTTTGGCTTCGATATCGATTATAGATCACACCTCAAGTATTCTTTTAAAAAAATATTCAATGTACAGTTTTGACTTTCCCACGATTTTATTATATGTATAGATTGTATAAGGGACGATGTACCGAAAATCAAAGCTATGGATTTGGACCATGATTATGAGGTGGAAACCTTTGGAAAATGTGGGAAATTTTCGTATTTTGTTGATGAAATTTTTCACCTTGATTTATTTTAAAAATCTACAATGTTCATTGTAAAATATTAAGCAATTAAGAGAACACATAAAATAAGCGATGTGTTATGAGCCATATACCGCATAATCAGGGATTGAAACTGTTTCAAAATACGGGTTAATAGAGATGTATAGCGGATTTTATTACAGGTTTCGCCCAGAGCGTTTCTGAGATGAGCGCACTTCATAAACTTAAATAAACCAGTTCAGTTGCGTAGCGTGCTTTGGCGGGTCCTGTATAAAAATTTGTTTGGGGGCCCTTATGAGTAGAGATTTCTCACAAAAGAAAAAAATGTTTGTAAAAATTAAAATAAATAATTTCCCCGTGTTGGTCTCGGGCTCCTTTGAAGAATAGGCCAACTGCCGTTCTGCCAGGCAGGTCGTAAAAGCCGACTGAGTGGCTATGCGCGTCACTACCATTGTAACTACTAAGTGGTAGAGTTCTGAATCGGCTCGTCCGGGTCTGGTACCACCGCCTTACCTATTTCTGCTGCAATAGCGTCAGTGCTGGTCACTGTCTTGTTTAGGTTAGGAGGGTAAGGTAGCCGGTAAACTTATGCATGTGGCATTAGACCTCGACACAAGATAGCAACGCACCATTAACATCTTTGCTGTCTATAAGCGATGGTTGACTCTTTCCACCAGGAGACCCATCTTCTTGTTTGCTATATTATGATAAAAAAACCTATTCATCATAATCATCTGTCACTTTCTCCAAATTTTTACAAACTATTCAAATTAAACATACACTTATCTTTTTTAAAAAAAAATTGCTTTTTTTAATTTTGCTGTTCTATTTACGAAAATTTTTGTTTACGTACGTTGAGGGCCCCGTGGCCCGGGGCCCCAGTATATCCGTATGTATGATACGGCAGATATTATGGCGATAGTAGCTATCGTCATAATATCTGCCGAACCGGTTTAAGCTAGAACTGTGGAATTGTATGTCATGCACATAGAGCGGACAAAAATTTTATTGGGAGTGGCAGACATCAAAGAAACGGGCTTAAAAACCTTTATAAACCGGTTTATGCATTCAAAACCATTATAATTTTAATCCCCGAGGAAACAAATATTTTTGAGGTTAAGGTAGTCCCAAACATTTACAAAACGCTCCTTGTGTATTTACGCTGTTTTAGGTTTGAAAATTAATCGGTTAACAAGCCCTGCTAATAAATCCATATTTATGGCGAAGATAGACATTGAGGTTTATTGTTAGTGTGGCCCCAGAATCAAAAAAACCGAAACCGGTTTTTACACAAACAACTGATTTGAGAGTTTATTTATTTAGCTTTATTGTACACCTTACATTAATTTGTACAAAAGGCGAACTTAATGCCTAGTGGCATTCTCCTCCAGTCAACCATTAGGCCAACAGAGAGTACGCATGTCCCTAAATTGTAAGGATATAATATTGTGTAGCCCTAAGTAAATCTTAAAATATACTGCATGCACTATACGTAATATAATATAATTAGACTAATATTGAAATTTGTAATACATACCTACACATAGCTCAAACTTACACAAATATTTATAAATACAAATAGATTTACAAATACTTAAATAAAATATACATATTAGATATGAATGAAGCATGAAATGTTGAAAAAATATGCTAATGCCTACCTACAATTTAGCAAATGCATTTTCAGATTTTGTTTAAACGTGAACTTAGTATTCGGTTGCCGCGACGTTCATTCCACATTCGAGCAGCATGCACTGTGTATGAGTTTGAGACAAAATTGGAACGGTGTAGAGGAATGGACAGAGTGAGATTGTCAGATGATCGAAGGTTCATATTGTGGGTATCACAAAGGAATTCAAATTTAAATTTTAAGTATTTAGGGGCGAGTGGATCAAATAGTATTGTGAAAAGAGTACATAAAGTCCTAAGATTACGTCGATGAGTAATAGTAAGCCAGCGAAGCTGGTTCCGGTAAAATAATATATGGTCATACTTACGCAAGCAAAAAATAAAACAGATAGATTGATTAAGCAGATGCTCTAATTTCAAAAGTAGGTTAGTAGAAATGTTGGTATAGCAGACGTCACCATAGTCAAGTATGGGCAGAACTAACGTTTGAACTAGGACTATTTTGGTTTTTAAAGGTAAAAAATTCCGCAGACGATTAAAGGATCGTAATGTGCCAGTAACTTTACGACACAACTGAGTAGTTTGAACAGACCAGTTAAGGTTGCAGTCAATATAGATACCTAAATCCTTAACTGAAGGAGTAAATTTAATTATAGAATTATCAAACAACACTAGGTGGTAGAGTTCTGCATTGTCTCGCCCGGGTCTGGTACCACCGCCTTACCTATTCCTGCCGCAATAACGTCAGCGCTTGTCGCTGTCGTGTTCCGGTTTGGAGGGTAAGGTAGCCGGTAAACTTATGCATGTGGCATTAGACCTCGCCACAATATAGCAACGCACCATTAACATCTTTGGTGTCTATAGGCGATGGTTGACTCTTTCCATCAGGAGACCCATCTGCTTGTTTGCTATCTTATGATAAAAAAAAAAACAACAATTACACGGGCGTGCGTTACCAAAGTGAGAGCAATACGTACTCTTTAAATTGCGTGGCGTTGAAATAAGACAAAATCATAAAACTTTTTAGCATCTCCCACAAAAAAGGGAATTGCAGTGACTTGAACGTAAAAATGGTATGTTCTTAACTTTTCGATACACTGTCCTTTACACGCCATATCGGGGGTTACTCTTAAAGGTCCGGCTAAATTGTAAAATTAAAAACTAAATATTGAATTGAAAGTGCGTCTTAATTATTATTGTAAAATTATTACAAGTTAATATAAAACTATTCATGTAAGAATATCCCACTAAATTCATGAATTGGATGCACCGAGTCTTGTGTATGAACTCTGTAATGCTGGCAGTGTGTCATTTTATATTTACCTGTAAAAGCACAAAGCACGCTATGCAACTGAACCGGTAAATGTATGCATGATCATTATACAAATACATTTTGGAGAGTGCGCTGCGGAATTGCACGAATTAATTCCGCCATCCCCGTTTTTCTATCGATCGTCGAGGCGCACAGATACTAGGCATCGTCATATGGTGGACGTTCCACGTACCCGGACAAAGCGGTTCGATTCGACATTCTTGATCCGACTGGGACTGGAATATGCTACCTGAGTCTGTGTTCCCCGACGGCTACAAGCTGGGAATCTTCAAGAGAAGAGTGAACAGGTACCTTCTAGGGAAGCGCGTTTCATCCTAGGCCGCGTCTTAGCTTACCATCAGGCGAAATCGTGGTCAAGCGCTTCCCTATCGACAGTAAAAAAAAATGTTTGTCCTTGTTGGGATTCGAACCCAGACCCTATCGATTCGTGATTATGATCGCTAACTACTCGACCAACAGGCGGTAACTATCGCAATGATCAACGTTTAACGTTGATATATTATTTTTCAGCAGCTTAGTTACGTTGAAAATAAAGTTAAAAATATGTTTGTTTTTTTTTTAATATTTGTTATTAGTTTTAATGTTGGTAACTTTGTTTATATTTATTTATCTTTCTTTGCTGATGTTAACGGTTTTTTATTCTCTTTTAGATAATGTTGCGTAAAGTTGTTATTTGGGTCACAGAATAGAAATGTATATATAAGCTAGATTTAAGGTGTTATTCTGTAACCTGTTACTGTACCTGTAAGACCGCAGGTGTAGTCAAGATTTAACGTGATAATTTGACAATGACATTCACATTACCGTTTGACGTTTTTTACTTTGTGTTATTGGAACGAAGTTATTGGAACGAAGTTCCTTACGGCAGGCTTGGAGGGGATAGGGATTTTGCTGCGCGACCGAACTGAAAAAAACGTGATAGTAAAACCGTAAGAAAAATGCGTGGAATAAAAGCGTTAAATGAGACGTGCGCAGGCGCGACAGTCGCGTACACAAGCGAGTAGCCGAAGGAAGTTCGTTCCTACCTGGTGTCCCGCGACACCACATCATTTTTTTTATCTTCGTTTGGTTACGATAAAATTGTATATTCATATAATTATAATTAAAATATAAACTCATCAAATACAGAGAAACACCGTCGACATCCACATTTTTTGACATTCACGGACCATAAGCGGTAATTTTATCACCAAGAATGGACATTGTTGTTGGCTGTTCGAGTTTGGCCATTCTTATTTAACGCGTTATTAATAACCGGGACTTGAAACCCGTTTAAAAAATACCGGTTAGTAAAGGTACTTAGCGGTTTTTTTAAAGGTTCCGTTTGAAGCATATTTGTGATAAGAGCGCTTAACAAACCTAAATAAACCGGTTTAAGCCAAAACCGTGGAGTTGTACGTCACGCACAGTGAGAACAAAAACTGAGAGGAACGAACATAAAAGCAATATTTTTAAAAAACCTCTACAACTCTATTTATTGATTCAAACCCCTTATGATTTTCCTCCATAACGAAACCGGTATTTCTGAGTTTATGAGCAAAACTTTTACAAAACTCTCCTTTTGTGCTTGTTTTGATTAAGGTTTAAAAATTAACCGGTTAACAAGTCATAATAATGCTAATAAAGCCAGATGGACATTTACGTTTCCGGATAGTGTTGCCCCGGAATTAAAAAACCGAAACCGGTTTATTGCTTTTCAATCTACGTGTATGTGTGTAGTTTACCCCGTGTTGGTCCCGGGCTCCTTTGAAGAATAGACCAACTGCCGTTCTGCCAGGCAGGTCGTAAAAGTCGACCGATTGGCTATACGAGTCACTACTATCGTGTCTACTGGGTGGTAGAGTTCTGCATTGTCTCGCCCGGGTCTGGTACCACCGCTTTACCTAATCCTGCCACAATAGCGTAAGTGCTTGTCACTGTCGTGTTCCGGTTTGGAGGGTAAGGTAGCCGGTAAATTTATGCATGTGGCATTAGACCTAGTCACAAGATAGCAATGCACCATTAAAACCTTTAGTGTCTATAGGCGATTGATGACTCTTGCCATCAGGAGACCCATCTGCCGGTTTGCTATCTTATGATATAAAAAAGTGAAGTATAAACACACGTGCGTCATTCCAACAACTTTTATTAATGGAAATGTCTGTTACGCTTTATAGCTCACTAGCTATGCCTCCGTCCTCATCTGCGTGGAAAAATGTCTAAAATAAAATTAGCCCACGTTACTCCTTATTACCATGGTTTAAAAGATATACAGTCCCGAGGTTACCTACATAGTTTTCGTTCCCGTGGGATTTCCGGGATAAAAACTATCATGTCTTTTCTCGAGTCTTAAACTACTTTTGTGTTTATTCAAATTAGTTTAGTGGTTTAGGCGTTAAGAAGAGAAAGATAGGCAAAGTTACTTTCGCAATAGATTTTAATGAAATTTGAAAGGATATAGAAAAAGACACGGGCCGAAACTTAGTTTTTTTTTTAATGAACTCCCATAAAGCTGAAACAGGGTATGAAACTTGTTTGAAACACATACTAATATTTTAAAAAAATGTATCTTTACGTCTATATCCCGAAGAAGTTGGCAAAGGCAGTCCACCCACGATTAGTCGAAAATACTTAGTCCCACAATGTGACAAGTGGTAAGTCTAACACCAAACGGGCACTTATCCAATCCCAGGCAACGTTGTTTTTATCAAAAAACTGAAAAAAACACATTTTGAATTGCCCGATTCGAGAATCGAAGCTGGGAACTCATGTGGTCAACACCGCAAGCGGACCACTAGACCACAAAGGGGATTATTATTATTACGACATACTAATATTATAAATGCGAAAAAACACAGTTAAACTAAGTACTTAACTTATTTAATGTAATTTGAAAAGCAGGGGAAACGAAAACAAACCATCGCTCGTCTGTAAACATCAAAAATGTTAACAGTGCGTTATTGTTACAGTTGACACAGTATTAACTTAAATATAGTAATATAAATATTGATATATATTTGATAAACTACAAATAGGTACACTCACAGCCGAAATTGCGTGGGTCAATTTGTAATAAATATTTATATAACATAGAGATGGGCCGAAAAGTTTGGCCTAGTAACCGAGTCTCGAATGTAACTCGGTTTCATAATTGAAACCGAATGCATAATTATGTTGTCAGCTACTAGCTACCCAGCAGTAAAACTAATATGGGCGTGTTCTTGTTTAACTTGTCTGATTTAAGTCTGTATGACTTTTGACCTGAATTTGACTATGACCAAACTTTTTCAGCCCTGTCAGAATCATTGATCAGAATTAACAAAATCTATCTTAGATTAACCACTTTCTATCTCTGTCATCATCTTTAGACACAAAATCTACGGAACCGATTGTTACGAAACTTAAGACTTTTCTCTAAATTGGAATATACCTGATTTAAATCAAAGTGAGTTACCGACTGATGTAAAGATAAACCATCATCTTTAGAGATAAACCTACAGAACCGATTGTTATGAAATTTAGACTTTTCTCTAAGTTGGAATATACCTGATTTGATTTGATGAAAATGAGTTATCTACTGGTGTAAAAAGAATCTACTGATCTAATCAATCTACTGATGTAAAGAAAAAACATCATCCTTAGACACAAAATCTACTGAACCGATTGTTATAAAACTTATAACTTTCTCTAAGTTGGAATATACCTGATTTAAATCAAAATGAGTTATCTACTGATGTAAAGAAAAACCATCATCTATAGACACAAAAACTTTTTTTTTTTTTTTTATAGAAAAAAGGGGCAAACGAGCAGAGGCTCACCTGATCGTAAGTGATTACCGCCGCCCATGGACAGCCACATCACCAGAGGTCTTGCAGCTGCGTTGCCGGCTTTTTAAGAAGGAGTATGCTCTTTTCTTGAAGGTGCCTAAGTCGTATCCGTTCGGAAACACCCCCGCCGGCAATTGATTCCACAGAGGAGTAGTGCGTGGTAAGAAGTGTCTAGAGAATCGCACAGTTGTGGATTTCCAGACATCAAGGTGATGAGGATGGAACTTTGAGTTTTGCCGCGATGTCCGATGATGAAATTCAACAGCAGGGATCAATCCAAATAGTTCGTCGGAACACTCTCCATGATAAATGCGGTAAAAGATGCTAAGCGAACTTACATCTCTGCGTAAAGCCAAGGAGTCAAGCCGATTGGAGATTGCTTGGTCGTCAACGATTCGAACCGCTCTACGCTGAATGCGATCAAGTGGAAGAAGCTGATACTGCGGAGCTCCCGCCCAGAGATGAGAACAGTACTCCATGTGCGGGCGAATTTGCGGTTTGTAAAGTTGCAAGCGATGAGAAGGCAGGAAGTACTGTCTCGCTCTACTGAGCACACCGAGCTTTTGTGAGGCTAATTTAGCCTTTTCTTCCAAATGATCACAGAACTGAACGTTGTTCGATATGTCAACGCCAAGAATTCCAATATTGGCTGAGGTTGTCAGGAGAGTGTTCTCAAAGCGAGGTGATACGACAAAGGCCGACTTTTTAGCGGTGAACGCACACAGCTGTGTCTTCCTGGGGTTGAATTGGACTAAGTTGAGTCGACCCCATTCCGAGATTTTTTCGAGCTGAGTCTCGATTTCAGACACTAGCTTGTCCCGATTCTCATTGACGTGGTCCCGAGAAATACCGCTATGACCGGAGTACAAAGCATCACCAGTACTGTCATCTGCATAGCAATGAATATTACTAATTCGCAACATGTCATTGATGTGCAGAATAAACAGTGTAGGCGATAGCACGCAGCCTTGCGGAACACCAGCATTGACAAATTTAAGGTCGGAGCACGCACCGTCGACTACGACTTTGATGCTCCAATCAGCCAAAAAACTGGTGATCCACTTGCATAATTTCCCGGGAAGCCCATAAGAAGGAAGCTTTGAAAGAAGCGCTTTGTGCCAAACCCTATCAAAGGCCTTCGCTATGTCTAAACTAACAGCCAATGCCTCCCCCTTGGACTCAACTGCCTACGCCCAGCGATGTGTAAGGTATACTAGAAGATCACCAGCCGATCGACCGCGACGGAAACCGTACTGGCGGTCATTAATCAGCTGGTGCTCCTCTAAATACTCCAAAAGCTGGCAGTTAATTATCTTCTCCATGATTTTGGAGAACAAGGAGGTAATGGCTATCGGCCGATAGTTTGACGGATTCGAGCGATCACCTTTTTTAGGTATAGGGTGCACTAAGGCCGTCTTCCACGATTTCGGTACTACACCAAGTGAGTAGGAGAGTTGGAACAGACGCGTCAGTACCGGTGTCAACTCTGGAGTACATATTTTAAGCACTATCGGAGAGATGCCATCCGGCCCAGATGACTTATAAATGTCCAAGGAAAACAGTGCTTCGCGCACTGACGACTGATGGAATTTTATGACTACTAAACTACTGAAACTATTTTTATGAAATTTAGATTTTTCTCTAAGTTGGAATATACCTGATTTAAATAAAAATGAGATATCTACCGATGTAAGGACAACCATCATATATAGACACAAAAACTACTGAATCGATTGTTATGAAACTTAGACTTTCTCTAAATTGGAATATACCTGATTTAAATCAAAATGAGTTATCTACTGATGTAAAGAGAAACCATCATCTATAGACACAAAAACTACTGAAACTATTTTTATGAAATTTAGATTTTTCTCTAAGTTAGAATATACCTGATTTAAATCAAAATGAGATATCTACCGATGTAAGGACAACCATCATATATAGACACAAAAACTTCTGAATCGATTGTTATGAAACTTAGACTTTTCTCTGAATTGGAATATACCTGATTTAAATCAAAATAAGTTATATCGATATGGCTTTTAATTCCCGAGAAATTCGTGGACAAATACATAAATATACAAACACACATACACGAAATTTAGTAGGTCCCTACACCGACACGTGCTTAGACGCCTAGTTACCTGATATAAATCAAAAAGAATTATTTCGATATGGCTTTCAGTTTCTGATAAATTTATGGACAGATGTAGGTTGTTAGGGTTAAATGTAAGCAGCGATTCGGTTTTAAAAAGTGAATTTAATTCACCGAAAAATTATATCTATGATACTAGTGCGAATTTCAATTTCAACTGAATGAATTGTGCTGGCCGACGACTCTACTATAGTAAAAGTCGTATAAGACACTTTTATTATTGGACTTGTACATAAATTTCACTTTTAGACAATATTATATTCTTTTAAATATATTACTCGACCAGTTTCATTTTTAAAGCATCTTCAGGATGTAATAATTAACTGATTATTATTGACTTAGAGTCAATAATAATCAGTTAAGTATATTACATGATTACAAATTACAGATTTTGTAATTTGATTACAAATTATAATAGATAAGTAATCTGTAATCTGTAATCTGTAATCTGTAATCTGTAATCTGTAATCTGTAATCTGTAATCTGTAATCTGTAATCTGTAATCTGTAATCTGTAATCTGTAATCTGTAATCTGTAATCTGTAATCTGTAATCTGTAATCTGTAATCTGTAATCTGTAATCTGTAATCTGTAATCTGTAATCTGTAATCTGTAATCTGTAATCTGTAATCTGTAATCTGTAATCTGTAATCTGTAATCTGTAATCTGTAATCTGTAATCTGTAATCTGTAATCTGTAATCTGTAATCTGTAATCTGTAATCTGTAATCTGTAATCTGTAATCTGTAATCTGTAATCTGTAATCTGTAATCTGTAATCTGTAATCTGTAATCTGTAATCTGTAATCTGTAATCTGTAATCTGTAATCTGTAATCTGTAATCTGTAATCTGTAATCTGTAATCTGTAATCTGTAATCTGTAATCTGTAATCTGTAACCTGTAACCTGTAACCTGTAACCTGTAACCTGTAACCTGTAACCTGTAACCTGTAACCTGTAACCTGTAACCTGTAACCTGTAACCTGTAACCTGTAACCTGTAACCTGTAACCTGTAACCTGTAACCTGTAACCTGTAACCTGTAACCTGTAACCTGTAACCTGTAACCTGTAACCTGTAACCTGTAACCTGTAACCTGTAACCTGTAACCTGTAACCTGTAACCTGTAACCTGTAACCTGTAACCTGTAACCTGTAACCTGTAACCTGTAACCTGTAACCTGTAACCTGTAACCTGTAACCTGTAACCTGTAACCTGTAACCTGTAACCTGTAACCTGTAACCTGTAACCTGTAACCTGTAACCTGTAACCTGTAACCTGTAACCTGTAACCTGTAACCTGTAACCTGTATACTTAACTGATTATTACTAAGTCAATAATAATCAGTTAAGTAATTATATTACATCCTGAAGATGCTTTAAAAGTGAAACCGGTCGAGTAATATATTAAAAATATATGTGTAAAAGTGAAATTTATGTACAAGTGCAATAATAAAAGTGTCTAATAATAATTTAATTTCACCAAGTACCGACGATGGAAAGTAAAGAATATATTAAAAGTCATATGACAAACTGTTTATAAATAATTAATTTTTGCCTACAATAGTCAATTAACATTCTATAAAATCTATTGATAATTAATTCGACAACAGACACACAAACACGCACGAAATTTAGTAAACATGCCTGTATGCCTAAATAGATCAGCATACTCAAATATCATCTAATTCCAACAATATTACATACAGGTCAAACTGATAACCTCCTTTTTTTCAATGGTTGAAAGAGAAGATAAAAATATTATTAAATTCGAGGGGTGTGGTGGCAAATTGGGCATGTCACCACAGATTTTCCATATTCAACTTTCTATTACTTAAATGATATGGTTTCGTAGAATGTCATTATGCAATCTAATATAATTTATATTTATGTTAATGATTCAATTTAAATAATATTTGTGTCATTGTTCATTATAAAATAATGAAATATGTTAGATAAGGTTGCTTTCAAATTAAGCGTTGGCCTAGAGATGTGTCAAGAGTCTCGGTAACCCACATGTTTGAAGTTTTCATAAATTTTTCTTTTTAAACTTCCCGCTACGTATTATATATACTACATTCATACATATAATAAAATCGTAAGGAAATCAAAACTGTACATTGAATATTTTTTTAAAAAAATACTTGGGGCGTGATCTATAATCGATATTGAAGCCAAAAATATAGTTTTTAGAATTTTTGTCTGTTTGTTTGTATGTCTGTTTGTCTGTATGTATGTCCGGGGTAAACTCAAAAAGTACTGCATGGATTTACTTGAAATTTTGCATGAATATTACTAACAGGTGGGGTCAACATATAGGCTACATATTATCACGCTATCACCTACGGGGGAGAAGCAGTGCGGAGTAAACGAAACTCAAGAACGGGCTCACCTATCCAAACCAAATGTTTAAGATTTGTTCAGACTATTTAGTAGATGGTTTATGTGAAGTTGGCACAAAATTGGTAGAGCGTTTCATCATTTATCACAGTTTTTGTAACAAATGAATTCAATAAATGGCGGTTTTTTAAAAAAAAGTATCTTCACGCCCATATCCCCGAAGGGGTAGGCAGAGATACAACAAGTGCACCCACGATTAGCCGAAGATACTTGGTCCCACAAATGTGATAGGTGGCAAGCCTATCGCCAACCGAGCACTTTCCAATCCCGGGCAACTTTATGTTTCTCAGAAAACTGAAAAAAACACTTTTTTTAAAGTGCCCGACCCGGGAATCGAACCCGGGACCTCATGTGGTCAACGCCAACACTGGACCACTAGACCACAGAGGCGATTTTTAAATATTTCACTTTATACGTAGCGAAGCACGTATCGGGCCGCTAGTATATTTTATTTCCTATAAATATTATTTAAAATTATATATACTATATTATTTATAATAATATAAACTTTAACTGTGCATTTCACACTTCAGCGTTCGCATAATTTTCATATAAATGGGTGCAAATTTTTTGCTTCTTGTAATCTAGGTTTTTAAGAGTATCAAAAAAATCAAACCATTTAGTGTGATTTTCTGTTTTTTTATATCTAATTTATTTTCAAAATACTTAAGGCTAAGGTTGTAAAGGTTAAAGGTTGTAAAAAATACTGTAAAGTATTTTTTTTATTTAGCATCGCAGTTTGTCAGCAGTAGTTCTCGTTTAACAGTCCATACATTACAGTAAATTTTTCCGCCTAGTTAGTCCTATGTTTAGGTGGTAGAGAATGATTTATGCATTAAGCACGCAGTTTGCATACTTTGCATTTTGTATGTGGTTAAAGAAAGAAAAATCTGTAAACCGGTTGACCGGAAAAATAAGTTTGCTATTAACAACGTAATTGTAATATTTGACAAGCTATAACTCTGGAAATTTGATTCGATTTTAGTTTTTGAAACGGCATTTGACGTTTTCGTGGTACTAAAATAACGCAGAAAACCGAAAGATGATGAAAAAACACGTTTTCGAAATTTTTCGTCAACGTAACTCCCGAGCGGATAAACCGATTTTAATGCCATTTAAACATTGGACGCGGTTTTTTGAGGAATAGAGCTGATTAGATTTTGTACTCAATCGATAGATTAATTTGTAAGTTATATTTAAAAAATACTGTTTTCGCTAAATTTTTTTTGAGATTTTTTTCAACCTCCTGTCCCAAGTTGGTACAAATTTTCAGGAAGTCTAAATTGAGTGGAACCCTATTGAATCCCATCAACCGCATAAGTTATGAGATGTTTACATACATATATACACACGCACCCGCACACACACACACACATACACACACACACACACATACAGACAACCAGACAAACAGACAAACAGACAAATAGACAAACAGACAACCAGACAAAAAGACAAACGGACAACCAGACAAAAAGACAAACGGACAAACGGACAAACGAACAAACGGTTAAAAATTCTAAAAACTATATTTTTGGCTTCGATATCGATTGTAGATCACGCCCCAAGTATTCTTTTAAAAAAAATATTCAATGTACAGTTTTGATTTCCTTACGATTTTATTATATGTGTAGATTAGCTCGGCGTAGCCTTAATGACTAGTTTTATTTTAATGAATTATTTTTTATAACGTAACAAACAAATATGTAACCTTCAATCTTTTGATGACCCAATAAAGGAGAGTGATGAGATCGACCTCAAAATGCAATATGAATAAAGCGTCAGCCAAAATTATCAAATTATAAATTAGTTTGATAATTTCGGCTGACGCTAATACGACGTACAATTAGTCCATATTAGAATTCAGCGGACAATTTTTAATAGCAAGTAAATTTAAAAAAGAAACATACTTGAAAATCATGTACCTAATCAAACTAGTACTCATTTTCTTGTTTCTAATTCAAGCAAAGATTTTTTCTACCATAAATTTAATACTTTCTTTTATTTATGACCAACCAAACAAATTAGAAAAAAATCGAATAGGTAAGACACAAAATGTTAAAATTGTATAAAATGTAACATAAATTATGCTTTCATTTACTACAGTCGAAACTTACAACGCAAAAGGCTGTATAAACAAGCTACCTTAGTATCATTCTAAGGAAACAAAAAATAACAAGCGTCAACTATTTAATCTGTAATAAATATTTTATAAATAATTACCAACATATAACAATACTCCAACGTGTCTTTGTCACTGCGTGAACATTGGCGAAATCTCATTGCCTCAAACGATGGGCAAAAGGCATTTATATAAAAAAAAAACAATTATTTTGTTACAAGTGCCATATTTTTAATCTGTAACAAATATAACTAGTGAAAAAATATATTTTGCTGTAAACAAACGTTGTTAAATCTTTTATTTTTTAAATGGTTACAGTCAAATAATGTTCATGATTATATCTATGTTGACGATATATTCCGACTTGAATGACTTAAAATAGTTTATAACATCGTCGGCACTTGGTGAAACTCCGTCATAATTATTGTTTTAAATTTTACACTTGTACTGTTTCTTATTATTAATATATTTCACATCATTGTTTTTACCTTGAACCCAAAGACATATCTTAATTTTGAATAATTTTAAATTAGTAATTTAAGTGACATTTGATTTTATTATTACTTTAGATCCGTTATTAGTTTTGGATTTCATTTGTAATTTTGTATAGTTTTTATTTTGTAGTTTGCCTCATTTTGTATCTTCGTACTGTGGTGATTTGGAAATAATGGTTGGCAACATTAATATTTTCTATCAAACTCAATATTTCACATCTACCGACCATTATTAACAATTCTTAACACAACGTATTTGTTGACAATTTAAGTTTTAGTCCTGATAATGCAGTAAAATGCAAAACCGGTTGGCTATTTAAATAAAAAGTATATATTATATATAATTAGTGAATTGTGAAACAGTACAAGTGTAAAATTTAAAACAATAATTATAACAATTGTGAATACCAGTAAAAATAATGCTTAAAGGTTTCTCCTGAATTTGAGCATTATAAAAAGTGTCTATGATATAACTTACATTTCAAAAGAAATTAATTATGGATTACAATACAATAAGCATCTATCAACATGCGTTACTTTTGAGGCCAACTTTGTATGGAGCCTCATCATTCCCCCTTAGTTTCAACAAGTTTCTATTATTAGGACAGAAACCCCCCCCCGTCGTTTGGGTTATTACATTTGGTACTATAATAATAAAAATAATAATAATTGGTCATTCAATTTGTGACTAAAAAGGAAGGGGTTCAAAATTCCTCCTTGAGGGACACCTGTCAGTAAAGCGCATCAGTCACATAAATTATCATCAACACAAACTGCTTGCAAACGACCTCTCATATAAGATGAAAGCCAACCTTGGGCAGACGGTGAGAGGCCAAGGTGTGTGAGGACCGTTAATAAAATGTCATGGTTGACTGCTTTAAAAACCGTGGAAAAATTGATTAGAAATATTAGGACTGTCAACCTTGACTCCAGCGTAGAAGACCTTATATCTTCTGTAGCTTTCAGGGGAGAAGTAGTTGTTCTATACCCTATATGGAAGTCTGATCGACAAGAATTCAGATAATTTACCTCAACCAGAAACTTAGTAATCTGATTATGAACAACTGCCTTAATTTTTTTGTGAGTATGGATATAGGTCTAAAATGGTTAGCAGTACCAGAATTTGAGATTTTAGGGTGTGACAGAACGAGAGTTTTACCACAGATAGCGGGAAAACCAGCGTTTAGGGAATAATTAAATATGTTATGATACAATAAATTCCTTGATTTGCATAATCAGGTTCCTTTTCACCCTATTAAAACCAAACAGCTTTTGATTACATAGCAAGTACGGCTTTTACCGTAATTCCATTAGTGATAGGAGAATAATTAAATAGATTATTGTGTATGTCTACGTACGCACAGACAGGTGACTTTTTTAGCGGCTAGAGCCTAGCGTACATTCACGGAAACGCAAACATTATAGAAGCTATTGGCAAGGTGGTTCGCTAAGCTCTAGGCTGATGTATTCCAAACTGGAGCCCACGCCCCACAAGGGGGAAATTTGATAATTAAGCGGGGCAATTTCAAAACTGGACTCGACACGACTTTAAACCTTTCATTTCGGGCTATTTAAATGCAATGTTAGATATCGTTGCCAAATTTAACAAAAAGTAAAATTAAAAAAAATGCTGTAAATAATTATTAGACATAATTTTGTTAGTAGTTACCAAAATATCAACTGGGTGATTAGGTTCGTCATGTAAACTTCGTCGGGGATTCACCGCGGAGTGTGTCGTCTGCCGCGGGGAACCCTGGATGTTTTAAAACTGGATAACTAACGCTGCGGTTTTTTCTAGAAATGTTACAGTGGGGAACGACACAAAAATGTTGGGAAACACTGATTAAGGCACTAAGCAAGCCGCCTGTCAGTGCGGACGTAGCCTAAGGGATTCGTAGAGCATATAAAAGATATTGTACGAGATTTGATAGTGATATCTATGACGGACGTAAGCGAGGAAGGAGGAACTTCTTAGAGAAATTATTAGAGATTATTTAGAGATATTTAAAGAACATACAGGAATTATCACCTCTCTGTGTGTGTGTTGACCGGAATCTATGACATCTTGTTTGTGGGACTAAGTATCTTCTCTTGTTTATATATATCTCTTGTTTATATATAATATCTGGTTGACCGAGCTTTGCTCGGTTTTTCACATACCTATATCATAGGAACCGAGCTTTTTTTGGACCTGAAACCTTGATAAATCGATTCCTTGACCCGAAAGATTCCAATTATATATATACAAGAATTGCTCGTTTAAAGGTATTAGATATATATATGTAATACCTTTAAACGATATATATATATATATATATATATATATATATATATATATATATATATATATATATATATATATATATATATATATATATATATATATATATATATATATATATATATATATATATATATATATATATATATATATATATATATATATATATATATATATATATATATATATATATATATATATATATATATATATATATATATATATATATATATATATATATATATATATATATATATATATATATATATATATATATATATATATATTGAGAAGTGAAACTTTATAAAAAAATATCGAGCGTGAGCTCACTCGGCATAGAAGTAAAACTTTTTTTAAAAGGACAAGAAAAAGACAAGGAGCGTGAGGACAGGAGACGTCAGCGAGATCACGCGAAAACTATAGCGGATCGTGAAGGTGTCCACCGCGAAAGTAAGTGTTCTGTCTTCAGCTTTTTGAGACGACATTGTTGCTTTCTGGATGTTACGGGGCTTTTGTGCCGAGGTGTGTTCCTTCGTGAACGTTGACCGGTTAGCGCTAGCCACCGGCTGTCCTCAAATCATTTTATAGCACGCCAGTAGTTTATTATCCCGACTAAAAAAAACGATAAGGCGTTAAAAATATAATGTCGGTTTTCCGAAACTCTGCCGCAGGTTATCGTGTGGCGCGATATCATTATGTTATCATCTGTATTATGATATCATATGGAATATACAGTATATATATATATATATATATATATATATATATATATAATTTTCGAATTCTGATCGAAACGCGGCCACACCGGCCGGTTTATATCGAAGCCAGTACGGTTAAATCAGTGTTTCGTAGTAATCCACATCAAATCAAAAAAAAGTGTTTTAGTGAAATAAAACGTTACCCTGTACTTTTGACGAGTCGATATACAGCCTGCTCGACAAGTTGAAAATGGTCTAAAATAGAAATACTACTCTTAAAATTATGTACGATAGCTCATTGAATCCTGAATGACGTCTAGAAAAATGTACTAAAAGCGTGTATTAGCCATTGATATAAAAAACCCAAGATACACAATCAGTGTCTCAAAAACGTCTTCCAAAAATAAGGGCACAATTTTAAATTGTGCGCTCATTTCAAATAGAATCGCGTCGGTTGCGACACTGTCAATTTTATTTCTTTTTGTACAATTCTTTGTAAAAACAACTTTAAATCTTGCGCCTAAAGTTGGATTTACAAAGACATATGTTTTTGGCATATTTATTACTATTTAAATGAAATTAGGGATTTTTTTGAGTGTCAGTTTTGTTCGGGACTGTGCATCTAGGGTTTTTTATATCAATGGTATTAGCACATAAAAATTGCAAAAGTTATAAACAATTAAAGATGAAAAAAATGACATTACGCTTTTTGCCAATATTTCATAAACTATTAATATTTAAGAAATTTAAAAAAAAAATCTCCGTTCATTGATCTCCATCATCGCATTAGGTAAAGATCTTTAAAGGGAGCCCGAATCAACACGGGGTAATCCTATTTTTCTTTTAGGGCTCCGTACCTAAAAATTAAAACGGCGCCCTATTACTAAGCCTCCACTGTCTGTCTGTCCGTCTGTCTGTCACCAGGCTGTATCTCATAAACCGTGATAGCTAGAAAGCTGAAATTTTCACAAATTATGTATTTCGGTTGCCACTATAACAACAAATCCGTACTAATATTATAAATGCGAAAGTCTGCCAGTCTATCTGTCTGTCTGTTACGGTTCGACGGCTATACCGCTGAACCGATTTTCATGAAATTTGGCATGAATATAGTTGAAGATCCGGGATCAAACATAGGCTAATTTTTTTTTCCAAAAATCCGTCTCTGAAGGGCTGAAATAGGGGATGTAATTTTTATTAAAAGCTATTTGGATGATTTATTAATATACTCGCGGGAGAAGCTGCGCGGGCCAGCTAGTACTAAAATAAATAGAGAAGCCGTGTATTAATAATAAATCGAGAAATCAAATAACAGCAATAATAATAATAATTGATCTGTTATCACGGACAGGACCATTATCACATATATTTTTACCTTTACCTTTTTTTACCTTTACCTTACCTTTTTTTTATTTTAGGGTTCCGAAATAAACTAGTTTATATTATAAGATAGCAAACAAGCAAATGGGTCTCCTGATGGAGAGTCAAGCATCAGAAATCAGAAATCAGAAGTACTTTATTCAATAAAACTTTTTATAAGTTATTTTGACACGTCAACATATTTTTAAAAAAATTATTCGCGGAATCGCGGCCACACACTGAAAAGATCCAGCGGAAGAAACACAGCGGGCTTGTTTTTTTCATATCATGTGTTTTTTTACAATATCACCATATAACAAATAAATATAAATATATATGAGATCGGTATGAGCAAATTAATCCCAGGCTTTTTTGTCTTCTAAATCATCTGAGATTTTATAATAATATCATTTTTTACACAGTTGTGTTTTAAATTTTTTTTTAATTTATTGACTGGTAGATCTCTTATAGTTTCAGGAAGTTTATTGTAAAAGCGTATACATTGCTCCATAAAGAGTTACTTGTTCTGTGGAGATGAGATGCATGCACAGCAAGATTGTTCCTTGTATTTAGTGAGGGTACGTCACCATTTTTTTAAACAAGCAAATATTTTTACGAACGTATATCAAGTTCTTATTTATTTATTTATTATTATACAGTTGCATTACATAATATTTTTCACTTTGCGTGCATAAGACGATTTACATAATGTTATGTACCTTGTCAGGCGCAGCAACTGGAATGGCAATGGGGTAGCAACTTCTTATTAGAGTGATTTGTCTTCCAAATATTATTTGACAGAGTAATAGGCTTTTTTAATTAAAAGTTTATTTATACTATTTTTGAATTTATTATAGTTATATTCGCTTTTCAGATTTTCTGGTAATTTATTATATACTTTTACAGACATGGGGTATGGCCCGGAACTATGTAACTTTAACTTCGATGTTATTTGATATAAATTATTTTTTGAACGTGATTCATAGCGACGAGGTATTTGTCCTAATTTTGTATATAAGTGGTTATTTTTCCTAACAAATTTGCAAAGTTTCAATATATATATACAAGGTTGAGTTAAGATTTTTAAGTTTTTAAAATGGGGTTTACATGATTCGTTGTATTGTATGTTAGCTAGAATACGGATGCATTTTTTCTGTAGTACCAATATGTCGTGGACATCAACACTGTTACCCCACAGTATAGTGCCATAGCTTAGCCATGCGTAAGCATATGCATAGTACGCTGTAGTAGCAGTTTTAATATCTGTTGACTTTTTGAGTTCCCTCAGGGAATAAATAAATTGTGATAGTTTAGATTTTATTTTTTCTATATGTGATTTCCAATTAAATGTTGTATCAATTACTAATCCGAGTAGAGTATGCGTAGGTACACAATCGATTTTAACATTTTTGTACAAAAAAAATTATGTTTAACTCTATTTTTTGATGGGGTTTGAATTGCATAATTTTTGTCTTTAAATAATTTATTTCTAGTTCTCAAATATATATTGGGATATAACAGTTAGAATATTGATTTCTTTGAATTTTTCTCTCAGGGAAATCCTCGAGCTAAGATCGCCTACAGACATCAAAGGTGTTAATGGTGCGTTGCTATCTTGTGGCGAGGTCTAATGCCACAGGCATATGTTTACCAGCTACCTTACCCTCCAAACCGAAACACGACAGTGACAAGCACTGACGTTAACTTTAACTGGTGTATGTGTGTGTGTGTGTGTCTCTCTCTCTGTGTGTGTATGTAACATTTTATTACTTTTCAATAGCTGGACCGATCGAAATGTGATTAATGGCATTCAATTGGGTTGGATGCTTATTCGACCGCCCCGTTAGTCGAGTCGTTAACGAACGTAACTACGAATCTATGGGGTTCGGGTTCGATTTCCGACTGGGAAAAACATTTGTGTGATACGCATAGATGTTTGTATTTCTGGGTTTGGGTGTTTATTATGTATGTAACAATATTTATGCATGTATTTCTATGTATTAGTATCGTTGACTGACACCCATAACACAACCAAATAATTTGCTTACTTTGGGGTTAGACCAATTTGTAAAATTTGTCCAGCGATATTTATTATTTACTAGCTGACCCGGCAAACGTTGTTCTGCCTTTTAACTACTCTTATTTTTTTAAATATTTCCTCACCTTTTAAACCTTCTCTGGACTTCAATAATTAATTCAAAACCAAAATTAGCCAAATCGGTTCAGCCGCTCTCGAGTTTTAGCGAGACTAACGAACAGCAATGGATTTATATATTTTGTTGTTCTGTTGTGTACAATAAAGTATTAAATAAATAAATAACTTATTTTAAAAAAAATATCGTGTACTGTAATTTATTTTGTTGTTCTGTTGTGTACAATAAAGTATTAAATAAATAAATAACTTATTTTTTAAAGAATATCGCTTACTGTAATTTATTTTGTTGTTTTGTTGTGTACAATAAAGTATTAAATAAATAAATAACTTATTTAAAAAAAATATCGCTTACTGTAAATTATTTTGTTGTTCTGTTGTGTACAATAAAGTATTAAATAAATAAATAACTAATATTTCGGAATAAAAATTATTCTTTATGTTATTCCAGGTGATCGTCTACTCGTCTACGTTTGGGGGCTTCCACAAATTACATGAGATGTTTAAGGGAGAGAAGGGGTTGAGTAAAATCTCATATACTCTTACGTTAGAGAGAGGGGGGTCTCGGCAAATATCACACTTTTTTTCTGATTTAAACAAAAAAATATATACTATTTTGGTCCATTATCCAGATTGTACATACTTAAGATTTATTTTATTTTTATTTTAAGCGTAATCGTAATACGATAAGATCATTCACTAATTCGTTCAAAAGAAAATAATTTCATTCATACTTCGACGTTATTCAGTCTGTCGTAAATAAAAGCACGAAGCAAATTTTTTTTTTTACAATAACAATCCAACGCGTTTACATATTTAAGAAACCCACATTTTGAAAAATCTCACGTGAGATTGGGGGATGGGGGAGTGGCTTGAATAAAATATTACACCATCTCACCAGGGGGGAGGGAGGGACAGAAAATTTTAAAAAACACCTCACGTAAATTTATGGACACCCCTATGTACCAAATTAATTCCAAATCAGTTTAGGGGTTTTTTGTGATTGGGTATTGGTGGAGCCACACTTGCGTCTATATATCGTTCCGAAGTGATATGCGCGCTAAAGCCCCGTTTTGACTTTGATTAGTGTAAGTGCAAATGTTTAATGCAGATGCTTAGTATTAAGGCGAGGTATTTTGACGCGCGTCAATTCTATAGAAAATGGGCGGCGCAACATTTTCTGAAACCACTGGGAAACATGTTAATTTTCGGATAAATGAATATAGGACTTCAGCTGAAAACCAAAATTTAGTACATTTTTTTGTATCTAAAACTAAATATCACAATATAAAAATCATGTGGAAGATTAGAAATATTATTAACAAATTATTTGTTTTAGATATTTTTCTAGCCTGTTTTTGGAATTTTATATGATCGAGTAAAGTGCATTCTATCATGTAATGAGTTAGCACATTCCTTAGATAATATCTTCAGGTATATTGTGTAATTTGTAAAACTGTTATTTAACAATCAATACATAAAAATGTGATTAAGCAAACCAGTTTTTTCCAGTTTGTCCCGATGCCTTGCCTTAAACGAAAAATTCGTGAAGACAGCCATTGATCAGTGAGAGTGATTATTAATCAGTGTCTATTCACTTTTACTATGCTAGTGAGCTAAAAAATACGTGAAGGGAAAACTTTGTATCCCTTTATAAGACAATTGCGCGAACGGTGGAGTGTGAAATTTGGCACAGATAAAGTTTACATTGCGGAGGACTGCAGAAACATAATGTTTTTAAATAATATGCTTTAGAAATATATTAAACTAGCTGACCCGCAAACGTTGTTTTGCCTTTTTAACTACTCCTATTTTTTTTTCTAAATTATTTCACCTTTTAAACCTTTTCTGGACTTCAACAATTAATTCAAAACCAAAATTAGCCAAATCTGTTCATCCGTTCTCGAGTTTTAGCGAGACTAACAAATATATATATATCTATACACTATACGTCATATAATAAAATCGTAGGAAAGTCAAAACTATTCTTTTTCAGTAGGTATTTTTTTAAAAGAATACTTGGGGCGTGATCTACAATCGATATCGAAGCCAAAAATATAGTTCTTAGAATTTTTGTCTGTTTGCCTGTATGTATGTCCGGGGTAAACTCAAAAAGTACTGCATAGATTTACTTCAAATTTTGCATGAATATTGTTAACAGGTCGGGTCAACATATAGGCTACATATTATCACGCTATCACCTACGGGGGAGGAGCAGTGCGGAGTAAACGAAGTCCGCGCGGACGAAGTCGCGGGCAACAGCTAGTAGATTAATAAAAATAAACATTACACACACTACACTACATTAATGTGACATAGATGACATTATACACACATGGATAATAAATTTTTTCTTTACGGCTATAGTCTGTTGTCAAACTTAAAAAAACATTTTATTTTTTAGTCTCCAGACTTCGGCTACACGACCATTCGAATTTCGGCTGCAGGCGATCGCTAGTTTTTGTAAATCAACTAGCAGCAAAACCCGGCGTTGCTCGGGTTGAAATACATCGCATGCTTAATGGTATAAGAAATATTTAAAGGTCCATTTTAATTTCTTTTTTTTTTTAATTTTCAGAACTTTACAGAAGTTCATGAGTTAGAGGACAGATATATATTTTCACATTTCTGCCACCCATAAACACCCACTTCCACCCACCCCACCCAAACTCCCTTACTTTCTGCAGGAGGCCTAGGGGTATTTACCACCCCACCGGGAGGTTGATCAGAGTTGCTGATTAAAGAAAAAACTGTGAATTAACGTACGAACATTACCATTTTATCCTACTAATATTATAAATGCGAAAGTTTGTAAGTATGTATGGATGTTTGTTACTCTTTCACGCAAATACTACTAAACCGATTACGATAAAATTTGGTATGTAGATAGCTGAAGACCCAGTATAACACATAGGCTATTTTTTATCTCGGAAAAGTTAAGTGATCCCGTGGGATTCACTAAAAACTTTTATAATGCAACGGGCTTAACGCTGCAGCTAGTATAATATATTTATATTAAGTAAATTTAAAAAAATGTAAATGATTTTGCAAAGTAGTATTTTTGATTTTTATCGATAAAAACATAATAGAAATGTATACCCGAATAATTATTTTTGATAGGTACCTCGAATAGAACTTGAAATTAATATTTTTATACTACGGAACTTCATTTCTATCTGGTATCCCACGACAGCACGTTTTTTTTTTAAATTTAATGTAGGTATTTCAATGCCTTTTATACACAAATATTTGGTTTGGTTTCTGCAGTCAATCGTTATACATAACATGCAGAAACCAAACATTTATATATAAAAAGTTTACATGTAAACTTCAAATGTGCCAAATTTTTACACCATTGATTTTTTTTTTTTTTTTTATAGAAGAGGGGGCAAACGAGCAAGAGGTGCACCTGATGGTAAGTGATCACCGCCGCCCATGGACATCTGCAATACCAGAGGACTTGCAGTTGCGTTGTTCGCGTAATTGTTTTTTAACCGGGTACAATATCAAAATTTCAATCTTTTTTTTAAAATATAATAGTCATAATCATACCATGCTTTTATTAGTTTTTTTTAAATATTTCGTCGCCTTGGAGGGCAATAGGTCTAAGCCACATTTTTGCGAAATGGAGCTAAGTATATTATCGTGTTGTGAAGGACCCAAAGTTTATATTAGTCAATTCATCTAACTGATATTATGACCCTTTATAATTATGAGTGTTCATAATATCAGTTAGATAAATTAACTAATACAAACTTTGACTCTTTCACACCACGTTAATATACTTAACTCCATTTCGTAAAAAATGTGGCTTAGACCCATTGCCCTCCAATGCGACGAATTTTTTTATTTATAGTTTTGCCACCATGCTCGCATGGGACCTATATATTCCACTAAAACAGATAATTAAGTCTTTTAATAAATATTTTTATCTATAAAACCTATTCATTAGAAATACATAAAATATATTCAACACTCTTTATCGTCGGCACTTGGTGAAACTTCATATTTATACAATCCATACTAATATTATAAATGCGAAAGTACCTCTGTCTGTCTGTCTGTCTGTCTGTTACGCTTTCACGGTTAAACCGCTGAACCGATTTGGATAAAATTTGGTACAAATATAGTTTGAGACCCAAGAAAGGACATAGGGTAGTTCTTATCCCGGAAATCCCACGGGAACGGGAACTATGCGGGTTTTTATTTTAGAATTTTATCCACGCGAACGAAGTCGCGGGCACAGCTAGTATTGTATAAATACATAAAACATAAATAGTACATAATATTACAGTCGAATTCCAACCAAAGTGCGAATGGTATAACTTACTCTCACCAAGTTTTATTTGATAAATTTAAATAATACGTTACATAAAAACTTACGTCAAATATTGGGAAACGCGTTCGCCACACACAAATAAAAATTATATCATTTTTTTACGTCGCTGCTCAGGCAACCGTATAGCTCGGATAAGCTTTCACTACTGCTGACTGTTTAAGTTATCACGTAATATTTTTGTTACTTGGCTGTGGTATACGGGTTTGAAGTTGGCGCGATTACGTTGCCGGTTATCTAAATATTATGATTTATTTTATTTATTTATATTTATGCACAACAAAAATGTACACAGGTTAAACATGCCTAAGGATATTCATACTAGCCAATCAAGCAATCTATACATATAATAAAATCGTAGGAAAGTCAAAACTGTACATTGAGTATTTTTTTTAAAGAATACTTGGGGCGTGATCTACAATCGATATCGAAGTCAAAAATACAGTTTTTAGAATTTTTGTCTGTTTGTCTGTTTGTCTGTATGTATGTACGGGGTAAACTCAAAAAGCACTGCATGGATTTACTTCATATTTTGCATGAATATTACTAACAGGTCGAGTCAACATATAGGTTATATACTATCACGCTATCACCTACGGGGGAGGTGCTGTGCGGAGTAAACGAAGTCCGCGCGGACGAAGTCGCTGGCAACAGCTAGTACAGTAATATAAGTAAAAAAGGCGATCCATTTTAATTTACAAAAAAAGAAAGTAATTTTAACTCGTAAAAAGACTATATTTTTTTTATAGAAGAGCGGGCAAACGAGCAGGAGGTGCACCTGATGGTAAGTGATCACCGCCGCCCATGGACATTCACAATACCAGAGGTCATGCAGTTGCGTTGCCGGCCTGATACATATTTAATACATACAGACATACATACTTTATAATACATACTTATATACATACAGACATATATATTCATACCCACATACATATAGGTTTATAAATACATACAATTAAAACCATTGTACATCTATCAGCAAAAATCGAAATATAGTTTTAACTGAATTATAGATTTATACCTGATGGAAAGAGTCAACCATCACCTATAGACACCAAAGATGTTAATAATGCTATCTTGTGGTGAAGTCTAATACCACAAGCATAAGTTTACCGACTACCTTACCCTCCAAACCGGAACACGACAGTGACAAGCACTGACGCTATTGCGGCAGTAATGTGTAAGGCGGTGGTACCAGACCCTTGCAGGCGAGACAATGCAGAACTCTTCTAGGTGGTAGAGTTCTGCATTGTCTCGCCCGGGTACATCCGCCTGCCATCGAGTAGCCACGTAGGTAGTGACTCGCATAGCCAATTGGTCGCCTTTTACGACCTGCCTGGCAGAAAGGCAGTTGGCCTATTCTACAAAGGAGCCCGGGACCAACACGGGGTAAAAATATTTCTATACTAATGTCTACTATGAATATTACGGGGTATTTGTGAGTTTGTTAGTTGGTAATAATTTTTGGAACGACTGAACTGATTTTGGAAATTTATTGCCTTGTAATCAAGTAGAGCGAAGAATTAAAAATGTGTGGAATAAATACTTGCTCCTTAAGGAAGTTTTTAAAAGGAACATGCCAATAAAGCTCAAAAAGAAAATTATGGATTCATGTAATCTACCTAATCTTACGTATGGCTGTCAGATGTGGAAAATTACAAGGAAAATTAAAAACAAAAATAGTTGTTGCTAAAAAGGAATGGAACATAACATTGTATATAGAGAGTGAGAGAAATAAATACAAAAATATATGAATTACGTCTAATACATGTTTTGTAATCACAATTAAGGAAAATGTCATATTTAGATTAATGTTGTTATTATTGTATAAAACAATATAATGAGAGCTCATAAATATATATATATATATATATATATATATATATATATATATATATATATATATATATATATATATATATATATATATATATATATATATATATATATATATATATATATATATATGATAATAAACTACTGGCGTGCTATAAAATTATTTGAGGACAGTGTCGTCGTGGACAATGTCGTCTCAAAAAGCTGAAGACAGAACACTTACTTTCGAGTGATCTCGCTGACGTCTCCTGTCCTCACGCTCCTTGTCGTGCCTGCGCCTCTCTGCCTCTTCTGCGCGCTCTTGCTCTTTGCAACGTCTTTCCTCGACGTCTCACTGAGCAACTTCTCCAGAGTTCCCACTATTGCTTCCCCACATGGTAATTTTGTCGAAGGTATATGTGCTGAATGCTTGTGTAGGTCCTTGTGATTACGACGAGGGTATATGTGCTAATGATTAAAGGTACAGGTCCTTTCCACATTTATACTATTTTGAAACCTACTTTATTAGGTTCAACCAGTTGGCATTCCTTAATAATTGGGAATTTTGGTGCAGATGAATACGCTCGCTAATGAGGCATGATTCAAACACCATAACCGCAGTTACAATAGAGCCGATAACGATGTTATGTAGAGACGGAAAATGATGAGAACAATGCATACGGTTTTATATTTCATTTCAGGAGTGATATCATACACTGTGTTAACTTTCCTGTTAGCTTGCGCAGTCATGCTCCGTATGAAAAACAAAATTTGTAATCTTTACGAGGTGTTTGTTAGGATACAAATGCAACCAAAGATTTGTTAAACTCTAACTACAAGCAGCCCGGCATGCTGAGCATCCGCATGGAATCGTACTATGTGACCTGCAGTCTTACTTGAAAATGTTATGTTCGTTAGATAATGAACACTCGATTATATCCACAGGTGTACCTGTGATTTACTGTAGGTATGACGTCAAACCTTATCGAACAATGATGTATTGTTCTATTTTTTGGAACTATAAATATTTTAATGAACCCCACCAACTGGATAAAATCAATTAATCCAACCCGATAACACGATCAATTGAATAACAGGAAACTTAATACAATTTAAGTTCATCGATAACAGCGTTATCGTCGTTGCAGGTGATTGCTCTAATGTTGTAACAATTTGCTGATATCGGTGTCGCTACCTACAACCTAGATGCACTCACAGGCTAGCAGTAAAGAGTTTTTGCGCTCGCATTCTCAGAGACCTAAGGTTAAGAGCTTGAATCTAGGACTTATCTTCACATAGCAAAACCTAGGACTCCTTCACCATCAAACTTTTCCCGAGTCCGATATGCATCAGAGTCGTTTCTCCGCTGCATACATTAGTATCACCATCCCCTTCTCCTGATCTACTATTTTTAAGTTTTGCCCCATACGCTCTTGTGTCCCCAACTGTAGTAATCATAATGGTAGTGGCTGGCATAGCCAATCTTCCACCTCTTACAAACTGCCTGGCAGAACGGCAAATGATGTATTCTTCAAACAAAGCCCGGAGCAATACGAAAGAAACCAACATGGAGGCTACATTTTATTAAATATCACGTATTTTAATAAAATACGTGAGATAACCTGTACCATTGTCATAATCCTCACACACACACTCACTCACACATTAATTCACACGCACACACACACGCACTTACATACAAACAAACACACACACACACACATACACACACGCACGCATAATTCAAAATCAGCACCTTAAATTTAAAAGTTCATACACTTTTATTTAAGAATATATTGTTTGTGTATGATTTATAGATAAATTTCTTATAAATTTTAAATTATAAGGAACATTGTTTTACCTAACTTAAAGAGGGGGCACTCTCACTGCGCTACAGTTTTTAACTTTAGCAGTTGAGAGCGCTAAAACTGTTTGTATGTGTAACGATTTTTGTTCCGAATAAACTTTATTATTTTATTGGAACGAAGTTCCTTATCGCGCGTTGTGAAAGGGGGCTAGACGGAAAAAATTCTTACGAAAAGTTGTGACGACATTTTTTGCTATAGTAAGGTATTGTAAGCTGTGCGGCTTGTGGATGTTTCTCTGTCTGTCTCTCTCTCTCTTTCTCTCTCTTATAGAAAGCAAGCCAGATATTTTCATTTCTATTTCGCATTGAACAGTGTGGAGTCGCGACGATTATTTTTGTTGAGTGTATACAGGTTTTTTGTAAATAATAATAAAAGGAACTTCGTTCCATCCGGGTGTCCCTTAACACCACTCAAGTTTTTTTTTATTCCAATGTACTGATATTTCTAAAGAGGTAAAGTTCGCAAGTTCATAAGTTATTTTATAACACAAAAACAGAAGAAATAATAGGCCATCAGCTGTTTAGATAGCCAATCCATTAAATGTGAACAAATGTGAACAAAGAACAATGTGACTATACGTAACATCCAACCAACTATACCATCGTGGCTACTAGGTAATAGTTTCTTAGTTGAAAGAAAGATTCACTTTCCGTGACAACCAGCTCAAATATTTAAGATCGACTGATAATCGCGCTCTCTTGGTGCCAACGCAAAGCACAAATTATTACAGTGCCGGTCCTTCATCTCTCAAGCTATTACGCTTTATCTCTTCCAGAAGAGATAAGGAAAGCACAGAGTATTAATTCTTATTATGTAGAATAATATTATAATATCAAAAAATAACACAGCGTTTAAACAGGCAATGAACGCGTGGCGACATAAAAGAACATCATGCCGTTTTGCGTCATGGCATATAAGTTAATTTTCAACCAACGAAAAAACGGAGGAGGTTCTCAATCCGACGCGTATATTTTTTTTATTAGAACTCGCAAAACTTTTTACAGAATAGTCCAATTTTAATATTTTTTTACTGGAATGCATTAATCACATGGATGGTCCCATTCAGTATTTTTCCAAAATAATTCAACTATAAGGGTCCGAAAACAAGGCATGACTTATTGATCACTTACTGATTTTAATATATGATTACGCATAACTTTTAATAGAGTGACCTGATTTTGATATGTTCTTTTATTGTATAGAATATACACCGAATATTATCCCAAATAAGTTAAAAAAAAAATCACCCAAAAGGGTACGAAAACAGATGATGATTAATTTTCAATCACTGATTTTGATATGATTATTATCACGCATAACTTTTCGTTGGTTTAATTTTTTGTTAAAAAAGTATTTCACAGGTTTTTCACAGGTATTTTTACATACAAGCTACATATAATAAAATCGTACGAAAGTCAAAAACATTGAATATTTTTTTAAAAGAATACTTGGGTCGTGATCTACAATCGATATCGAAGCCAAAAATATAGTTTCTAGAATTGTTTGTCTGTTTATCTGTTTGTCTGTATGTATGTTCGGGGTAAACTCAAAAAGTACTGCATGGATTTACTTCAAATTTTGCATGAATATTACTAACAGGTCGGGTCAACATATAAACTACATATTATCATGCTATCACCTACTGTGGAGGAGCTGTGCGGAGTAAACGAAGTCCGCGCGAACGAAGTCGCTGGCAACAGCTAATATAAAATAAAAATACAAGAAAACGCTAGAATTTCTTAAAAGAAAACGCGACGTTAATGTAAAAATAAATTACCGGTGTGTTTTCAATATTCACACGTAACGCTATCTATGCCGTTAGCCATACATTACTGAATAAAAACAGTCCGCTTTAACTTATCCGCGTTTTCCGCTTCGAATCAATGTGAAATGCGTAACGCACAGTAGTAATTGATAAGGCGAAGATGAATAAAATTAACCTAAAGAAGATTTTTTAATTTAGATATGATATACTGCCAGTAAATATAAACTTGTATTACATGCTTGCTATAGCGATAGCAGCACATTTTTTATATCATAAGATAGCATTACAGTTAGCAATAGAATATTGGCCTGTACGTAAACGACACAGAGTGGAATGTCCAGTAGTAAGTTTATTAAAGATAGGTACTAGTTTATTTCAACTGATGAGTGTATGGTAATGTTAAAATTTTATGCTGTGTAACGTAGCTTCGCTAAAACATCAACAGTACTTAAACTGTGAAGTGTGCAACATCCACACAAACCTACAACGAGGTTTAAGGATGTTGAAAAAATTTGTAAGTTTATGTTGATTTTTTTGATGAAATAAAAAAATAAAAAAAAGTGGAAAAATCGTACAAGTGTCTAAAAAAAAAGCAAACAAGCAGACGGTTCTTGATGGAAAGAGTCAACCATTACCTATAGATACCAAAGATGTTAATGGTGCGTTGCTATCTTGTGGCGAGGTCTTGTGCCACATGCATAAGTTTACCGGCTACCTTACCCTCCAAACCGGAACACGACAGTGACAAGTACTGACGCTATTGCGGCAGGAATAGGTAAGGCGGTGGTACCAGACCCGGGCGAGACAATGCAGAACTCTACCACCTAGTAGCCACGGTGGTAGTGATTCGTATAACCAATCGCCTTGACAGATGACTATTGATGGAAAAGGGCAACAATCGCCTTGCTATCGATGTTACACCGGCTACCTTACCCTCCAAATTGGAATTCGAAACGACTGTAGCGGTTCAAGTAATCTACAAATGCTACAAGAAAAAATAGAAAACAATAAATTAAAAAAAAATCCTGAATCGCGATATCACAATTATTTATCTTATACACACTACATACAAATTTCAACGCTTTTCAAATAAACTTGGGTCCCCAAACAGTACACCTTGCCTGGCTGGGAAGATCTCCCTTTTCCCCTTACTTGTCCTTGTGTGACGTCATCGACCTCCACGGTTATGACGTCACCTGACAAAAGTTGGCCCGCTGGTTCTACCACTATGACCCTTCAGCGGTACGGACCCACAGGCGCTACAAGCGTTGATGCAATACCATCAGGAATAGGTAACCCGGGTAAGATGTTCTGGAACTCTACCACCTTTTTTGTTTATTAATTAAGGAAGCGCTTGACCACGATCTCAGCAGCTGGTAAGCTAAGATGTAGCCCAAGATGTAACGTACTTTCCTTGAAGGTACCTGTTCACTCTTCTCTTAAAGATCCCCAGATTGTACTCGTCGGGGAACACAGACTCAGGAAGCATGTTCCAGTTCCTTGCAGTTCAAATGAAAAATGTCGAGTCGAACCGCTTTGTCCGGGTATGTGGAACGTCCACCATATGGTGATGCCCAGAATCTATGCACCTCAACGTTTAATGGAAAACGGGGGTGGCGGAATTCAATCGTGCAATTCAGCAGCGCACTCTCCAAAATGTATCTGATAAAAGACCGATCTGAAAACTAACCACTCTGCGGCGATGAGCGAGGCTCTGAAGTTTTTGCCTACCAGATCATCGTCGTTTATGAGCTTCATGGCACGCCTCTCTATGGCCTCAAGCGTCTCCAGCCGGTATTTGGTGGATCCATCACAGAGGTGAGAGCAGTATTCCATGCACAAACGGACTTGTGCTTTATACAAATTGAGCGACTATCCCAGGCTGAAATACGGTCTCATCTTTGCCAGAATACCAAGTTTTTTAAAGGCAACTTGGGCTTTTGATTCGATGTACAAACCAAAGTTGAGGGTAGGCGTTAAGATGATACCAAGGAGCTCGGTGTGGTCAGTTATCGGCACGGACACACTCTGAGAAGTCGAAGACAGGTATAATGGACTCCGTTTAGTGGAGAATAAACATTCCTGGATCTTATTCGCATTAAAATTGTCTAGATTAGCATCGCCCCAATCGGAAACTGCCTGTAAGGACAGGTTCATACGATCGACCATCGCCTCTCTGAGAGACCGGATCTGTGCCGTACTGGCACGCGTGTTGGATGCCTATCTCTCCACAACAGTGCTATCATCTGTGTACCCATAGATACCGGGCTTCAGCAGACCGTAAATATGTAGCAGGAATAGAGTTGCGGAAAGAACTAATCCCTGAGGGACTCCGGCATTTATAGCCATTTTATGCTAGTCATTATCGTGTTCCAGTTTGGACGGTAAGGTAGTCGGTAGACTTATGCACATAACATTGCTATACGGCAACATAGATAGTAATGTACAATTAACATCTTTGATGTCTATATGCTATGGTTCTTTCAATCAGGAGAGCCATCTGCATGTTTGCTAACTTATAATATTAAAAAAATAACGTAGCATTTGATGTTTACGGTTGAAAGCTGTTATGTTTCGAAATGATCAATACTCAATTACTTTCACAATAGGAATTCCCCAGAAAAGAAACCTATGTGAATTTGGGGATTCCCAATAACTTATACAGTATTTATATTATACTAGCTGTCGCCCGTAACTTCGTCCGCGCGAACTTTGTTTACTCCGCGCAGCTTCTCCCCTGTAGGTGATAGCGTGATAATACTTATGTAACCTATATATTAACCCGACCTGTAATATTCATGCAAAATTTTAAGTAAATCCATGCAGTACTTTTTGAATCTACCACGGACATACATACAGATAAACAGACAAACAGACAAACAGACAAACAGACAAACAGACAAACAGACAAACAGACAAACAGACAAGCAGACAAACAGACAAACAGACAAACAGACAAACAGACAAACAGACAAACAGACAAACAGACAAACAGACAAACAGACAAACAGACAAACAGACAAACAGACAAACAGACAAACAGACAAACAGACAAACAGACAAACAGACAAACAGACAAACAGACAAACAGACAAACAGACAAACAGACAAACAGACAAACAGACAAACAGACAAACAGACAAACAGACAAACAGACAAACAGACAAACAGACAAACAGACAAACAGACAAACAGACAAACAGACAAACAGACAAACAGACAAACAGACAAACAGACAAACAGACAAACAGACAAACATACAAACAGACAAACAGACAAACAGACAAACAGACAAACAGACAAACAGACAAACAGACAAACAGACAAACAGACAAACAGACAAACAGACAAACAGACAAACAGACAAACAGACAAACAGACAAACAGACAAACAGACAAACAGACAAACAGACAAACAGACAAACAGACAAACAGACAAACAGACAAACAGACAAACAGACAAACAGACAAACATACAAACAGACAAACAGACAAACAGACAAACAGACAAACAGACAAACAGACAAACAGACAAACAAACAAACAGACAAACAGACAAACAGACAAACAGACAAAAAATCTAAAAACTATATTTTTGGCTTCGATATCGATTGTAGATCACGCCCCAAGTATTCTTTTAAAAAAATATACAATGTACAGTTTTGACTTTCCTACGATTTTATTATATGTATAAATAATTTGCTTACTTTGGGGTTAGATCAATAAGTGTAATCTGTGAACCCGTGAATATTTATTTTTATTATTATTATAGTATTATACAATTTAAGGACTGCCTTGTAGCCTATAGGTTAGTCTATTTCGCTCAGATCATGAGGTCCCGGGTTCGATCCCCGAGTCGGGCAAAATTCATTAGTTTTGTTGAAATTTTTCTCGGAAGTCCAAATCTTAATAGCAGATTTACCCCGTGTTTTTTTTTGTTTTATTTCATAAGATAGCAAACAAGCAGATGGGTCTCCTGATGGAAAGAGACACCAAATCGCCTATAGACACCAAAGGTGTTAATGGTGCGTTGCTATCTTGTGGTGAGGTCTAATGCCACTTGCATAAGTTTACCGGCTACCTTACCCTCTAAACCGGAACACGACAGCGACAAGCACTGACACTATTGCGGCAGGAATAGGTAAGGCGGTGGTACCAGACCCGGGCGAGACAATGCAGAACTCTACCACCTAGTAATACCGTGTAGAATAAACCATCTGCCATTCTGTCAGGCAGTTCGTAAAAGGCGGACTATTACCTATCCTAAATTGTCATTACTAGGTGGTAGAGTTCCGCAACGCAAAGTCTCACCCAAGTCAGGTACCACTGCCTTACCTATTCCTGCCGCAATAACGTCTATGCTTATCGTGTTCCGGTTTGGAGGGTAAGGTAGCCGGCAAACTTGCATGTCGTAAAACTTTTCTAGGAGTATCATGGTGCGGTAGACTAAACCCTAGACCTTGAGGTATTTCGAAAGTACTTTTAACGCATGAACACACAGACATATATAAACTAATAGCTCTTATTACGTTGTTTAACTCTTGCAAAAATGTTTCTAGGTTAATGTGCAATTTGCAAGATTGCAATAAAACTAGCGTTGATTGGATCTCCGTTTATTTATAGACCAAGAGATCGTGACTGCCAAACTTTCGTTAATTTATAAAACCTACAACTTTCTCTAAGCAAACATTTTTTTTTCGCAAGGCAAAATACTAAGGCCGTAAGAAAAGTAGAGTTTTTTGAATTTTGGATCTCCGTTTATGTATAAACCAAGAGATCACGACGGCCAGACTTCGTTAATTTACAAAACATGCAATTTTCTCTACGCATATTTTCAAAATACTAATGCCGTAATAAAAGTAGAGTTAACTGGATCTCCGTTTATTTATAGACCAAAAGATCACGACGGCCAGACCTTCGTTAATTTATAAAACCTTCAATTTCCTCTACGCAAATTTGCAAAATACTAAGTTCGTGATAAAACTAGAGGTGATAGGATCTCCGTTTATTTATAGACCAAGAGATGGAGACGGTTAGACCTACGTTAATTTATAAAACCTGCAATTTTCTCTACGTTTGCACTTATTACTATACGATACGATGCTAATTTTTTTAAAATTATAAGATAGCAAACAAGTTATAGTATCCCTCCTGATGGTCTTACGCATGTGGCATTAGATCTCGCCACATGAATACACACATATATAAACTAATAGCTCTTATTACGTTGTTTAACTCTTGCAAAAATGTTTCTAGGTTAATGTGCAATTTGCAAGATTGCAATAAAACTAGCGTTGATTGGATCTCCGTTTATTTATAGACCAAGAGATCGCGACTGCCAAACTTTCGTTAATTTATAAAACCTACAACTTTCTCTAAGCAAACTTTTTTTTTTCGCAAGGCAAAATACTAAGGCCGTAAGAAAAGTAGAGTTTTTTGAATTTTGGATCTCCGTTTATGTATAAACCAAGAGATCACGACGACCAGACTTCGTTAATTTACCAAACATGCAATTTTCTCTACGCATATTTTCAAAATACTAATGCCGTAATAAAAGTAGAGTTAACTGGATCTCCGTTTATTTATAGACCAAAAGATCACGACGGCCAGACCTTCGTTAATTTATAAAACCTTCAATTTCCTCTACGCAAATTTGCAAAATACTAAGTTCGTGATAAAACTAGAGGTGATAGGATCTCCGTTTATTTATAGACCAAGAGATGGAGACGGCTAGACCTACGTTAATTTATAAAACCTGCAATTTTCTCTACGTTTGCACTTATTACTATACGATACGATGCTAATTTTTTTAAAATTATAAGATAGCAAACAAGTTATAGTATCCCTCCTGATGGTCTTACGCATGTGGCATTAGATCTCGCCACTATATAGCAACGCACCATTAACATCTTTGGTGCGTATAGGCAATGGTTAACGCTTTCTATCAGGAGACCCATCTGTTTGTTTGCTATCTTATGATTTTTATACCATTTTTAAATTCGAATCAATCAAAAATCAAATCTCATGAGAATTAGAGGTCATAGGAGGGAGTTCAAAAATATAATATTACAATTATTCAGTATGTTCATATCTAGGGCGATATATTAGTTCGTATTTTTAAACGTATGAATAAAAACATTAAACAAATACTATTAGTCCTCGATACGTTATGTAATTTTTGAAAATAGCTTAGGTACATGTTGATTGGTAAAAGATTACATGCGCATTTTAATAAATATTTACCCTTAAGCACGCACACACACTCACACGCACACGCACACACATACATACACAGACACACGAGAGAGATGAAGAGAGAGAGAGAGAGAGAGTGAGACACATAAATACAACTTAATATCAAATTGAAAATTATTAAAGTTAAGTAAACAAGTCTATTCACGTCCGTATGCTCGAAGGCAGAAGGCAGAGATACAAAAAGTGCACCCACGGTTTGTCAAAGATATTTAGTTCCATAATTTTGTTTTTTGAAAAAAACATATTTTCAAAATGCCCGACTTAGGAATCGAACCCGGGACCTCGTAAGTTAATTAGTTGGTAAGAAAGACCATATTTATAAATTTAATACTTACTGCTATTTGAATTTCACATCTTTTCATTTCTTTTGGCTGTACAAATCTGTATAATGGAAGAGCTAGTAGTATCTTACAGCACAATTAATAATTTGATGTAGGTAACGAGACATAGCACACAATTTATGTTATATTAGCCATCAATATAACAGTAATACGTAGTTACTATATTCATAATTTGTGTTGAGACTTGAGAGATCTTCTTAGTAGATGATAATAAAATTATTATTATTATTACATACTAAAGGAGGGTGTTCAGTGCTTTATTATAATTCCATCTCAATTTTTTTATGCGATCCTCTTTCAATTGCCCTACTGATGATATAAATGCATGTTGCCGTATGGCAACCCTGTGCATATTCTGCTAAAATTGTTTAAACAATTACAAGGAATTGTTATTTTTCAACCGGTCGTTTTTCTATTTATTTTTTATTAAAATACAAAAAAGGTCCTATGACTTTTCACTATAAAGTTAATACTTTTAGAGATATAAATTTTTAAAAGTTCTAGAAATCTTAATTTTGGGTATTTTGACCACGAAAAATATAAAAAAAAATATGAAATATAATAATATGTTTTTTTTTTAAATTCTTTATACTTACCAGAGTTGATAATATTCTTAACAGAGATTTTAAAAAATCATAGTTTATACCTGTTTATAATTGTTAATTTCGCTCACAAGTATGCGTCGCTTACTTTTATATTATTCAAACAGTTTCGCTTTTATAATCATCACCAGAGCAATTACAACTTATAACTTTAAATAAAACAAATTCTAAACGTCATGATTTATTTAACATTTTATAGTTTTCATATTATAAAATGCTATCAAACTATAAAATGACGATTAGATTTTGTTTTGTTTTTAATTATTTTAAGTTGTTATTGCTCTGATGATGCTCATAAAAGCGACACCAATTGGATAATATAATATGTATTAATTTATTGTGAAACAGTGCAAGTAGTTTTTTATATAAAATATTGCAATGAAAATGGATTTTCACCAAGTACCGATCACAAATAGTGTAAAATATATCTTATGTTTTTATTGCTTACATAATATATCCATTAACAATCGTGTCCTTCACTATGCACAGACTTTTATTAGTCAATCTGTATGTTCTAGTTAAGTGTGTGATTTGACTAAAGACACAATCAAATTAGCGTTGGGCAGTTCTCCGTTTCTTTAGAGCGCAAGAGCTCGCAACAGCCAGAGCTTCATTATTTCATAAAACATGAATGGATTTCTATGTATTCTATTCGTATGTATCCAAAACCGGTTAGAGCGTTCAGAGAGCCTCAAGCATAGATAAACTGCCTAGATATCTCGTGAAAAGGCGAAGAAATGTCGTGTTAAAAGCATGACTAGTAATTAAGAGGTAGATAACCACAAGGGTTGGTAGGCGCTGTTCGATTTTTGCATCGCGGTGATAATTGTTTTCTTGTAAATTGTATTTAGGTTTCAGGACTTACATTCGAGTTTAGCAGGTTTATTTTTAGTGTAGTGTATTAATTTTATTTAATAGTCTCTTATTTAAGTAAAATAAAATGTGTCTGGAGGAAATCTTGACTATAATAAAAATTAGTAACAATTTATTATTTTACAAACGAGTCCCTTAATGGAAGACTTTTTTCACAAACCTACAATATTTTTTAAAGACCTATTCATCGATATCCCCCCAATGGGGCACATCATGATCATCATATTTAAGAGCTAGGCTTTTGTCTGTGAAGCGATCTCCACTTTTCTCTATCAAGGGCGAGCTATAGGAGGCTGTGTTGGTTTTGTGTCTGACATGGCTTATGCATTCTATCCTTGGTCTTCCTCTACCTCGTTTTCCTTCCAACTTTCCTTCCATCAATGTTTTGAATAGTTCATGATTGTGTCGCAAAAGATGAACTATTATTTTCCTTCATCTATTTTCTAATGTTTTTAACAGTTTCTTTTTTTGTTAAAAAAGTTAACATCCCCATTTTACATGTAGGGGAACTATCATGAAAAATATATTTTTCAATATTTTATGTTACCGTTTTGTTGACATGGCTAATACGTATATTTGGGCCAAATTACAGCTTTCTAGTAATAAGGATCTCCGAGATATCGTGCGGACGGATGGACAGACACAGCGAAACTTTAAGGGTTTCTAGTTTTCTTCGGAACCCTAAACAGATGGGGTTAGTGTTTTATCGATACCGGTATATCGATTATATATATATATATATATATATATATATATATATATATATATATATATATATATATATATATATATATATATATATATATATATATATATATATATATATATATATATATATATGTATATATATTTGTTAGATAACATTAATTACCATGTAAATAAGTAAATTTACTACCTATTTTATTGTTGTCGTACCACCAACTTTTCTGCTCAAACGGCACCACTAGTGACACACCACAGCGAATTACATTTCTAACTGGCACTGACGGCTGCTGCAATTGATTCTTTGTTTGCTGAACAGATAAGTCGGTGGCACTTTCTTTCTTCTTTTTTTTAAATTATTATTATTATTATTATTTTATTACATAAGATTACCTTACGCATATGAGGTAAACTTGAGTTAACGAATACCTGTAACTTACAGACGAAGAACATTTTTAACGTAGGATTTTGGACTCTTCTAAGTATCAATTCGCTAAGAAGAAATACACATTTAGTTATATGACCTACACCAACAGCGAAATTGCTACACCAGCGAAACAAACAAAAAAAACTAGGGACATATATGTAAAAATACGAATATTAAAAAAAACGATATCTTTTTTATTTTCAGAAATAAAGCCATTTTAATATTTTTTCAGTTATGCCTTTAACCAACCTATATGTCTCTGTTCGGGCAGTGTTTTCTTTACATACCGCATAATAAGGAATAGCTTAGGCTACTTTTATTTTAGAAAATCTTCCACGCCGACGAAGTTGCGGGCACAGGTAGTCTATATACATATAATAAAATCGTAGGAAAGTCTAAACTGTACATTGAATATTTTTTTAAAAGAATACTTGGGACGTGATCTACAATCGATATCGAAGCCAAAAATATAGTTTTTAGAATTTTTATCTGTTTGTCTGTTTATCTATTTGTCTGTTTGTCTGTATGTATGTCCGGGGTATACTCAAAAACTACTGCATGGATTTAGTTCAAATTTTGCATGAATATTACTAATAGGTCGGGTCAACATATAGGCTAAATATTATCACGCCGTTACCTACGGGGGAGGGGCAGTGCGGATTAAACGAACTCCGCGCGGACGAAGTCGCTGGTAACAGCTAGTAATATATTAAAAATATAAGCAACACTATTATTATTGATAATAATATTCATAAGATTATGCGTATTTGTTACCTCAATTCTTTTAAATGAGTTTAATCTTTTCAGGCTCCGATATGACGTAACCACACATCACTACATAGTATAAAACAAAGTCGCTTTCTCTGTCTGTCCCTATGTCCCTATGTATGCTTAAATCTTTAAAACTACGCAACGAATTTTGATGCGGTTTTTTTTAATAAATAGATTGATTCTTGAGGAAGGTTTAAGTATATAAACATTTCGATATTCGTACGGAAACAAAAGTAACGCGGGTGAAACCGCGGGCAGGTCGCTAGTTATGTATAAAACTACTGCATATTTGACTACCCCATTGGTCGAGTGGTAGCGAACCTAACTTTTTTTTTATATATCATAAGATAGCAAACAAGCAGATATCCTGATGGAAAGAGTCATCCATCGCCTATAGACACCAAAGGTGTTAATGGTGCGTTGCTATCTTGTGGCGAGGTCTAATACCACTTGCATAAGTTTACCGGCTACCTTACCCTCCAAACTGGAACACGACAGCGACAAGCACTGACGCTATTGCGGCAGGAATAGGTAAGGCGGTGGTACCTGACCCTAGCGAGACAATGCAGAACTCTACCACCTAGTAGCCACGATATTAGTGACTTGTATAGCCAATCGGTCGCCTTTTACGACCTGCCTGGCAGAACGGCAGTTGGCCTATTCTTCAAAGGAGCTCGGAACCAACACCAACCAACCAACCAACACCAACACCAACCAACACCATTTTTTTTTTTTGTTAACGCAGGGGAAATGCATTTACGCACGACCGGGCCACTGAGCGCGGCCCGAGTGTGGGACTCGCCGGCTCGACCGGCCATACCCACTAAAACCCCTGCGGTGTTCCTACTCGATGCTTTTGTAGGCGAGGTGATGGATACGCGTGAGCATTCTTCCACTACCCCGCCAGCATCCACATCCGCCTCGGACCGGGGCTTTTTGCAACCCCGGTGGACGGCTTTGGCCATTTTTTAACTAGGTTTGCTTCCTCACACTCGTGCGCAGGCGGGGGCAAAGCCCCTGCCTGCACCGCAGGCCTTGGAGGCCCCCCACCCCACGACCCGAAGGTCCTCTGGGCAGATGCCCTAGGCAGAAGCCCTGGGCAGGTGCCCCTCCCCTCGCGGCCAATTTTTTAACGAGGTTGGCCTTCCTCGTACACAGTGCGCAGGCGAGGGCAGAGCCCTCACCTTTGCACCACGGGCCTTGCAGGCCCGCCATCCCACGACCCGAAGGTCCCCTCAATGTAATAATGAATATTGTAATGATTTTTGGTTCTATTATCTAATTTAATAATCTATTTCATTATTTAAAACAGTTATTGATCATATGGTACAACTTAGTTTTTTTTTAAATTTACGTTATGACATTATATTTATTCAATTACATAATAAGAAGCAACATTTCAATTTGTAGTCACACGCAGCAATAAATAAATTGGCATAGATAAATGGCATCACATAATCAAAATAAGTTTAGTTTGAATACTTACTAGTAATTGAAACATTATAAATGTAATATAAAATTGTACCTATAATAATGAATTTGCATGCTAATATGTAGCGGAATAGGTAGGAAACTAAATTAGACATAACAACTTTGTATCCCTATTTCTTGCAAATAAATATTATTATTATTATAAAATATAATTACAGAAGTACAAATGTACTTATAGAAATACTAAGCACCTGCATTTAACACTCACACTCGCACTAATCACAGTGAAAACGGGGCTTAAGCAATCAGGGATTGTCTCTTTCCGTCAGGAGAGTCACCTGTTTGTTGGTAAATAATAAAAAAAATATGGAAGTCGTCATGATTTTAAATCAATATTTTGATGCGAAAATCCACTTTGTCAACTTTGCCTATTAACCCATACTAAATATTTGTGCAATCCACAGACTTACAAATAGATTATAATACGCCGTTACATCATTACGGAAATAGCCCAAAAATGCGTATGATTTATTTCGTTTATGAAGATTTTAGTGAAATAGCTTCTTTAGAAAACATATTGCTATCGCCTCTGATCTGTGAAAAAGAGAGGTCAGAGGTCTGTATTTTATGCAGGTTGATTGGTAAAAGTATTGAGGTAAAATATTTCTTTGTGTTCTAGGGTAAAGCTTATATGACTCAGTTTAAGAGGTCCCGTATTAGGTATTAGGTAGGTACGTAATTATGGATGAAGCACGATTAATATAGTTTGAAGCTAAAAAAATTACCTTCACGCTCGTAGCCCTGAATAGATTTTTTTTATATCACAATAGCTGAACCAGCAAACGTCTTTTTTTGTCATACATATATAATCTATAGCGTCTGTATGTATGTCCGGGGTAAACTCAAAAAGTACTACATGGATTTACTTCAAATTTTGCATGATATTACTAGCAGGTCGGGTCAACATATAAGCTACATATTATCACGCTATCACCCACGGGGGAGGAGCAGTCCGGAGTAAACGAAGTCCGCGCGGACGAAGTCGTGGGCAACAGCTAGTCCAAAATAAAAAAAATCACCATTTTTTTCTATCTGTTTGTTTATTCTAGATTATCTCTGAAATGGCTGGACCAGTTTTGACGATATTTTCACTGGCAGTTAGCTGGTGTAGTAAGGAATAACCTAGCTATTTTTATTTTACCGCCTCTGTGGTCTAGTGATCCAACGTTGGCGTTGACCACATGAGGTCCCGGGTTCGATTCCCGGGTCAAGCACTTTAAAAAAAAAGCGTTTTTTCCGTTTTCTGAGAAACACAAAGTTGCCCGGAATTGGAAAGTGCCCGGTTGGCCATAGACTTGTCACCTATCACATTTGTGGGACCAAGTATCTTCGGTTAATCGTGGGTGCACTTGCTGTACCTCTGCTTACCCCTTCGGGGATATGGGCGTGAAGATACTATACTACTATATTTTTATTTTAGAAAATTTTTCATGCAGAAGTCGCAGGCATAGCTAGTACAAAAATATGACTGAACTAGCTGTTGCCTGCGACTTCGTTCGCACGGACTTCATTTACTCCACACAGCTCCTCCCCCGTAGGTGATAGCGTGATAATATGTAGCCTATATGTTAACACAACCTGTTAGTAATATTCATGCAAAATTTGAAGTAAATCTATGTAGTACTTTTTGAGTCTATCCTGGACATACATTGATTTCCTACAATTTTATTATATGTATAGATAGGCGCTATACTATTACCTTAATAATATTGTTCTAATATTAAACGGTTTTTTCCTATTTGTTTTTACTAAGGAGTTTAGTTTGCGAACAAAATACAAAGCAATTACGTATATATTTGGGCAATCACGTCAATAATGCGTTGAACCAACTGGTTGAGTGGTTATCGATCCTGTTTTCACGATTGATGGAGCTGGGGTTTGAAAAGGACAAAATTTACGTAATCATTTCAAAATCTTTACAAGATGTTTCATTAAAAACATAGGACCAAAACATAGCAGGGGAGCCCATGATGCTAAATAGGTAGTTATTCGAGCGTCGTAGGGACCTATTGGATTTTGTAGATTAAATTATAGGAAAAATAAAAGGTTATCATTGATATAAGAAACCCTAGATGCACAGTCCCGAAGAAAATGACACTCAAAAGTGTCCTAATTCCTTTTAAGTAGTTATAGATATGGCAAAAACATATGTCTTTGCATATCCAACCTTAAATGCAAGACTTATAGTTGGTTTTACAAAGCAATGTACGAAAATAAATAAAATTGACAGTGACGCGGCTGACGCGATTCTATTTGAAATGAGTGCACAATTTAAAATTGTGCACTCATTTTTGGAGGACGTTTTTGACACACTGATTGTGTATCTTGGGTTTTTTATATCAATGAATAAAATAAATATCTAAAGATAAAAAAATATTTAAAAAAATCAGTGACATGGAAACACTGAAGAAGATTAGGGTATGGTGGGGTAATTGTCAGCTAACATTTAGAAAATCTGACGATTCAAGTGTAGCGTAAGGGAGTGGGAGGGTCACAAAGTTGCAAAGAAAACGTTGTCTTGACATTCTCGAGCGCGACTGAACTTTCTTTTATTATGGAGGGAATTATGTAAGAATTACGAAAAAAGTATAATCTGACAATTTCCATAAGTCAAAGTTATCTTAATTTTGCTTTTTGGAACGAAGTTATTGGAACGAAGTTCCTTACGGCAGGCTTGGAGGGGATAGGGATTTTGCTGCGCGACCGAACTGAAAAAAATGTGATAGTAAAACCGTAAGAAAAATGCGTGGAATAAAAGCGTTAAATGAGACGTGCGCATGCGCGACAGTCGCGTACACAAGCGAGTAGTGCCGTTTAGCCGAAGGAAGTTCGTTCCTACCTGGTGTCCCGCGACACCACATCATTTTTTTTCTGCCATAGTTACCCCCCTCTATAGAAAGGACTAATGTTTGGTGGAGAGACTTAACATTATGCGAGGAACCATGTCTTATGTTAATGTGACGAGCTCGAGTAAATACCAAAATTCCCTCTTGGACTCCTCTACTATTAGATCATCTTGGACCGTGTTGGATATAGAAAGATAGAAAAAGGAATATACTTATATATTAGCTGTTGCCCACGACTTCGTCCGCGCGGACTTCGTTTACTCCGCACAGCTCCTCCCCCGTAGGTGATAGCGTGATAATATGTAGCCTATATGTTGACCCGACCTGTTAGTAATATTCATGCAAAATTTAAAGTAAATCCATCAAATACTTTTTGAGTTTATCCCGGAATACATACAGACAAACAGACAAAAATTCTAAAAACTATATTTTTGGCTTCGATATCGATTGTAGATCACGCTCCAAGTATTCTTTTAAAAAAATATTCGATGCACAGTTTTGACTTTCCTACGATTTTATTATATGTGTAGATTTCATTTAGTTATTTTGATTGTAATAGAGGTACCTAAAAATGCGTGAAACAAAAATTTGGTGTTAGTTTCTAATGCTGGGGTCCCATTTGCTTTTATCGTCACAAAGTTTTTTTTTTTTTTTATATCATAAGAAAGCAAACAAGCAGATGGGTCACCTGATGGAAAGACTTAACCATCGCCTATAGACACCAAAGATGTTAATGGTGCGTTGCTATCTTGTGGCGAGGTCTAATGCCACATGCAAAAGTTTACCGGCTACCTTACTCTCCAAACCGGAACACGACAGCGACAAGCACTGACGCTATTGCGGCAGGAATATGTAAGGCGGTGGTACCAGATCCGGGCGAGACAATGCAGAACTCTACCACCTAGTAGCCACGATGGTAGTGACTCGATAGCCTTTCGGTCGCCTTTTACGACCTGTCTGGCAGAACGGCAGTTGGCCTATACTACAAAGGAGGCCGGGACCAATGACACGATTAATGCAGATGTGACCGGCTATTATCGGCTATTTCCGCATACATTCGGCAGGGTTATCACGTAACTCGCAATGCGAAATTATCATTATTGTTAGTTATTGCAAGATACATAACAGCCTTGTACATTAGTGGTAGTCCTTGCCGCTTGATTAGTTTTGGTGCTGTGACATTACAAAAAATGCATCTAATGATCAGCAACAAATGGCGATGTTTTTGATGTTTTTATCGTTATGTTTAAAAGCCATCGCTGATCGCTGGCGGATTGCAAACGTTAGGTGATACGTCTGCCGGACTGCGTGTGCCTTAGCGCGCATATAACTTTGGAACAGTATACGCAAGTGCGGCACCAGTATAAGACAATTATGCAAAGACAAGTATTTTAAATTATGTTTTGAGGTCCTAGGAATATTTTTCAACTATTTCATGGTGACGTAGTATCCTTTTTTTACATTTTTTTATCATAAGATAGCAAACAAGCAGATGGGTCTCCTGATGGAAAGAGTCAACCATCGCCTATAGACACCAAAGATGTTAATGGTGCGTTGCTATCTTGTGGCAAGGTCTAATGCCATATGCATAAGTTTACTGGCTAGCTTACCCTCCAGACCGGAACACGACACTGACGCTATTGCGGCAGGAATAGGTAAGGTGGTGGTACCAGATCCCGGCGAGACAATGCAGAAATCTACCACCTAGTAGCCACGATGGTAGTGACTCGACAGCCAATCGGTCGCCTTTTACGACCTGCCTGGCAGAACGGCAGTTGGCCTATTCTTATCCCTGTATAAATATATTTATTACTAGCTGCAGCGTACAGCCCGCTGCATTTTGAAAGTTTTTAGTGAATCCCGCGGGATCACTTAACTTTTCCGGGATAAAAAATAGCCTATGTGTTATTCTGGATCTTCAGCTATCTACATACGAAATTTCATCGTAATCGGTTCAGTAGTATTTGCGTGAAAGTGTAACAAACATCCATACATACATACAAACATTCGCATTTATAATATTAGTTGCAGTGTGCAGCCCGCTGCATTATAAAAGAGTTTGGTGAATCCCGCGGGATCACCTCATTTTTTCGGGACAAAAAGTAGCCTATGTGCTATTCCAAGTTATCATCTACCTATGTGCCAAATTTCATTCAAATTCGTTTAGTCGTTTTTGCGTATTTGAGTATCAAACATCCAAACTTTCGCATTTATAATATTAATAGGATTTATTTATTTAGTATCATTTTTTTTTTAATTTATTTACAAACATGCACAGAGGTGGACTTAAAATGAAAATGAAAATGAAAAAATATTTATTTGCAAGAATATGGGGTGTTACAGGTTATTAAAAATAAATTAAATTACCAGCATATTCTATCATGAAATGTGTGCAAAAATTTAAATTTTGGTCGATTTATTTATAATTACTAACGGATCGGAATGCGGCCACACACTGAGAAGATCCGGCGGAAGAAACTCAGTGGGCTTTTTTGCCATTTACAAAATTTGATATTTAATTTTTATTACATTTAAATGTTAAGGTAAATTGTACAAACTTATATTTCTATTATTAACATTTAATCTTATCTGCTAAAAATTCTCTAATATCATAGTATGTTTTATTTAACAGTAAATCGGACAATTTTTTGCGAAATTTATTTATAGGTAATGATTTTAGACTATCAGGTATATGATTGTATATATTAATTGCCATACAATATGCGTATTTTGTTATAAATATTTAGTCTTTGGCTAGGCACATGTAGTTTCTCACTGTTTCTAAAATATCAGCGTTTTTTTTAAACAAATGATTAATTTAATTTATGCTACATGACATTCTCTACCAGTCAACCTTAAGCAAATATAAACAGTGTTTACGATGGGGTGCACAAACTTATTACAACCGTACTTTACTACTAACATACCTTCTAAATTATCTATACATATAATAAAATCGTAGGAAAGTCATGTATGTTCGGGGTAAACTCAAAAAGTGCTGCATGGATTTACTTCAAATTTTGCATGAATATTACTAACAGGTCGGGTCAACATTTAGGCTACATATTATCACGCTATCATCTACGGAGAGTTGCTGTGCGGAGTAAACGAAGTCTGCGTGGACAAAGTCGCGGGCATCAGCTAGTTATTAAAATAAATTAAGTTTAAATAAAATAATAAGATAATACAGTGTTTCACATATACAAAATATTATGTGAATCAATTTAGCCAAGGAAATTTTGAGACATTTTTACTAACTAGTAAAGTAGGTTCGTAAAATAATAGAAAAACTTCCAAATTAATGTACAAATTGATTACAAAATCTACTAGGTTACATACGAATGTAATATATAAACTTCTCATAACTTTTGAACGCCTTGACCGACCGAAACGCGGCTAATGGCATTCAATTTGGTTTTACTAAACTAAGACTATGTAAAAATTTTAAAAGTTTCGGGCCAATACTGGTCCGTACGGCTGAAGGGTCATATAGATAGAACCAGCGGGCCGACTTTTTGTCAGATGACGTCATAACAGACGTCATGAGGTTGATGACGTCACACAAAGACAAGGAAGGGGAAAAGGAAGATCTTTCCAGCCAGGCAAGCTGTACTGCCTGGGGACCGAAGACCATTTGAGAAGCGTTGAAATTTATATGTGTTCAAGATAAATAATATAAGTTTTGCGTTACTTAAAAAAACAACATGTTATAACCAAAATATTATGTTTATTGTTTTTAAAAATAATCTCCTTTACATTTTAAACATTTTTTCATGCGATCGAACCATTTTTTAAAACAGGAGGACCACAGATCTGAAGGCAGGTTTTCTACGTGCTGATTGAACGCTATCACTGCCTCTTCGGAGTTGGTAAAAGTAAAACCTCTCGTCAAATCTTTGACTTTTGGGAAAATACAGAAATCATAGGGTACTAGGTCAGGGTTATGCGCAGGATGAGTGACGAGATGTACTTTTTCGGAAGCTAAAACTGACTTTGTTTTGTTGGCCGTGTGTGAAGAAGCGTTATCATGGTGTAGGAGAATGCGGCTTTTGGGTCGTCTTTCGCAAATTTTTGCTAACACCCTGGGTAAACAAATGGTAGAATACCATTTGGCATTAACACTCTTTTGATCTTCAAGTGGACTTGTACAGATGGGACCCGTAGCTGCGAAAAAAAACGCGATCATTTTTTACCAACGTTTCTCGCCTGTCTCACTTTTGGTAGCCTGTTCCCATTTTCAAAAATACATTCACAAGATTGCTGTTTTTTTCGGGTTCAAAACAATAAATCCACATTTCGTCTCCTGTGACAATGTTATAAACAGCATTAGAATGTCCATGGTCGTACATCAGTAGCATCTGTGAGCATCATTCCACGCGAGCCCGCTTCTGCTCCGCTAACAGCTGACAGTTCATGAGGGATCCAACGACAACAAAGTTTCCGAACTTTCAATTCTTCGTGTAAAATTTTCTAAATTTGGCTCATACTAATTTCCAATAATCCTCGAATTGTCTCATAGGTAATCCGAGGGTTTTCTTCAATTAACCACTTAAGTAGCCACAGTATTTTCGTTGACGGCAGTTGAAGGCCGCCCTTCACGAAAATCGGCATGTAAAGAAACTCGACCTCTCTCAAATTTAGCAAAACATCGCCTCACGGTGCTCAAACAAGGAGCTTCTCTCCCAAAAGCATTTTGAAGACGAGCGGCACAGTCTTGCGGAGAAAGAGAACTTTTAAAATCATAAAAAATCATCGCTCTAAAATCTTTTCGCCTTAATTCAATTTTCGTTGCGTACGTAGAACTTTGATGTGTGATAAAAAAACAATTACAAATCATTTCCCGCCAATTGTTTTTTTTATTACTAAAAAGGTTGCAACGTTTTAAAAGTATAACATTCGAAATTCAAATAGTTCCGATTAGCTAGAAGTGCAAAACTTTTAGTGTGCCCCATGTATAAATGCGAAAATAACTCTATCTGTCTGTCTCTTCTTCACGCCTAAACCACAGAACCGATTTGAATGAAATTTTGTATAAAGATAGTTTGAGACCCGAGAAAGGACATAAGATAGTTTTTATCCCAGAAATCCAATGGGAACGGGAACTTTGCGGGTTTTAATTTTAGAAATTTTCCACGCGAATGAAGTCGCGGCTACAGCTAGCTCAATATAAAAAATCAATTTGATACCTCTGCGCGTTCCTAAGAAAAAGGGTCCTAACTGACGGACATTGAAGTGATCATATAAGGATTCCGTTTTTTCCTTACTAGATACGGAACCCTAAATATAAAAATTGAAAATTTCCTCAATTTTGGGAAGTGGGTTTAATAAAACGAAATAGAAACAGGACATCACTAGCGAGATGTCGAAAGCCAGTATTGGCAGTTCACGCAAATAACCTCATTAATTTGAGTAATATAATTTGCAATGTTAACTACTCGCGATGACACGGATTCGTCTGACGTAACATTACCTACATAGTTGGTATTAACCACTAACCGGTCAGCTAGGGTTGGGCGGTTTATCGACAAATTAACATACATAATAAAAAATATCGATATAAAACATGTTTATCGATATATTTATTTGTATTTCGTAATTTGTCGATAAATCGCTCAACTTTACCAGAACAGTGAGCAAAACATAAAAGTCCTAGTTAATTATGCTTGAAGACTTTATTGATAACTGAATTTGGAAGAAATATTTGATTTCTTTAATAAGTATGGATGAAATTACCGAATAAAATTTATCTTTGTTAAGTAAGAAAAGAAAAAAAAAGAACAATTGGAAATGAACAAGACGTAACTTTAACTACGTAACCATATAAATATTATAAATGTGAAAATATGTCTGTTTATCTATATCTGTTATGCATTTACGGTTAAACCATTAAAATATTTTAATAAAATTTGACATGGCGATTTTTTTAATAATAATAAATATTCATGGGACAAATTACACTTACTGATCTAACCCCAAAGTAAGCAAATATTTGCTTGTGTTATGGGTGTTAGTCAACGATACTAATACATAGAAATACATATATAAATACCAGAATATATATAATAAACACCCAAACCCGGAAATACAAACATGTATGCTCATCACACAAATGCTTGTCCCCGTCCGGGATCGAACCCGAGCCCTGTTGATTGCGTAGTCAGGGTCGCTAACCACTCGACCAACGGGGCGGTTGGATTTAAATATTAAGCTTATAAAATATAGGCTTTTCTTTTTAAAAATGAACCTAAAAGGCTAAAATAGGAAATGAAAGTTTGTATGAAAGATATCTGAATTCGACAAAATATCGAATAAATGTGCGTAATCTTAATTTTTTTTATATCCTAAGATAGTAGTCAAGCAGATTACTCTCATGATGAAAAGATTTTTTTTAAATTCAATTTTCTAATTTACTCAAAAATTAATGGTGCATTACTTATCACTGTCATGTTCCAGTTTATCCGTGTGGATAAACTGGAACATGCAAACCAACCCAAAGCCAAGAACCAAACCCAAGCAAGACAAGGAAGAACTCTACCACCTGATCATGACGGTAGTGACTCGCATAGCTAATCGTTTGCCTCTTACGAACTGTCCAGTAGAAGGTTATGGTATATTCTTCAAAGGAACCCGGACTAACACATATGGTTATAGAGCTTATAAATTTATAGTTTAATATACTAAACACTTGTATAAGTTGTAAAATTTTCGCAAATAATGAATAAAGTCTTACAAAAAAGGTACCATAATAATTATAAATAAAAGTAATTTAAAATTAAACAGAAATCAAATATCATTAGTTGACAAATATACCCATATCTCAAAAACTATTAAAAAATTTTTGATGATATATAAATTTCCCTCTTAGTTGAAATATACCCTATTTAAATAAAAATATCTTGAAAAGATAAGATATCTTGAAAAGATATTTTCTCCGTGTTAGTCCCGGGCTCCTACGAATACGGATTGGCTATACAAGTCACTAATATCGTGACTACCAGGTGGTAGAGTTCTGCATTGTCTCACCCGGATCTGGTACCACCGCCTTACTTTGTTTGTCACTGTCGTGTTCCGGTTTGAAGGGCAAGGTAGCCGGTAAACTTATGCATGTGGCATTAGACCTCGCCAAAAGATAGCAATGCACCATAAACACCTTTGGTGTCTATAGACGATGGTTGACTCTTTCCATCAGGAGACCCATCTGCTTGTTTGATATATTTTATTATAAATAAAAACTAGCATGGGTAGTGACTAAATATTTTTAAGATCAATTTTCCTTATATTTCTAAAAAGATATCGACATTATCGATAGCACCGTGTCTCATCACTAGTGCGGCGTAATGAAGCACAACCACTTTCACTGCTCCCCTCGTTTCCTACATCGATATAATGTTTGGAGTAGGCAATTGTTTATTTAGATCCGCCTAGGACCGGTCCAACTGGCTTACAGAGTATTTCTCAAGAACTTAACGTCAGCTGATCACTTTCTGATTAATAATGTTGTCATTACGAATTTAGTTATACGTAGAATTCATTAGCAAATCCAAGAGAATTAGGTTAAATGTTTCTATTTTTCACATCTGTGCTCTAGTGGTACGGTGCTGGAGACCACCAGAGATCCCGGGTTCAATTCCCGGGTCGGGCAATTAAAAAAAATGTATTTTTTCAGTTTTCTGATAAAAATAACGTTGACCGCGATTGGAAATACTGCCCGGTTGGCGATAGGCTGGCCACCTATCACATTGTAGGACTAATTGCCAATTGCACTTACATTGTCTTAGTATATGATTGTCCCAAGTAATAGGCTGTCACTCTTTGTCTCAAATGGAAAGAATGTGACAGCATACTATGCGTTCCAACTGAGAATAGGACTGTCAGGATGACATATTGCTCCGCATTTTGCAAAAACTTCGTAAGTGATGAGTAAGGTGTGCAAAAGTTCTAAGAAAGAAATAGGTACTTAAAAAAATATATTTTCATTCTAATTGGTATATTTTTTATTTAGATTCCTATCAGATCATGTCACCATGTATTAAAATAAGGTGTAAAATAACTAACACGACTTTTATATATAACATATATATAGATGAATGGCTAGACTAACATATTTTACTGTTTTTTATGAATATTATATTTTAATACTTTTTAGCCTAGCCTAGACAAAGACAACGCAAATCTACTATAATCGCAACAAAATTGGCCCCATCGTGCTTGACTTATAAGAAGTGGACCTTCAAGAAACGAGCTTATTCATCATTACATATTATAAAACAAAGTCGCTTTCTCTGTCTGTCCCTATTTCCTTATGTCCCATGTATGCTTAACTCTTTAAAACCACGCAACGGATTTTGATGCGGTTTTTTTTAATAGATAGATTGATTCTTGAGGAAGGTTTAAGTGTATAAACCTTTCCGATATTCCCACGGGAACAAAAGCTGCGCGGGTGAAACCGCGGGGAGGTCGCTAGGTTCTTAATATATTAACACCGGGGGTATTGCAGCTGCGTTGCCGGCCTTTTAAGAATGAATAAGCTCGTTTCTTGAAGGTCCACATCTTATAAGTCAAGCACGATGGGGCCAATTTTGTTACGATTATAGTAGATTTGGGTTGTCTTTGTCTAGATAGGCTAAAAAGTATTAAAATATAATATTCATAAAAAACAGTATTACGGTATTGCGGATGTCCATGGGCGGCAGTGATCACTAACCATCAGGTGCACCATCTGCTCGTTAGTCCCATCTACTATAGAAAAAAAGTGGTGTAGCTAACACGACTTTTTTTGTACATGTCGCAGTGAAATTGTCAATACCGTTAGATTATAATCTAAGTAATATTATAATTTAACTGCTAACGTAACCTAACTAAATTATAATTCCTAGGTAGATATATATATATATATATATATATGTATATATATATATATATATATATATATATATATATATATATATATATATATATATATATATATATATATATATACAGCTAGACTGATGTTTGTACTAATAATTTTATTAACACGTTATTTATTCTCTAATAGATCATCAATATTTTTTGAACAAATATTTTTTGCTGACATTACTAATTTTGAAGTTGATAACAAGCGCGATCCTATTTTCAGTATGAACGCATAATATTACTAAACACTATAACTAAGCTAAGACACGCAGTTAGCCTTAAGTACCTTCGAATAATCGTGGGTGCACTTGTTGTACCTCTGCCTATCTCTTTGGGGATGCGGGCGTGAAGATACTTTTTTTTATTTCCTTGTTGTGGTCCGAACACGCTTTGAAGAGATTATTTACCATCCGGACCCTACGTGTCGAAATTTTTCTTTGTTATTTTTAAAGTTTTTTCAAGCTTTCCCAAGCACGCGGGGGTGAGTGCTCTAACGCAAATAATTATTTACCATTCTGCCAGGCAGGTCGTATAAGGCGACCGATTGGCTATGCGAGTCACTAACATCGTGGCTACTAGGTGGTAGAGTTCTGCATTGTCTCGCCCGGGTCTGGTACCACCGCCTTATCTATTCCTGCCGCAATAGCGTCAGTGCTTGTCGCTGTCGTATTCCGGTTTGGAGAGCAAGATAGCCGGTAAACTTATGCATGTGGCATTAGACCTCGCAACAAAATAGCAACGCACCAATAACAAACAATAAAACAATTAAAAAAATAGCAAACAAGCAGATGGATTTCCTGATGGAAAGAGTCAACCATCGCCTATAGACATCTAAGTTGTTAATGGTGCGTTGCTATTTTATGCATAAGTTAACCAGCTATGTTACCCTCCAAACCGGAACAAAGCCTGCCTAAAAGTCAAGTTACAGATAATTCTTCCAAAGGGACTTGGATCAAACATAGGATGAATCATTTCAGAGTGCTAAGTGTGAGTTTTTCTTTTCGCATTCGATCGTGAGCGCGTTTGGAGTTTACTAGGAATTTGTATGTGATATGTACAGCGCCACCTAATGGTAAACTGGTTTCTCACGTTTACCACTAGGCGGCGCTGTACAAATCACATACAAATTCCTAGTAAACTCGAAACGCGCTCACGATCGAATGCGAAAAGAAAAACTCACACTTAGCACTCTGAAAATAAATCCATATCTAAATTAAAAACTTTGTCAATAATTGTAGAAGATATGTCACCAGTCGACCGAAGCAACTGTACCACTTCCTATGGCTTCGGAAATATAAGAATTAGTATTTCTTTAGTCTTTCTACAATAGATGCACCTGAATGTACATAGTAATATTATTTTTATTTTTAATTAGCTGTTGCCAGCGACTTCGTCCACGCGGACTTCGCTTACTCCGCACAGCACCACCCCCGTAGGTGATAGCGTGATAATATGTAGCCTATATGTTGACCCGACCTGTTAGTAATATTCATGCAAAATTTGAAGTAAATCCGTGTAGTACTTTTTGAGTTTATCCCGGACATACATACAGACAAACAGACAAACAGACAAACAGACAAACAGACAAACAGACAAACAGACAAACAGACAAACAGACAAACAGACAAACAGACAAACAGACAAACAGACAAACAGACAAACAGACAAACAGACAAACAGACAAACAGACAAACAGACAAACAGACAAACAGACAAACAGACAAACAGACAAACAGACAAACAGACAAACAGACAAACAGACAAACAGACAAACAGACAAACAGACAAACAGACAAAGACACAGACAAACAGACAAACAGACAAACAGACAAACAGACAAACAGACAAACAGACAAACAGACAAACAGACAAACAGACAAACAGACAAACAGACAAACAGACAAACAGACAAACAGACAAACAGACAAACAGACAAACAGACAAACAGACAAACAGACAAACAGACAAACAGACAAACAGACAAACAGACAAACAGACAAACAGACAAACAGACAAACAGACAAACAGACAAACAGACAAACAGACAAACAGACAAACAGACAAACAGACAAACAGACAAACAGACAAACAGACAAACAGACAAACAGACAAACAGACAAACAGACAAACAGACAAACAGACAAACAGACAAACAGACAAACAGACAAACAGACAAACAGACAAACAGACAAACAGACAAACAGACAAACAGACAAACAGACAAACAGACAAACAGACAAACAGACAAACAGACAAACAGACAAACAGACAAACAGACAAACAGACAAACAGACAAACAGACAAACAGACAAACAGACAAACAGACAAACAGACAAACAGACAAACAGACAAACAGACAAACAGACAAACAGACAAACAGACAAACAGACAAACAGACAAACAGACAAACAGACAAACAGACAAACAGACAAACAGACAAACAGACAAACAGACAAACAGACAAACAGACAAACAGACAAACAGACAAACAGACAAACAGACAAACAGACAAACAGACAAACAGACAAACAGACAAACAGACAAACAGACAAACAGACAAACAGACAAACAGACAAACAGACAAACAGACAAACAGACAAACAGACAAACAGACAAACAGACAAACAGACAAACAGACAAACAGACAAACAGACAAACAGACAAACAGACAAACAGACAAACAGACAAACAGACAAACAGACAAACAGACAAACAGACAAACAGACAACAGACAAACAGACAAACAGACAAACAGACAAACAGACAAACAGACAAACAGACAAACAGACAAACAGACAAACAGACAAACAGACAAACAGACAAACAGACAAACAGACAAACAGACAAACAGACAAACAGACAAACAGACAACAGACAAACAGACAAACAGACAAACAGACAAACAGACAAACAGACAAACAGACAAACAGACAAACAGACAAACAGACAAACAGACAAACAGACAAACAGACAAACAGACAAACAGACAAACAGACAAACAGACAAACAGACAAACAGACAAACAGACAAACAGACAAACAGACAAACAGACAAACAGACAAACAGACAAACAGACAAACAGACAAACAGACAAACAGACAAACAGACAAACAGACAAACAGACAAACAGACAAACAGACAAACAGACAAACAGACAAACAGACAAACAGACAAACAAACAGACAAACAGACAAACAAACAGACAAACAGACAAACAGACAGACAAACAGACAAACAGACAGACAAACAGACAAACAGACAAACAGACAACCAGACAAACAGACAAAAATGAAGAATGTTACTAGGTATGCCAAATCGCTTGCAATTTTGTCTCAGTAAAGCCTGTATGTATACAAATACACTAGTTTTTGTTGTAGTAAAAAATACCTAGTAGTTTTGATTTTATAGGCATTCAAAGTTTCGAAAAATATCAAGTCTCGCTAACAGCCACGTGACCGCTTGTGACGTCATGACACAACGCGCCGCGCCTCGCTTAGTATCAAATCAAGTTTCCAGCGGTTATAGTATAGTAAGGTGTAATAGCTTGCGCAGTATTTTGTTGTTTTCGTCAGCGTATTACTTTAATAGTCTATTAATAGTAAATATTATTCGATTAATAAAATGAATGGAGGATTCGAAAAAGGGCAATCGGATATTTCACCTAAAATAGATGGATTAATGGTTGCGCATTATTTATCAACAAATAGTGATTAAATAAATAAATAAATAAATATTCACGGGACAAATTACACTTACTGATCTAACCCCAAAATAAGCAAATATTTGCTTGTGTTATGGGTGTTAGTCAACGATACTAATACATAGAAATACATATATAAATAGCAGAATATATATAATAAACACCCAAACCCGGAAATACAAACATTTATGCTCATCACACAAATGCTTGTCCCCGTCGGGGATCGAACCCGAACCCCGTTGATTGCGTAGTCAGGGTCGCTAACCACTCGACCAACGGGGCGGTCATTTCGTTGGCGCCGAAATGCGAGGAAGAAAAATGCAAAGGTAAGAAAACTTTCCTTGCTACTACTTATGCTTAATAGTTTATCTCTTCTAAATTATTTTATCAAAACAAAATACCCAACTAATGTCGTAATGAAAGAATGCAACTCAAATAATAGAAGGACCTACCTACCATTAAATTTTTACGTTAAAGACAACAAATATGTATTAGTTTTGTAGCTATAGGTAGGTACGTAGGACGTAGGTATATGTACGTGTATAGGTACCTACCGTTCTTCTTAATTTAAATAAATAACTCGGGAACTCCATCCTTTCATACGCTTGCGTAGCGTTTGCCCATCTCCCCCGTACGGACTTGCATCCGTTGCAAGTGGTACAAAATAAATTCCTGCGTATTGCCACGGGAGCACCGTGTATATGCACAACGTAGACCTCCATAACGATCTTGAATTGCCGAGCTTAGCAAAGCATTTCAAAGACATCTCCGAAAGATACTTCAATCGTGCCATCTCGCATCCGAACCTACTGGTGGTAGCCGCGGCTGACTACATCCCAGACCCTAATCCCGATCCCAAACTACGTAGGCCCCGCCACGTTCTTACCGATCCCGATGACCCGATAACTCTGGCCAACGGTTTACACGATAACACTACACACCTACATTCGCGACACCGTCGCCGCCGGCGGCGACGAGGACCCCTGTTTCGCCCTTCGGCGAACCGAGGCCAAGGGCAAGGTTCGGCGGACGGACAAAACAATGCCACTAGCCCTCTCATCGCAAATCACGACCCCACCCTAAGCCAAGGTTCGGTCTCACAGGAGACACCCTTAGGGCGGAGGGCGTACAGCCCTACACCTTTAAATTCTGGCTGAGCACTCTGCTCGCCCCCGCGACCGGTGAAGCTGTAACAGCCCATAAGGCTAACAGCAATTGAGACATTCCGAAAAAAAAAACATCGGGAACTGTACATTTTCCCAGAATTAAAAGGAGCCGTGAGTTATTCCAGACTTCGTCCAGATCCGTTCAGTAGGCACAACTCATGATTTCCTAGTATTTGGATTGGACATTTTTTTGAAAAAATATTGAGGTGTAATTTCGACGGCACGGGCGCGACCGCGAGCGCCGGCCGCCGAGCGAACTAGACTGAGCGTGTTGTGAGATGACGTCACAGCGTCAATGGCAGCCAGCGTCGTGCGGTTCAACTTATTTTACTTCTAAATCGGAAACTAATTGACGTATCGAAGTAATTCTTTCACTAGTATTTTTTATTTTTCACAGAGAATATGGAGTGCTAATAATCAAAATTAGTTAACATTCTTCATTCTATAAAATATATTTTTGACTTCGATATCGATTGTAGATCACGCCCCAAGTATTCTTTTAAAAAAATATTCAATGTACAGTTTTGACTTTCCTACGATTTTATTATATATAGTATATAGTATACTACCTGAACCATGACATGTAAATCATAGGCATATTGTTAGGAATATTTATTTGTAATATGAATAATATTGTAAATAATGCTTGAATGTAATACTTATATTCGTTTATCTCGCATAATAGATAGGTAGAATCAACGCGGTTGAGATGAGGTCGCTAAGAAAAATATGTGGTATGACACGCGCGGACCGGGTTCGTAATGTCGAAGTGAGAGAGAGGTTAGGTTTGAAAGAAAGTGTCGGTGTAAAGATGAGAAAGGGCATGCTCCGTTGGTTCGGACATGTACAGAGAATGGTAGATGAAAGGTTAACAAAACAGATATACAATGCGAATGTGGAAGGATGTAGGTACCGGGGAAGACCAAGACTGACATACCACGATCAGATTGATCGAGTACTGTCCGAAGGTGGTGTCAAGAGTCTTCGCAACCGGCGTTTGTGTATGAAGAGAGTGATGAATGTGGAGGAAGCGAGACAAGCCTGCAAGGATCGTGATGTATGGCACTCGGTTCTCTCTGCCTACACCGTAAGGGACCTGGCGTGAAGATATGTATGTATGTAATAGATAGGTATTAGAATTTATTGTTATCAAAATGCTGCGCTAGAGTGGCGCCACTTCCGTAACATCGTGGAATCGTTTCTATCAAATTATAAACTTGGAAGTGGTGCCATCTGAAATGATCTGTTTGAAGTTGACGTTTTTCAATCTACGCTACTTTTAATTATTGTAAAACTTGAGACACTATAAAATACCTTGCACCGGCCTACTCGTGTCATTCTGCTGCATAGATAAATATGTGTATTACTATAGATATAGATAGGCAACTTTCTTAATCTATAATGGCGTACTACTGGCGTCATCTAACTTATAGCATGAGAACTATTTTGTTTCGGCAGCTTAATATAGGTACCTACTTTTTTATTGAAATTTTAATAGTAAATAGGAATTTATCAAACACTATACAGCGTGCCATTCAAACAAAATGTAACTCTGACAAGTCCCTTTGCAACTTCGTTTGATTGCCACGCTGTATAATGTTATATATTCAAAATTAAAACATTCATATTATAATTTAAGATTTTATTAACTCAAAATAAATAGCACAATATATTAGTTTTGTGTCACGATTAAGCAATCCGGAGAATAAAAGTTCAAACTCAACGAAAATAACACTAATACACACAAAACAAACTGAATTTCAATAATAAAATGCGCACGAGTATCAACATTTAACACCATGACGACGCCATTTGTAATTGTGTTGTTTTTTGTTTGATAGATTGGTCAAACTTTGTTATTTTGAAAAATAAGCGTATTTACCACAAAACAATATATGTCTATAGTTCAGATAGTTAAAAAATATAATGTAATGTAATATCTTATTTAAAAATATAAATTTAAGACATTAAAAGGTTATTTTTAATATTCGTATGTAGTGGCAAAAACCTTGAATCCAGATCTTAAGTCTTTAGAAATAAAATCTTTTTCAATTCGTGTCCTAGATGACACTATTTTCAATACAATTATCAAATATTTTATAGTACTAAATTACCATAGCATGTTCTGCTGTAACTCTTGAAATAATAAACATCAATGTACGTGAAACTGTATATTATTAAAAACGAACCTAATAATATTAAGGCAAGGTATTTCGACGCGCGTCAATTTTATAGAAAATGGGTGGAGCGGTATGTTCTGAAACCGCTGGAAAACGTGTTTATTTTCGGATAAATAAATATAGGACAGCAGTTGAAAACTAAAATTTAGCACATTTTTTTTTGTATTTACAACTAAATATCACCGTATAAAAGTCATGTGAAAGATTAAAAATATTATTACAAATTATTTGTCTTAGAGATTTTTTTAGCCTGTTTTCGGAATTTTATATGATCGAGTAAAGTACATTCTATCATGTAATGAGTTAGTACATTCTTTAGATAATATCTTCAGGTACATCCTGTAATTTTTGTAAAATTGTTATTTAACAATCAATACAACAAAAACGTGATTTAACAAACCAGTTTTTTCCTGTTTGTCGTGATGCTTCGCCTTAAGCCGCTAAACGACGCTGCTGCTGTCTTTAACTCTTGGACAAAGAGAGCAAAGAGACAGAAGGCTCACCTAATGTTAGGTGATCACCGCCGCCCATGAACAACTACACTATCAGAAGACTTGCATTCGCGTTGCTGGCCTTTTAAGAAAGAGTAGGCTCTTTTCTTGAAGGTATTTCGTATCCGTTATATTGTTATTATGGATATATGATATTTAATAGCCCGTAGCCTATGAAAATGTGACGTCAGAAGCACAGAACACTGAAGACTAACAGAAGTCAATATACATACAAGTAATATTCGAGCAACGCTCACATATACACCTTTCACGGACGCGGTATACCAGAGTGCTAAGTGTGAGTTTTTTTTTCGCATTCGATCGTGAGCGCGTTTGGAGTTTACTAGGAATTTGTATGTGATTTGTACAGCGCCATCTAGTGGTAAACGTGAGAAACCAGTTTACCACTAGGTGGCGCGGTACAAATCATATACAAATTCCTAGTAAACTCGAAACGCGCTCACGATCGAATACGAAAAGAAAAACTCACACTTAGCACTCAGAATTGTAACAATGTGTCCATAGCTTCACAATACGTACAGTCAATTTTTCGCCTTTTTATGAATTGTCTGGTATTACGGCAGATGGTCTAGAGAGTCAGGACCTACAAGAAAAAGTGACAATTACTAAGACAAAACAAAATTTTGTTTTCGGAATGTCTGTAATACTAGTTGTCTTATAGACTCTCATTGCTTCACAGGAAGGAGAGGCGAGCTGAAAGTCGAAACTGTACATTGAATATTTTTTTAAAAGAATACTTGGGGCGTGATCTACAATCGATATCGAAGCCAAAAATATAGTTTTTAGAATTTTTGTCTGTTTGTCTATTTGTCTGTATGTATGTCCGGGGTAAACTCAAAAAGTACTGCATGGATTTACTTCAAATTTTGCATGAATATTACTAACAGGTCGGGTCAACATATAGGCTATATATTACCACTCTATCACCTACGGGGGAGGTGCTGTGCGGAGTAAAACGAAGTCGAAGTCGCTGGCAACAGCTTTAGTTGTAGTTTTATTAAAATACTAATTTTAATAAAACTATAACGCCTGTACTAAAATAATATTATAATATACAGCACTTGGTGACATTACTGTTAATCACAATTAACAATGCACTTGTAGTTTAATTGCACTTCACAACATATGTTTCACTTTTTTAACATCTTCAGGATGTAGTAAACTTAGTTTAAGTAACCGGTTTCACTTTTTAAGTATTTTCAGGATATAGTATACTTATGTAATACTAGCTGTTGCCAGCGACTTCGTCCGCGCGGACTTCGTTTACTCCGCACAGCACCTCCCCCGTAGGTGATATTATCCCCCGTAGGTAATATGAAGCCTATATGTTGACCCGACCTGTTAGTAATATTCATGTAAAATTTGAAGTAAATCCATGCAGTACTTTTTGAGTTTACCCCGGACATACATACAGACAAACAAACAAACAGACAAACAGATAAACAGACAAACAGACAAAAATGATAAAAACTATATTTTTGGCTTCGATATCGATTGTAGATCACGCCCCAAGTATTCTTTTAAAAAAATATTCAATGTACAGTTTTGACTTTCCTACGATTGTATTATATGTATAGATTATTTTAATAAAACTACAGCGCCTGTACTAAAATAATTGCAAATTTACGGTTAACTAGAATTGTATATAAAACTATTTTAGGAAATCACCTCTGTGGTTTTTTTTTTTTTTTTTTTTATATCATAAGATAGCAAACAAGCAGATGGGTCTCCTGATGGAAAGAGTCAACCATCGCCTATAGACACCAAAGATGTTAATGGTGCGTTGCTATCTTGTGGCGAGGTCTAATGCCACATGCATAAGTTTACCGGCTACCTTACCCTCCAAACCGGAACACGACAGCGACAAGCACTGACGCTATTGCGGCAAGAATAGGTAAGGCGGTGGTACCAGACCCGGGCGAGACAATGCAGAACTCTACCACCTAGTTAGCCAATTGGTCGCCTTTTACGACCTGCCTGGCGGAACGGCAGTTGGCCTATTCTACAAAGGAGGCCGGGACCAACACGGCGGTCTAGTGGTCCGGTGTCGGTGTTAACCATATGAAGTCCCAGTTTCAACTCCCGGGTCGGACAATCTGTCCTCTTCGGAGATACAGGCATGAAGATACTTTCTTTTATTAACCAATGACCGCCCCGTTGGTCGAGTGGTTAGCGATCCTGACTACGCGATCGACGGGGCTCGGGTTCTATCCCCGACGGGGACAAGCATTTGTGTGATGAACATAAATGTTTGTATTTCCGGGTTTGGGTGTATGTATATTAAATATATTCTTGTATTTATATATGTATTTCTATGTATTAGTATCGTTGACTAACACCTATAACACAAGCAAATAATTTGCTTACTTTGAGGTTAGATCAGTTAGTGTAATTTGTCCCTTGAATATTTATTTATTTATTTATTTATTAATGAAGTAATACTTTAACATAGTACCTGCATAGTGCATATCAACGTACTTTGCAATATCTGTTAAGTAAAGCGAGTTTAGAAGCATCACTGTCTCTACTCGGTATTTACTAGGTGGTAGAATTCTGCATTGTCGCGCCCGGATCTGGTACCACCGCCTTACCTATTCCTGCCGCAATAGCGCCAGTGCTTGCCACTATCGTGGACGGTTTAGAGGATAAGCTAACCGGTAAATCTATGCATGTGGCATTAGATCTCGTCACAAGATAGCAACGCACCATTAACATCTTTAGTGTCTATAGGCGATGATTGACTCTTCCCATCAGGAGTCCCATCTGCTTGTTTGCTATATTATGATATAAAAAAATAGTCTGTTAGAATCTAGTCAAACCTAGTAGCCATGATGGTAGTGAGTCGCATAGACAATTCGTCATCTTTTACGACCTGCCTGGCAGGACGACAGTTGGCCTATTCTTCAAAGGAGCTAGTAACAATTCGGGGAAATAATGCTTGTTTAATAAGTATAATAATGTTGTAGTACAAAATTATAAAAATAATTTGCTTACTTTTGGGTTAGATCATTTGTGTAATTTGTCCAGCAATATTTATTTCTTTATTAAGCTATTGCACGGCTTCTATCGCGGGCCTTGAGCGTGGAGACCGAATCCAGAAATTCCGTAACGAAAAAACCTAACACCCCCCACTCCGACCGGCACAGCGGTGATACTGTTTAGTTTTTTCATCTATCGATAAATACCAGAACTTTTAATGACTTTTTGAAATATCACGCTTGTCTCGTTAGTTCAGCAACCCGCCTTTAGGTGGCATTGGTTGTATTGGAAAACTACCGTAATCAGCTGTTTGTGAGAAAGTATATAGGTGTAAAGGTATTTATCATTTACTTACAACAGTGAATATCTGTACGCGTATAATTTGTGTACAAAGTGTTTTAAATATGAATAAACAAAGAAAAAAAATACTGCATAAATAAAATAAAATATATATAATTGTAATTGCATAAGTTGATAAAAAATGCTATGCAATAGCTTTACCGCGGCAGTCTCCGAGTGCCATACGTCTTTTTTTAATAAGTAATTAAAAAGTCTCTCTCCAGTCGTCTTCCAAATAATCATTCAATCTATAATAAGCCTTACACATTAGTTTTTGCTTAATGACGTTCTTGAACTTTGGAATTTTATTATAAAAACGTATACAGTCCCCCAAAAATGACTTTTTAGTTTTAGTAAACAACTGCCATAGTTGCAAAAATGTGTTGCAACCCTTTACGCTTACCTCAAAACACGGAGGACGTATAATAAAAATATCTTCACGCCCGTATCCCCGAACGAGTAGGCAGAAGTACAAGTGTACCCTTGATTAACCAAAGATGCTTGATCCCATAATATGATAGGTAGCAAGCCTATCGCCAACCGGGCACTTATTCAATTCCAATCAACGTTGTTTTTATCAGAAAACTAAAAAAAATACTATTATTTACCCGATCCGGGAATCCAAGCCGGAATGTCATGTGGCTACTAGGTGGTACAGTTCTGCATTCTATCGCTCGGGCCTGGTACCACCGCCTTACCTATTCCTGCCGCAATAGCGTCAGTGCTTGTCATTGTCGTGTTGCGTTTTGGAGAGTAAGGTATCCGGTAAACTTATGCATGTGGCATTAGACCTCGCCACAAGATAACAACGCACTATTAACATATTTGGTGTCTATAGGCGATGGTTAACTTTTCCATCAGCAGACCCATCTGCTTGTTTGCTATCTTATGATAAAAAACCGGACCACTAGACAACAGAGGCGAAGTTTTAATTTAAAAAAAGTTACAAGGATTGCGAAACAGCGCCCTTCCGCTTCAAGCCTTAAACCAATTGACCTTTAATATTGTTACAATGATTTTGTAATCCGATATGTGTGTCGACACTGGCTATTGTTTCATTTGTTCGGGCTTGATTGTTGAAGCAGCAAAATTATTCAAAAAAATATCATCAATTTTATCAATAATAGTGTCAATTTTATCAGTATAAAATACTACTCCCCGTGTTGGTCCCCGGGCTTCTTTGAAGAATAAGCCAACTGCCGTTCTGCCAGGCAGATCGTAAAAGGTGACCGATTGGCTATACGAGTCACTAACATCGTGATTACTAGGTGGTAGAGTTCTGCATTGTCTTGCCCTGGACTGGTCCTTAGCTATTCCTGCTGCAATAGCGTCAATGCTAGTTACTGTCGTGTTCCAGTTTGGAGGGTAAGGTAGCCGGTAAACTTATGCATCTCGTCGCCCCAGTTCTTGAATGGCCAACCGACCAAAATTACCAAAATTCACTTTTTGATTTTATCATTTAGATAAACAAAATAAGCTTTTAACTGGGTATAAAAAATATATGTTTCTATATATTGTAATATTTACAATCATAAAAATCCTAACTCCAAAATAGAAATAATCTTTAGTGCTTGTTTAGCCAAACTCCATTATTTGTCTAAATGACCGCATTCATGAACGAAGTTGCGTTCTCGAGTGCCCAATCTCCACCATGCAACTAATCACAGCCAAGTATTATGCAGTGCCTTCCCGCCATAATATTTCTATTAACTGGTTAATTTTCAATTTTACATCATATATAAAATTTTAATTCAATAAAATATTTAGTTTTAAGTATAAATTAATATATTAAAATAACAGATTTGCATGCCATAAATAGGGAAATTGGTTTCTTCACTAACTTTTTTTTTTATATCATCAGATAGCAAACAAGCAGATGGGTCTCCTGGTGGAAAGAGTCAACCATCGCCTAAAGACACCAAAGATGTTAATGGTGCGTTGCTATCTTGTGGCGAGGTCTAATGCCACATGCATAAGTTTACCGGCTACCTTACCCTCCAAACCGGAACACGACAGTGACAAGCACTGACGCTATTGCGGCAGGAATAGGTAAGGCGGTGGTACCAGACCAGGGTGAGACAATGCAGAACTCTACCACCTAGTAGCCACGATGGTAGTGACTCGATAGCCAATCGGTCGCCTTTTACGACCTGCCTGACGGAACGGCAGTTGGCCTATTCTGCAAAGGAGGCCGGGACCAACACGGCGGAAAACATAAGTTAAGAAATCTTGTTACCATATTTCAGGCAAATAAAGAAATTTAATTTAATTTAAATTAAAAACTTGTACCACCGCCTTACTTAGTCAGTGCTTATCGCCGTCGTGCTCCGGTCTGGAGGGTAAGGTAGTCTGTAAACCTATGCATGTGGCATTAGACCTTGGTCTTTGGTGTCTATTAGCGATGTTTTCTCTTTCCATCATAAAACCCATTTGCTTGTTTGCTATCTTATGTTAAAAAAACCAGTCTCAAACCCTGTCTGGAACCTTATGATCTGAGTTATTCGACTTACCACCACCAAGATAACCAGCGGCATATTGGTTAATCATGGTTTGTTTAAATATTAATTTAATATTTAATTATTAATTATATCCGCCGCTAGCCGGTAGACAAGCAGAAATCAGAAGTACTTTATTCAACAAAACTCTTTACAAGATATTTTGACACGTCAACATATTTTTTAAAAACTATTACCGGATCAGAAACGCGGCCACATACTAAGATGATCTGGCGGAAAAAACTCAGTGAGCTTGTCTTTTTTCATATCATGTATTTTTTAAATTTTATCACAATTTTACAAAAAATATATATGAGATCGGTGTAAGGAGCAATTAATTCCAGGCGAGTGGCATTACCATCCCGTCACATGAATAGCAATGCACTATTAACATATGGCGTCTATAGGCGGTGGTTATTTCGTCATTGATAAATCCCAAACAAATTGACCGATTTTGATCCAATTAACTGTGTTTGACGCAGTTTTTAAAGAAAAAAAGCTTTTTAAGTCACATTTTTTTTGAGTTTTCCAAAATTTCTCAAAATCTCTTGCTCCAAATCGATTCGAATTTTCAGAAAGTCTAAGTTGAGCGGAATCCAATCGAATGTCATAAATCGCGTTCCGATAGATCATGCCGTACAAAAGTTATGCGATGTTTACATACACACACTCACACACATACACACACATACATACAGACGTACTGGGGTCATAGTAAAATTGTCGGAAAAGGTTCCTAGGACCTCAAAACGTGGAGATCTGGTGAAAATTCGATATTCGAAAATCAAAAGTTACAAAAATTACGGTCATGCATTAATAAATCGCGATTATTTTCAATTCCACGGCCTTGATAATCTATACATATAATAAAATCTTAGGAAAGTCAAAACTGTACATTGAATATTTTTTTTAAAGAATACTTGGGGCGTGATCTATAATCGATATCGAAGCCAAAATATAGTTTTTAGAATTTTTGTCTGTTTGTCTGTAAGTCTGTTTGTCTGTATGTATGTCCGGGGTAAACTCAAAAAGTACTGCATGGATTTCCTTCAAATTTTGCATAAATATATATATTACTAACAGGTCGGGTCAACATATAGGCTACATATTATCACGCTATCACCTACGGGGGAGGAGCAGTGCGGAGTAAACGAAGTCTGCGCGGAAGAAGTCGCAGGCAACAGCTAGTTTAAAAATAAGTAATTCAATACAATCTATTAAATATTATATAAAAATAACCCTAAGATTATCTTTTCTTTACGGAACCATCAAAATCGTAAGTCTGACTTGAACTTGGCCTATTATAATTGAAGTTCCGCATACATCTCAGACATAACCAATCCATTACAAAACCCGACGTGATCAAAATATTAAATATATATAGCGCGAATATGACGTTACGTTTGTTTACTTTAATTAACCCTTTGTCTGCTGTGTTTTTACCACTCCACGAAAAAACGGAAGCTATCAGTTTGACATGTATGTAAGTGACATTGTTAGAATTGGCTAGTATTTGAGTATGATGATTTAGGCGACCAAGCACGTGTACTAAAGTGTAATATGTGTGTCTGACTCTTTTGTAAAATATTAAGTTTTAATGTGCTAATTTTTTTAAAGTCAAGTGTATTTGTGTTAATATAAAGTCAAGTGTTTCTTTGTGCACCCCGTTCTCTATATTCTTTTGAGATTGACTGGCGAAGAATGATCTTGGGCGTTAAGTCTACTTGTGCAAATGTATGTGTGCAAAATTTAAATCTATACAAATAAAAAAAATTGAAGTGTCTGTTTGTAATGTTAAGATAACCGCTTTTTACTAAATGTATGTGGATGTATACACGGTACATATACCAAAATACAATTTTCAAATTTTTTTGTCTGTCTGTATTATGTACGTCTGTCTGTCTGTCTGTCTGTCTGTTTGTTGTGGCTTATCTCTGAAACAGCTGGAACGATTTTGACAGGACTTTCACTGGCAGATAGCTGATATAATAAGGAATTACTTAATTAAATTAAGGAATAAATAACTTAGACTACTTTTATTTAAAAAAATCTACGCGGACGAATTCGCGGACACAGCCAGTAAGTAAATAAGACACGATGTTCGATTTAAAGTCCTGTGATGTAAAGACAGTTGACGTGTTCCTTGGGATATCTTACATTAAACTCCGTATAGCAGTTGAAGTGTTGAATACATCCATCCATATATTAATTGACTTGAACGCCATTCATTGCTAGTCACGCTTGCGACGCATCTAAGTGAATAGTGTTAGTGTAGTTCACTGATAGTAGTACAGTATATACAAGGTAATCTGTGGTGTAGTTTAATAAACTTGGTGAGATTATGTTTTGATTTCTTTTTTAATTCAAACTCAGTGCTTTTAATCAGAGTTTAGAATTTAAAAGATTTTTTATTATAAGACTGGCTGTGGCCGCGATTTCGTCTGCGTTTTTTTAAATAAAAGTAGCCTAAATTACTCCTTATTACATCAGCTATCTGTCAGTGAAAATCCTGATAACATCGATCGGGACATTCCAGATTAGCCGGAGCAAACAAACAAACAGACAAAATTGTAAAAATTGTTTTTTTTTATATCATAAGATGCACGAAAAATCAAGAACAAGCAGATGGGTCTCCTGATGGAATGAGTCAACCATCGCCTATAGACACCAAAAGTGTTTATGGTGCATTGCTGTCTTGTAGCGAGGTCTAATGCCACATGCATAAGTTTACCGGCTACCTTACCCTCCAAACCGGAACACGACAGTGACAAGCACTGACGCTACTGCGGCGAAATAGGTAAGGCGGTGGTACCAGGCCCGGGCGAGCGAGAATTTTTGTCTGTTTATCTGTTTATCTGTTTGACTGTTTGTCTGTTTGTCTGTATGTATGTCCGGGGTAAAATCAAAAAGTACTGCATGGACTTACTTCAAATTTTGCATGAAGATTACTAATAGGTCGGGTCAACATATAGGCTACATATTATCACGCTATCACGTACGGGGGAGGTGCTGTGCGGAGTAAACGAAGTCCGCGCGGACGAAGTCGCTGGCAACAGCTAGTCTTTAAACTTACTACTGGACATTCCACTCTGTGTCGTTTACGTACAGGCCAATATTCTATTGCTAACTGTAATGCTATCTTATGATATAAAAAATGTGTTACTATCGCTATAGCAAGCATGTAATACAAGTGTATATTTACTAGCAGTACATTTTACGCTTACTTATATAACCCCAAAGAAGCAAATTATTTGCATGTGTTATGAATGTTAGTCAACGATAGTAATGCATGGAAATACATATATAAATACTGGAATATATTTAATAAAAACCCAAACCCGGAAATACAAACATAATATATGCTCAACACATAAATGCTTGTCCCCGTCGGGGATCGAACCCGAGCGCCGTCGATTACGTAGTCAGGGTCGCTAATCACTCGACCAACGGGGCGGTCGTGTATTATGTATTTAAGTACTGACTATTTTACCTTCCAAACCGGAACACGACATTTTCCCCGTGGTTCAGGGCTCTTTTGGAGAAAAGGCCAACTGTTGTTCTGCCAGGCAGATCGTAAAAGGCGACCGATTGGCTATACCTGTCACAACCACCGTGGCTACTAGGTGGTAAAGTTTTGCATTGTTTCGCCCGGGTCTGGTACCAAAGCCTTACATATTCCTGCCGCAATAGCGTCAATGCTTGTCACTGTCATATTCCTGTTTGGAAGGTAAGGTAGCTGGTAAACTTATGCATGAGGCGTTAGACCTCATCACAAGATAGCAACGCACCCTTAACATCTTTGGTGTCTATAAGTAATGGCTGACTCTTTCAATCAGGAGACTCATCTGCTTGTTTGTTATCTCATGATAGAACATCGCGTCAAAACTTGAAGTTTCATCCTCACCATCTCGATGTCTGGGAATCCACAACTGTGCGTTTCTCCCGACACTTTTTACCTCGCACTACTCTGTTGTGGAACCAATTGAACCAAGAAAAGAGCTTACTCATTCTTAAAAGGCCGGCAACGCAACTGCAAGACCTCTGGTATTGCAGATGTCCATGGGCGGCGGTGATCACTTACCATCAGGTGCACCTCTTGCTCGTTTGCCCCCTCTTCTATAAAAAAAAACGTTGGCGATAAAATAAGAAGTTTCACATAAGTTATGTCCACATTTCTCTTTAAAATAATTAATTGAATTAAAGTAATAATGTACAAAATATATGGTTATGAGCTCAGCGAATCTCGCCTATAAACACCATAAAAATTTACTTTGGGGTTAGATCAATTTATGTAATATGGCCAACAATATTATAATTATTATAAAAATAAATAAACCTTTATTGGTGCTCCTATTTCACCAATATATCACATGCGCCTTAAACTAGTTTTTTTTTCCCTCGGCAAACGGTCGTTAATCGAAAAAAAATATTATTACTAGCAAAAAGCAGAGCTTTGTAAGGACTCGCAAAGTTATACTATCTAGTAATATTGTTATAAAAGTATTTTTATGAGAATTACATCTTTTAATGTATGGACTTTATTTATAATTATCTAACCTAAAAAACAGCATATTTTCACCTAAACATTACATTCGTATCAAAGTCCCGCGTCGTCAGGCTTTGGACTAGGAATATTTGGTTTTTAAGCTATTGTATAGCTTCTATCGCGGGCCTTGAGCGTGGAGACCGAATCCAGAAATTCCGTAACGAAAAAAAACCTAACACCCTCTACTGTGACCAGCACAGTGGTGATACTTTTTCGTTTTTCCATCTATCGATAAATACCAGAACTTTTAATGACTTTTTGAAATATCACGCTTGTCTCTTTAGTTCAGCAACCCGCCTTTAGATGGCATTGGTTGTATTGGAAAACTACCGTAATCAGCTGTTTGTGAGAAAGTATATAGGTGTATAGGTATTTATCATCTACGTACAACAGTGAATATCTGTACTCGTATAATTTGTGTACAAAGTGTTTTAAATATGAATAAACAAAGTGCATTTATTAAATATTCATGAAGAACCGACATGTATTGAAAGATAATAAAAATATTTTGAACAATATTAATATCTCATTTATTTAATAAAAAAAATTTGTTTTTTTAACGGTCACCACGCTCAAAGTGTAACTTGAATTAATATCAAAAAAAACAAAGAAAAAAAATACTGCATAAATAAAATAAATATATAATTGTAATTGCATAAGTTGATAAAAAATGCTATGCAGTAGCTTTACTGCGGCAGTCTCCGAGTGCCACACGTCTTTTTTTGTTTGTTGGTATTTTCGAGGAAAAATATGTATTAAAAATGAAGGTTGATCTTTAAAAAAACACATTTTTAACATTTTTCTGAAATAATTGTTCCTTTTTTTCTAAAATCAGGAAGTTCCTGGTTTTACTTCGATTTACGAAATCAAAATAAAAAATGTTTTATTTAAATTAAACCTTCAAAATTTTTGGACTACGCAGGCATGAAGATTTGATGGACACTCAGAGAATACATTTTTCGAAATTTTCTCTCAGAAAAACACTCGGAGTTCGATTCTAGAGTCAGGCAAATGAAAAAAATGTGTTTTTTCAGTTTTCTGATAAAAACAACTTTGCCCGGGATTAGAAAAGTGCCCTACTGGTGATAGGCTGGCCACCTATCACATTGTGAGACTTAAGTATCTTCGGCTAACCATGGATGCACACGTTGTACTTCTGCCCACCACTTTGGGGATACGGGCGTGAATATTTACCTTTTTATCCCCGGGCTAAGATTGGGAATTGATCTCAATACAATATAAATCAATTAATACATATGTTCTGTTTCTCAATAAGCATATTGTGAAACTCTAACGCTCTATTTACTCTAATCCCCGCAAACATCCCTCCTCTAGACCTAAACTCCCCTTGTGCCTCCCACAACATTACTTCGAACTTCCCTTGCATTCTCCTTTCAATGATTTTATCATACAACTTCGATGCCAAACTGATTAAACTGATGGCCCTATAGCTATTGCAGTTTATATTTGAACCTCGCTTTTATAGGAAAATATGAAGACTGCGCGCCGTCAGTTAAATATCAAGAAACAAATCATGAAGTAGTCTCTTAATAAGTTCAAAAATTCTAATACAAAATGTATCTTTTATCAATTTTAACTCGTTAATTTTAAAAGAGATGGCGTTAGTAGTAATAAGATTCTAATACAAATTGTACCTTCTATTTTTTTTTATAAAATGGTATTTTTATGGTAGATAACAAATCTAGACATGAATATAAACTACCACGTCGAAGCTCAAACCTAAAAAATGCGATACTTTTTCAGTAAAATGCACCACAAAAGTGCACAGAAAGTCGCCTAGTGTAGGCGAGCGCAGCGAGGTCCAAATAAAATAAAAAAAGTAATCAAGGTCCAAATAAATGGCTTCGACTTAAGGTAGACACGTTATACATATATGATTGCATTCAGCTAAAAGCTAATGAATTTGTAAAGTAACATACTGTTGTTACTGACTGTACCTATTATATGTCTATGCGTTACTTAACATATTGAAATTTCTATCTTTACGATTTATGCAATAATTGCATTAACTATTAACCCGTTAATTCATTCACACGTTTTACCGCCTTATTGCCATTGTATGTTTTATGGGAGAATGTGTTATGTACATGCGACATGATTGCAAATCACACTATCAATGTCGCCTCTGTGGTCTAGTGATCCGATATTGGTTGACTACATGACGTACCGAGTTCGATTTAAAGGTCGGGCAATTTAAAATTTTGTTTTTTCAGTTTCCTGATGGAAAGAGTCAACCATCGCCTATAGACACCAAAGATGTTTATGGTGTGTTGCTATCTTGTGGCGAGGTCTAATGCCACATGCATAAGTTTACCGGATACCTTACCCTCCAAACCGGAACACAAGTGACTAGCACTGACGCTTTGCGGTAGAAATAGGTAAGGCGGTGGTACCAGACCCGGGCGAGTCAATGCAGAATTCTACTACCTAGTAGTCACGATGGTAGTGACACATATAGCCACTCGGTCGCCTTTTACGACCTGCCTGGCAGAACGGCAGTTGGTCTATTATTCAAAGGAGCCCGGGACCAACACGGGGAACCTCTGTCTACCTCTTTGTGATACGGCGTAAAGATATTACTACTAGATAATGCTATAAATTTTTAACATCCTGCTAAATAAATAAATAAATATCTCTGGACAATTTTAAACGAATTATCTAACCCCAAAGTAAGCAAATTATTTGCTTGTGTTATGGGTGTTAGTCAACAATACTAATACATTTATAAATACAAGAATATATTTAATAAACACCCAAACCTAGAAATATAAACATCTATGCTCATCACATAAATGCCTACCTCTGTCGGGAATTGAACCCCACCCCCATTGATTGCGTAGTCAGAGTCGCTAACGACTCGACCAACGGGGCGATCAATAAAGTTTATTTATTTAATTGCAGTTTTGTTAATACACTTTATTTATTTAATTATTTATTTACTTATGAACTAAATCCACAACGCATAAATTACATAAAAATCTATAAATATAAATATTTTACAGTTAGTTACGGATTAATTTTATGCTAGCTACAGCGTACAGCCCGCTGCATTATAAAATATTTTTAGCGAATCCCGCGGGATCACCTAATTTTTCCGGGATAAAAGTAGCCAACGTGCTATTCCATTTGCAGGTCATCATCTACCTGTGTGCTAAATTTTATTCGAATTTGTGTAGTAGTTTTTTCGTGATAGAGTACCAAATGTCCATCCATCCAAACTTCCACTTTCGCATTTGTGCTTTTCCGGTATCATCTACCTGTGTGCCAAATTTTATTCGCGTCGGTTCAGTAGATTTTGCATGATTAAGGAACAAACATCCACCCATACATCCAAACATCCATCCATCCAAACACTCATCCATCCAAATATCCAAACTTTTGCATTTTTAATATTATTACTAGTTGCAATGTGCATTATAAAGGTTTTTGGCGAATCCCGCGGGATGACCTAACTTTTCCGGGATAAAAAATAGCCTTTTTTTATGTCATAAGATAGCAAACAAGCAGATGGGTCTCCTGATGGAAAGAGTCAACCATCGCCTATAGACACCAAAGATGTTAATGGTGCGTTGCTATCTTGTGGCGAGGTCTAATGCCACATGCATAAGTTTACCGGCTACCTTGCCCTCCAAACCGGAACACGACAGCGACAAGCACTGACGCTATTGCGGCAGGAATAGGTAAGGCGGTGGTACCAGACCCGGGCGAGACAATGCAGAACTCTACCACCTAGTAGCCACGATGGTAGTGACTCGATAGCCAATCGGTCGCCTTTTACGACCTGCCTGGCAGAACGGCAGTTGGCCTATTCTTCAAAGGAGGCCGGGACCAACACGGCGAAAACAACCCAGAATAACACCTATGTGTTATTCTGGGTCTTAGACTATTTACATAACAAATTTCATCGTAATCGGTTCAGTGGTATTTGCGTGAAAGAGTAACAAATATTCATACATACATACAAACTTTCGCATTTATAATATTAGTAGGATGATATAGATAAAACAAACTACTCATTTTGGTACATAGTGAGTAATAAAAAATTAATATTAACAAAATGAACATTATTAAACCGATTTTAATAAAATTTAATAAAATTTGGATGTTTGGAGGTTTTGATAGATGGATGTTTGTTACGCACGCAAAACCTACTGAATGGATTTGAATGAAATTTGGTACAAAGGGAGATAGGGTTTTGCAATGGGACCTAGCTGACCTCCTTTTGAGAAATCGGTTAAAGGAGAAATTGGATTAACACGCATTTGGTACATTGCGTAGCTTACATAGTACCTTAGCCAGCGATTCTGCCACAATAACAACTGTAATAATTATCACTTATATAATTGATACATATAACAAGAGCAGTAGATGGGTAAATTATCCATTACTTGTTAGATCAGTGAATCACACTAATGATACTTAGGGCTGGTGATTGTATGTTTTTTCATACAGTGTGTAAAGAAAACCCTGTCGGATAATTAAAGGTGTTATTTGGTACCGTAATACGGTTACATATTGTTATGTGTAATTATTTTATGAATATTAATTAATTAGTTTTCCCAATAAAAAAAAATCTTAAATAGTATTTTCATACATTAAGCATGACAACACCTACAAATAAGTAAATTCTATTATCAAAGAATGTCGCGCGAATTGGATGCAACCGAAGGACAAGCGGCGCCTGTGAGGCGTGCTTAAAACACCTTTGTATAAAGCCGAAAAACAAATAGCGTGCCTTCGAGTGGTATTTTGCAAAAACCGCCAAAGCACCGACAAGGTTTTGTCATTTTTAAAATATTTGCTTAACTCTTAAATACTCTTAAATATAAACAAAAATACGAATATTAAAAAAACGATATCTTTTTTATTTTCTGAAATAAAGTCATTTTAATATTTTTCAGTAATGCCTTTAACCAACCTATATGCCTCTTTCAGATTTTCGCACTATATAATCAGACAAGCAGATGACGCTTCTGATGGAAAAACCCTGCCTATAGATACCAAAGATGTTGATTCTGCTTTACAGAAGTTACAGTCATGGGAACAAGAGGTGGTCCCATTGCCCTTAAAAGACACCAAAGATGTCTATGGTGTGTTGCTTTTTGTGCGGCGGGATGGCAATGCCACATGCATAAGTTTACTGGCTACTTTACCCTCCAAACCAGAACACGACAATGACAAGCGTTGATGCTATGACAGCAGTTATATGTAAGGCGGTGGTACTAATAATAAAATGATGTGGTGTCGCGGGACACCAGGTAGGAACGAACTTCCTTCGGCTAAACGGCACTACTCGCTTGTGTACGCGACTGTCGCGCCTGCGCACGTCTCATTTAACGCTTTTATTCCACGCATTTTTCTTACGGTTTTACTATCACATTTTTTTCAGTTCGGTCGCGCAGCAAAATCCCTATCCCCTCCAAGCCTGCCGTAAGGAACTTCGTTCCAATAAAATATAATTTATCGTTAATATGACAAAAACAAATATTATCTATTTTGGCAACCCTAGTTTGATAGCTTGGAAAGCGCAGACGATTATACGCAATGGAAAAAAACTCATCGTTATTACTAGAATTTCTACCTTATTCCATTATACATATAAAGGTATTATTTGAAAATATGGTGTCATTTTTTACATTTTAAAAGACGAGATTTGAAAACATTTAGCTGTTTAATTTGAGTTTTTGAATAATATATACATACATATCTTCAAACTAGTTCCTCTATGTGGTGGGTAGTGAGAACCGAGTATCATTTATCACGATATTTTTTAAGCAAAAATAGCAAAATAAAAGCCTGCGACTTCCGAAAAATCAGCTCGAAAAATTTCTAAAATAAAATTAGCGTCAGTTACTCCCTATTATATCAGCTATCTGCTAGTGAAAGTCCAGTCAAAATCAGTCCAGCCGTTTCAGAGATTAGCCGGAACAAACAGACATACAGACAAAAATTGTAAAAAATGTTATTTTGGTATATATATCTTTATACAGTATTAGTAGTAGTACAAAGCGGTTATTTTAATATTACAAACAGACACTCCAATTTTATTTATTTGTATATACAAATAATTTCTGTGTGGATGGCTGTCGCAATAAACAGAGGGATTCAAAGTTTTCGTTTTTTGATTTACCGAAGATTCTGAAAGGTCAATATTTATGTCTTGTTTAGTTTACTCATTAAATGTTTATAAGTAGGTTTTAAATACTATAGGTAAGAATTCCGTAGATTTATCATGCCCTAGTATTAGAACTTGAAATGCACCATTTATTAATTATTATTAACAAAATTCATTTTCCCGTGTTGGTCAGTTTCTTTGAAGAATAGAGTAACTGTCGCTATGACAGGGAAGTTGTAAAAGGCCACCCGTTGGTTATACGTGGCACCACCACCATGACTACTAGGTGGTCTTTACCACCTATTATCCACATTCCACCTTGTCTCACCTACATCCTTGGTGTCTATAGGCAATAGAGTATCTTTGAGTTAACCCTGATTTTATTAGAAAGGATGAGTCACTCGATAGAAAGAGATGCAACTTCCAGGTAAATATAACTATAGGTAATCAAGCGCCGCGTGATCTGAATTCAACTTAATTATATCGTAGCAAGAGTCCCTATTCCTTTAAACGACTTTCCGGAGTGTCTCTTCTGTACTTGTACTATTATGTATTCTGTGCTTATTCGCATACAAGTTGTCACAGAAAGAGCGCACGCTATCAAAGACCGAAACACGTCGATTAGTATTTTTATGGTTCCGTACCTATAAGGTAAAATGGGACCTTATTATTAAGCCTCCGCTCTCTGTCTGTCCGTCTGTCTGTCACCTGGCTGCATCTCATAAGCCCTGATAGCCAGAAAGCTGAAGTTTTCTTATATGTATATAAGATATTTATAAACTTATATGTATATAAGACAGCTATTATACATTGTAGTAACCTTCAAGCTTCAACAGGTGTCCAAGGTAAAACCACAAACTAAGCAAGGTTTATTATTCAAATTAATTATCCTTGACTAATCAGTAATCGTATGACGTAATTAATGGGTAGTGAGTCAGGGACCGGTTAAACTTTCCATGTATGGTACATAGCAATTTTAACTGGACACTAATAGCGACACGTAAATCCAATCGGTCGCATGTCTACCTGTTTGGAGAAGGTTTGGAGAAATCCGGCGTCTTATGGAGTACTGCTCTCACTTGTGGGCGGGGGCTCCTCAGTACCAGCTCCTTCCTTTTAACCGCATTCAACGTAGAGCGACTCGAATCGTCAATAACAGGACTATTTCTGATCGGTTTGATTCTTTGGCATTGCGTAGAGATGTACCTTCTCTCTGCATCTTCTATTGGATCTATCATGGGGAGTGTTCCGAGGAACTGTTTGGATTAAATCCTGCCGCAGAATTTCACCATCGGACATCGCGACAAAATTCAAAATTTCATCCTTACCATTTCGATGTCTGAAAATCCACTATTGTGCGATTCTGGAGGCACTTTTTCCCCGCACTATTCCTCTGTGGAACCAATTACCAGCAGAGGTTTTTCCAAGCGGATACGACTTAGGAAACTGAGGGTGATCACTTACCATCAGGTGAGCCTCCTGTCCGTTTGCCCCCTTTTCTATAAAAAAAAGAACAACATTTGGTCTATCCTTCAAAGAAGCCCGGACTAACACAGGGATATCGTGTGAAATTCAATGGTACGAAAATGCGTCCGACAAAGAAACAAACACATAAATGCATAAAATTAAACCTGTGAGAGAAAGAGATAGCATACATTACACAGTTTTTTTTTAAAAAAAACAGCCAGATATTTGCAGTACAATCAAAGTTATTTAACTTCCGAGTTTTATTTCTAAAATACGAGAAACCTTTTTATTCGAGTTTTCCAATTTACCTCTCTCTGTTTTGATTTTATCGATTTCAATCAAGACTTGTACCATATATTATGATCTCATATTCGTTTTTTGCATATTATTTTAATTGTTACAGTATTTAAAACTGTAACAATTAAAATAATATGCAAAAAACGAAAAAAAAAAACGAACGACAGATAGGTAGATAGGTTCATTTTATATTGTGTATTACTTTGTTACAGTAAGTATTTAAAATGGCTCCATCTATTGGCGTGGCGGAGTACTACGCGGGGAAAAATATCTTCGTGACTGGCGCCACCGGTTTCATGGGGAAAGTCCTCTTAGAGAAATTACTTCGGTGTTGCCCAGATATTAAGAAAATTTACCTGCTAATGAGGCAAAAGAAAGGACAAGACGTGAAACAAAGAATAAAAGATTTTGTCAAATGTCAGGTAAGTTTTTTAATGTCAGTAACAGTATCATCATGCCAGTTCCCTCGCCGGGTAGGCAGAGTGAACTGAACGTCAGTCTTTCCGGTTTGCCACGATTCATCGTTTTTTTTGGTTGATGAGATAAGTGATGATCCCAATCGCTTTTTATCGACTCGGAAACGATTATTGGATATTTTTATCGGTAACTGGGACCGACATTTGTGTAGGTACTTTAGTTACTTCCTCAACATTATGTCTTACCTATGATATTCATCTCTGGAGAAATTCGGCTGCAATCCATAGGTACTATTCCATTCAAATACTATAATTGCGAAAGTTACTCTGTCTGTCTGTCTCTTCTTCATGCCTAAACTACTGAACCGATTTGGATTAAATTTGGTACAAATAGAGCTTGGGACCAGGGAAAGGACATAGGATAGTTTTTATTCCGAAAATCCTACGGAAGAGGGATCTATGCGGGTTTTTATTTTAGAAATTATTCCACGCGGATGAAGTCGCGGGCGCAGGTAGTAAATATTATATATGTTTTGCAGAAAAGAGCTATAAGAGCATTTTATAATCTTAGTCCGAGGTTTGCCCTGAGTGAAAATTCGAAGAAATCAATATTTTTACCCAGCGGCTACATATATCGGCCTACGATGAAGTATCGCGCTAGTATGATGTTGTCACGAACTGCATCGCGAAAACTGCTTACGTCATAATGACGACGTATTATCATTGGTCGTCAAACCGCGGCCGGCAGGTTATATTGGTGCGGCCCATGACAAAACAAACAAGAATATTCCTTCATCATCTTTTCTTCTCAAATTCTTAATTCATGAACATTTATTCGGTAAACTCTTTAATTTTATGCTACTGTGTACTGTATTTCATTCGCCCAAGATTACGATCTTATGATACAGCTTCATATATTCACACACTAGCTGTGCCCGCGACTTCGTCCGCGTGGATTTTTTTTAAAGTATCAGCTATTCAGCATCATCAGCTATCTACCAGTGAAAGTCCCGTTAAAATCAGTCCAGCCGTTCCAGAGATTAGCTGGAACAAACAGACAGACAGGCAGACAGAGAGATAGACAAAAATCGTAAAAAGTGTAATTTTGGTATGTGTACCGTGTATACATCCATATGCATTTAGTTAAAACCGGCTATTTTAATATTACAAACAGACACTCCAATTTTATTTATTTGTATAGAGTATAGATGAAAGATCATATCATCGATGCTATTTTTTTTCCACCATGGAACAAAATAAAATAGCATACGTCGATACACTAGGTCAATGTCAAAATACGGCTTATACATGAAATTACCTAAACATATGTATATTTATATTATTATATTTATATATGTATGCGGATAAATTATAGTTTTTTTTTTTTTTTTTATATCATAAGATAGCAAACAAGCAGATGGATCTCCTGATGGAAAGAGTCAACCATCGCCTATAGACACCAAAGATGTCAATGGTGCGTTGCCATCTTGTGGCGAGGTCTAATGCCACATGCATAAGTTTGCCGGCTACCTTACCCTTCAAACCGGAACACGACAGCGACAAGCACTGACGCTATTGCGGCAGGAATAGGTAAGGCGGTGGTACCAGACCCGGGCGAGACAATGCAGAACTCTACCACCTAGTAGCCACGATGGTAGTGACTCAATAGCCAATCGGTCGCCTTTTACGACCTGCCTGGCAGAACGGCAGTTGGCCTATTCTACAAAAGAGGCCGGGACCAACACGGCGAAAAAAAAGTTTGTTATTATTATTATTGTTTACCGTAATTATATTATAGTTTCTTTGTCTTAATACGTACAAATATCACCTGCGGACCGCAGCTTGATGCTCATTGCAGTGACGCGTCAAGCCCTATCGTGATGCAGTTCAGAGTGCTAAGTGTGAGTTTTTCTTTTCGCATTCGATCGTGAGCGCGTTTGGAGTTTACTAGGAATTTGTATGTGATTTGTACAGCGCCACCTAGTGGTAAACGTGAGAAACCAGTTTACCACTAGGTGGCGCTGTACAAATCACATACAAATTCCTAGTAAACTCAAAACGCGCTCACGATTGAATGCGAAAAGAAAAACTCACACTTAGCACTCTGATACATCGCGTCAGCGCGTCGTGGCCCGATATTTATATCCGCGCCATTACTATAATGTCCTAATACCTACTTGAAAACTTCATTTATCTTCGTAATAATATTTGATAGTTTAAAAATATGGTGATGTAACAGTACACTCACTAAATACTAATAGGCCAACTGCCATTCTGCCGGGCAGATCATAAAAGGCGACCGATTGGCTATACGAGTCACTAACATCGTGGCTACTAGGTGGTAGAGTTCTGCATTGTCTCGCCCGGGTCGTGGACCACCGCCTTTCCTATTCCTGCCGCAATAGCGTCAGTGCTTGTCATTGTCGAGTTCCAGTTTGGAGGGTAAAGTAGCCGGTAAACTTATGCATGTGGCATTAGACCTCGCCACAAGATGTCACCTTTGGTGTCTATAGGCGATGGTAGACTCTTTCCATCAGGAGACCCATCTGCTTGTTTGCTATCTTATGATGTGCTTTTATCTTAATATCTCCTTAGAACAAGTAACTCTTTTATTAGACAACTAGCTGTTGCCAGCGACTTTGTCCGCGCGGACTTTTTACTCCACACTGCTCCTCTCCCGTAAGTGATAGCGTGATAATATGTAGCCTATATATTGACCTGACCTGTTAATAATATTCATGCAAAATTTGAAGTAAATCCATCCAGTACTTTTTGAGTTTACCCCGGACATACATACAGACCAACAGACAAACAGACAAAAATTCTAAAAACTATATTTTTGGTTTCGATATCGATTTTAGATCACGCCCCAAATATTCTTTTAAAAAAAATTTCAATGTACAGTTTTGACTTTCCTACGATTTTATTATATGTATAGATGTACGCTTTCAAAATAAACTTGCCGATGCTATGAGATCTATCAGTTACTTAACAAATTTTAAAATGTGTTAAAACAAAACTGTGGAAAATAGAATATTATAAAATCTCAAATTATTGAGAAGATAAAAAGCCTGAGATTAATTATTGATCCTTATGTCAATCTCTTATTTTTTGTAATATGAAATTATTATATAGGCTATAGGCGATGGTTACCTCTTTCCATTAGAAGAACTATTTACTGGCTAATATGCGCAATCTAAGAAAATAGTCATACCTACTATGTATATTAAAGTCTATTTTACTCCACCTACAACGCAAGAAAACTGGCGTGTTGATATTTCAATACATTTCTCAAAACATCACGCGCGAAGTTTTTCTTTGAAACGATCGTTTCTTTTTTAATTCCAGGTATTCGACAACCTACAAAATACTAATCCAAAGTGCTTCAACAAGCTGCAAGTTATTTCTGGAGATGTTCTGTTAGAAGATTTAGGGATATCCATAGAAGACTGGCGTACCTTACAAAATGAGTGCCAGATTATCTTTCACTGCGCTGCGTGTGTCAGGTATCACCTTTATGATATAACTAGCTGTTGCCAGCGACTTCGTCCGCGCGGACTTCGTTTACTCCGCACTGCTCGGTAGGTGATAGCGTGATAATATGTAGATATTATATTGACCCGACCTGTTAGTAATATTCATGCAAAATTTGAAGTAAATCCGTGCAGTACTTTTTGAGTTTACCCTGGACATACATACAGACAAACAGACAAACAGACAAAAATTCTAAAAACTATATTTTTGGCTTCGACATCGATTGTAGATCACGCCCCAAGTATTCTTTTAAAAAAATAATCAATGTACAGTTTTGACTTTTCTACGATTTTATTATATGTATATGTATGTATATATATATATATATATACATATACATATATATATATATACATATACATATATATATATATATATATATATATATATATATATATATATATATATATATATATATATATATATATATAATTCGTTCATTATGTCAGATATATGTTCATATATCTGACATAATGAACGAATTTATATCATACGTAGTCCATTCCTTCAGTATAGAGGCAATATGGGCACATAACCATAGATTTTTTCCAAATGAGGGGGCAAACGGGCAGAAACATCACTTTCTGGAGACTGATCATTATGAGAGATTTGAAAAACGGCTCCATAAAAAGAAGAATGAAATGGCCCTTTATTATCAAAAGAGCTATATCACTCTTATTAGTTGAAACTAGTTTATAACACATTTGTGCTTTTATTTCACTACTAGCTGACCCGCGAGTCGGTAGATTACCGCGAGTAGATGAACATGTCGTCTAAATAGTTTTTGTACAAATTTTATCCCCTATTTCAACCTTTCAAGGGTTGATTTTTGAAAAAAAATTAGGCTATTTTTGACTCCAGATCTTCAACTATCTCTATGTCAAGTTTTATGAAAATCGGTCCAGCGGTTTAGCTGTGAAAGCGTAACAGACAGACAGCCATAATTTCACATTTATAATATTAGTGTGGATAGTATGGAAGTATGGAAGTACGGAAGTACGGAAGTACGGAAGTACGGAAGTACGGAAGTACGGAAGTACGGAAGTACGGAAGTACGGAAGTACGGAAGTACGGAAGTACGGAAGTACGGAAGTACGGAAGTATGGAGGTATGGATAGGTATAGACTAAATTGTTTTGTTTTTAAAGCATCTTCAAGACGTAATATTCTTAAGTAAAAGGAGTAAAGAATATTGTGTTAAAGATGCTTTAAAAAGCGAAACCGATCGATTAATCTAAATTAATTTGTCTATACCTATAGTGAAATAAAACTACAAGTATATTATAAAACCTTAGATTTAATGAACACAATTGAAACCATAACACTGAGATGAACCCAATGGGAATTTGTGTAGGAAATTTTTGATTTTTCAAATCAAAACTTATTTATTCTAATACTCTAAAGTGCTTATTCTAAAAGAAAAATGTGAAAGTTACTTCATACAGAATAAGTCATTAGAAATTGTAGAGTAAAAAATTTTTTTTTTTGGATAAAAACCCTAGAAGTTGGAGTTGGTTCATATAGAGACCATAGCGTGGTAACGGAATTTTCAGCGGTCTCATTAGTTACCAAAGTGTCGCAAGCAGGTATCTCTAGATACCGTGCTAACGGCTGGTCCAAGAATAGCGTGGGCGCCATGACTCTGGGCACTGTACGCCTTACACTGTGTGGCGTGAAAATAAAAAAAAAACATGTGGTGTCTGACGCAGGACACTAGGTAGAAACGAAATTCCTTATTATAAAAATATTAATATTATGTTCTATTCGGAGTATAAAGAAAATAATTATTCGGGTATACATTTTTATTAGGATATTTTTATTGATAAGTATATTCACGCCCATATCTCCGTAAGGGTAGGCAGAGGTATAAAAAGTGCACCCACAATTAGCCGAAAATACTAGTTGGTCCCACAAATGTGATAGGTGGCAAGCCTATCGCCAACCGGGCACTTTCCAATTCCGGGCAACTTTGTGTTTCTCAGAAAACTGAAAAAACACATTTTTTATGTGCCCGACCCGGGAATGAACCCGGAACCTCATGTGGTCAATGCCAGTGCTGAACCACTGGACCACAGAGGTGATTTTTTTATTGATAAAAATCAAAATAATAAAGCAAACCCCGTGTTGGTCCCGGGCTAATTTGAAGAATAGGACAACTGCCGTTCTGCCAGGCAGGTCACAGAAGGCGACCGATTGGCTATACGTGTCACAACCATCCTGAATATCAGGTGGTAAATTTCCGCAACGTCTCACCCGGGTATTTGGTACCACCGTCTTACCTATTCCTGCCGTAATAGCGTCAATGCTTGTCATCGTGTTCCGGTTTGGAAGATGATGTAGTTGGTAGATTTATGCATGTAATATTGACGTTCCGCCTCATGATAGTAATGGACCATTAACATCTTTGGTGTCTATAGGCGATTGTTTCTCTTTTCATCAGGAGAGCCATCTGCTTGTTTTTTATCTTATGATGTAAAACAGTGCATAAAATTGATTCGAACTCTGGCAATAAAACCTGTCAAAAGTCGAAGCTTGATCGAGCTCTACACGTTAAGAATGCGGAAATTTCATATATCAGAGTGCTAAGTGTGAGTTTCTCAAATGCGTTCGAATAACTTTACCATCGCGTTAATCGAATAAACTCTTTACTTAACGAGTATCGGGAAGCTGCAAGTGTGAGTCGCGATTTAGCCAAACCACTCGGTCGGCGTCCACTCATCGTGAATGGCGAACATTTGTTTCGTAATGTTGGTTGTACGTTAGCATCGAATGAATAACCAAACATTTTCAGAAGTACACAATTCTTGAGTGTTTATATCTAAAAAAGTAGTGTTTTAAACTTATACGGATTACTACCAAACAAAATATTATTGTATTTTTATTCGGTTGTGACTGTCTTGAGAATAAATAAATTACATACTCTTTGTTGAGAATCTTGAGATTATTCAGAGTGAAAATTAAAAATGAAGACGGGAGCATCAACATTTGGATTAATGGCGTTTATGAAGGAGTAAACATATTTTAGTTGTTTAGCCTTTTAGGTTATATTGTTCTGTGTTGTTCAGCTTAGCTTAGCAAGGATTATAATTCTCTGCATAACCATTTATACATCTAACGTCAACAAAGAAACGTGTGAAAAAGATATTTGTGATGGGGAAAGACAAGTGAAAAAGTTATGATGGAAAAAATTCATACAAAACGAGAGAAATCTTTAAACGCATTTAAGATCTTCGTGTCAAAACACAAGTTGAATCAAGCAATTAGCAAGGATTATAGTTCTCTGCATAAACATTTATACATCTAACGTCAACAAAGAAACATGTGAAAAAGATATTTGTGATGGGCAAAGACAAGTGAAAAAGTTATGATGGAAAAAATACATATAAAACGAGAGAAACCTTAAAACGCGTTTAAGATTTTTGTGTCAAAACACAAGTTGAATATCTACACGTATACATACAAAAATCTATTAATTTTATTACAAAGGGAATAAATGTGCGCTTTCCAATCGCAATGTTTGTCAATTAATTTTCCTACAAATCAGAATTCAATGAAAACGCTATTGTGTCAGGAATAGATAAGGCAGTGGTACCAGACCCGGGCGAGATAATGCAGAACTCTACCACATAATAGCCCATGACGGTAGTGACTTGTATAGCCAATCGGTCACCTTTTACGACCTGTCTGATAGAACGGCAGTTGACCTTCTTCAAAGGAGCCCGGAATCAACACGGGGATTTTTTATTTATGCGATAGCCGTCACTGAATTGTTTCTCTGTGAGGTCCAGCAGCGCATCAAATGATGGTTGAAAGCTTGCATTGCTCCAACCAGTATAACCTCTGTCTGTGCCACTGCAAACATTGTCTAAGCTAAAAAGAGGCACCAACTATGATTTTTGTCAAATTTATAAATTAAATTTTTTACACATTGTAAAATTTTCTTCTTTTTTTACGTTCTCACTACGATAAACCCAAGTGATAACTTTACTTCTGCGTAAGCGTACCATTCACCAATATTAGTGACTCGAAACGTCAAAATTGCATCTCACACTAACCTTCCACTTGAACCCACCAATCACATGCGTTAACGCTCTCGCTATCGAATACAAAATGGCCGTCAATGGCCGTAGTCGACAGGGAACAAGTAAACATAAATCTCGCACTTGCATGTTTTGTTTCTCACGTTTACCACTAGGTGGCGCTGTACTAATCACATACAAATTCCTAGTAAACTCGAAACGCGCTCACGATCGAATGTGAAAAGAAAAACTCACACTTAGATAACGTCAGTTTACGGTCGTTTCAGCGAACATCCTCAACTGCCGTAACCGCCTCAACTATAACTTCTTCATCAGCATCTTGAATGCATTGTTATATTTTACCCATAGAGCGTTTTATCGCGTATAATTGATCCATAGACTACTCATACCAAAAGATTATATCATAAGATAGACAACAAGCACTTGTTTCTTGTAATGGAAAGAGGAAAACAATTACCTATACATGCCAAAGATGTTAATGGTGCGTGGTTATTCTTGTGTCAGGGTCTTAATATAACATTCATAAGTTTTCCGGATAACCTTTGTATCGCTGAAGGATAAACTTTGTATTGATAATTTTGTGTCGCTGACATTTAAAAAATGTATGTTCCATACTCATTTTGAATAAAAATTGATTGACTGATTGATTGATTGATTGATTGAGTGATTGATTGATTGAGCTGCACCTGCTGCTGCAGCTGCATTGTTTTTGATGAATCCCGCGGGAACCACCAGTTTTTTCGGAATAAAAGCAATCTATTTGCTATTTCAGTACTTCATCTACATGTGTGTCAGATTTTGTCTAAAACCGTGCAGTAATATTGGTGTGTTAGAGTAACAAACATACATCCATCCATCCATCCATACATCTAAACATCCAAACTTTGGTATAATATTTTAATAAATATAGATTTCAAATTTAAATTCAAATTCAAATAATATGTTATTCGACATAGGTACACACAGGAACACTTAACGACGTCATTTATATGCAAAATTATAGATGATAAGTTATACAATAGTTATATAATAAACTAAGGTAAAATACAGAAGTTACCTTAATTGATACATTAAAAGAATACAAAGTGAGTAAGCTCTTTTCTTGAAGGTATTCCTTCAAGAAAAGAGCTTACTCATTCTTAAAAGGCCGACAACGCAACTGCAAGACCTCTGGTATTGCAGATGTCCATGGGCGGCGGTGATCACTTACCATCAGGTGCACCTCTTGCTCGTTTGCCCCCTCTTATATAAAAAAAAAATACACACAAATAAAGTCAGCTAAAGAGAATTCTTTGTCTACAGAAATGACTTATACTTAAATATTTTTAAATAACAATCAAATTTAAGTAAATATAGAAGCAAATCTATACATATAATAAAATCGTAGGAAAGTCAAAACTGTATATTGAATATTTTTTAAAAGAATACTTGGGCCGTGATCTACAAACGATATCGAAGCCAAAAATATAGTTTTTAGAATTTTTGTCAGTTTGTCTGTATGTATGTCTGGGGTAAACTCTACAATTTAGATTTCTACACTTTCAAGGTAATTAAAATATAAAGGGTTACACTCTTTTGACCTAGAACCATAAAATTTGACAAGTTATATCGTTTTACTATAAGAACAGATACTGAAATTTTATATGATGCTTGTTGTCGAAATAAAATATATTATCTAACTGTATATGTGTTTTAGCACTTATCCTATGCTAGAGATAACGTTAAGAATTTAACATAGAATATTTTTAAGAGCTTAAGAAAAAAGACCGAATCCACGGAATAGATCACAAAGCAAATAAAACTTTCGTCACGTTGAATCACCGACGCGTGGCTCAGTTGGACAGAGTGTGCTTGCGTTAGGCAAGATGGCTGGTTCAAATTAAGTGTTAAAATATTATCTTTGTTAAGTTTACGACGAGCAGATAGGCAACATTGTACTACTATTATAAGTGCAAAATATTTATGTGTGTATGTTTATTGTTCTTTTACGCTAAAACTTTACTGTGTTACTTCTTTCTGTAATGATAAACAATTTAATAGTCTACCGTGATACTAACCAGATATAGGTGGTTAAATAAAATAATTAAAATACCTTTTGTATAGGTGTTTCTCAAGGCACCATGCTTGGGACTTTATTTTTTGTTAGTGACAAAATTAACTATAAGCAATGAAAAAAGTATGGGTGGACAGAAGATTTTTATTTTCCTTAATTCTTTTTTTATACTAATGAATTATTTTAATTATTGCTTCAAGGTTTGACTCACCAATCCGTGATGCAGTAAAAATGAATACAATTGGAACTTATAAAGTGTTGAAACTAGCGGAGGGGATGAAGAATATTGAAGTACGTATTGTATTCATATAAATACTTTTATAGTCGTTTTAACCTTGGTTTGAATAAATATACACGATGCATATTCTGCATTTCTTCATTTTACAAAACAAACATAAATAGTGAATAGATGGTATTTATTATTTATTTAGGGGAGTTTGTCAAGGCCCTTTGAAGAATAAACGTAATAATAATAATAAATTGTAATAGGCAAAAGATTGGCTATAACATGTCTCTACAAAATTAAAATGCGATAGTGTAAGGGCATTCTTTCTCTTCCCATGCCAAATAAACCGTTGATATATTATTGATGAGTGTATAGATAAGTAATAATAATAAGTAGATTAAAAATTGCCGATCGGAAAACTTTTATGTACATGTACATTATAATATATTAGTTAAGTATTTATATAATATCCTATATTTCAGTATTATCATTTTATATCCTAAAATAACTCTTGTTCGAGCCTATAAGCTTATAAACTTAAAAATTTGTGAGTTTTTGAAATTTTCGTGTTTAATCTTCAATTTCACTAAAATTTAGCAAATATTTAAAAATGTACAGCGTCCGTCGATTAAGCGAGCAAAGTTTCGTAGTTTAGTCTTTCTCCATTGCCCGTTTTGTTGTCCAGAATTTAATAAAAAATATAATTTCAGATTATATATTTTGATCGACGAAAATGTAACTATCTTTGTCCGCAAAATTAAATATTAATAATAATAAATAATAGTCATATAGCTTTGTTTCATTCCACAACTTTTACTTTGAGAGACATGTAGAGCGTTCTTTACCTTAGTTACAATCGAATTTCTGTGTTACTTACTTTTTAACTTCCCACTACGTATATAGAAAAGGAAATTACTGATTTTACCCCGATTTTCGAAAATCGAGTTTTCACCAGATGCCCACGTTTTGAGGTCCTAGGAACCTTTTCCCTTATTTTCCCGATGACGTCAATATGTCTGTATGTATGTATGTGTGTGTGTGTATGCGTGTATGTAAACATCTCATAACTTTTGAACGGTTGGACCAATCGAAACGCGGTTAGTGGTATTTGATTGAATGCCGCTCAATTTAGACTTTCTGATAAATTTGAACCGATTCGGTCTTGGAGATTTATAAAAATTTTGAAAAACACAAAAAAAAATTTGGCGAAACAGTATTTTTTAATACATATAACTTCCGATTTTTGTACAAAAACTAATCAGCAACTCAAAAAACTACGTCTAATACATAAATTGCATCAAAATCGGTTTATCCGTTTGGGAGTAATCGTTGACAAAAAATTTTGAATAATGTGTTTTTTCGACATATCTTCGAAATTTTTTAACCAATCATATTTTGGTATTCTACGATATTTTAGTACTAAAACAACTACGTAAAATGCCGTTTCAAAAATCAAAATCGAATCTAATTCTCAAAACTAAATTTAGTGAGAAGATGCAGGGATGACCCATAGGGTCAAACTTTTACACATTTTTTTTCTTAGTTTTATATTTAAACAGCTCCTTTACATTGCCTGTTATTATTACTTATTATAATTTAAACAATGTTTAAATTATTTATTATAATTCAAACATTTTTTTTTATTTAAGGTATTTCTTCATATTTCCACATCTTATTGTCACTGTGAACTCGAAGTTTTGGAAGAAAAGCTTTATCCATTAAAATACAAGCCTCAGCACATCATGGAGTGTGTTGAGTGGATGGATGAAGATCTATTGAAACATTTAGAACCAGCGTAAGTTTAATCTTTTCGAATTGTTAATTACTTATCTATGATTAAAATTAGATATCCTAATAATGAGATGATTTTGATAATATTTATATTTCCAGCTTCTAACGACGTCTTTTCCTTTTTTTAATCATTTGCAATTTTTGAGTGATATAATATTCTTTATTAAAGACCTATAAAAGATAATTGTTGATTTAATATATTTATATGCAATAATTTCTAATACATATAGTTACAAAAAATATTCTTTCTAAAAAATGTTTAGAATATATAAACAGGTTTTTGATCTTAAATATTATATTAATTATCTGAAGCTATTGCTAAAGTTGGTTTTGCTAAATTTAGTAATGCTAGTTTAAAAAAAGATTATTACTTATACAAATGATTGAAAACGCGGGTATGGACATCCTGTTTATAAAAAGACAAATAGAATGCCGTAACTAAAATATATTCAAACTCATTCTCATCTGTTTACAAGACTTTGCAGATATGTCTGTAACCAAGTTATCAAATTCATCAGAAATATTAAAAGTTGTTTCCCGAGACTTAGTTCGCCTAGCTCACTTACATTTACTTGGTCATATACTAAGCAACCTATGTTAGTCGTTTTATAACGGTGAAAGAATTTTTGAAATCAATACAGTGGGGTTTTCATGTATCCATTAAATACTAGATGTTAGTCGCGTCTTATTCGCGTAATCCAAAACTCCTTTGCTCAGTTCAGTAAAAAGTATTCTGTGTCACAGTTGGATTGTGTACCTTTGTAATGGTAGAAGATATTTCAGTAGTATTTAAGTTTATTCGTTACAAACATCCAAAATCCAAAAATACATATGTATAACTTCAAAAAAATTGTTCCCAAAATTGTTTTCTCTTTATAATATCAGTATAGACCAACAAACAATTATTACATCTTACCTCTATAGTATTAGTTTACTTTCGAGAAAAAAAAAAACGTTGACAGTAAATTTGTTAAGAGTTGAGTTATATCGTAAAAAATAAAAGTAGGAGAAAAGGTTCCACCGCGTGCTACAGCATTTCCGTTTCTTTCTCGTTATAACAACTTGTGGTTTTAACAGAAAAGGATAGAGTAACGGAAAACAGCGACTCAGTGCTGACAGATTTATTACAAATCTCAACTCGTCAAAAGGAAGCCACTCTAGAAGTTTCAAGTAGTGGTAGACGATTATGGGATATTTTATCGACGGTTAAGGAAGAGGTCTCGAGATATCTCGATTATAACGGATTTGTAATTACTAATTTAGTTAGTAATCATATGATTTGTGAACGAAGCGACGCAAATGAAGCAAGCTGGCCAACCAAAGTGAGACAGGCTGGCCAGCTGAGAGTGAGGAGTCGCCACCGTAAAATGCCACGCCGCGTTTCGTTCTCAAGATATTAATAAGAAACTAAAATATGTAACTTTACTGTTAAGACTCCCATTAAAGCTATACAACGCATGCCTCTGCATCAAACAAACATATGTTTTTATAACATCTAAAGGACGACTATAAAAATGATTTACAAAAATAAATAAGTAACTCATCTCATAATCGATTATTATCAATATAAGACCCCAGTACACAATGGCCTATGCTGGCCCATGCCAGATGGTACATAGTGGCGGACAATTGCCTATCGTGGCGCCCAATTGGAAAGTTGTCGTTTTTTTGGGCACACTCCAAAGAAATCGTGGCCTTGCGTAGCCTGTGGTATTCACACAATTGCCCATTGTTTAGTTCTTCACCGAACGCTGACCAGGACGGTGCGTATTTTGATCGCTCAAAATGTCAATATTGTGGAGCCACGAAGTAACTAAACTTTTAAGTTTGCAGATTTATATTAAACTAAACCAACAATTTGTGACACAAAAGTGCACTGCATAAGAAAAGGACAAGATATGTTTACTTATAGTATTTTAGGGTTGACAGAAATTATCTATACTAACATTAAAATAATAAAATAACCAAAAGCATGTCAGGATTTTGTGCCATTTTTTATAACTTTTGTAGTAGTTATAAGCAGTATATAAATAAATAGCCGCTGCCACAACTACTTCCACGTCCATCGTGAGTGTTTCGAACGGCAGCAATGAGCCATGAGCCATTGTGTGAACACCAAGTGATCGTGCCCTACAGTGGTGCATTGAAAAGTATGGCCCATCACAAGCCATTGTGTACTGGGGCCATTAGAATTAGTAAAGTGATTCCATTATACCAATCATTCATAATTGCCAAATACGAGTTTCAAGTATGATGTCCCGCTGACTAACGCTCGTAATAACACTTACAATAATTTAAATCGCAGTAATGTTAGCTTACGACCTATCTATTAGTAAAGTAACATTGGTTTAATTGTAAGATATATATTAACGTCGAAATTGTTATTTGCAGACTAATTAAGCCTCAACCAAACACGTACGCTTACACTAAGTCACTAACAGAAGACTTGGTTTCACAATACGCCGAGAAATTTCCCATCGGTATCGCAAGACCTTCTATTGGTAAGTTTATAATTGATTATTTTGGAAAAATCCGTAACATTTTGTAAATAGTTTTATGAATGTTTACAAAATGTCTACAAAACTATTTAATACTGTAATGTTAAGTTTAATAATGTGTCCGTATCCTTGTGCACTACTAACTTAACCTTTATCCTTCATCGTAATATGTGATAGTTCAATGACAGAGGTTAAATTCTTCAAACTTCTGTTCGAAAAGTTCTAATATCCGTGGATATCTATAATTATGCTATTTTCTATATAGAAGAGGGCAAACAAGCAGAAGGTATAGCTAATGGTAAATGATCACCGCCGCCCATGGACATCCGCAATACCAGAGGTCTTGCAGTTGCGTCGCCGGCCTTTTAAGTATGAGTAAGCTCTTTTCTTGAAGGTCTCCAAGTCGTATCCGTTTCGAAATATCTCTGATGGTAATTGGTTCTAAAACAGAGTAGTGCGAAGCAAAAAGTGTTAAGAGAAACGTACAGTTGTGGATTTCCAGAGTGAAGGTAGGATTTCAAATTTTAACGCGATGTCGGATGATGAAATTCAGCAGCAGGAATTAATCCAAACATTTCGTCGGAACACTCCCCTTGACAAATACTAACTTACGTCTCTGCGCAATACCAAAGAATCAAGCCATTTTGAAATAGCGAATTATGTTAAAAACGTATACTTCCGAAATGGCTTCGGTGTTATCATTACTTTTACGATTCTCTTATTATTCAGGCGTTGTACCAAATTCCTAAAAGACAGGTTTAGTGTACTTAAGAAAGGAGATCCCTCGAACCCGTCCAATTATCGGCTCATAGCTATCATCTCTTTGTTCTCCGATTTTCTTGGAGAAACAAGGAGGTGATAGCATGGGAATCTTTGAATCCATTGTCAACTGCCATTTTTTAATATAATACTTTCTCGCGCAATATATCACACGCTGTTTATACTAGAACAGATACCTACTGATTTTCTAAGCATTACTTCTATTACTGTTTCATAATTTTGTATTGAACTTTTATTGTTTTGTAGGTTTGGGTAACAGTCTAAGAGTTCATGTTTAGAAAATCAATATATATGCAGTTTCACCAATTGCCGATGATGGAAAGTATAAATTATATGCGATACCTTTTATCTTTGTTATTCGTCAAATCTACTTTCTTTCGTGCGTGAAAATTAACACGCTCTTTATCCCAAATTGTGATATTAGGTCATCTTATTCGTCAAATTCTTCTTTTGAGTGCCCTATATCACCTGCTGCTTACCCTTCACGAGAAAGTAGTTCGTATTGTTCAATCTCTTTTCTCGACATATCACATGCTATTTATCCTAAACGAAATATTAGTTCTTATTAGTTAATCTTTTTTTCTGTATATCACACGCTGTTAATCTTAAACGAGATATTAGTTCCTGTTGGTCAATCTCTTCTTTCGATATATCACACACTGCTTATCCTAAACGAGATATTAGTTCTTATTGGCCAATCACTCCCTTCGATATATTACACGCTGTTTATCCTAAACGAGATATTAGTTCTTATTAGTTAATCTCTTCTTTCGATATATCACACGCTGTTTATACTAAACGAGATATTAGTCCTTATTGGTCAATGACTTCTTTCGATATATCACACGCTGTTTATCCTAAATGAGATATTAGTTCTTATACGTCAAATCTCTCTTCTTTCACACGTGACATATTACACTTTTTATCATAAACGAGCTGCTTTCAAATATTTCACGATAGACGAAATAATCTAATTAAACTAATGATAACTCATTTCGTCTAATAGTGACTGCAGCATACAAGGAGCCAGTACCAGGATGGATAGACAACATGAATGGACCTACAGGCATGATGGTTGGTGCAGCTAAAGGTGAATGAATACATTCGTAACATACTGAGAAACTTTAAAAACAACAAATTAAAATCTCGACATGACAAGACTTGAGCCTATGACTTTCCCTTTGGCTACGACGCTCTAACAAGATGAGCCACTGTAAATTGGTTGAACATGACGAAATTGTTCTTTGTTTTGTGATCAATATGATAGTTATTGTCGATTGTACTGATCGTTAAAGATATGTACGTATATCTTAATTAAATTAATCCATTTTTACAGTTTTTTATATATTGTAAGATAGCAAACAAGCAAATGGCTCTCCTGATGGAAAGAGAAAGCATAGTCTAAAGACACCAAAGATGTTAATGGTGTGTTGCTCTCCTTGTGGCGGGATGACAATGCCACTTGCATATGCCAAACATTGACGCTATTGCGGCAGGAGTAGGTAAAGAGGTGGTACCAAATATCCGGGCAAGACGCTGCGGAATTCTAGCACCTAGTAGTTACGATAGTAGTGACACGTATAGCCAATCGGTCGCCTTTTACAACCCACCTGGCAGAACGGGAGTTGGTCTATTCTTCAAAAGAGCCCCCGACTAATACGGGGGTTTACATTCTTCACACTATCGCACATTACCTTATTCCAATTAACTTATTAATTTTCTACTTTATCTTAATTTTTCAACCGACAAAAAACGGAGATTCTCAATTCGACGCGTAATATTTTTTAACTTCCCGCAACGGATGTAGAGAAAGAAGTTAGGTACTGATTCTGCCCTGATATTCCAAAATCAAGTTTTCAATTACAGATCTCCATGGTTCGAGGTCTTAATTTTCCAACTATTTTCACGATGACGTTAGTATGTTTGTATGTATGCGTGCGTGTGCGTTTTGGGTGTGGGTGTGTATATGTGTGTAGGTAAACATTTTATAAATTTTGAACAGCTTGACCAATTGCAACGTGGTTGATAGCATTCGATTGAATTCCGCTCAACTTACATAGATTTCCTGAAAATTTGAACCAATTTAGTCCAGGAGATTTTGAGAAATTGCATTAAATGCCATTCAAAAGCTTAAAATTGATCATTTCAAAAATATAGATATTTACGAAAATAAAAATATTGTGATTTTTACTTTAGCTTTTTGAACTCTTTAAGCTCAAAAATCTATGGTTATGGCTTTTGCTTCTTTGAGCTTAAAATACCTTAATTTAGTGGAAAGTTTCAGGGACGGCCTGCAGGGTCAACCAGCTTACAGATTTTTTATGTTAAGCCACGTATGCGTTAAAAATTATGAATTTTTAGAGAGTAGTCCGATTTTGATAATTATTTTTAATGTAAACGCAAAACTGTTACGTCATAAAATGCTTATCATTTTTTTAGAAACCACATATCTGATGAATGAACCTATAAAATCTAATTTTCAGGTGTTATCCGAACAATGCTCTGTGATAAAGACAGTCTTGCAGACGTCATACCAGTAGACCTAGCTGTAAATGGATGTATTCTTCTGGCATACACTACGGCACAAGAGAAGTAAGATTTATTGGCATTCTAGCCCAGCAGCCTGGATCGTAAAAGTTTTTGGAGAATTCCACGGGAACAACTCATTTTTCTGGGATATAAAGTATTCTTTGTACTATTCAATGTCATTCATTCAATTCAAGGTCATCGTCTATATTTGTGCCAATTTCATTCAAATCGCAGATCTTTTACGTGATTGAATAACAAACAACCAAACATCCGAACTTTCTCATTTATAATATTAACTGCAGCGTACTGTCCGCTGCATTATAAATATTTTTTGTGAAGCACGTAGAATCAACTCATTTTTCCAGGACTAAAAGTCTTAGAGTAATAACGCTATTATTATTCTATGCTTAAAGTAGTCTATGTGATATTCAAGGTTATCATCTACCTGTGTGCCAAATCCTTTCAGTAGTTTTTGCGAGATTAAATAACAAACATCCATCCAAACATCTAAACTTTCACATTTATAATATGGAGATGTAATATAGGTATATTAAATTAAATATAAATGATACAGTATAGATTTTTATACAAAATTTTAGCCCCTTTGGGATTGATGTTTGAAAAGAAAGTTACTCTTTGTTTCACCCTGGATCTTCAATTATTTCCTTGTCATATTTCATCAAAATCGGTTCAACGGTTCAGCTATGAAAGCATAACAGACAGTGTTCGGGCATTATATCACGGCAGATGTAAGGGTAGGTCGCGAAACCCTTGACGGTTGACGTCTGTCGCGGTGACAGCGTCACTGCCGCGCCTCAGAAGCGCGCTCGCAATCCTCCACGGCGGCGGGACTGTACACGGATCGGTCGGCGGCGGCTACTTTACCCAACCAACGAACAAAGACATCGTGGCAAGCACCAGCGCAGCGCAACCTATAGGTGAGTGACCTTTTCCTTGCATTTTGCCGTGATATAATTGTGATAAAATATATAACCCGAAAACCAGGACCACCCATCCCAGCCTAGGTTTATGCCACAACAGATAGACTTTCATGTTTATAAAATTAATGTAGAATAAAAATGATGTATACAGTACTTATGGAAGCCGTGTTTAAAATTAAATTGATTGTATGAACAGTACTTTATCTGGTTTAAAGGAGATTGATGAGATCGGTCTCAAAGTGCTAAAGGAAAATAGCGTCAGCCGAAATTATCAAATTAATTTTCTATAACTTCGTCAAGGGTTACGGTAGACTCAATCGGAACCTTACCTAAATTACAAAGCGTAAAAAATAATAATGTTGAGTCGACAACATATATCCGCAAAATTCGGATTATCGAGTACTAGCTGTGCCCGCGACTTCGTTCGCGTGAAAAAAAAATCTAAAATAAAAACCCTCATAGTTTCCGTTCCCGTGGGATTTTCGGGATAAGAACTACCCTATGTCCTTTCTTGGGTCTCAAACTATATTTGTACCAAATTTTATCCAAATCGGTTTAGCGGTTTAGCTGTGAAAGCGTAACAGACAGACAGACAGACAGACAGACAGACAGACAGACAGACAGAGTTACTTTCGCATTTATAATATTAGTATGGATTTTGTTAAAATAGTGATTAAAAATTCTAACGGTGCTGACAGACAAATCCGCCATATTTCTTTAAAGGTTATAAATATGTGCTATAGATGGCGTGAGCATTTATTAAAGTGTCGTAGAACGGAGCGCAGATTATCGTGAAACTTATTTTCTCTTCGTTCATCTTTCGTCTTTATTAAACCAACGTAATAGTTGAAAGAAGACGTCACTACAGTGTTGCTACTTTTTAATGTCTATTATTTGAGTTAGTATATAAGATTGTGTATTATGAAACTTCCGAGCGTTGGCGGGTTTTCATCTAGTATGTACAATAAACTCATATTAGAATTCAACGGACATTTTTTAATAGCAAGTAAATTAGTAAATTAAAAAAAAAACAGCTAAATGCGAGTCGGACTCGCACACGAAAGGTTCCGAACCACCATAGCAAAAAAATACTATTTTCAGGTCATTTTCAGGTCAAAGGAAGTGAGAATTTGCATATATATATACACACACACGTACACGCACACGCACACTCACACACACGTACACGTGCGCGCGCACGCATGCACGAAAAAGGTTTTTGTGAATTTTAGCACTATAATAAGTGTCCGTGACACAATTTAAATTTCAGAAGAAATTAATATTATATTGTAATGCGATAAGCATTTATTAACATGAAATGCTTTCGACGCGAACTTTTTGTGGACCTTCATTATTCTTTTTTATTTTTCAGGTCAAAGGAAATGAGAATTTGCAACCTTACGCAGTCAGGATTGAATCCAATAACATGGGGAGAAGCCTTAGAAATGGGTAGCTATTGTACAATTTTTATTTTTAGCACTTGGTGAGAATGCACATTTTTGTATCATTAAATGGGTAATTTTTAAATTTTGCGCAAGCAAATTTATCCTACTTACATAATCTCAGATAAAGATAATTAGACCAATAATAACTTTTAATCATTAATTCAATATTTTTTTTATATCATAAGATAGCAAACAAGCAGATGTATCTGCTGATGGAAAGAAAAACCACCATCTATACACACCAAAGACGTTAATGGTATGTTGCTATCCATGTGGCGGGAGGCAATGCCACACGCATAAGTCTATTAACTACCTTCTAAACCGGAATACAACAGTGACAAGCACTGACCCTATTGTGGCAAGAATATGTAAGGGGGTAATACCAGACCCGGGCAAGACAATGCAGAACTCAACCAACTAGTAGCCACGATGTTATTAACTCGTATAGCCAATCGTTCGCATCTTACGAATTGCCTAGCAGGATAGCAAATAGTCTATTCTTAAAAGTAGCCCGGACCAGCACAGGGAACATACAATAAAAAGTATACAGCCGAATTAATAATCCATTTGGGAAGTTGATTAAAAAAGAGTAACACTAATTATTTCAGGCCGCCAATACGTAAAAGATTATCCATACTCCGAATGCTTGTGGTATCCCGATGGAGGGTTGACGAACTCTCGTCTCCAGCATGAGACGCTCGTTCTCCTCACACACCTGCTGCCAGCGTACATCATTGACTTCTTATTAATACTCATGCACAAGAAGCCTTTGTAAGTATTTGATTTCGTCCACCAGTTAGTAAAAAGAACTGCAAAAGGCTCGATATAATTTCCCAGTTAGCAGTTTCCAACGGATACTCGTTTAGTACTAGACTAGGTAACAAGACGAAAAAAGAAAGAAAAGCGATCAATACGACGATTACTTTATGCGGTTGTAACTATAAGAGAGATAAAATTGCATTCTAGTTTAATTTACTTTTAAGACGAGAAAGTAAAACAATAGAGAAGTACTTATCTTAAATGTTCCAATGTCTATGTTGCACTTAAAATACACAATACCATAAGAAATATATTATGTAAAGGACAAAACTAATAATGAAAGCAAATTTAGTTTAGTTATAAACTAAAAGAATCTGATTACGACGGCATGTACATCGGTTTTAATCTTATTTTGCAAAACACGTTCTGGAAACTGGACATTTTTTATCAACAAATCATGAATTTAATATCTCATACATATGAAAAATTATTAAAGGAAAATATTTTGGAACAACTCGAAATTGTAAACCACTAGAAACTTTCAGTTGCACTGTTGAACGAATAAATAAATTTAGCAAGCTCACTTTTCTAAATAAGGCAACGTTACAACTTTTTAAAAGAAGTTTCAACAAATAGGTAACAAGGAAGGTTACGAATAAGTAACAAATCACAAATAAATAATAAATAAGTTTAACGGGCTGCCTTTGTTACGTAATACACCTATTGTTTATCCCAACAAGTAGTGGGACTAGAAAGATGTATTTAAAATAGAATTAAATTACGTTGCTTGCTATTGATGCTTCATATTTTAAACAGTGAAGTGCTATTTGACTCTCCTATTGATGCTTCGATTACCAAGTGAAAAGTGTGTGTACATATCTTGTGCATGTAGCCAAGGCTGTAAGTTTTTGCTATTGTCATAGAAGATAGTGGGTGGACGTGAGTAGATTATTCTGTCGCTGGGGTCACCTTTCGTTTTCAGATCTTCCATAAATTTACCCTATTTTTTACACTATCTGTTGTTTTCGTCGCATGGCAGCAGTTTCTTTATAAGATTTTCTCAAATTTTTGCATATTAATACTTTAGTTTAATTTTTGAGTTTAGATAAGCATCTATAAGGCTGAATTCTAGGCCCACTTTGACTTCTCATATACGAAACTGTACATATTTTTCAGATTATATGAAACATGATCGATCAGAGTTATTGTTACTATGAGTGTCTTATAATACTTATATACAAGTTTCATAAGATAGCAAACAAGCAAATGGGTCTCCTGATGGAAAGAATCAACCATCGCCTATAGACACCAAAGATGTTAATGGTGCGTTGCTATCTTGTGGCTAGGTCTAATGCCACATGCATAAATTTACCGGCTACCTTACCCTCCAAACCGGAACACGACAGCGACAAGCACTGACGCTATTGCGGCAGGAATAGGTAAGGCGGTGGTACCAACCAAGGCGAGACAATGCAGGACTCTACCCAACTCTACAATTAGTAACCACGATGGTAGTGACTCACATAGCCAATCGGTCGCCTTTTATGACCTGTCTGGCAGAACGGCAGTTGGCCTATTCTACAAAGGAGCCCAGGACCAACACGGGGAAGATTTTCAATATATTTCGCTTTTATTAAAAAAATATTTTCAGCATGGTGAAACTACAGAGACGTGTCAGTTATGGTCAGTCAATTCTTCAGTACTACACCACAAAAGATTGGCGGTTTACTAACGATAATTATAGAGCACTAAGAAAATTCATTTCAAGAGCTGATGATGAAGTATTTTTTACAGATGTTGAGGTGAGATTTATAAATACATAGTTTAGCCAGTTTTCTTACAGAGTAGGCAAATTCAACGGTACGCTGTTACATATACGTTAACATCACAATTTATCGGTGTGCTGTGAGAAAACTGGTGACTTTAATCACTGCTATGTATTGTTTTTATGATATCCGGGACCTTCAGATAGGGCTTTTCCTGGTTATTTTCCAATCTAAATCAGCGCAAGTGCATAAGGAGCGTTTTGTTAAAGTTTGGCTCTACAATTACATCAAAATTATTGGTTTCTTTGCACCTTGCAAATCATAAGGTATTTGAATCAATATATTTGAATATCTATTTCACGTAACATTTATTACTATTACATTGTGTTAGTTTAATACATACAGAACCATGAAAAATATATTAAGATTATTCGAAGTGGTTTCAATTTGGTTACAATACAGTCCTTTAAACGTTGAAGCCAGTTGTCAATAGAAGCATTTACTCTTTTCATGGGAAAATTCTTCATTGTCAATCGTATGAATTATTTTAGGGACTCCAAATTATCTTGGCATTTAAAGGAAGCCATTCTCTTTAAAACAGACCATAATCATAATCCAGCAGATTAAGATCAGGAGTAGATGGCGGCCGTATTCAGCTCTTATGAAGTCCGGAAAGTTGGTCTCTAACCAAAATTGGGTAAATCAAAATTTATAACTCTGCGCTGATTCATGCTGAAAGACCGGTTTAAAGAAGTTATTTCAAAATATTTCTTTAATGTTCATCATTCTCAATTTTTGTCTGCACTGTCATCATGTGCCACTCCGCAGTTTTGTTTTAAAACAGTTTGCATAGGCTCATGAGGCGGTTTCATTTTAGATGGGCAGAGCGAAATGCCATTCATTAATGCCAATCTTTATCTTCCAGGCGATAGACTTGAAAGAATATTTAAGAAATTACATGAAAGGTGCCAGACAGTATTGCTGTAAAGAAGACCCTGCCACACTGCCTAAGGCGAAACGATTGCATTTGCAGTAAGTTTACTATTAATTATTTAAAAAAAATCTTTATCCCAGTGGTGCCCAATGTTTAACATTGTCCTATGAACTCAACACACACTTAATTTTGCTCTATACGTTGTTGCTCCTAGTCACGTTAATTTTATTTTTTGGGGGACTACCCAGCACTTTTGTCTAATCCGGTATTTCAGCATCCTCGATTCTTGTGCTTTTCTTATAGAAGAGGAGGCAAACGGACAGAAGGCGTACCTGATGGTAAGCGATTACCGCCGCTCATAGACAACTACACTGCCAGGGGTCTTTTAAGTACGTTACCAGCCTTTTAAGAATGAGTAGGCTCTTTTCTTGAAGGTCCCTAAGTCGTATGCGTTCGAAAAAAAAAATGTCCCGATAGCTGGTTCTACATAGGAGTAATTTCGGACTAAACATGCCACCAGAATCGCAAGGTTGTGGACTTCCAAACATCGAGATGGTGAGGATAAAACTTTGAGTTTTTTTGCGATGTCCAATGGTGAAATTTGGCGACAGGAATTTATCTAAACAGGTCCTTGGAACATTCCCCATGACAGAGGCGATGAAAGATGCAGAGTGTTGCTAAAATGCACGTAACGTCAAAGAATTAAGCTGATTTGAAATAGTCTCTTCATCGACTATTTGAGTCGCTCTACGTTGAATACTATCAAAAGGAAGGAGCTGGTACTGAGGAGCCCCCGCCCATAAATGAGAGCAGTACTCCATATGAGGTCGGATTTGTGCCTTATAAAGCAGTCAACAATGGGCTGGTGTGAAGTATTGCCTAGCCGTGCAAGCTTTTATGTCGACTCCAAGTATTCTAATACTAACTGAGGCTTTCAGAAATATTTTCAAAAGGAAGAAATGCGACGAAGGGTGATTTTTTAGCGGTAAACGCACAGACTTGTGTCTTATTGGGGTTAAACTGAACCAAATTTAATCGACCCCACTCCGAAACTACGGATAGTTGTTCTTCAATTTATGAAACAAGTTTGTTCCGGCACTCGTTAACGTGTTCCCGAGAAATTCCACTGCAGCCGGAATATAAAGCATAGCCTGTACTATCATGCACATAACAATGAATGTCGCTTGATCGCAACATGTCATTAATGTGCAGAAGAAACAGCGTAGGCAATAGCACACGGCCTTGAGGAACACCAGCATTGGCGAGTTTAAGGTCAGAGCATGCGCCATCAACAATGACCTTGATACTCCGATCCGTCAAAAACTGGTGATCCAATTGCACAATAGGATAGGAGCTTGGAGAGAAGTGCCTTGTGCCATACCCGATTGAAGGTCTTCGCTATGTTCAAACTAACTGCCAATGCCTGTTCCTTATTATCCACTATCTTATCCCACCGATGTGTTAAGTAAATCAGAAGATCACCAGCTGAGCGTCCACGACGAAAACCGTACTGATGGCCACTAATCAGCTGGTGCTCCTCTAGATATCTCAGAAGCTTGCAATTGATAATAGGCTCCATTATTTTGGAGTATAAGGAGGTTATCGCTATAGGGCGATAGTTGCACGGGACCGAGCGATCACCTTTTTAGGGACTGGGTGCACTAAAGCGGTCTTCTAAGTTTTGGGTACGACGCCATGTGAGTAGGAGAGCCGGAATAAACGCGTTAAGACCGGTGCCAACTCTGGAGCATACATACTGAGTACGATAGGAGAGGTGCCATCAGGCTCACTCGACTTGTGGATGTCCAAGAAAATGAGTGCCTTGCACACTGTAGTTTGCAACAACTTTACCTCTGGCATGGAAATGTTACATTGTGGGATAGTAAGTGGTGCATTTCTCTGGTTGTCCAGAGTCGAGTTGGGTGCAAAAAGTGAGCCCAAAAAATCAGCCTTCTTTTTTGCAGAATGGGCCAGAGAGCCACCATCTTTGTGGCTCAAAGGTGGAAAGGGAGGTAGACAGAAATTCCCTTGGACAGCTTTGGCTAGAGACCGGAATGCATGGGTTCCCGAAGGAAGGCGAACTAGCCTCCCACCAATTCTGCCGATGTGCTCCGATTTTGCCTTAGCGATGATTCTTTTAAAAGGCCTAGACGCGTGATTATACTTCTTTCTGTATGTGCTTGTGTTTACATTCTTCGGACTTTTTGTACAGGGTATTATTAGTCCTCTTTTTTGTGCGTTATTCGACACAGTTCATAAGAGATCTTTATTGTTAGGCAAAAAGTAGCTTGTGGGGAGTCCCTTGTGCAGGCCTTTAATATTTAAACATTACAACTTTTACATTCACAATATAATGGGATAAAAAATTAAAAACACACGAATTAAATTTATTAAGTTTTTATTTTAACTACTTATATAATAATAAACTTTGTTTTGTTTCAGGTTATTTTATTTAGATTTAACGATGAAGATGATTTTATACGTATCTTGTATCTACGTTATTTATAATTATATAATAAAAAGTATTATTTAATATTCTTTAAAAGCAGAGTTCAGAAACGTATCGGTGTAAAAATTATCAATAAATCAAAAAAGATGAAATTAATTGAATTTGCTTAATCCGGGAACTGTTCTTTCCATAAAACATCCATGAATAAACTATACGTGATGGATGTATGAATATATATGTAAAGACAGATGCAGAATTTGCGAGGCATGCGCCACACACGCCTTGCAATTCTTCGATTTAAAGAACATCGGCAAATTATTATTATACATCATATTAGTTCTAAATATTGAAAGGCAACAATTAGTTTACAGCATAAAATATAATATTACTAGATGTACTATGCGTTCCAATTGAGATTGGGACTGTCAGGATGACATATTGCTACGCATTTTGTACAAATTATAAGTGATAAAGTGTGCAAAAAAAATAATAACCTTATTTTAATACGTGGTAACATGATCTGATGGAAATTTGAATAAAAAAATATACCAATTAGAAAGACAATATATTTTTTAGTATATCTTTGTTACAATTTTTTTGCACACTTTATCATTTATAATTTGTAGCACACTTTATCGCTTATAATTTGTACAAATTGCGTAGCAATATGTCATATATAGGTAGATAAATGAACGGCTAGACTGATATATTTTACTATTGTGATGTATATTATGTTTCAATACGAATTAGCCTATTTTGGACAAAGACAAACCAAACCGACAAAACTCGCAACAAAATTGGCTCCGTCGTAATTATAAGTGGTGTAACTAACTCGACTTTCTATATATATAGATGAACAGCTAGGCTGATTTCTTTTATTGATATTTTTTGATGAAAATAATATTATTAAAGCGTTGTTTGTTCTTTAACAAATTATCAATACTTTTTGAAAAAATATTTTATTGCTGACATTACTAATTTCACACTTGTGTTGTGGTATGAAGTTGATAACAAACGCGATCCTATTCTCAGTTGGAACGTATAGTAGTCATCTTAATTCCCTTTAAATTAATATTCTAGTCTGGGAGATAAGATTATAGTTTTTAATTTTAAAATATATTACATGAAAAATTGTTTTTTCAAGACGCTACAGAAAATAAAGCAGTATAAAGCAATACTTTTTGTACATGTTTCGCCACGATTATGAGCAAACACATTGCGAAACCTACGCGCTGCACATGCCTTGTTGTCTGTATCCGCCTTTACGTTAATTTTGTAGATACGTCTTCACGACGGTGTAGCTGAAGCCTTAGATATTTTAATAACAAAATTGTACATTAAGTAATAAATAAGTGTTTATTTATATTTTCATTATTTAAAATTCCTTTGATGGCAAACAAGATAATGTTTCTAGTGATGAAAAGACACAACTATCACCTATAGCCACAAAAGATTCCCCGTGTTGGTCCCGGGCTCCTTTGAAGAATAGGCCAACTGCCGTTCTGCCAGGCAGGTCGTAAAAGGCGACTGATTAGCTTTACGAGTCACTATTACCGTGGCTACTAGGTGGAAGAGTTCTGCATCGTCTCGCTCGAATTTTGTACCACCGCCTTACCTATTCCTGCCGCAATAGCGTCAGTGCTTGTCACTCTCGTGTTCTGGTTTGAAGGGTAAGATAGCCGGTAAACTTATGCATGTGGCAATAGACCTCGCCACAAGATAGCAACGCGCCATTAAAACCTTTGGTGTCTATAGGCGATGGTTGACTCTTTCCATCAGGAGACCCATCTGCTTATTTGCTATCTTATGATAAAAAAAAGAATGTAAATGGTGCGTTGCTTGCAAGGCAGAACAAGGATTAATAATGAAATTTTAAATACTTAAGTTTACCATCTAACTTATCCTCCAAATTATAAAACGGCAGTAACAAACACCGATTCTATTGAGGCAATTATTGGGGAGGAAGATGGTTCAAAACCCAGTTGAGCATTGCAGTAGCTACTTTCATATTCTACATTAATACTCACGACATGAGTGATTTGGGGGCACAGTAGTTCCCCCGCCACGACAAGCCGAGCGAAGCGCAAGAACACTACCTAGCTTTTCTTGAAGTGCTTTGTCATTTATTCGAATCCTCATAACTTCGGCTTATGGCTCGGTCGCACTTGCGTCTAACGTAACAAAGCTTCGTACAATGACAAGATAAATGCAGACGTGACGGGCTATTACCAGCTATTGTCATATATTCTGGTCTGCGTGTGCCTTACGTGCTAATATCTTCGGGATGATAGACTCAAGTGTGGCTGAGGCTTTAGATTGTACTATATAAAAAAAACTTGGAATACGATGCCAATAGGAGACTGATTAAACATATCGTGTAAGTGACGGTTTACTGAAAATCAAAACCGTTAATTTTGGACCATGATTCTGAGAACCGTTGGAAATTTGTGCGGGTAGTTTTATTTTTTGTCAGGTTTTTACCTTTAGTTTTTTATTTTATTTATTTGGAACAGTAAACAGCGTACATTATAAATTATTGTATAAAATTTACCAAAAAATAAACTATTTAATAACGGAGCCAACAACACTGATCTCAGATTACAAAAAAAACAGATATAAAAAAAATATAAGACTTATTTGTCTTAGACAAACAAGATAGTTATAGAGACAAAAGAATTTAGATAAAATTTATTAAAAGCATTCTTCATATTAATGACATAAATAATGATTTATTATTTTGAATAACATTAATCACATTAAAATTAATTTAAAAATAAGTAGGTAACTAGTTATTAGAGCAAACTAAGTAATATGAGCTTATCTATTAGATGCCAATGTTTGGATCGAGGCTGCATCGAGGTAGTTTTGTGCTTATTGGGTAGCCTAAATAGAGTATTAAAAATGGTTAAATCATACTGGGCACATAGAGTTAAGAGCATTTGTACATTGTCATTCATTTTGCCCACACTATGTCTACCAAGCACTCCAGGTCGCTCTTCGTAGTCCTGACCAACCCACGCGTTAAAGTCACCTAGCAACATAATTTGCTCTCTTGGGCGTATTTTTCGGAGATATTGGTCAAAGTCTTTATAAAATCGTTCCTTGATTCTATCCTCGCCATTCAATATTGGTACATGTATGCTAATGCCACTAACATAATTGTCACTATCCAGAGAGAGATGCAGACTAATAATGCGATCTGAGATGTATTAAGTATATTCAGTTAATTTTTTGGCAATGTTGGTCTTAATAGCAAATTCTACACTAGCACGTCTTGGCTCTGAAGCTAAACTGCCCTTCTTGTAGAAGGAGTACCCATCGCCGTGCTCAACGAGTTCACCTTCATTGGATAATTATCACTGAGAGCTGCGATTTATATACCGTAACGACATAACTCACGGGCAACGACAGTGGTTTTCCTTTTCGGGCACAAATTTCCATCACTGTCAAGTAATGTACGCACATTCCAAGCGCCACACGTCAGTAAAGAAGTTTCCATACGTTTCTAATTTTTGTCGCTTCAACAGCGTATTTTGAGGTGCTCGAGCAGCCACGATTACTACATCCCATACTAAAAGGACGAACAATTTTTGGGGTATCTTTTTTACCCTCAAATATTTCAAAAGTAGTTAACGGCGCGAGAAATATTAAATTGCGGAGGCGGTTTCGCTATTACAGTCGCATTTTCTTGACCTTATCCAGCTATATCTAGTGGAAAGGAGAACCGCTACGGCAGGAGGTAGTAAAGTTGCAGTTTGTGACCGACAGACGCTATTGACCTGTTATTGTCGCTCTAAGCCGTCAACAATGCCTTGCTGATTCATCGCATCTGCCAAAATCCATTGCCTATCAGCGTGGCTTGTCTTTTACGCCAAACCAGACTTTATGCTCTTTGTGGGAGGCACCACATTAGGCCCGTCCAACAGGTGTGCAAACTCCCTTCGACCAGATTTAGACCACGACTGACGTGGTTTACCGGGGCGTGACCGCTGCTAGCACTACAGTTTCTTGGAGCCACTGGTGAGAGATTGTGAAACGAATATCATTCACCCAGAGAAGAAGACCCCAGCGGCACAATTATCTACCCACGTCCCACGTTCGCACCAATCACAAAAGTATATAATTTATGTACTCAACGCACGTTTCACTTTGAAACCGAAGTATCTTCAAGAGAAACTAACACTACCTCACTATACCCGAATGTAAGTAATACTAATATAATATAATTCACGCCGATGTTGTTGCCACTCCAAAAGATTTTGTAATAGGGGTGAATTCTAGTTTTTTTTTTGCTTAATTAACAATTCAATTGAACCGTTATTATGTTTTATAACTGCTATATTTGACTTTATCCCTTGTCCCACGTATGTAAGACTTCAAAAGAATGATTCGCTATTAAAATATGACTGTTAAAATTTTTATCTTCCTCAAATATGTACCCAAATTGTTTGTCAGTTCTCCTACTAATGTTTTCCAAACTCTTTCACAGTTGAAGTGCCTGAATATATGACGGCATTTGATTTTATTTCACACAAAATGTTATTCACAAAGCTTAAAAAATATTATGGTATTAGAGCGAAATGATTAGATTGAATGAAAGCTATTTAGAAAATAGGTAACAGTATATTGAAATATTTAGAGTTTCTCGAAACCACACCAAACTACATTTGTAAAAATAGCGGAATACTACAGGGCAGTGTTTTAAGGGATTTACTATTCTTGATGATCTTTCTGACGTTATACATCATGTCACCACTTTATTTGTTGATGACACTACCCTTCTCATTAAGTGTAACGATGAAAATAGTTTGATAAACGAAACAACTTAAACTTTATTCAGTCTCAAATTGGTTAAGAAATATTTTTTTTATTTATGTCAAATAGCATAAAAGCAGATAGGTCCCCTGATGGAAAGACTAAACCATCGCCTGTAGATCGCCTGTAGGAATAATTTTTAACATAACTAAAACTAAAAAATAACTAATTGAATTTCAGAATCGTCACAGTAACGAAAAAAAAAAATTAAATATATTTTTAATAAGTAAAGAAAATGTAGAATATACAAAATATTTAGGAATAATAGTTTATAGTAGATTTGTATTTCCAGGTTTGGGTGTTTATTAAATATATTAATAAATATAATAATAATAAATATTCATGGGACAAATTACACTTACTGATCTAACCCCAAAGTATGCAAATTATTTGCTTGTGTTATGGGTGTTAGTCAACGATACTAGCACATAGAAATACATATATAAATACTAGAATATATTTAATAAACACCCAAACCCGGAAATACAAACATTTATGCTCATCACACAAATGCTTGTCCCCGTCGGGATCGAACCCGGGCCACGTCGATTGCGTAGTCAAGGTCGCTAACCACTCGACCAACGGGGTGGTCGATTCTATTCTATCTTTTATATTCTTGTCTTTATATATGTATTTCTATGTATAAGTATCGTTGACTAACACCCATAACACAAGCAAATAATTTGCTTACTTTGGGGTTAGATCAGTCAGTGTAATTTGTCCTGTGAATATTTATCTCTGTCGTCTCTGTGGTCTAGTGGTCCAGCGTTGGCGTTAACCACATGAGGTCCCGGGTTCGATTCCCGGGTCGGGCACATAAAAAAGTGTTTTTTTTTTTCAGTTTTCTGAGAAACACAAAGTTGCTCGGGATTGGAAAGTGCCCAGTTGGCGATAGGCTTGCCACCTATCACATTGTGGGACCAAGTATCTTCGGTTAATCGTGGGTGCACTTGATGTACCTCTGCCTACCTCTTCGGGGATATAGGCGTGAAGATACTTTTTTTTTAAATATTTATATTATTTCAAACACTAAAGTAATAATTTTATGTTAAAAAACGCCATAACGCCATTTTACAAAATGTTGAGGTAACAGTTGATTACCATCTCTTAGCAACAAACAAATACTACATAAATTTGCAAAATGGCGGTATTTCAAAACATCATGAAAGCAGGCAGTTATAAATAAAACATTTTTTTGAAAAGTTGCATTTTAATTAGAATTTTAATTGTACAGGTAACTTAAAAAACTTATCGAATTATAAAATTGAATCCAAAGTTATTGGATCCATTTTCTATACACTAGAAATAAATATAAATACTCGACTTAAGCCCCGTTTTCACTTTGATTAGTACGAGTGTGAGTGTTTAATGCAAGTGCTTAGTATTAAGCCAAAAATACGTGAAGATAACCGTAGATCAGTGCGAGTGATTCGTAATCAGCGTAGTAAAAGTGAATAGATGCTGATTACTTATCACTCGTACTGATCAACGGCTGTCTTCACGTATTTTTAGCTTAATACTAAGCACCTTTATTAAACACTTACACTCGTACTAATCAAAGTGAAAACGGGGCTTTATTTAAGTATACGTAGGTCACTTGATAGGTTTTGAGATGTTCGAAATTTAAAAAGAGAACGCGCCGGCGTCATATGTTTATAAAAAATAAATTTATTTAGAAGAAGAGCCTGTAAGCTTAATTAAATAAATAAAAAACTATACTTTTTATCGTTGGCACTTGGTGAAACTCCATTTTAATGCAATATTTTATCACTAAATACCTACATTTGTATTGTTTCGCAAATTATAAACATAGTTTATAACTGTAAATACCCTAAGATGTTTGTGTAAGCGATGTGATTGTTTGTTTTTTTGACATTGCTACGAAATGTTTCAACCCATCGATTATTTAGCTAAAGCAATATTTTAGATCTCAAAAATTGAGTTGAATGCCATTCGAAAGATCAAATTCAATCAGAGTTTCCAAAATGTACAACTTTTCAAAAATTAATATACTGCCATTTTAACAAAACAGATGTTTGAACTGCAAAAATCTATGTTTATAGTTTCTACTATTTTGAGCTTAAAATACCTTAAATTAGCGGTAAGTTTCAGGGATGGCCTGTAGAATCAACCGCTTACACATTTTTTTTCTCGAAGCGGACATATGTCGATATTCATACTAAAAAATTATAAGTCTGTTTACTCGGATTGCTACACTAGAATAACATTGCCAAAAGTTTTTATAGAAGTGCCAGGGAAAAGATCAAAGGCTGGACGTTAGGGAATCATGCTCCATCACAACAATGCCTCTTCCATCATGTCTCTCAAATCAAAGGCGGTTATTGAGAATTTTGGTATCGAAACTACCTCAACCACCACACAGCCCTGATTTAGCTCCTTGTGATTTCTTTTCATTCTATTTTGTAAAATTAAAAATCAAGGGCAATTTTTTTGAGCGCTGAAGAAGCCGCGTCCGTTTGTAAAGTCGCAATTTCCGGCCTATCGGAGTACTGGAAAAGTGTTTCTAAAGTTAGTTCAGATGAATGGAACTTCGTATGGAAAATAATGGAGTGTTTTGAAAAATGTAAAATGAATAACGTTATTATCTTCAATAGTCTTTATCTCAAAACTTATTGCGTGACCTTCTTATTACATATTATATGTATAATATGTAATATATAAAGTACAAACCTATTAATAAATAAGCATCAATCATACATAACCTTAAAAATATAACATTCAGGTATATTATTTCAATTTTATGTAACAGATATTTACGATGAAACTAGTTTTACTTTTAATTTACGTTGATTAATAATAATAAACTTCACATGTTTAAATACAAAAAAATATAACATATAGGCAGTGGTCCCAGGAACAAACTTTTTTGATTAATAACAAGCTGAATTTAATCAAGCGATTAAAGCAAAAAAATAATTATTGTTATTAATTTTTTTTCCTTTACTGAGTTAAAATGTTCGAAGCCCCTAACTTTATTAGTTATCCAATTCTTAATTTTTTGAAGATAGAAAAGATTTGCGTCTCGTAAAAACGAAGCTGTTCACAAAATTCAGCTTGTTATTAATCAAAAAAAAGCTTGTTTCTGGTACCACGGTCTAATATGTATAAGAAAACTATCATAAAGTAAAAAGCTGGAACCAGCACTCATTTTAATCACGAGAAATAAATATCTACGTGATATCCAGTCTACGAGGTCTCACTTTCTCATTTTATATAGCTGTGTTAGAAAGAGATGGTAAGACCTCAGAAGACGACAGCAATATTTAAAGTTTTGTTTTAAGCAGGTATTAGAATTGTGGTCTCCAAATCTAATACAGCTAGCTTCATGGAAACTATCATGTATGCTTGTATAGATTACCTTTAATGGGCTTATTTATAAACATACACAAAGAGTAACCCTGTCCGACACAGAAGGGGCATAAAGGTAAGTCAATAAAATTGTCAAAAAAAAAATTAAAAGATTTTATTTGTACAGGTTGACTGGTAAAATATTGCACGCACTAAAATAAAGCGTACGTGCGTGCGTGCGTGCGGAGCGTGTTTATAAAGGAGCATTGTCATGCTATTATAAAAACAAGCAAGAAGACGGTACTACTAATGAAAAGAAATAATTATTGCCTATAATCAGCAAATATGTTAATGGTGCGTTGCTATCCATGTGATAAGGTTAGAATGTCAAACGCATAAGTGTACCGGCTATCTTATCCTTCAAGCGGAACATGACTAACATTGACGCCACTGCGGCAGTAATAATTGCCGAAAAACATGCCGATTTTGACTGAAAGATATTATCTAAGATAACACTTTAATTATATCATATGATGATAAAGAAGCAAATAAGGGTAGAAGCAAAGTACTCTTGATAGAAAACGGGCACCGTCTAATAACTCCAAAGATTGTTGTGCTTGTCTTATTTTGGTGTCTACATTGATAGACACCAAAATAAGACAAGAAAATAAGACTTAGATGAGTTATGTGCGTTACAAAGTAGTAGACCAAAAACAGGCTAAATGGCTCATTTGACATGAATTATGCACTTGCTGCAATTGGAAGTGTCTCCTTTGCTCGTAGATATTTGAAAATGCCGTTTTGTGTAATGACTAATGAGATTTTGCACAAACTATTAGAAGATAGCGTGATATAACAATGCGTGTCGGTACAGAAAATAAATGTCTATCTCTTTTTCGCGTTTGCAGTTAGATGTGCTATCTCACTTGTACTTCTTCTTAGTATGTCGTTTTGACATCTTTCTAGTATTGTGCTTTTAGTGTGCGTTTTTCGCTGTGTGCCAGTTGTGAGCACCGATTACCTTATTAGGATACTATCTAGGTTTTTTACTACTAGTATATCGATATGTACTGTCCAATGATATTAAAAAGTATAATATTTAAAGTTTCCCCGTATTGGTACAGACCTTAATTGAAGAGTAAACCATTTGCCAGGTGGTAGTGGTGGTGGTAGAGTTCTGCATTGTCTCGCCCGGGTCTGGTACCACCGCCTTACCTATTCCTGCCCCAATAGCGTCAGTGCTTGTCAATGTCGTGTTTCGGTTTGGAGAGTAAGGTAGCCGGTAAACTTATGCATGTGGCATTAGACCTCGCCACAAGATAGCAACGCACCATTCACATTTTTGGTGTCTATAGGCGATGGTTGACTCTTTCCATCAGGAGACCCATCTGCTTGTTTGCTATCTTATGATATATAAAAAAAACCAGGCAGTTCGTAAGAGGCGAACGCTATACAAATTACTATCATTGTGTTTACTAGGTGGTAGAGTTCTGCATTGTGTCGTCCAGGTGTTGTACAACCATCTTACCTATTCCTGCCGCGATAGCGCCAGTGTTTACCACTGTCATGTTTTAACAATAATGACAAACACTAGCGCTACCTTTAGGTAGCTGATAAACTTGTATATGTGAAATAAAGAACCCGAAAAATAGCAACCCATCATTAACATTTTTAATGTTTATAGGCGATAATTGTAACTTTCCATCAGGGGATCCATCTGCTTGTTAAGCATCTTATGATAAGATAGTCTAAAATATTCTCCATAGAGTAATTATAAGCCAACAAAAAGCTAGAAACAAGATTGTTAACGTCAAATAATGTAGAACCCGTAATTTTTTCTGCCTTTTGAGACTCTCAGCTGTATCTAGTGTTTCTTTCAATAAGTACTGTATAATACCGATTCCATACGTCTTGAAGAAATCTTCCCATTTGAAGGAATCCATGTCGAAGTTAAATAGCTTCTTATCAGCTTCACACATTTCTTTAAACAGCATTTGAGTATTATTATTGGTGAACTTCCATTCTTGTGTCGTGAAGTAGTGTGAATATGTTGTAAAGTTACTTATTTTTGTTGTTACTTTTTTTAATCTGAAAAAATATTGTTTTTAGTATACTTTACTTCAAAGGTAAAAAAAGGTTCCTTTACGTCCGTCCATATATCTTTCTGTAAAGATATTTTTATCAGGATCGCACGAAGGAATTAAACTAAGCTAAAATTATAAATTACTCAGGTCAGTAATCCCTTACAGAAGTGAAAAAATCAAACTTATCAGTCAACGCAAAAGATATGTCCGCTTATATTCTGATTAAGCCATATATTTTGACGCTCGTAAAGGAATCATAACACGTGAGTTCAACTTGCACTCTACCGTTTCTTACAATTGCGGAGGGATATTCTAACCGGCAAACATCGAGTATATAACCAAAGAGTGGCTATGTTATTGGATTTGTTAGAAAACAAAAACCACTAAAACACTACGCCAGTTGTAATGCTGTGATTGGCCGACTCAAGGTTAATATGATAATGACGCAGCAATAGGTAACGCGCATTAAATAAAATGAAATAGTTGTATATAGGTTACACCTAGGTAAGAGCAAGACGCATAAACAAATGTCCACGTGTTTCGTGTTATCTGTCCAGTTTAACTTGATCTATGGTATATGAATGTAAATTAAAATAAAATCAATGTTTATTGATGCCAATGAAACGTAATTCTGTCTGTTTTATAATTCGACGTTTTGCTGCTTTTTCCACACCATCTAATAGAACAACACGACATTATGCGGTATAATATACCAAACTTTGAATATTTTCGAGAGTATCGGGGACGTACACGCAGGTCTCTTGTTGGTGCGGTACTGCTTTAGTGCGAGCGTGAATTGCTATTAAATATTTATCAGTGGCAAAACACTGATCAGTTTCAGAATTAGATGGCTCTCTCTATTAGGTTACATGCTCGTCCAAGAAACGTCCGTAACGTTAAAAAACGCGTAAGACTTACAAGTGGAGTCTATGAATGATGGCTATACAGTGTCTACTGTATAGTCTACGTGATGACTGTTATTACTATTGCAGTTTGCTATAATTATTATTAAATATTTTTATAAATCATTGTAAAAAAATAAAGATGATAAGATAATTTTGCAAAGGATTTTTTATTTTATTTTTATCGATAAAACATTCATAAAAATTGTAACGGTTACGATAGCACACGTTCATACTCGGACGTCTTATCATACCACATTCGCAATCACGCGGCCATACGCGTATAACATTAGTATATGGGTGATTCCGTTCTAACTGTGATATAATGTCAGTACCGTGTCATGTCTATTTTTAGAATTTATTTATAAATTGTTAGTTTTTTTTGTCGTAAACATTAGAATTTATGAGGTAATTAGTTTAAATCATTTATTACGACAAAAAAACTAACAATTTATAAATAAATTCTAGAAATGGACATGACACGGTACTGACATTTAAGTGATATATTGTAAGTTTTCTGTAAGTGGCAAGTTATATTATATGAAAATAATGTTGAAATATGTTTATTATTTTCCAATAAGTACAAAAATTTCATAAATTAATTATTAATTAATGACCTGTGAGAACAAACAATACAGGACATTGAATATCACAGTTAGAACGGAATCACCCATATAAAGTTAAGGAAATTCACACTAAAATACAGTTTAATAAAAACATTTACTAACTCATGTCTGACTGTCATTTTACCGATGTAAAATAACACGTCGGGGTCACCAATATTACATGGATAAAGTGATAGTCACGCATCAGTTAGTAAATGTGTTTATTAAACTGTATTTTAGTATGAATTTCCTTAACCTTATGTTCTAATGATTGACGCGTATGGACGCGTGATTGAATGTGGTGTGATAATACGTCCGAGCGTGAACGTGTTCTATCGTGCCAGTTACAAAAATTATAATAAAAATGTTTGATATGAATAATTATTTTCTTTATACCTCGAATAGATTGAAATTGATATTTTTGAAAAGGAACTCTTGTCCTATCCCGGTCCTACGACACCACACTTTTTTATTAGAAATCAAACAGCTCTTTTGGTGGAAATACAACTTTACTATTCCGTAAAGTTGGATTTCTACCAAAAGAGCTGTTTGATTCCTAATAAAAAACATTTAATATTTAATTACATATATAATGATGCAGTAAAACTACCTAAACCCACTTAAATTCCTCTGAATCTATCTAAAACTCAGCACTTGAATCTGAATCACTTTCCTTCGAGTTGGTCTGGAACCCTTTTGAAGAAAAAACAATCTGCTCTCCTGCCGTACAATTTGTTTAAAATCAGAAATTCTCCCGTAGAGAATTCCCTTACAGTATGCCGTTAAGGAGTTCCATTAAACATAGTCAAGCTCCACTACCTCAATAACTTGTACAATAATAACATATCTCAATAATCTAAAAGATTTGCCCCATTGTTTTAACATCCTCATTCCTGCTACGTATGTAAATAAGGAAGTTACTGATTTTGTCCCGATTTTAGGAAATCAAGTTTTCACCAGATCTCCACGTTTTGAGGTCCTAGAAACATTTTCCAACTATTTTCACGATGACGTCAGTATCTCTCTCTCTCTTTCTCTCTGTGTATGTGTATGTAAACATCTCATCAATTTTGATACATTGATGGCATTTAATTGGATTCCGCTTAACTTAGATTTCCTGAAAATTTGAACCAATTCAGTCTAGATTAATGTACCAATTGGGCACAACATCTAATCAGCTCTTTTTCTCAAAAACTGTGTTTAATACATAAATTTAATCAAAATTGGTTTATCAATTTTGGAGTTATCATTGTCAAAAAAATTTGAAAAAAGTGTTTTTTCGGCATTACCAATCAAGATTTTTCAACCAATCATTTTTAAACCTTATAAATTTTTGGGTATTTAAAAAACTACGTCAAATGCAGTTTCAAAAATCAAAATTGAATGAAGTTTTCCAAAGGTATAGCTTTTCAAATATTAATATTTTGTTGTTTACAGCAAACTTACTTAATATTTTTAAAGTAACTTTCAGGCTAACACACCGATTGTTTTAAAAATCTATTCAGCTTTTCTCTTTAAAAAAACTGCGTCAAATACCGTAAATTGGATCAGATACGGTCCATTTATTTAGGATTTATCAAGGACGAAAATTTTCGAAAAAAAAATTTTTTTTCTGGCATTACTTCAACATTTTATATTCTATAGATTATATAGCTAAGAAAACATTTGAAAGTTGAATCCCATTAGAAATATCAAAATCGATCGACGCCTCCATAATATAAAGTTTTTTAAAAACCAAATTACTGTAATTTTTAACAACATTTAGATTTATGAACTCTGAAAAAATCTATAAGCATGGATTTTTATACCTTAGGGCTTAAAATAACTCAATTTAGTGGAAAATTTCCGGGATGGCCTGAAAGGTAAACCGGCTTACAGATTTTTTAATGATAGCAAACAAACAGATGGCCTGATGAAAAGAGAAACCATCGCCTGTAGACACGAAGGATGTTAATGGTGCGTTGCTATCCGAGCGGTGGATGGCCACATGCATACGTCTATCGGTTTCCTTATCCTCCAAATCGGAACACGACAATGACAAGCATTGACGCTATTGTAGCAGGAGTGACGTAAGGTGGTGGTACCAAATACCCGGATGAGACGTTGCAGAACTCTACCACCTAGTAGTCACAATGGTAGTGACACGTATTTTATTATATCAGAAGATAGCAAACAAGCAGATGGGTCTCCTCATAGAAAGGGTCAACCATCACCTTTAGATAGACACCAAAGATGTTAATGGTGCGTTGCTATCTTGTGGCGAGGTCTAATGCCACGACACGACAGTGATAGGCGTTGAAGCTATTGCTAGGTAGGTAGGTAGGAATAGGTAAAGGGGTGGTAACAGACCCGAGCGAAACAATGCAGAACTCTACCACTTAGTAGCCGCAATGGTAGTGACTCTCATAGCCTTTTACGACCTTCCTGGTAGGACGGCAGCTGGCCTATTCCTCAAAGGAACCTGGACCAACAAGCGCGAAAATATATGCTCATAAGAATTAAAGAATTCCTTTACATTTTCATAGATCTCATCATCAGATCATGATCAAATTTATGTGAAACCATTACTGTACTATCTTTTATTCAACACAAAAAGTATCATTGCAATCGGTTAGCGTACTTTTGAGTTATTTTCGAGATTGTTGTGCAAAATATGGTAATGTGAATTTAAGAGTTTAATATTTTTTTCTAAAAATTTAACAACTTAAAATGGAAACAGTCTGGAGGTAAATCCTCTCAAATAATAAAAGAATCATCAAAATAAGTGCATAATTTTTGGCCATACACAAAATAGATCTCAACAAATCGAGACTTGATTGAAATTAATTCCCACTTGCACAGATTTGAAACGAAGTATCATTGACTCAAAATTATTAAAACATTTGTGAGAAATTATTAACTAAATAATTTTAAATGGCTACACTCATTTTTAACCGGTGAAGGTTAACCTAAACCCATGAAATGAAGATGTTTTTACTTATTTAGTCATCGTTTACTCGTTTATGTAAATGTTATTTATTATGTTTTTACAAAAGCTTATTCATACATATCATTAATCTTACGAGATATTTCAGCTATGTTGGTTCCACGGTGAAATTCATATTCATAAAAAACGCAAAATTCGCACTAATTGTTCCATAATTATTGTTAAAATATTTTGATTAAAAGGTGACCTAAGAATGTCATCGAGAGAATGAATCCATGAAGTATTTATTAGGTATAGGTGGAGCTAACACTCATATTAATCACTTGAAACACATATTTACGTTATATCTCTGTTTATGAGGTCTCTCCGTCTCTTTTTATACAGCTGTGTTAGAAAGAGAGGGTAAGACCTCAGAAGATGACAGCAGTATTTAAATTTGTATTTCAAGTAGGTATTAGAAGTGCTGCCTCCAGATGTAATACAGCTGCATGAATGAATCTAAATAATGACAGTGTCAAGCATTGACACTATTGCGGCAAAAATAGATAAAACTGTACAGTGGCGGATTTACCAGTAGGCTGAGTAGGCTGAAACCTAGGGCGGCAGATTTTGGGGGGCGGCAAATTTTGAGATGTCCTATAGAAAATATATATTTTAGTCTATATAGACTTCTATATAGACTACCTGACCCATGCAAATATTTCGCACAGCATTTACAATCTAGATCCACTTAAGAATGGTTACAAGTACTTGCAAGCATGAACTAACAACAGACATTTTAAACAGAAGAATATATCTAAGTAAGAAGTTCTTACACTCACGAACAATAAAAAAAATTGACATCAACTTAGTTCTACAAATATTGATATCGGATCCAACTCACCCATATTCAATTTAAAATTTTTGCCGATATTTACAGTATCATTTTGCACAGGGTAAACATTTTACACTTTTTGCACTCAGTGTATTATGCTATGCCCAGGTACATTGACAGGTCTGGATTTACACTTAGGGCATTCGGGACTAGTGTCCGGAGTGGCAAATTTTTAGGGGTGGCAAAATTCGAAGGGTTAGCCAAAAAATTCTTTGCGTTTTAAAAAATGCTTTTAAAATTTATTTTAAGAATATACATTTCATTTTCAATGCTACCTTTCTTCTAAGAAAAATTGTTAAAATTAAGTTTTGCTTTATCGGAACTACCATCTTCACTCTGGAGAACACAGACTTATCAAAATGTTTAGCCCAACTATTTTTGTATGACAATTTCATTGATAATTTTGAAAGTAGAAAATCGGGTATAAAGATATTTTATAATTTTCACAAGTACATAATAAAAATTATTGTCATCATCACTTAGATACTCTGTAAGTAAGTAAAACGAAAGATATATCGAATGTAATATTACTTAATATTGTAAATGACATACTACGTTGTGTATAGGACAATAATCAAACTATACCTCACCCAGCCTTACTTGTGATTGAGCTTTTACCTCAAAATATTCTAATATTGGAAAAAAATTTATTGTTGGCCCGGGCTACTTCAAAGAATAAGTACATCATCTGGCATTCTGTCTGGTTTTTCGTGATTGCTCTAATTGCTTGAAAGATTGGCTAAATATGTCACTACCACCATATTTTTTTTTAGATAGTAGAGTTCCGCAACACCAAGCTCGGGCTTGGTAACGCCGCCTTACCTCTTCCAGTCGTAATAGAGTCAATGCTTGCCACTCTTAAATTCTAGTGCATATGGTATTACCATTCCAAAATTAACATTTTTGGTGTCTATATGCGATTGTTGCCTCATTTCATCAGGAGAGTCGCCTGCTTGTTTTCTATGATATAAGAAAAATCTTAAGTAAATTTGTGGATTGTAAAAATAATCTAGAATCTGACACTACTGGAGGTCGGTAGGGGCGGCAAAATTTGAATAGCCTATAGGCGGCAAATTTGTAAATCCGCCACTGAAACTGTATTGCTGAATACGAGCGAATTGTTGTGGTACTCCACTACTTAGTAGTTACAGACTTAGTAATATTTAGTAGTCACAGGTTTAGGCATTCGTTTGCCTTTTACCAAAGCTACCGTTGGTTTAACTGTAACGTTTACAACGCCGTAAACTTACATAGGTTCCTTTCCAATAACTACTGCAATCCCATCCACTATGTAAGCTGGAATCCATTGAAGGATAAAGAATAAAAATGTATAGAGGTACAATGAGTTAATCATACGAAATGAATAGTACCAAACAGCGCTTTTGGGTAGAATTGAAAGACCATATTTTTCTGTATAATCCATGAAATTCTCTGAAAACAAAAAGAAATAAAAAATACATTTATTTGCAAGAAATTGAGTGCTACAACTTATTACAGTTTATATGTATAGCAAAACCCATCAGAATTTGATAAAAAAAATAAAATAAAAAAAAATTAAAATATCTAGTATAAAGGATTATTTTTAAAGTTCCGGCCAAATTTTCAGAGGTCGTTTAAAATCGGTAATATGTTCGATTGATGTAATGAAAAAATTTTAAAATTCAATATTTCATTTTATCCGACGCAAAAAACACAACGCCTGGATATAATTTCAATTTCGCAAAATGCAGTTGATTCGGTAGTCATCGAGTGCGGCTCATGTAGTGTCCCCCCGCACCCCGCACTACAGAACACTTATACTCAAGGATTTAAAACGTTATGATTTCGAAATATTTGCGTCGTCGTGATTGGTTATGGTATAAGATATTATGACGTTGTCTTCAAGCGTTAGTTGGAGAACCAATCACGAAACAGCAAGAAACGCAGGGAATCAATCACGAAACAGCAAAAATATCGAAATTATAACGTTATAAATCCTTGCTTATACTCTCTATAAGAGCCCCGCAGTCATCGCCCGGCGGGCGGCGCCCGTGCGCTCTTCAGTTACCGTCGTATGCATCGTAATGTGTACGTACTGCACATCAGGAGTAATAATATTGTTATGTGCTGCACATTCACTAGTTTATTTTCGGTTTCTCTTGTTAGACAAAATGATGTTTTGATACTTAATTTACAAGTTTTATAATAGTTATGCTGCTTAAGCGGTGTGGTCGTTTCAATATGACGGCGTTAAAAATGCAATATTTGAATAAGACATACCGCGACCGGTAAAATCATGGAGGTAAGAAAAAATACTGTTATAATATTGGCGATTCTCTACACTTAAAACCCCTAAAGTTGAAACACTAAAATTCGACTCGATTCAACCAAATTAAAAGTGATCAGGAAAATGTACTTAGAAGGAACATATTAATTACATAATATTTAGTATCGTAATTGTAGGTAGATGTAAAAAACACACACTGCGTTTAGACTTCATTCGCACAAGTGAGTGCATATAATTTATGAATTTAGAGGGCTATTTTTAAATGAAATTTTTTATATTATCTTGTAATAATTTTTCAATAATAATTAAAACGAACTTTCAATTTAATGTTTAGTTCCTAATTTTAAAATTCGGCTGGACTTTTAAAAGTAACCCTGTATACAATCATCACTATAGTTATCTTTAATTAAAGAGCGTTTTTACAATCAATATATTATTATACTAATCTCAGACCAATAGCTACAACAGTCATTGCATTTTTGAGATTTAAACTTTGAAATAAAATTTTAAATTATTAGCTTATTGGGCCACTAGATCAAATATTATTACATTAATTAAATCTTCATTAAATTAATCTTGTAATATTTTTAGGTTGAATGAATATTCAAAAAGAAACCCTAAACTAACATCAAAAATATTGATGTTTTATTTTTATCGATATCAAGTAAGTAATCTAAAAGTGACGTTAAGCGTCGTAAAGTATGTTAATTTTATTTATTTATGTGTCGTAATTTTATCTGCCTTGTGTACCGTTCTTAACCTCTTGAAACTTTGACACGCAAGAGCGAATTAAAGCGCCAGGTCTCATCACTCGCCTTTTGGCGGGAATGGTGACTCGGTCTACTCGTTGAAAAAAAAAATATTTTTTTCCTACAACTAAACCATATTTTATCATTCTGTAAAAGACTGTGTATCAATTGATATATTTTCTGTCTATTAAGGATCAAAATAAAGTAATCGACAAAGCAATTTTTATATTTACAAACAAATATTACAAAAACCACGTGAAAAATAATGAATTTCTAAATGAATTTATTTTTGGCTCTCACGATATATTTCTTACAACGAATTGTCCAAATAGAATAATTAAACGGCCTTTCTAATAAAAACAATACTTACATGAGAGAAATGCACTGTAAAACAACACAAAAATCAGTTTTATACCACTAAAAAATCGATAACACACACGCGGTCCGGTCGAACGAACAAAAGTGGCTGAAGTATAATAAACGACAATAGCAGATGTCAGTTTACGAATTTGACATGACAGATATTTTATCATAGAAAAATTGATGTGGTGTCGCGGGACACCAGGTAGGAACGAATTTCCTTCGGCTAAACGGCACTACTCGCTTGTGTACGCGACTGTCGCGCCTGCGCACGTCTCATTTAACGCTTTTATTCTACGCATTTTTCTTACGGTTTTACTGTCACATTTTTTTCAGTTCGGTCGCGCAGCAAAATCCCTATCCCCTCCAAGCCTGCCGTAAGGAACTTCGTTCCAATAAACGTCAAAGACGTTTTCATACAACATTAGTCTTTATAATTAGAAATTTAAAGTTTAAATTCAAAAATTTAAAAAATCAAGCGGCGCAAAATTTTGCCTTCAGAGTGACAGTACACGCAATTGTCATACATAATGTCTAATATTTGCCTCTACGAGAGTTGAGTGGTTAATGATTTCGTAGAAATTTGCAAAATGTAAATCCACGAAAGCGTTAGTCTTTTAATATGATTTCAAAAAAGAACTCCTCTTTCTCTCATCTGAATTTGGCGGCATGCTTTTTTGTTTTTTACCTCAAAACTTATTTATTTATCTATTTGAAAAAATATTTTTTCTTTGTTGCAGTATACTTTCAATTTGCTTTAAAAACTTGTAAAGATCTGATACAAATATCAAAACATACAACAGACTAAGTTAAATGTTGCAATTTTACTCAGTTTAATCTACGTGATGAAAAACTGTCTTTTAAGTAACTGTGCCTATTTCTATTTTGCTAAAATCTTAATTTCGTCATTTCGTTTTGTAAAATAGTGAAAATTGTTGTCATAGTTTTGCTGTTTTCTTAATAGTATATTTACTACATTTACTTTAAACTAAATGGTTATACTATGGCCTCTCATTTTTCTCATGTTAACCAGCGTCGTGGTGGCACTTGTATTATGGTAAAAAATGATCTACAATTTAAAACTCTTGATTTACAAATACGCTTACCACTTTCTTTCGAATGCTGTGCTGTTGAAATAACATTTTACAAATTAATAATAATTTGCATTTATCGTACACCTATAACCTTCAAATGTTGAAATTTTCCTAAATAAATTAGAATTATTATTAAAACATATGAAAAACTCTAAGAAAAAAATTATTCTTTGTGGAGATTGGAACATAGATTTAATGCAGAATAACTATGCACATAAACAATTACAAGGCATTCTTTTAAATAATAATATTAATCAACACACACTAAAACCTACTAGTAAGAATGCATGTTTAGATGTAATTGCTAGCAATTTGGAAAATCTCTCACTCATCCACTTGGTTTATCTGACCATGACATGGCACAGAGTATAAAAGTAAATATTGAATCAGTCTCAAACTATAAACCAAGAAGAGCTTTTTGGTTTGAAACGAGACGACTCTTCAGTAAGGAAAATAAGAAAAAAATTTATGAATGTTTATCATCTTTAAGTTTTAGTGAGGTTTTTGCAAATACAAACAGTGAAGAGGCATTTAATAATTTTCATGACATATTCTTATTGTTTTTTTGAGTTATGCTTTCCAAAAGTTCAAATCAAAGTGTCAAATAAACCAATAAAAAATAAATGGCTCACAAAAGGTCTTCTTAAATGTTGCAAAGTCAAACGTCAGTTGTACTTGAATTATCGTCACACTAAGTATAATAAAAAAGAAAATAAAAATAATAACTTGCTTTACAAATAAAATTCTATCTAAATGTATATTAGAATCACAAAAGCAGTCATCTCTGAAATTTATTGATAAATCATCTAATAAATGCAAAGCGTCAAGGGATTTAATTAAAAACACTTTCGAGAATAAAACAAAAAATAAAGAAATTGAGAAAATAAGAGTAAGTAACTCAGTTTATACAAATACTCAAACAATATGTGAACTATTTAATGATTTTTTTATAAACCAGTCAAAAACAAGTAATAACAATCATACACTCACAAATATTCCAAAATCACATATATTCTCCAATAGTAATAAAACTATGTTTTTAAGACCAGTAGATGAGCATGAAATATTTAGAATCATGCATTCTCTAAAAAACACTAGTGCAACTGGTTATGATAATATTAGTACAAAATTACTCGAATATGTTGCTCCAGTAATATCAAAACCACTCAGCCATATTGTTAATTTGTCATTTTTAGAAGGGAACTTCCCAGAACGACTAAAAAAATCTATTGTAAGACCATTGTTTAAAAAAAGGAGATTTGAATAATTATAGGCCTATTACATTAATTCCAGTATTCTCAAAAATTTTTGAAAAAGCTATGTATGAAAGACTTTATAATTATTTACTGGAATTTAAATTACTAAAAAATAATCAATATGGATTTAAGAAAGGTAGATCTACCTCTCTATCTACCTTAGCATGTTTTGAGTTAGTAAAAAGTATTACGGAATGCCTGAATACAAAAATGTATCCACTTTGTGTATTTTTAGATATGAGTAAGGCATTTGATTTTGTTCCACATAGAATTCTGTTGACAAAGCTTGAAAAGTTATATTATATTTTTAAGTTATATTATATTAGAGTGGATAAAAGTTATTTAGATAAAAGAAAACAATGTGTTGAAATTTCAAAAGTATGTGGCAATCATCAAAAAATATTTACTTCAAGTTATTGCTGTAGTGACTGTGGAATACCACAGGGAAGTGTTTTAGGGCCCTTGCTTTTTCTAATTTATATTAATGATCTCCCAGAAACTATCGAACATGAATCATTCTTATTTGGAGTTGACACTACCCTCCTTATTAAATGTAAAAACAAAAATCTTTTAGTAAAGGAAACATCTGAAACCTTACTTAAAGTTTCAGAATGGTTTAAAAGCAACAATCTAAAAATTAACCTGAGTAAAACAAAAATAGTTGAATGTCAAACATATTACAGTAATAATGTCAAAAGTTCAAACATATTTTTTAACAATACCAATATAGAAAATACAGATAATACTAAATTTCTAGGAATATTAATTGACAAACATTGTAACTGGAAAGCACACATTGATTCCCTTTGCAATAAAATTGATAGATTTGTGTATGTTTTAAGAAGAATAAGAGAAATAGCAAACTTAAACGCTACCTTGTTAGCATATCATGGATATGTCTCATCTGTATTGCAATACGGAATCCCTATTTGAGGAAACTCAGTAGATTTAATAAAAATATTTAGAATACAAAAGAAATGTATACGTGCAATATGTAATGTGAATCAACTTTATTCTTGTAAACCACTTTTTAAAAAACTTAAAATACTACCATTACCTTGTCTTTATATCCTGGCGGTATGCGTATTTGTAAAAAAAACATCAACACTTGTTTAAAACAAATGCTGAAGTATTAGGTAATACATATTTTAGGAATAGTGAAAAACTACATGTGCCCAGCCAAAGACTCCACATTTTTAAAAGAAATGCCTATTGTATGGCAATTAATATATACAATCATATTCCTGATAGTCTTAAATCCTTACCTCTTAATAAATTCCGCAAACAACTATTTGATTTACTACTAGACAAATCCTATTATAATGTAAATGAATTTCTTGCTGATAAAATTAAATATTAATCTAATAATAAATCTTTTATTGTATATAATTTAAAAAAAAACGTTGTAATTAATAAATTTAAAACTAACATGAATTAGAAATTACTCTTTTTAAATTACAAGTATGTTGATTTATAAAATTGCATATTAAAAAATTTAGTTTATAAGGTAGAACATGTTGATAAATATACATTAAATTGTACAACTTAACTAAATTGTTACAAATTATCTATTATCTTTCTTCTGTCTTTAAAATTTGTAAAATGTCAACATTTTAATTAAACAAAAAATGAATTTTGTAATTTATAGAAATAAGTTGTGATGTCTTCTCAGTGTGATCTTCTCAGTGTGTGGCCGCGTTCCGATCAGGTAGTAATTGTAAAAATCGACTCACAACATTTTTAGTTTAATGATAAATAATTATAATTTTAAAATATTTGCACACCATACCATGGTAGAATATGTTGGTAACTTAATCAAATTTTAACAACTTGTAACTCCCATATTCTGGCAAATAAATAATTTCTTTCTTTCTTTCTTTCTTTCTTTCTTACTGCTATACTATAAAAAGGAATTAAGCCGTTCCATTAAACAGAAACGTAACAACAGATTTTCACTATATGCTGATGGAAAAAACATTAAATATACACTTACGCCACGATATTGGGTTTTGCACTGAAGACACATAATTATACAACTTAGGTGTCTGATTTACTTCTTGTGTCTTAGCATAGTCTTTTGCAGTCTTCCAAGCGATTGCAATACAGGCATCGACTACCATATCTCCAGGAACTAAATCGACTACAGCTTCTGTTTTGCAATGAAAGACGTGAAGCACGCCTAAACTACTAGCGATTACGACCTGAAATTTTGTATAGATATAGATACCATACCACGTTTTTTACAGTCTAATTTTTATTATAAAGACATAAACAAGCCTTAGAATATGGTTGACAAACGCAGGAAGGAAACGCGGATAACAGTCGTGTAAAAATAAATAAACTATACCTTTTAATTTTTTAGACGTAATTTGCGAATGCAACTTTGAGCCGTCCCTTAACGTGCCAATATCCGATAGAAATTTGGCCCATTAAATATTTGTATGATTGTGCATATTAATCAGTATTCAGTCGCCGTTTCAGGATGCAACTGATAGTTTGTTTCCGCTTTAATGTTTACCATAGTAACAATTACCACAATAATAATAGAATAAGAAAAAAATAAGGAAGTAACTATATTAAAATATTTGTATATTCTAAAATAAGTCCTGAACTCCAAGTACCAAAACTTTTCTGCTAACCTCTTGGATTTGCTTGGTCCTCGATTGTATAAACTTCATGATCTTTAAGTTATTCGCTATAGGGATTAGTGACACATTTAAATTTTACATGTGATAAATTAACCCAGCCAATTTTCGTTATAACTCCGGGTCTACCTATTATGATCATCTGAGTTTTGTTTGGATTGAGTGTGAGGCAAAATGATTTGCACTATAAGTTATTAAGATTATTATTAATTACAAAAATAGCATTTGGCAAATCAGAAAGGATGGCTTACGTATAAATTATTTTTTATTTAAAACCTTATGCACAGTTAAATACATAAGTGGACTTAATACTACATGGCATTCTCTATCAGTCAACCCAAATTGGTTGGATGACTCCTCATTTGAAGGGTTGCATGAAAAGATTAATTAATAGACTTTTAATTAAATGAACAACCGCTGACGTTATTTTAATCAAAAATAAAATATAGTCATACTATACATATAAATAAATAGTAATATATATTTAACGCAAAATAAAGTTTCATAGGTACATAATTATACACATAATATATACATAATATATTACTTACAGTAATTAAATAAACATAAAATAAATCTGTAGATCATTATCGTAAATGAGGTAAAAAGTGGATAAAACTGCAGTTACGTAATTGATGAACATTGCGAATAATAAAGGCGATAAAACACCACCTTGTGCCACACCGGTAAAATAGACCAAGCTGATGCACTCTCTCCTGTTTGAATATACTGTTGACGCCCTTTAAAGTAACTACTAAACCAGTCCAACACGGATGTGGATATGTTAAGAGACTTCTAAAGACCCAACAGTATGTCATGATCTACAGATTAAACGCATTGCTGAAATCAAGCAATGCCAAAACTATGATTTTTTTAATATCCATCTGTGAACGCCATCTGTGAACTTTATTAAAGCAATTTATGTTCCAGTTTATGTTATGTATGTTTTTATATAAGTTATTACCCCTGTTGGTCCATAAGCATTATCTGTCCATCCAGGTATCGGCTCCTTAGTCGTTGATATCACTGAAACAATAATTAGGATTTTAAGCACCTACATTAATTTTTTGTATGTCTCCGTTGCCAGAATTTGTGTTTAGCTAATATCACTAATACTAATTAAGAAAAAAAGAAAACAAGCACAAATGCACACAATATTCGCGTTTAACGCACGTATATCCATTACGTATGGATGGAGCTTCTGCCTGACTCTAGTACGATAAAACGACGATATTCAAGTGTGTGTAGTTTTCTATTTGTGAATTCTAGGCATCACCATATGGTGGACGTTCCACGTACGAACAAACGAACGTACGTACGAACAAAGAATAGAATGAATATATATATAGAATGAATAGTAGGATTGTTTTTGTTAAGTTTATTTAAACCAGTTGACAACCAAGAAAAATCAAAATCAAAAATTAAGAAATAATTAATGGGCAAGGCGTTCGCGCGGTATTAACAGTAACGTCACGTTGACGCGATGTATAAAAAGTTTTATTACTTTACAATTATTCAATATTTTATCATTATCATATTTGAAAAAAAAACACGGTGACATGTCAACCGACTTTAACAGGTCTTTATTTTTTGTTACTACGATTTATTTCTTACAACTAAATGCCTAAATACTATCAGTATAAGCTAAATAAACCTTTAATCAACCTAATACGTAATTACACAAGACACACGCGACAATAATTACTTTTGGCGCTAAAGTGAAATAATTTTACAAACTAAATAATTATAGACTATTTGAATATTTTTAAAGAATGATGAAAGAAATATACCAAAGAGTATTAGCCACTTAACTTTTCATACTAAAGTAGTTTGTATTCTTAGTAATTTGTATTTGAAATTCAATGGTAACGCGGCTTGATCCGGTCTCTTGGTTATCAACAGAACTAAGATATCGCGCGCGGTTTGATCGAGCCTACTGGTTCTATAAGGGTTAATGAATGAGAATTAGCGTTTATCTCAAATGAGCCAATATTTTTACAAAATATATTATACAGTGAGTTTTCGAGTTTTTCTCGCAGGAAAATTCTTGAGACAAGATCATAAATTGCCCTCACAGCTCTCCCTTTCCCAACAAAAATATAAAATATTATTGAAGTGAAATTTTAGATAAAAATACTAATAAACCAAATGCTGTGAAATTCACTGAAATTAACAATTTTCGCTATAAGTTACATATGGCTCACTTTTAAGTGTTAAATTATACATACCGACTGATGGTCTGTAGATGGCTACTGGTAGCCCTTTTGAGTATTCCCGTACAATATGTTCCGCTGCTGATTTTGTTAACGCGTATGTATTTGGATAGTTTCCAACCAGTCTGAAAAAATAATTTGTTGATACATATAATAAAATCGTAGGAAATTTAAAACTGTACATTGAATATTGTTTTAAAAGAATACTTGGGGCGTGATCTACAGTCGATATCGAAGCCAGAAATATAGTTTTAGAATTTTTGTCTGTTTGTCTGTCTGTTAAAAAAATAGATCAAGAACACCCACAGCCCAACAACAAGACTACACCTCAAAAGTACGACAGCGATGCTTTCACATTTTTAGATAAGTTTGTGGAACTATTCCTCTATAAATCTTTATTCTGCAAAGACTTCTATGTACTAACAAACTGGATGTGTTCCATTAACTGTACCTCCGTTAGAGCTCGTTGCATGAAACGCGTAAGTGCCATGAAATTTACGGCACTTACGAACTTTTGGTCATGAATATGTAGTATACTTTGTCATACACAGTAACGCTGTTTAATTTTGACTTTATTGACGATATACAGCGATGTAGGAGTGTTAACGATATGGATTATTACTCCATACTCTATACCCTGAAGTACTCTATACTCTGCTTTTCTGTCAGATTGGTATCGCTATTGGTATGTCACAGCTGTAATGCCTTACATACACAAAATAATTGTTAATAATGTGTAATCTATACATATAATAAAATCGAAAGTGAAAACTGTACATTGAATATTTTTTTATAAGAATACTTGGGGCGTGATCTACAATCGATATCGGAGCCAAAAATATAGTTTTTAGAATTTTTGTCTGTTTGTCTGTTTGTCTGTATGCATGTCCGGGGTAAACTCAAAAAGTACTGGATGGAATTACTTCAAATTTTGCATGAATATTACTAACAGGTCGGGTCAACATAATATCTACATATTATCACGCTATCACCTACGGGGGAGGAGCTGTGCGGAGTAAACGAAGTCCGCGTGGACAAAGTCGCTGGCAACAGCTAGTGATATATAAATAATTACACGTTTATTAACATCTTTTTTCCGTGGGGGTGGTTTTCTTTTAGTATTAGAGATATATAACATAATTATTACATATTATACAACAATTAAAATGAGATTAACAAACTATCTTTACAACCTAAATGTTGACCTAAGATAAAATAATTTGTAATAAATCTAAGATAAATAAAATACAAGTCACTACAAATAATGACTACCAAAAAAAATTATAACTATTTATATTATAATTCAAAATATTTACCCTGGAGTCATGTTGATGAGGATCTTCTCGTTCATATTCTCTGCTAGATAAAGAAGATTTTCCGCAGTCACTGGCATTTCATAGAATTTTTCATCAATATTTTTTTCAACGCAATTGCTGCAATACACAAAAATACAACGTTACTCAGAACTTAAAACATTATCTTTCATTCATATGAACGATAACGAAATTATGTAAATTTTTTTTCATCTACCATATAGACATTGGTTATTAGTTGGAGATATACATTCAAAATATTATAGACTGAAATAAAAAGATTTATTGGTATATCACATAAATGCAGTGTTTTTTTCTGATATACAGTGTGCTATATTAGGAGAATTAGGCTACAAGTTCTAAGGCATTCATCACTCAAATTAAATATATACAAGGAAACCGTATGTAACCGAATACATTTGATGTACGTTCGTAAAAATATTTGCTTGTTAAAAAAATAGTGACGTACACTCACTAAATACGAGGAACAAAAACAATCTTGTTGTGCATGCATCTCGTCTCCGCAGAATAGGCGTAGGGATGTGACGACCCCATCACCCACTGGTGGGATAATTTTTGTAACAAAAATTAATTAACACCGGTGCAGTCAGTCAACAAAATTAGTGGTAGTGCCATACTGCATTTTGCAACTGAATAGGCTGGCATGCCCGGGGAGATACCACTCTCTCACTTAACACCGACGTAAAGCAGCTGCTCGGCTGCTGCATTTCGTTCGGTTTATGAGAGTCCTGGAGGCCTAACCCTCCCCCCCCCCCGCACATTATGAATGCATGATTTAAAAAAAATCTACCCCGTAGGGGTACCACTTGCACCAGCAGTGGAGAATCCCCCCCCTGGGCGTCGTTGCTGTCGCTGACTCCGTCGCTGATATGGTGCTGCAGGGCATGGAACTTTTCATTCCGTCTTCTGCGGTGCCCATCGGTAGCAGGTCTCAGCCTTGGTTTGGTCGCCACTGCAAAGTGGCCTTACGCCGAAAGCAGGAATGCTACCGAGCTTGAGCTGCTACGTTGGCATCTCAAGATGTAAAAACTAGCGCATTACGAGAGGAGTACAATTCTTCCTCAAGGTTCTTCAAAAGAGCCAAGGCAAAAGCGGAACACATTGGCAGTATTGGTGAGAAATTAGTCCGCCTTCCTTCGAAAACTCGTGCATTCTGGTCTCTCGCAATGCTGTCTTTTCTGCTCTCTCAATCCTCATTTCCATACTTGCACAGAGATGATACCTCTCTGGGCCATACCGCAAAGGAAAAAGTCGATCTTCTGGGCTCGTTCTTTGCAGCCAACTTGACTCTGGATTACCAAGGGAACGCACCGCCTACCATCCCGCAGTATGATAGTTTCATGCCAGAACCACAATTTCGGCAGTCATCTGTGCGTAAAGCACTACTTTACTTGGACATCCACAAGTCGAGGGGGCCTGATGGGATCCCTCCGATTGTGCTTAAAGTATGTGCTCCAGAGTTGGCGCCAGTATTGACACACCTATTCCGGCTCTCCTATTCACTCAGCGTACCAGCGTACCGAATTCATGGAAAATAGCTTTAGTGCATCCCATCTCTTAAAAAAAGATCACTCTAATCCATCAAACAATCGTCCAATAGTCATAACCTCCTTGTTCTCCAAAATCATGGAGACACTTGTAAACTGACAGCTCCTGAAGTATTTAGAAGAGCACTAGCAGATTAGTGATCGTCAGTACGGTTTCCGTCGTGGCCGCTCAGCCGGTGATGTTCTAGTATACCTGACGCATCGGTGGGTGGAAGCAGTTGAGTCAAAGGGTAGCCATTGACAGTTAGTTTAGACAAAGCGAAGGCCTTTGATCGGGCATGGCATAAAGCGCTTCTCTCGAAGCTGAATTCCTATGGACTTCCCGAAAAATTATGCAAGTGTATCACCAGTTTTTGGCTGATCGGAGCATCAAGGTCATAATCGACGGTACATGCTCCGAGCTTGAACCTGTCAATTCAGGTATTTCCCAAGGCTGCGTGTTATCACCGACACGGTTTCTTCTGCATATCAATGATATATTGCAAATTAGTAACATACATGCCTATGTGGACGACAGTACTGGTGATTTTACATACTCCAGCCGTAGCGGTATTTCTCAAAAACACTTCGAAGAGGGCCGGTACAAGCTTGTGTCTGCACTCGAGAATCGACTAACCGATGTCTCAGGATGGGGTCGTCAAAACCTTGTTACATTTAACCCCAATAAGACGCAACTTTGTGCGTTTACCACAAAAAATAACACTATATTGTGTCACCTCAGTTTGAGAACACTCTCCTGGCAGCCTCAGCCAGTATTGGAATTCTGGGAGTCGACATATCGAACAACGTTCAGTTCCGCGGTCATTTGGACGGAAAGGCTAAATTAGCCTCCAAAAAGCTTGGTGTACTCAGCAGAGCAAAGCCAGTTGTGCTTTGCTTTCTTCACGCCAGCCCATCGCATCTAACATTACAAGGCCCAAATTCGACCTCACATGTAGTATTGTTCTCACCTCTGGGCCGGAGCTCCTCAATACCAGCTTCATCCTCTTTATCGCATTCAACGTAGAGCGGTTCGAATTGTCGACGACCAGGCTATTTTTAATCGGCTGGACTCTTTGGCGTTACGCAGAGATGTAGATTCGCTCTGCATCTTTTACCGTATCTATCATGTGGAGTATTCTGACGAGTTGTTTGAATTAATTCCTGCCGCTAAATTCCATCATCGGATATCGCGTCAAAATATAAAGTTCCATCCTCACCTCCTTGATGTCTGGAAATTCACAACCGTGCGCTTTTGTCGGCACTTTTTGCCTGGCACTACTTCGAGGAATTAATCCAGCTGTAAGATTCCCGGCATCGCAGATGTTCATGGGCGATGAGATCACTTATATATATATATATATATATATATATATATATATATATATATATATATATATATATATATATATAAACATCTAAATTGTACATGCCGTCCCAGTAAGTTCTTAAGAACTTTTATTAATTTCTTCACTCTACATTTATAAACATAGAATATTTGTTGAAATTGCTTTAGAGTTTTTTAATTTACAAGTTAGGCCTTGCGATCGTAGTAGAAGAAGTACTATTTATATAGTACGATACGCTATTAAAAATGTTTTATAAGTTTTTTACTGCACAAGAAATAAGAAACTTATAAAGTACCTCTAATTAGTCATTCTAAGACAAATCTACTAACTTTATTACAAACCAAATGTTAACAACTTCTTTCGTGTGACTCAAATATATTGTTATCGTCTAGTGAAAAGTTACCTATTAATTTTGCAGGTTAAAGTAGCTTTCTTACGGTGCAAGAAATTTCAAGCATAAAAATTTTGATTATATTTTTTACAAACATATAAATCTTTTTTATTCATTATATTACATCATCAAATCAAACACATTTGACTACCTCGTGATATAGGTCTAGGGGATACCCTATATAGCACAGATTATGAGATTCCGGGTTCAATCCTCGGGCTGTGACAAAAAAAAATATTGAGCTTTTCCTAAAATCCAAAATTCTAGAAGTAGCACGGAGACTGGCTCTGGCGGGTGGTGTGCTACACTTATGCACATGTTTACATACTCAGATGAGCACGTAAAGCCGTAGATCTTGGTTACCGCTAGAAGTTGTCCATATTCGTTGTCAGATTAGCAAAATGTGGCGATCACCATTACCAAACGACAAACCGGCGAGTTGTGGTAAACTGAAAAATCTATAGACCTTAGGTTTACTCGCCTACTCCACAAGGGAATCGGGATTGATGATACTTTTACGTAGTATAGACATTTATAATATAGACTTCACATGTCCTTTTATATTATAATGCTTACCGATAGTTGTTCCTAATAAAAAGTATCTTCACGCCCGTATCCCCGAAAGGGTAGGCAGAGGTACAACAAGTGCACCCACGATTAGCCGAAGATACTTGGTCCCACTATGTGATAGGTGGCAAGCCTATCGCCAACCGGGCACTTTCCAATCCCGGGCAATGTTGTTTTTATCAGAAAACTGAAAAAACACATTTCTGAATTGCCCGACCCAGGAATCGAACCCGGGACCTCTGTGGTCAACTCCGACACCGGAAAATAATTATTATAATTCCTAATAATTATTATAATGTTTAAAACTTAAGTATTTGTAAGACCAGATTGTATCACTTATATTAATAGCATAAGCTAAATACCTATAAGCAGTGGAGAAGTGTACGTAAGCCCGTAATTTCTTAAAACATCTAGCTAGATTAAGCATCTCCCGGGAACCTCTCACGTTTATTTCCGTTGCCACTTTCAAAGTTTCATCGAATCTCACAGTCGCTGCTCCGTGGAAGACGAATTCTACCTGGAATAAGTAAATATTTTTGACGTGACAACGTCTTATAATTCGATAGAGCTGGCTGCACGCACGAAAAAACATGACTCATGCGGCGTTACCTCGCTCTGAGGCGTTCCGTAAATGCTACGTTCCATTAGTATTTTCTTAAGACGTTGTCACGTTCAACTATCGTCTGTAAACCAACCTTACAAACAACCGATTTTTTTATAAAAGACGGGGTAGAGTTATGAGGCTAATCAAAAGTTAACTCATCGAAATCATCCATAGCCAACTTAACACTACTAGAGGACATGCAATTTTTTATAATTAGAGCTGGCAGACAAGCAAACGAGCCGTCTGGTTGGAAAGCGGTCCTAATACCCATGGACATCCACAGCATAATAGATGCGCTGCTGACTCTTAAGAAATTCATTAATCCTCCTCTTAAAAGATCCAATGTTATGTTTTTCAGGAAATATAGATTTACGGAGTTCATTCCATTCAATCGCGTTTGCGGCTTTTTAATAAAGTGTTGTAATATTGAAGATGACACAAAAAGAACGGCCTCTGATTGAGCTGTGGGGCCGCGTGAGATACATAACGCGACCCAAACCCTTGTCCCCACGTAATGTAGATTTAAAAGCTACCACGCGGACTTCATCGGCCTTTTCCAATTTGAACAAATGAGCAGAAGCGGCGCGTGCTATTAGCTGTTTCTAGGGTCGGCAATTGGTGGAGGTTCATTTTTCTCTATTCCCCGTGACAGTTGAAACCACGAGAAGACTGCCTGTGTCCTGATTATTTCTGCAGCTAGTTCGGCCACCACTTTCCTATTCACCGAATCAACCAGCCAGCTACAAAGCTAAGCCCAAGACCCGTCAGCTCATTTCATCGCCGAACCTCAAGTGCTCCTAGAATTTCTCGATTACCTCAATAGTCCTTGATAGCACCTTAAATCAATTTCTGCTTTTTTTTTAATTTTCTCGAATTTTCTTGTTTTTTTTTTATTTTAAACAAAATTTTACATAAAATTATTTTTAACAAAATGCGTAAACATATTTTTCTGCTTAAGAATCAGAGTTAGCGCTTTTCTTAAAAAATTAATTCGTGTTCAATCGAAAAAACCCTGCCAAATAATGACAAATATGATCTCACAGAAGGATAGTCCAGGGCAAAAAGTGCCCTGGGATCGTATCGCTGTAAATTTTCAGATATCGAGGTAGTGATTGTAAAGCATTAAATTTTTATGTAATATCCAATGGGATTCAGTACCATAGATTAATCCTAATATTTTCCTGGACTACTCTTTCTAATAAATGCAATGGAAGATGTAGAGCGAACGTCAAAAAATCAAGTCAATTAAAAAAGTCGACTGTCATCGAAGACGCTGGTAGTGACTCGATAGCCAATCGGTCGCCTTTTACGACCTACCTGGCAGAATGGCAGTTGGCCTATTCTTCAAAGGAGGCCGGGACCAACACGGCGTAAGCTGTATCGGAGATCACCACCCGGCAGTTAGTAATCCATATGAGAATGAATAAGTATTATAAAGCCGTAGAGTGTAGGCAATGGGCCGGTATGAGGTGGCCGGATCTGATCAAGATGTAAAAATCAAAGGAGACCCCAGTAATACAACAGTCCACTCAAAACTCATGATTTACGGAGCATTATCAGGAGAGTCGAATTGCACTTAAATTCCGAGTTTTCCGAGTTTAACCAAGTGCCGACAATGTAGAGTATAAATTATATCGAATTAGATTTAGAATTCTTATGGGGTCAATGAATTTACATGTACCTACTTCTTCATTCAATTTGTTTCTGTCTTCATTGCTGATACCAAGATTCATCAAACTAATATCTCCGTCGATAACAGCAATTTTGTTGATGAAATCAGGGTATTCTTTCTTTAATCTATCGTAAACCTGTGAAATAATTATATTAATATGAATTGACTTATCTTTATTAAATTTAATAAAAAACTTACACAATGTATCAATAGGTAGTGCTTACGAAATAGCTGGTATCTGTAACGTATATGTATAAATTTTTTTGTAATATAGGCCTATGATGTCGAAGTATCTGGATGGTAGCATTATAAAAACACTTTAGCGAATATCTGGATGGTAGCATTAAAAAAAACTACAGTGGGGACCACATATCGACAAATTAATGTAGAATTAAGTAGACTGAGTTCAGCAGCATTTGCAGTTGAAAAAATGAGACAGATTAGTGATGTAGACACTGCGAAAATTGTGTATTTTAGTTATTTTCATAGTATTATGTCTTATGGGATTCTACTATGGAGAAATTCCACTGATATAAATACAATCTTTGTATTACAAAAAAAGAGCTGTAAGAACTATTTACAATCTCAGTCCACGAGTTTCTCTAAAAGAAAAATTTCAAGAAATTAATATTTTAACCGTACCATCACAGTTTATATTTGAAAACTTGATGTATATTCGTAAAAATATTTCTTCATTTAAGAAAAATAGTGATGTACATAATGTAAACACAAGTAACAAAAACAATCTTGCTCTGCATGTATCACGTCTCCACAGAATAAGTAACTCTTTTATGGGGCAATCTATACGCTTTTATAATAAACTTCCAAATGCTATTAAAGATCTACCAATGCACAAATTTAAAAAAATGTATCAAATCTAAACTTTGTAAAAAAGGTTACTATAAAATATCTGAATACTTGGATGATGATTAATTGCTCCTCATAGCAGTCTCATAGTAATTATAATATATTATTCATAAATACATTGTAATTGTAATTGTAAAAACATTGTTTAAAAAAAATTTATATGCACAAAAAAGACAAGCCCGCTGAGTTTCTTCTGCTGAATCTTCTCAGTGTGTGGCCACGTTTCCAATCCGGTAGTAACTCAAAAAATATTGACTCGTCAAAAGTGCCTGTAAAGGATAATTTGAATAAAAATGTTTTGACTTTGACTTTGACTATACTGACTACAATAACCTGTTATGCTGGAGCGAAACACTGACGTTATTGTAGCAGAAATGGGCAAGAGTTATGCTCTTGTGCTAAGGATAATTACCTATTGTAAACAATAAAATACAACCAGCAACGCTTGTTCCAAGCAAGAACAATATTATGTTACTACTAGTGGTATCAATTACATTGATTGCAACAACCTCCAGTTTGGGTTCTTTGCATAGCGCCATTTATTGGATATTTTCCTAACCCAATGACTAAACAGTTCAGAAATTATGTCGATAAACTGAGTTTCAGTGCCAACTGTTAGTAACTTATGGAACCTTATGGAGATTTATAAACTTGATCGTTATCATAAACAAAAAAAATTGCAATAATCTTTTTTTATATATCATAAGATAGCAAACAAGCAGATGGGTCTCCTGATGGAAAGAATCAACCATCGCCTATAGACACCAAAGGTGTTAATGGTGCGTTGCTATCTTGTGGCGAGGTCTAATGCCACATGCATAAGTTTACCAGCTACCTTATCCTCCAAACCAGAACACGACAGTGACATGCACTGACGCTATTGCGACAGGAATAGGGAAGGTGGTGGTATCAGACCCGGGCGAGACAATGCAGAATTCTACCACCTAGCAATCTGCTATTTTCATCGATATAAACAAGGCCCTTGATCAAGTCAATTACAAAATACTCCCGGAAAAATGTTAAAATTCACATGTACAAGGCCCTGTATTAAAATGATTGGAAAGCTACCTCACTAATCACACTCAGTATGTATAAATATCGAATTTTGCCCAAAATTTTAGCGTTTATGTTTTTCATTACAAAAGTAATTATACTGAGTGTTCCTTGAAAAAGCATAATCGAATTCTTACAATTTCTTATACAAATAAACAATTTGCCGAATGCATCTTAAAATAAATTTATTTTATTTGGAGATGACATATCAATTGGAATTCCATATTGTGACAAATACGAACTACGAAACAAAAATAGATAATACTGTGAACCAAATAATGAACTGGCTCAAAAATAATAATTTTAACGTAAATTTTGTTAAAAACAAACAATATAAGATTCGCAAATGGGAAACCTTACCATTCGACACTAAGTGTTTAACAGAACAGAAACATATTAAAAGAAATGGACAAGACAAATCTTTTAAGTTTATTTGTAGATAACAAATGTAACTGGAAATCCTAAGTGAGTAGTGTTTCCTCAAAACTGAATAGTTATATTTTCTTATTAACTAGAGTCCAATCTCCGACACAGCAAAATGCTGCGTTAACTACTTACCACGGATATATTGGGTTGGGGAAGATTAAACTATGACATTCTCATTCTCAATTCAACCACTAACTAAAGGATATTCATCGCATAAAAATGTATTCGTCGAATTTGTGGCATAGGGTTTTTGTTTGATATTTGTACTTGAACATCTTATCGTTAACTGCCCTATACATCTATGAAGCAGTTTTATTCGTGAGAAAATATACCTAAATAGGTATTACTTCTGTTAAATAACAGAGATGATCCCGAAAACAGATTTTTTAATTCAAGGGATCCCATAAGATTAAATATAAGATAAGATAAGATATTATTTATTTGTCAGAATAAGGTACAAATTATACAGTTGGTTAAATACAAGTTTAACAGCATCAAACTTATTTTATGGTCTAAGAGCCGGTAAAGATCGTCCTTCACCGATCTGATAACCATATGAGACGTATATTTTACCAAATATTATCTATAAACATATATGCCTATAATTACTTGCCTATCCAAAAATGCTCATGGCAAGTTTTTAGCTTGGCAACAGTACTTTGAGTACGATTTTTTGCAGGCAAGTATATGTGACTGATTTTGTAATAAAATAATCTAAAATTTGATATAACTTTCGATAAGTTAGCAGATCGATGTACTCACCTATATTGACTTACCTGTTCACTTTAACAGTACTTTGAGTACGATTTTTTGCAGGCAAGTTTATGTGACTAATTTTGTAATAAAATAATCTTAAATTTGATATAACTTTCGATAAGTTAGCAGATCGATGTAGTCACCTATATTGACTTACCTGTTCACACCTGCTTGCCAGGTAGCCATCCACAGAAATGTGTAGGCAAGCCTACCTAGGCATATTCTGTGTGTTAAAAATTATCAGTGAAATAATTTTCATTTAGTTATCAAAAGTATGAAAGTGATGAAAAAAAAAAAAAACGATTAAAGTTAATTTAATTTAAAATAGCCATGAGCACTTTTGGATAGGCAAGAAATTATAGGCATATTTGTTTATAAATAATATTTGATAAAATATACGTCTCATCTGGTTATCAGATCGGTGAAGGACGATCTCCCACTGTCTCCTCTACTACTACTCATTGAATGTGCAAATACATGTCTAAAATTTACATTAACAATTATTATTATTAACCTAGCTGAATTAAAAATTAAGAATATTCATAGAGTATTTCAAACTAATAAATTAAAAATTAAGAATATTAATGAAGTTCCTCACATTAAAGAAATTCGCAAGTGATTGATAAAATATTCACTATAATATATACATTCGAAGAATATTTTTCATGTAAAAAAGGTCCACAAACATGTCTATAAAACTATTTTACAAAAATATTTTAATTAGGACATGATATTTAATAATCGCTTTAAATGAATATTTATTGTATTGTATTAAATAAAATATTATTACATGAAAATATGAAAAATGTTTATATAAGTGTAGATTTATTTAAAGTAATTTTTGCTTGATGTTAGTTATAATGCATTGTATTTAATTATTAAATCATTGATTATTTATTAATTGAACCAGAATTGTATAATTTCGAACATATTATGATACACTATTTGAAACATCACGGAAAAATTGGTTGAATAGTTTCAGAGTCCACCGTGGACTAAAAAATATCGTCACACACGATTTTTTTGCGGGATAGGCAGAGTAAACCGAACGTCTATAGAATTTCTGGTTAACCGCAATTAACCGGTTTACGGTTGGCGAGATAAGTGGTGATACTCATCGCTGAATTTGCTGACATGTTAACGATTATCGACTATTTTTAGCGATAATTAGGACCGACAGCTTTACGTGCTCATCTGAGGCACGGGAGAGGTAAAATACACCACTCCGCCAGACTCCGAACTGCTATTGAGGGTTATATTTTCTAAAAAATGTTGAAAAAATCTCAATAACATTTTTTCACAATGTAATATGATCTACAAATGTATAAAATTTTTGACAGTGAGGAGCGTTCACGCATATGCGCGGTAACACGTTTCCTTCCCAATTACGTGTCTATTAGTATTTATGTGGTCGGTGGTACTAATGAATATCGATTAACAATGACCTTAACCCGCCATTGGTGACGTATATGTCTGAGAGACTGGGTGATTCGAAATATTCGAATAAATTTCTCACCCGGATTTCGAGTAACTGCCTCATTTTGAGTCACACTGTTTGGATACTACTCATGAATTTGCTACGGATGCACGTGCCAAGTATCAGCTCCAACCCGGTCCGTAAGACCAGCATCTTTATAATATTTTCATATAGTAAAATACATGTAATATTTTTAACTTCCCGCTACGTAGTACGTAGTGTACGTAGATAGGAAATTACTGAATTTGCCCCGATTTTCGAAAATTGAGTTTTCACAGGATCTCCACGTTTTGAGGTCCTAGGAATCTTTTACGACTATTTTCGCGATGACATCAGTATTTCTGTATGTACGTATGTGTGTGTGTGTGTGTGTGTGTGTGTTTATGTGTGTATGTAAACATCTCATAACTTTTGAACGGCTGGACCTATCGAAACGCGGTTGATGGCATTCGATTGGATTCTGCTCAACTTAGACTTCCTGAAAATTTTAACCAAATCGGTCCAGCAAATTTTGAGAAATTTTGAAAAAACCTCAAAAAAATTTTTGGCGAAACAGTATTTTTTTAACATAACTTCCAGATTAATGTACCGATTAAGTACAAAAACTACTACTACTACTAATCAGCTCTATTTCTCAAAAAACTACATCTAAAGCATTAATTGCATCAAAATCGGTTTATTCGTTTGGGAGAAATCGTTGACGAAAAATTAAAAAAAAAGTGTTTTTTCGACATAACTTCAAAACTTTTCAACCAATCATTTTTTGGTATTCTACAATATTTTAGTCCTAAAAAATTACGTCAGACGGCATTTCAAGAATCAAAATCGAATTAAATTTTCAAAAGTTACAGCTTTTCAAATATTAAATTTAAATTATTTAAATTATTCTAATTTTTCTGTGTACAATAAAGTATTAAATAAATAAATAAATAAATAAAATTACGTCATTTTTAGCAAATTTACTTTATAATTTTTAAAATAATTTTCAGGCTAATACACAGATGGACTTAAAAATCTTATCAGCTGTTCTTCTTTAAATACCTTTAACCTGCGTCAAATACCTTTAATTGGATCAAAATTGGCCAATTTGTTTACGATTTATTAATGATAAAAATATTTGAAAAAAATGTTTTTTGACATTGCTACGAAATTTTTCAACCTATCTATTATTTAGCTAAAGCAATATTTTAGATCTCAAAAATTGAGTTGAATGTCATTTGAAAGATCAAATTCAATCAGCGTTCCCAAAATATACAACTTTTCAAAAATCTATATACTGCCATTTTAACAAAATAGATGTTCGAACTGAAAAAATCCATGTTTATAGTTTTTAAGCTATTGCATAGCTTCTATCGCGGGCCTTGAGCGTGGAGACCGAATCCAGAAATTCCATAACGAAAAAACTAACACCCCCCACTCCGACCGGTACAGCGGTGATACTTTTTAGTTTTTCCATCTATCAATAAATACCAGAACTTTTAATGACTTTTTGAAATGTCACGCTTGTCTCTTTAGTTCAGCAACCCGCCTTTAGGTGGCATTGGTTGTATTGGAAAACTACCGTAATCAGCTGTTTCTGAGGAAGTATATAGGTGTATAGGTATTTATTTTATTTTAATTTTAAAAAAATTGTTTTTTTATCGGTCACCACGCTCAAAGTATAACTTGAATTAATATCAAAGAAAAAAAAAAAACAAAGAAAAAAATACTGCATAAATAAAATAAATATATAATTGTAATTGCATAAGTTGATAAAAAATGCAATAGCTTTACCGCGGCAGTCTCCGCGTGCCACACGTCTTTTTTTACTCTTTTGAGCTTAAAATACCTTAATTTAGCGGGAAGTTTCAGCGATGGCCTGTAGGGTCTCAACCGTATACACATTTTTTGCTACAAGGATATATATTTTTGTTTATTTTCTAAAATTTTGCAATGTCCTAAGATTGAATGTCCTAAGGTGAAAGGCTGGTTTTAATAAAAAAAATAAACATTTTATTTTAATAAAAAAAAAAAACATTTTATTAATTACAAATTTTTAATAAACATAATGGGTATATAGAATATTTTAGTGTCGTGAGTATAATTTTTTAATAAGTAATAAACAACCTGTAATCTATTGAATGTTTGTGTTTTATTTTCATAAATGTGTTTATAATTAAACCTAACTGACTAAAAGTAGGATAACTTGCTAATGGTTAGCAAAATCTTTGGTTTGAAACCCTGGTCTGTGAGACCGGCGTCACCGATGTTGTAAGTGAAATTGACGTCACCAATGGCGGGTTAAGTATACCGATCGAGAGAGAGATGCTTCCTTGGCGCGTGCATTTTTTAGAAGCAGACTTTTAACATTACTTTTGCGTTCTTCTTTAGTAATTACGACTGACGTAATTATTACAGAATAACGCAAAATAAATGCTATTCTTTACTTAATCACAACTAAAATACGTTAGTTATTAGTACAGATGTTTAAAGTTGTAATGTAGGGCAGACTTACCACGTCGTCGAATTGTTTTTGCAACCTTTCCGCGATACTTTTGTTCTTCTTTGGTCTTGCTAGCAAGTACAATTTCTTTATTTCTGGGCATGATCTGAAAATGAAACAAATTATAATGAGAAAGAATATTATCACACTAAATTATTATTGAACGCACTTTTATTAGTAGCGGTAGATGCAGGGCTGACAGGGCTCGGAGTTGTACTTTTCCAAATATGAAAGGACGGGGTCAAAAGATCTTCGAAGTTTGCATCTCGTTCCTTGAACACGAGCAAGCATTAAATCAAAGTAAGGAAGGAAGGAATGCAAGAAATCAATGCTCATTATTTTTGGTGTCAAAAAATTTCACCAAAATTTATGGTAGGCAGGAAAACCTTTAACCTGAAAACAGACCACAGAACTCTTTTAACCACATTTAACGAAAACAAATGTATATCAGTTATAACAGCATCACGATTAGTTTATTATGCAATTTTTTTAATCAGTGTATATTTATCTTCAATTCGAATCCCTTACGGGATAGGTAGAGAGAATTGAGTGCTATATATTACGGTCCAGACATACTTGCCTTGTTTCTTAAACATTAATTTTTTTTTTATATTATTAGATAGCAAACAAACAGATGGGTTTCTTGATGGAAAGAGTCAACCATCGCTTATGGACACCAAAGATGTTAATGGTGCGTTGCTATCTTGTGGTGAGGTCTAATGCCACATGCATAAGTTTAACAGCTACCTTACCCTTTACTAAATTGAAATACGAGAGTGACTAGCACTGTCGCTATTGCTGCAGGAATAGGTAAGGCGGTGGTACCAGACCCGGGCGAGATAATGCAGAACTCTACTACTCTGAAATGACTCACATAGCCAATCGGACGCCTTTAATGACTTGCCTGACAGAATGGAAGTTGACTTATTCTTCAAAGGAACCCGAGACCAACACGGGGACATCATAACTCTCTTCATGCAAACACGCCAGTTTCGGAGACTCTTGCGACAATCTTCAGATAGCATTCAACTACTTTGTTTATGGTACGTCAGCCTTGGTCTCCGCCGTACCTACATTATCCACATTATTATTGTATGTCTATTTTGTTACTCTTACATCTGCCATTCTTTAAACATGTCCAAAGCAACATGCCCTTTCTTATTTTTACACCGATACTATTTTTCAATTCCAACCTCTCTCTCACCTACGTATTACAAACGCGATCTGCTAGTGTTACACCATAGATTTTTTGTAACACTCTCATTTCGGCTGAGTTAAGATTTTAAAGTAGTTTCCTTAACGTTCCATTCACTCTGTTACTTGCACAGTCTTCTTTCTATATCAGTTTATCACCGTATAACCACAGAATACTTAGAAACTAACAGAAGTAAATGTTACATACAAGTAATATTCGAGCGTAGCATACAAAGACACCTCTCACGGAAGCGATATCTCCGACTGGCGCGGAACAAACTGTCCCGAACCATTCCGAGATATCGCGTCCGTAAGAGGTGTCTATGTGTGCCTTGCTCGAATATTTTTTTTTTTATATCATAAGATAGCAAACAAGCAGATGGGTCTCCTGATGGAAAGAGTCAACCATCGCCTATAGACACCAAAGATGTTAATGGTGCGTTGCTATCTTGTGGCGAGATCTAATGCCACATGCATAAGTTTACCGGCTACCTTACCCTCCAAACCGGAACACGACAGCGACAAGTATGTAGATTGACTACTGTTAGTCTCCAGTATACTGTGGTATAACTATCAAATACAGTATACGTACGAGTTAAAGGATTGATTAGCACGGTCCCGACCTCCTTTGTAGAATAGGCCAACTGCCGTTCTGCCAGGCAGGTCGTAAAAGGCGACCGATTGGCTATCGAGTCACTACCATCGTGGCTACTAGGTGGTAGAGTTCTGCATTGTCTCGCCCGGGTCTGGTACCACCGCCTTACCTATTCCTGCCGCAATAGCGTCAGTGCTTGTCGCTGTCGTGTTCCGGTTTGGAGGGTAAGGTAGCCGGTAAACTTATGCATGTGGCATTATACCTCGACACAAGATAGCAACGCACCATTAACACCTTTGGTGTCTATAGGCGATGGTGGACTCTTTCCATCAGGAGACCCATCTGCTTGTTTGCTATCTTATGACATAAAAAAAAAAAATTGAAACCCAAGATACACAATCAGTGTCTCAAAAATGTCCTCCGAAAATGAGCGCACAATTTTAAATTGTCAATTATTTAAAATAGAATCGCGTCGGTCACTGGCGCTTTAATTCGCTCTTGCGTGTCAAAGTTTCGAGAGGTTAATACGAGAGGTTAATAGAATAACTAATATTCAAATAGGAACGCATTTGTTTACTTGTTTTTATGTTAATAAAAAACTAATAGGTAGGTGCTTACGTGTGTTCATAATTTGAAGGTTATAATTTTCGTCACTTTCGGTAAACACGTCAATATTAAAACAATTATTTATTGTTGCCATTACTAGTATCTTTCCTTGCAACATTTTCACAAAGAACACGGGCAAGACTCCATACATGATTTATTTTACGAATCACCTTAAAGTTTCATTTATACCGTAAGATTCGATATTAACTCTTCAACTTATTCACATTTGTTATATATTTTTTAAGCTTGGGGAATAATAGTTCCACAAAGATAAAGTTGGAATTTAGGTTAGATTAACGTAAACATTTTGTGCTCTCCTTATAGTCTGTGGTTACGATTCTTATTGATAAATGATAAATTGTCACTTGTCAGGTGTAAAATAATGACGTGATGATACTTGACATACCCAATAACCATTTACCACAGATTACACATACTGTTGTCAGAGGAACTCTCAGACACGAACGTCGATAGTAATTGCTGTATAATAATAAAGAAAGCTATTTGCTTTAAACCATCCCTTTGTATAAAACAGTGAGCATTTTAATTTGGTAATTATATGTAATAAATATGATTGTATATTAACTTATTTATATTTAAAGTACATGAATTAAAATGTTTTGTATTAGTACAATGGCAACATTTAAGATAGCAGAAGTCTATCAAAGTCTTTATATTTTTTTATATAATTATTCCTAGATATATATTTTGTTTTATTGATTTAAAAAACGTATAAAATTATTCCACTTAATTTAATATTTGTCACTCCCAAAGACACACAAGGGATGTTGAAAACTAAAACGGCCCGTGTTCTTTAGACCTTACTAATCGACACATTATAACTATTTTTATTTAAATAAAACAAAGGAGCAATGCGTGTGATATATCGACATTCTTAAAAACAAAACACGATCATTCCCGCGGGTTGCTCCGGTCTAACTTTTGGCGTTCTGTCAGGCAGCAGACGAACGATTGGGTATGCGAGTCATTACTATGGTGGTAGAGTTCTTGTATTGTCTGCTACCACTGCTTTACCTATTCCTGTAGCAATATCGTAAGTGCTTATCACTTTTACGTTATGATTTGGAGGGTAAAATAGCCGGTAAACTTATACATGTGGCATTAAGACCCAGCTACAACGACAACAAAGCACTAATAATATCTTGGATGTCTTTAGGCAATAGCTGTCTCTTTCTTTCAGGAGAGCCTTGATTGATAGTAAGATATATTTTAGGGTTCTGTCTAAAAGGTAAAACGGAACCCTATTACTAAGCCTCCACTGTTTGTCTGTCACCAGAGTGTATCTCATAATCCGTAATTATGTGTCTCTGTTGCCGCTATAATAATAAATATTTAATTATCGATAGGTAAGCGCTTGACCTCGATCTTGCCTGATGGTAAACTAAGATGAAGCCTAAGATGGAACGCGCTTCCCTAGAAGGTCCCTGTTCATTCTTCTATTGAGGATCCCCAGATTGTACTCGTCGAAGAACACAGACTTAGGAAGCATTTTCCAGTCTTTTGCAGTTCGAATGAAGAATGTTGAATCGAACCGCTTTGTCCGAGTACGTAAAACGTCCACCATATGGCGATGCCTAGAATCTGTGCACCTCGACGATCGATAGAAAAACGGGAATGGCGGAATTAAGCCGTGCAATCCTGCAGCGCTCTCTTCATTCAACTAGCATTCTGCGTCGATGAGCGAGGCTCTGGAGTTTTTTGCCTATCAGGTCATCGTCATTTATGAGCCTCTTAGCACGCCTCTTTAACGCCTCAAGTGTCTCCAGCTGGTATTTGGCGGATCAGTCCCAGAGGTGAGAGCAGTACCATGCACGAACGGACTTGTGCTTTATGAAGGTTGAGCAACTGTCCCGGGCTAAAATACTACCTCACCTTCGCCAGAATATCAAGCTTTTTTGAGGCTACTTGGGCTTTAGATTCTAACCAAAGTTGAGAGTAGGCGTTAAGGTGACACCAAGGAGCTCAAGGTGGTCAGTTATCAAAACGGACACACCCTGGAAAGACGGAGATAAATGGAAGGGACTCCGTTTAGCGGAGAATAGACACTCCTGGGTCTTAGTTGCATTAAAATTGACCAGATTGGCATTTCCCCAAACAGAAACTGCCTGTAAGGACAGGTTCATACAATCGATCATTGCCTCTCTGAGAGACTGGATCTGTGCCGTACTGGTTCGCGCACTGGATACGTAACTCTCCACAACTGTGGTATCATCTGCGTACCCATAGATACCGGGCTTCAGTAAATTGTTAATGTGTAGCAGAAATAGAGTTGCGGAGAGAACTGATCCCTGAGGGACTCCAGCATTTGATTCCATTTGGTCGGACGAGCAGCCGTCGACAACTACTCTAATTGACCGGCCACTCAGAAAATCTGAGATCCAGACGCAGAGACCATACAACGGAATTTTGCCAATAAGTCTATCGTGCCAGACCCTGTCAAAGGCCTTCGAGATATCAAGGGAGACAGCTAGTGCCTCCCCGTGATTCTCGATGGCCGAGCTCAAGATGAAGGTGTCATACGCTAGAAGATCCCCAGTGGACCGATTTTGGCGAAACCCGTATTGGCAGACACTGAATAGATCGTTCGCTTCTAGGTGTGCCATTATGCTGCTGTTCAGTACACGCTCCATAGTTTTGCAGAGTATGGACGTGACGGAAATTGGCCTATAGTTGGAGGGGTCAGGACGACTGCCTTTTTTGGGCACAGGCTGCACGTTGGCAAGCTTCCATAATTTCGGTACTTTTCCAGTCATCATTGAAGGTGAGAGGGGCGTATCAACATAGGAGCGAGTTCAGGTGCATAAATTTTCAGTACTATGGCTGGAATTCCATCAGGGCCACTGGTTCTGTTCACGTCCAGATTCCAAATCGTTTTAAGAACCTCAGTCTGACGGATGCGAATTTCCGGCATATTCACCTCGCATCCAGGTAGACTGGGTGGTTCCGCGTTGGTGGGACAGAGACTCGAGTTTTTTGCGAATAGAGTAGCGAACAGGTTAGTTTTCCCTACGGCGGTATGAGCCAGCGTCCCATCCGGTTTCAGTAGTGAAGAAAGTGACGGGCGGCAGAAATTTGATTCAACCGACTTTGCCAGAGACCAGAAAGCTTTACTACTTGAGGGGCCAGTTTGTTCCCAATACGACTGACGAGGTCAAATCGAGCCTTCAGTAGAGCCTTTTTGCAGGACTTGGCGATCCAGATGAAGGCTTTCTTCTTCCCCGATACGTCCTTGGCCTCGCGGTGTCGAGCATCTACCCAAGCCAGATATTCCTCATGGTTTAGCGCCTCAGCACGTTTACAATCGGCTCTGAACCAGGGTTGAGCTTTATTGGACACGGCTACGTTGGAGAAAAGAATAAAGTACTCCATCCTTTGTCGTAGCACATCTGTCACAGCATTCGCGCAGGTCGAGAAGTCTTCAGAAGTAGACAGGCCGAAGTAGACAGGAAGGAACGCATTTCGTCCCAATCTGCTGACTTGTATCGCCACACACGCCGAGAGCCCTTGGAACTGGGATCGTACGGAGAGTTGACAGATACAGATTTCACCAGACAATGATCGGAGCTGCCAAGTGGCGAGGAAATCGCCACCGAGTAGCGGTCTGGATCCGTAGTCAGCAGAAGTTCCAAGCAATTGGCTGTATAGCTCTCAACATCAGAACTCGCGTCACTCCTTGAACCAACTGGGTGAGATTTAATGCTATAGCGAGTTTATGCATCTCTCTCTCTCACCGAGGTCAGTGCACTGGTATGGGTATAGCCATTCCTGGTGGTGGGCATTGAAATCCCCCGGAAGCACTAGCTGAGCTGAAGGGTATTTGTGTTGAGCAGCATCCGCTGCCTCACTTGGGTACTCTGCGTGTCTGATCGTCTCCTCGTCTCCAGTATGCGCACGATAGACACAGGCATAGAGAAGCATCTCTAGACCTGTGTCAACTAGTATCCATAGTACGGAGAAGCGGGGGTCTTCTAGATATCGGAGATGCCGACAGCAGATTTTGTCACGAACTTACGCGCACACTCCTAACCGAGCTTTAAAATTATGCTCCAGGTTGCAACCGGGATAGGTTAAGTATGCCAGATCAGACGGACATCTTATTTGTGTCTCCGTAAGAAACAAGATACAAGGTTTATGAATCTCCAGGTAGAAATGGACTGCAGCGAGATTAGAATGTAAGCCTTTGATGTTAGTAAGGTCTACTTTCATCAAGAGGGAGTACTGCCGTTGTACAACATTATTCTTGTACCTTGTCTTTTTCATTAAGAGCGTGAGTGAAGTTGGTGTGAAGACGGCATTGAATCGAGGCGCTATAATTCCGGACCTGAAACACACACTTGGAAGTCACACTGTTAGGAACTAGTCTAGTCTCTAACTAGTAGTCTAGAGACTGCGGGGACGCCCGACCCCCCCCCAAAAATGTCCATAGAGCCCTCTTATCCGGTCGCCAACCGGCACTATGGCGCATTTTGGGATTTTTCGCTAGTTAAAATTAAAAAAAAATGAAAATATTAAGGGGGGGCCCTATACAATGATCGTGTTTTTTCATTTTTTTTTTGCTATGATGGTACGGAACCCTTCGTGCGCGAGGGCGACTCGCACTTGGCCGGTTTTTTAATTTGATGTGAATTTGAATAACAATGACATTACAATGTTGTTAGGACTGCTGATTTTATTTTAACCTTTTTGACATTGAATATATATTGCTCGTTTAAAGGTATTAGATTTATTCTCATAATTTTATTTATTCGGAACTAGATCCGATCCCCGTGATACACGATTGTGTTCTCTATCAAAATTTCAATCTCCACATTCTTCAAATTTAAATTTTATCACTTTTCAAAAGCTGACAAGTGGCCAGCGCGAGTGTTTTCAATAAGTTGTAACACCAAAGAGGTGTTACAGAACTCAAATATATTCTCAAACACATTTTATATATATATATATATATATATATATATATATATATATATATATATATATATAAATATAAATAAATAAATATATAAATATATATATACCTATATCGGCTCCAACGATTTTCATGAAATTTAGTATGCTCTGGGTTTCGGCGGTTTTAACTAGGCTTCAGTTTTAAAAAGCGTCACTTTTTACCAAAAAATACCGAGCAAAGGTCATCCACGCAATTATTATTAATTATAATTATTACGTACTAGGTTGTTCGCCTATCCCAAACATCACTTGTTCTTACACACTACGCACTTATTGATTCACACAATTTTATAAAGATTCGTTCCTATACATACTTACATATTTCCACCTCAAATCCCTTTTCAGGTAGGCAGAGAGAATTAAGTGTCATATATTACGGACCATGGTCCAGACAGACTTGCCTTATTTACTCTATATTTATAACTATTCATTCAAACACGCCAATTTTGGACACTCTTAATACCAACTTCAGACAACACGCACCATTTTGATCATAGTAAACCCATTCACATTTACATTGTATATCTGTTTTGTTAATCGTTCACTCGCCATTCTTTCAACATGTCCGAACCAACGGAGCATGCCCTTTCTCATTTTTACACCGATACTGGCTTTCAATCCCAACCAATCACTTACACCTTGGTATGATGAATGCAATCTGCGAGTGTTACTCAACAGATTTTTCGTAATGCTCTTAATTCGACCGAGTTGATTCTGACATACCCAGGTCTCACTTTTATACAATAGCATTGGTATCAGCATGGAATAATGCAGGGCGAGACAGGCACCCTGGCTAAGGATAGTTTTGAAGTAGTTTTCCTAGCGATCCATTTAGTCTATTCCCCACACACACTCTTCTTTCTATACCAGCAATTTACCCTCTCTGCTAAAAACACAACCAAAATATACAAACTCGTTCACTTGTTCCAACACTACATCATCAAACGTAACTCTCATATCTATTCTGAGTACTTCCATTTCAAATACCAAAAACCAGTACCTTGGTTTTCTTTGCATTCAATTGTATGCCCTTATTCTTAGAATCATGTTCCATAATCGTGATTAGTGTTTGGAGTTCAGATGGAGTTAAACCCAAAAGTACAGCATCATCTGCACAAAAAGGCAGTTTACCACTATATCATTCATCCGCATTCCCACATTTATCATTTTCGTCCTTTAGATACGCTTATGCATTCCTATTGATGTATCTAATGGGAACTTAAAATCTTTATGCACTGATTCTATTGCGATAAGTACAATAAAGCGGTCGTACCTAACCTGACACAATAAGCCCACTGAGTTACTTTCACCACATTCACTTAGTGTGTGACTGGGTAAAAATTTCGTTACTACCGGATCTGAAGCTTTTAAAGAATTGTTGACCATCGAAAGAGCCTTTAAACGATAATTTAATTGAAAATTACGTGTTTGACCTTACCTTAATAGTTTTTCTATTAGAAGTTTTCCTAAAAAGCCGGTACCCCCAGTCAAGAACACAGTTGACCCGGCAAACATTCTTCGGATTTCAGACTCTTCAAATGACGTGTTGTCATGGTTAATTTCTGATGCTGGAAGTGCCACCATTTCTAAATCTAGAAACATAAAATGTAATCTCTCTTACACAAATCTATGCTTTATTACGAGAATCTAAAGTTACGGAACGCATTCTAGCAATATGGCATATTGAGCAAAGTTTATATTTTGTGGAAGTGCATACAGAAAAAAACAATTATTTTTGCGTTATAGCACTCACCCCATGATTGGAAAAACTTTAAAAACATTGTGTATTGTCTTAAAAACTGCATATTATACAGTGTATAAGAGATAGTGTAACGAAAGTTGAAACCACGGATTTGGATTGTGGCACTGAGGTAAAAACCGTTGGAAATCTACTACATCATTATTATCGATATGGTATAGACTTCATTGTGCTATCGAATTTTTAAATTAGCGTTTAAATACGACTAACCAAAAAAAATTGGACACTAAATAAATAAATGGTTACAAAATATATATTTGTACAAATAAATATATATAAAAAACTAGCTGCAGAGCTGTCCGCTACATTATAAAAGTTGTTGGCGAATCCAAATTTTTCCGGGATAAAAATAGCCCATGCGCAATTCCAGGTCATATCATCATATACCTGTGTGCTGAATTTCACTCAAATTCGTTTAACCGTTTATACGTGATTGAGTAACAAACATCCATCTATCCAAACATCCAAACTTTCGCATTTATAATATTAATATAGATAAATGGGTAATGCATATCAAATTAATTATTAAAAATTTAGAAAAATATCGAAATACTAGTCATTGTTTTTGGAATATATTTTAACATTAAAATATTTTTGTAAAAATATCTTACTGTGATATGTATACAGAATAACCGAGAACAGAACACCAAATGGAAGTAAAACCGGAGAATGACCGTTAAATAGGAAGTGAAAAGTCACTTACTTAATTATTTTAATTGAATCAGTGACAACGGTATAATCACAAGCAATTTGAATAATCCTGTTTTTTTGTAGTTAGATATGGATATATTCAAACTTATTAGTTTTTTTTCAACCAACTTACGAAAAAGAGGAGGTTCTTAAGGCGAGGCACCGGAGATAATCGGAAAAAACTGGTCTGGTTAATCACATTTTTATATGTTGATTGTTAAATAACGGTTTCACAAAAAATACACGATATACCTGAAGATATTATCTAAGGAATGTGCTAACTTATAACTTGATAGAATATACTTTACTCGATCATAAAAATTCCATACACAGGCTAAAAATTCTCTAAATCAAGTAATTTCTTCATAATATTTCTAATATTCCACATCATCTTTATATATCATCTTTGTATGGTGATATTTAGTTTTAAATACAAAAAAGAATGTACTAAATTTCGGCTTTCAGCTGAAGTCGGAAGAACGGTTTCAGAACATACCGCGCCGCCCACTTTCTATAATATTGGCGCGCGTCAAAATATATCTCTTTAATGTTTTTTTATGTTTGTTACCTCAGAAGTAAAGTTTAAGCCCCAGGACGTTTTGAATCTCAAAATCCCGGGACTTTTCATAAATTTGATGTCGACTCGAGATGAAATACAGAAATTGTATTTTAAATATTGCAATAACTTATTTTGTTTAAGTTAAAATACAATATTCGTTTGTACAGAAATAATACAAACTTACGTACAAATATAACATAGACAGGGAGGCATCGGGACAAACGGAAAAAAGTTGGTTTGCTAAATCACGTTTTTTTGTAATGTTAAATAACAATTTTACAAAAATTACACGATATACCTATCTGAAGATATTATCTAAGGAATATGCTAACTTATTACATGATAGAATTTACTTTAATCAATCATATAAAATTCCGAAAACAGGCTAAAAAATCTCTAAAATAAATAATTTGTTAATAATATTTCTAATCTTCCACATGATTTTTATATGGTGATATTTAGTTTTAAATACAAAAAAGAATGTGCTAAATTTTGGTTTTCAGCTGAAGTCCTATATTTATTTATCCGAAAATAAACACGTTTCCCAGCGGTTTCAGAACATTCCGCGCCGCATTTCCTATAGCAACGACGTGCGTCAAAATACCTCGTCTTAATTCTAGCAGATGTACAAAAATATATATTGTATAAGGTTTTAAACTTACACCATTTAGTTGTTGCCGAAAACAGGAAAGTATTTCAAATAGCGTCTGTGCTTGTCACTGTCGTTTTCCGGTTTGGAGGGTAAGGTAGCTGGTAAACTTATGCATGTGACATTAGACTTCGCCACTAGATAGCAACGCATCATTAACATCTTTGGTGTCTATAGGCGATGGGTGACTCTTTCTATCGGGAGACCCATCTTTTTTTTTATATTATAAGATAGCAAACAAGCAGATGGGTCTGGGTGGGTGGGGTATCTTGTGGCGAGGTCTAATGCCACATGCATAAGTTTATTCTTGCTTGTTTGCTATCTTATAATATAAAAAAATAGCAAACAAGCAGATGAGTCTCCTCATGGTAAGAGTCAACCATCGCCTATAGACACCAAAGATGTTAACGGTGCATTGCTATCTTGTGGCGAGGTCTAACGTCACATGTATCAGTTTACCGGTGACCTAACCCTCCAAACAGGTGAGGGGTGAATCCATACTGGTGGCTACACATTTTGCCACCCCGATAAATCGCCCCTCACAGAAGTACGGAAGATGCGCTTTCCGACGCCGTTAATCTTATAAGAGACTCAGCTGAGGCAGGGAGACGTGGTGGCGGTAGCCTCATTGGCTTTCGATGAAGCGTGGTGGCCAGCTATTCTGGTACAACTCTACCTAAAAGAGATAAGCCCACATATGCAGAAACTGGTGCAAAGCTACTTATCCAGGACACAAGTAACGCTCAGATTTGCTGGAGAAACCGCAGTTCGCACCAATGAAAAGGGATGCATACAGGGATCACCATGTGGACCCCTATTGTGGTACGTGATCCTCGACCCTTTGCTCAGCTTTAAACTGGGGCCTCATGTGCATATTCAGGCCGTCGCCGACGATATTCTGGTGATTGCTACAGGGAAGACTGGGGAAAGGGTGGAGGAGGAGACGAACGAAGCACTTCAGAAGATCCAGGACTGGGGTGAGGCAAACAAGTTCAAGTTTACTGCTCACAAAACCCAACTAATGGTAATTACGAGGAAACTCAAGTTCACCCGACCGAACATTAGAATGGGAAATGCAGTACTTGAGCAAGTTGACTTTATAAAGCTCTTGGGCCTTACGATAGACAGATACCTCTCGATCCACCAACATTTGGACAATGTCATTAAGAAGGCGGCCGGACTATACAAGATGGTTGCTTCTGCCACTAGAGCCCAATGGGGGCTTGATTCGGACATCATTAGGCTCATATATCTGGCTATGGTGGAACAAACTATCTTGTATGCGGCGATCATCTGGGTTGACGCTACTCGGAAGAAAGGGTTCAGAAAAAGATTGGACAGGGTTAGTCGCCTCTTTGCAATAAAAATCGGAAATGCACACAAGACTTGCTCCCTAAATTCCAGCATGCTCTTAGTTCAAATTTCACCTTTAGACCTAAGAGCAATGGAACAGCGCGACCTTTATGAGGTGAAAAAAGGCAGGCCAGTAGAGGAATGACCTGATGTGGAGCTCGAGTTGAGAGTCCATCCACACGACCACCCGCACCCCTCTAAACGTCGTGACCTCGCATTCGACTGTGTCACATCGGCTAAGGATCTCGACACACTTGGAGAGCTAACATTAGCTTACACGGATGGCTCCAAAATAGAGGGAAAAATAGGGATGGCGGTTACTTTATGGAGAGGAGGATCTGAGTTTAAGTACTCGACGCATAGGCTCATGGACTTCTGCAGCGTCTATCAGGCTGAGCTAACTGCTATACTCAAGGCCATGAAGATGCTGGAGAAGCTCGACAAGGCTTGCATACACAGTGACTCTCGATCCGCCCTCGAATGCATATGTCAACCTAACCTAGAAAAAGCAATCCGGGCAGAAATCCGAAACAGGTTATACGACAGGGCCGCTAAGAATGGAAACTTCAGACTGTTCTGGGCTAAGGCCTACGTGGGCATACCAGGCAATGAACGGGCCGACAATCTGGCCAAGAGAGCGGCTCTTAAGGACAAGAGAGCACCCGTTTATGACAAGTACCCATCTCCTTTGCCAAGGGAATCATAAGGGAAAGAAGCATAGCGCTGTGGCAGGAACACGGATTAAATGGAGGCGCCTTCTCGTGAAATTTCTTAGACATCGAGCGCAGCTAATTTTTACACTCACACAAATACGTCAATGTGTATGTACATACACATTAAAATATAAATTCAAATTTAATTAGAGATGCTCGTCGATGCTCGGATATCGATAGTCTAATTTACGGTACTAAATACTAAATATCGAATTAATCGACATTGACCGATAATTTATACTGTCAATAATCCTATCGATAATATCAATACTATTGTTACATATAAATACTATCGATATTATTGTAAAATTTGGTATATACAAATCATAAACCATTAATAGAACTGGTAAAATGGACACTAGAGAAGTTTCAAAATAAAATAACATCGATGATATCGTTATCATCACTAACTTTTAACTATTATATGTAGCTCATTTTTAATAGAATGCGGTGCGTGCACATTTCGAATGTAGTTCCATTTAATTTTGTTTCGTTAAGTTGTGTCTATAAAACTGGTCCATTTATTCATTGAAGAATCCCTTTTGAAGAATAGACCATCTGCCATTCTACCAGGCATATGCTTATCTATTTATTAGCTTAGCTAATTAGCTATATGTGTCACTAACATTGTAACAACTAGGTGGCAGAGTTCTGCAACGTGTCGCCATGGTCACAGGATACCACTGCCTTACCTATTCCTGTCGCAATAGTGTCAGTGTTTTTCACTGTCGTGTTCTGGTTGGGAGGGTAAGGTAGCCGGTAAACTTTTGCATGTGGCATTAGATCTTTCGTGGCAACGCACCATTAACATTTTTGGTGTCTGTAGGCAATGGTTGACTCTTTTCATCAGGAGATGAGATGCTTGTTTGCTATCTTATGATATAAAAAAATGACAATTTAGCCAGTAAACTCGGACTTGTTCTAGTTATGTTTAGATGAAAATAAATATTTCGCACGTTATATTTCAATAATTAAGCTCTTAATTATTGTAATATAACGTGCAAGCTATCGAACAATATTTCAGTCCATCGTACGACATTATAAATCAGCATCTTCTTAGGTGTTGCGATATACTATTCTATTTATGCAGTTTATGTAACCTTCACAACAGATCATAGTATGTGGCCGCGTTCCGATCCGGTAGTTAATAAAATAATTACCTACATTTTCCTATTGTTTTACGCTTTTCGAATTTGCTAAGGTCTACCTATGATGGTTTTTAACTTTTTTAAACGATTCGAGTTACACAAACCTAATCCGAGAATATGTATAGTAATATAAAATTATAACATATTTAAATATGAGACACAGAAAAATTTAAATTATAAGCGTAGCATGTCGAATTATCGACAAGTACAAATTATCTATACATGCCTATGAATCCCGTAAAATTGCACTTGTACCAATAATTGATAAGAAAGGTGCATATTTATCGCTGAGCGATTCATTGCACGTCACACGCGTAATGCCATGCATGACTCCAGTTATTAGTAAGCAATGTACGTCAATACCGTAGCATTAACAAAGTCAATAATTTGGCATACTTTTGACAGTGATATAAGCGTTTGCTTATATGGCCGGCTACACTTTGATTGCCAAACACCGTGTCTATTAGTATTCATGTGATCTGTGGGCAGGAACGTTATTCGGGGTCGGAGGGTAGTTCCTTCACAAAAACTTCCCTAAGTATCCAGGGCTTACAACATCTTAAGCGACTTCCCCAATGACAATCTGAGCTCTCTCGTATTCACTGGACATTGGGACTTAAGCAATACCTACACAGGTTTAAGCTAGTAGGTGACCCCCTATGTGTCTGTGGTATGGGAGAGCCAGACAGTATTCCATGTTATTCTGATATGCCCTAGATTTGCCAGGCAACGTTATGATGTTGGATGTCAGATGGGATGCTCCCTGGGAAACCTAAGGCAAATAATTGAAAGTAAAATTACAAACATGATTTTCCTTGGCTATGGACGAAAAATCATGAAAATTGCGGCGCAAGCCAACGGTTCTACAATTGTATAGCTGAAAAGTAAGAAGTAGGAGAAGACATGAGCGACAAACATGTGGAAAAACAGGTGTGTTACTCAGGAAATATGCTCACACATTTGTGCGAGCATGTTTCAAGGAGTGCCACACCTGTTATATAACTGGTTGATATAAGTAAAAGGAAAAGAAAAAAAGAAAAAAAAAAAATTGCATGTAACTTATGTATGTATTTACTTTGTTTAAATAATTTTTTTTAAAGTTGGTGCATTAGCAATGGCAGCAATAGTCACGGGGAAAAAACCCTCCAAACAGGGATACGACAGTGACAAGCATTGACGCTATTACGGCATAAACAGATACGACAGTGGTACCAAACACGGGCGAGAAAATGCAGAACTCCACCTCCTAGTAGCCACGATGGTAGGAACTTGCATAGCTAATCAGTCACTTGTACAACTTAACTGACAGAACTGCAGTTGGCTTATTCTTCAAAGGAGCTTGGGCTAACACGGGGGTAAGACGGGGTGGGGCCTATTATAGTGCGACGTACATATGCAGGGCAGTGTCGTTTGCGAAACCGCCAAATAAAAGTACGGAGTCCGTGGTGGTTCGTTAGTACAGAGGGTTTGCAAAAGGGGCAAGACTATCGAGCCTTGTCGTACTACTGCCTCCAATGGGCAGTCTGAGGAGAGTATTCCCTCCACTCTGAATTGGTAACGACAGTTTGACAAGAAATCTGGTATGATGAGTACGAATCTGTTTGGCACACTCATTTAGTAAAGCTCATAAATTAAGCCGTTGTACCAGATTTCGTCAAACGCCTTTGTCATAGAAGAGTGCTCCTGTTCCTGGGAATTTTGCTCTTTTTTTTAGGCCGTCTAGTGTGTACTCCGTGATGCGGTGCACTGGGTGCGTACAGAAGTAAGCGGCTCTGGAACCGAACTGTTCGTCCGGGATAAGATTCTTGTCTTTGACAATTGCTTTAAAACTCGCAAGTAAAATGCGCTTGTATATTTTGCCTAACGAATTAATTAGATTAATAGGGAGACAGCTATATGCAAGCTTCTTAGGTTTACCCAATTTTTGAATACCAATGACTATGGCCTCTTTCGATTCGTCCGGGAATGGGAATGCACAGTCATTTAATCTAGCATCTAGCGGGAGAGAAATATTTAATAATTTTATTAGGTATATTATCCGTACTTGGCGACTTTTTGTTGGGAAGGTTTTGATTAGAGGCCCTGGGTCGTCCTTCTTCGTCTACCATGCGGACGTGGTCGGAGTCGGTAGGTTATAGGGATAGGGAACATGAGTTCGGAGGCTGACGGCCAGGCATTCGGCATTTTCAGCATCATCATGTGCTATTGGTAGGTTTTTTCTGATGAGGTGTGATGACTTGGTTAGGGTCAGATTTGAGTGCTCTTGCCAGTTGCAAATAATGCATGCAACGTGGGAAGGGAAGATCGCACCAAGGAGTCTGTCCTACCGTTCTTTGCGACATTTGGCTATATTATGTCTCCTTACATCGCGTTGTAAGGATTGCAATGCACGCTGGTTTTTGTTTGTCCAGTACTCGTCATATTGCCGCGTAGCGGCGGTATTCCTGCGTATTAGATCCCTGATATTTCTCCCTGATATTATCCCTGATATACATCCTCCGCGGTGGATGTCAGGGATTTCTCGCGTAGAACTGCTTATTGCAGCCTGGATGTGATCGGTTAGCAGCTCTGTTGCATAGTTGGCATCTTCGACCGAGCTGATGGTTCTATGGATTTGGTAGAGATGCTGCGATTGTTGAGACTGGCTTATTTTATTTAATTTGTTCCAGTCTACAATCTGTTTTGTTCCTGCAATTTGCTTGAGAGTAAGGAGGAGATCTAGGTGACAAACTACTGGCCTATAGACAGAGTCCAACACATGTAGCACCAACACAAATGGAGGACGTGAGAGTTAATGGTCATATATTACCAAAAGAAATATAATAAAAACAGAACGTAGCTTGACTACTATTGCACCTCAACATAATTAGTGTCATAATATTCACAAAGGTCGTTTTGCAGTGTACGAACGAGTCTTGTTTCGAGTTTGGCAAGTCACTGTTTGTAAAAAATAAACTTCGGTTTTTATGCGTAGGTGTCTGCATAATTTCTTTGGATTTTTAGGTCAATATTTAAGTACCTATATTTGTGAATATTCGATATCAAAATCTGAATGACCTCATTCAGTATGTACAACCTGTTGATATAACCGAGTGGTTTGCGAACCTTGGTTAGGTTATCATATTATCAAATCGATAGTGCTCTAATTCGATTCCCGACTGGGACAAGCATTTATGTGATGAGCATAGATGTTTGAATGTTTGTGTTTGGGTATTTATTATGTAAGTTACAGTATTTGTATACGTGTTTCTATGTATTAGTATTCTTAACTAAAATGTAAATCAGATCAACCAGCTCGCACCGTTCCAACCCCGACGGAATTTTACAATGCGTTAAAAGAAATTGGAATGCATAAATAGGTATTATAATTGATATTTCCATCACATTCATGTTCCGCAGTGGCTGAACACTTCTGATGGCTTTGAACTGCTTCGTATGGCTCTGCACGGTGGAGTTCGGTCGGATACGTACGGAGCCGTACGTATCCGACCGAACTCCACCGTAAATAGCCGACTCGGAATGTAAATGGAGAGTAGCGATGCAACGAATCGTAACGCACAGTTTCGCGGCAAACGTACGTCTTCCGCAACGATCCGGTGGGTGTAAATCGCACTTAACAGTCATATCACGAAAAAATAATTAGCTTACATTCGGGTTGGAATAATTCGTCTATTTTGTCCAGCGAAAGCTGATTTTAGATAGCAAAAAAGCAGATTGTTCTGCTGATAGAAAGAGAAACCATGCCAGGAATTGGTAAGGCGGTGGTACCAAATACCCAAGTGAGACGTTGCAGAACTCATCCAAATATTGGTAGTCACGATGTTGGTTACACGTATAACCAATCGATGGCCTTTTACGACCTGCTTCGCTGAACAGCAGCAGCAGTATTCTTCAAAGATGACGGGTTAACATTTTTAATTAATACTTTTTATAATAATTAAAATAAAGATAAGACAATGTTTAACCAAACTTATTTATTAAAGATAAATATACAGTTTTATTATTAAAACATCTTAAGTTCCAACGACACCAACACGACGAAGTGAACGCAGCCGATACATTTCTGAACTGAAGATACACTCAACTCAAATTTTAATGAAATTAAATAAACTTTTTTATTATATAGTTATAAATAACGTAAATAAAACATACGTAGAAAACCACCTTCAGCACTAAATCTAAATAAAATAATCTGAAACAAAATAAAGTTTATTAAATAGATTTATTGTAAACTAGCTGACCCTCGCAGCTTCGCCCGCGAGTATATTAGTAAGTCGTCCAAATAGCTTTTAATAAAAATTTCATCCCCTATTCAGCCCTACGGGGCTGATTTTGAAAAAAAGTTAGCCTATGTTTGACCCCGGATCTTCAACTATATCCATGCCAAATAACATGAAAATCGGTCCAGCGGTTTAGCCGTGAAAGCGTAACAGACAGACAGACAGACTTTCGCAATAATAATATTAGTATGGATTTAAAGACATTATTGGTAGTTCGCATAGGGTTAAAAGGTTTTGATTGGATTTCCATTTAAATAATTTATTTGCTTAAGTAGGTTTACAATGGTGTTTCTAAGATTCCGTAGTCAAATTACAAGAAAAGTAAAACTTTAAATTTCGTTATGACTATCTGTCTATTTGTCTGTCCGTCTATCCGTCCGTCCATCCGTATGTTACAGCCACCGTACTCGGAGATATGGGTACTTTATGGTAGAAAGAGGAATAGATGTAGGTGTTTTATGTACTGTTTCAAAATGATGCAGTACAGTTTTGAAAAAATAATAAAAAAATAAAAGCCTTGCTAATAGAAAAAATCGAGAAAGAAAAATAGAAAAAAGTTCAATATGTTTTGCTAATACAGATATAATAAATGAAACACCTTTCAATAACGATGATTTCAATGAAAAACTAGAATACAGAGCTAATAATATTTTACAAAAATTAATACAAATGAAAGAAGAAAACATAATGTTATATAGGGAGATTATGTTATTAAAAGAAGAATCTAAATTTAATGACAATTGTTATGATCAACACGAACATACATTGAAAGTATATAATACCACCAATACATGTACACATTTTTACACAATGAGTAACACTGCTTTAAATTCTCTTAAATGTAAGTTACAAGAAGTTCAACATTCTAGGAATATTTTTCTTGAGTCTTTAAGCAGTTTACAAGATAAGCTTGATGATTATGATGAATTAAAAAACCAAGCAATTGAAGTAATACAAGCTACATTATAATAGATATACATATTAAGAGATAATACGACTTAAATCCAGCGCGAGAGAAGATACACTGAAAGTCTGTGAAAAAAATATAGTAAATATAAAATTGTAAATGAGAAATAAATAAAATATTCAAGAAGAAGGTTTTGTATTGGTTATCACTGGATATATCTTTGTAAATGGTATAGAGTTTTATAAAAATATTTTTTTTTTATTTTGCCAATACTTTGTGAGATATTCGCTTCTAAAGTTGTAAAAAGTTCCTCCTCTAACTATTCACCACCCCGTTGGTCGAGTGGTTAGCGACCCTACGTAATCAACGGGGCTCGGGTTCGATCCCCGACGGGGACAAACATTTGTGTGATGAGCATAAATAGTTGTATTTCCGAGATTGGTTGTTTATTAAATATATTCTAGTATTTATATATGTATTTGTATGTATTAGTATCGTTGAATAACACTCATAACAAGCAAATAATTTGCTTACTTTGGGGTTAGATAAGTGTAATTTGTCCCGTGAATATTTATTTCATTTTTGTTATTTACTAAATCATTGAATAGAAAATTGTTATAGAAATGGGAATGTAGAATTCACCAAATACTTCAAACAAATAAAGTTAGTTTGAACAAAATCGGTCATGTTGTTTATGGGATATAGGATATTTTTGATAGTTCCATATAATATCTGTTTATTGTCTTTTTGGTGTCTTGGAGAAGTACAAATTTATTTTTGCTGTCGTGAGAATCGTTTATATTTTAGTTAATCAAAAAGCACTTAAATCCTATTTCGCTAATAGAATTGGCGTGCAAATTTTGAAAGTTAAGTTTTTCTTTGCATGTCGTTAAATCCTGTGATACATTTTTACAAAAATCGGGAACCATTGGCTAAAAGGTAGATATAACAATAAACTTACTGCAAGCGTAATCGCTTGGCCTTAGGCAGTGTGGCAGGGTCTTCTTTACAGCAATACTCTCTGGCACCTTTCATGTAATTTTTTATATATTCTTTCATGTCTATTGCCTGAAAGAAAAAATATTTTATTATATTATTATAGTATAGACTATATTGTAAGAGAGTATAGAAAAAAATAAGAGTAGTTAAAAAGGCAGAACAGTATTTCCCAAGTAAGCTAGTTTAATATATTTATAATATATTACTCAAACGGTTTTATTTTCTAAGCAAGTAGCACACTTATTTGTATTACTTCTTGAAGATGATTAAAAAGTAAAACCGATTGAGGAGTTTGGTGTTTGATATTTGCCTTATTTTATAGAAGAGGGAGCAAACGGGCAGAAGGTGCACCTGATGTAAAGTGATCACCGCCGTCCATGGACATCCGCAATACCAGAGGTCTTGCAGTTGCGTTGCCAGCCTTTTAAGAATGAGTAAGCTCTTTCCTTGAAGACCCCAAGTCGTATCCGTTTCTTCCACACGCCTGCCGGTTATTGATTCACCAACAGAATAGTAAGAGGCAAAAAGTGCCGAGGAACTGCACATTTGTGGATTTCCAGACATCGAGATGGTGAGGGTGGAATTTCAAATTTTGATGCGATGTCCGACGATGGAATTCGGATGCAGGAATTAATCTAAATAACTCGTCAGAACACTCCCCATGAAAAAGACGATAGAATATGCAGAGTGAGCCAACATTTCTGCGTAATGCCAAAGAGTTAAGCCGTTTCGAAATAGACAGGTCGTCAACGATTCTACCGCTCTACGTTGAATGCGATCAAGAGGAATAAGCTGGTACAGAGGAGTTCCGCCACAGAGATGAGAACAGTACTCCATGTGAAGCCGAATTTGAGCTTTAGAAAGTTGATTGCGATGGGCCGGCAAGAAGAACAGTCTCGCTTTTTCGAGGCTAGTTTAGCTTTATATTTCAAATGACCACGAAGCTGACCGTAATTATGTTGACTCCCAGAATCCCGACATTAGCTGACGCTGTCAGAAGAGTATCACTAAATCGATGTGACACGACGAAAGGTGTCTTCAACTATACATGGTTATTTGAAATTAACGCATCACCTCTTGCAGGCAGCCTCTCTAATTCAGTCCCAACAACATTTGTTCTACGACTTATTATAATTAATAGTTTTTAAAAATTTGAGTTTTCCATACAAAAATATTTATTTATTTTTATTTAATATTTTTATTATACACGACTTTTATAAGATTTCACAGAGAAAAAAATATAACTAAAATAATGTGGTGTCGCGGGACACCAGGTAGGAACGAACTTCCTTCGGCTAAACGGCACTACTCGCTTGTGTACGCGACTGTCGCGCCTGCGCACGTCTCATTTAACGCTTTTATTCCACGCATTTTTCTTACGGTTTTACTATCACATTTTTTTCAGTTCGGTCGCGCAGCAAAATCCCTATCCCCTCCAAGCCTGCCGTAAGGAACTTCGTTCCAAAAACGTACAAAAGGTAGACTTATCTCTAAGGTTTATTATTGGAACGAAGTTCCTTATGGCAGGCTTGGAGGGGATAGGGATTTTGCTGCGCGACCGAACTGAAAAAAATGTGATAGTAAAACCGTAAGAAAAATGCGTGGAATAAAAGCGTTAAATGAGACGTGCGCAGGCGCGACAGTCGCGTACACAAGCGAGTAGTGCCGTTTAGCCGAAGGAAGTTCGTTCCTACCTGGTGTCCCGCGACACCACATCATTTTTTTGGAACGAAGTTCCTTACGGCAGGCTTGGAGAGGATAGGGATTTTGCTGCGCGACCGAACTGAAAAAAATGTGATAGTAAAACCGTAAGAAAAATGCGTGGAATAAAAGCATTAAATGAGACGTGCGCAGGCGCGACAGTCGCGTACACAAGCGAGTAGTGCCGTTTAGCCGAAGGAAGTTCGTTCCTACCTGGTGTCCCGCGACACCACATCATTTTTCTTTTTATAATTTATATTGCTTCTGAACTAGTATTACTCTGAGCATAGGCATGCCTGGACTATCGCCACGTGCAGCGAGGCGCGGGGTTTTGGGATGACGCAGCGGCGGTGATGCACTTTTGAACTTGACCTCATGTCTGCAGTGGGAGCAAGAATTTTTTGTTATTATTTTTTTGTTCTATTTATCAAGATTTGTAAAAAGTCGTAGAACAAATGTTGTTGGGATTTATGTAGAGAGGCTGTCTGCAAGAGGTGATGCGTTAATTTCAAATAACCCTATATAGAGTATACTAAAAATACATATGTTGTGAAGTGTAAGTAAAAGTAATTACTTTTAGCAATTAATCAGTTGTGTCTAACAATATATTTGTCCTTGATCAATAATCGATTTGTCAATTAAAATAGGCTAATATGTATAAGTATTAAATATAACACCGGTCTGCAACAAAATCCTCCTTTAGATAAAAAATAGATTTCTATAAAGAGTTAAACGCGCTGAATCCAAATCTGCTTTCCTTTTTTTTCTGTCACGTACAGTTTTTTTTTTAATGTAAATTTTAAGATTTCTTAAAATTCCTGATTTTTTTCTTATCTTTTTTGTATTAACTCTGCTTCAACCAGCTTATATCGCATATGTATATGAAAAACTGATACATAGTGTTAGAGGAAAATAGAATGATATTGTCTGACATTATTTTTGAACCATTGCAAGCGTCTGCGCAGTTCTGAATGTGACTCCGTGGCGCTCAGTTCGTTAAAAAGTTGTTAAGTGATTGTCTTTGTCTCATACGAGTTATTTTGGTAATTATAAAATTATACTGATGGTTTTAGTGAAAATTAATGTATATAAAATAAAATAACATGATTAAAAATACTTAAACATTATTCTTATTTTAAAATAAATTTAATTTTGTTGTAGGTGTAAAATGCCAAGAACTTGCAAAAATTCGCCAAACGCATTTTGCTACATATGTGGTGAATTTGTTACTAAATCCCAACAGAAAGCATGATCAAACCTAGTTAAAACTGCCTAGTTAAATCAAAATTCTCCCGAATCAGAAACCAAAATTGAAAGAAGGCATCTTTGTAGGTTCCCAAATAAGAGAGCTCATGAAGGACCAAAATTTTAAAATCAAGTTAAATGACGCTGAAAAAAGAGCTTGGATTGCTTTTGTAGAAGTATGTCAAAATTTTCTGGGTAGCAAAAAAGATGAAAATTACAAAAATATTGTCCAAGAGCTTCTTACGTTGTATAAAGCGTTAAAATGCATCGTGTTCTTTAAAATTCATTTTCTGGACTCTCATCTAATGGATCTCTTCCCCGCATATATTGGTGCAGTATCAAATGAGCATGGTGAAAGATTTCACCAAGACATATTACACATAAAGAGATGTTATACTGGTAAACTGGTCAGAAGCAATGCTTGCTGGTCAATTCGCAGCGAAACTCCTATAGAAAAATATGGAAAGAAAAAAAACTACGAAGTAAAATGTAATATTTCTCATAGTAATTTTTTCTTTCAGAATTAGATATAAGATAGTTTTTTTATTGATGTTTTGATACGAATTATATGTAATATTTTAACAATTATTAAAGTCACTATTTAAATTTCAAGCAAAAAGAGTTTTCTTTATAAATTCCTTCATAAAAAACTGTACGTGATACATAATTATTAAAACTATTTCCCTTTTCAGGAGTATCAAATCTATAAAATCCATCACAATAATAAAAGGAGGGTAATTTTTTTTTGCAGACCAGTGTAATTTTACCACTCCGTCAGACAAGTCTAATCATGAATCGATGAGGCTTGGGTTCTGTTTCCGACAGGGCCAAACATCTGTTTGATGAGCATAGATGTTTGTATTTCTGGATTTGAATGTTTATTATGTATGTTACAGTATTTATGCGTATTTACAGTATCTCGCGTGTAGCCAGTCATACTTAAAATTACTTAGTAGTCCCACAACGTGAGCTTATCGCCAACCGGGTATTTATTTAATCCCGGAAAACGTTGCTTTTATTAGAAAATGGAAAAACACATTCTTGAATTATTATTCGACCCGGGAATCAAACCCGGACTTCATCTGGTCACCATTGACACCGGACTACTAGACCACAAAGGCGATGCTAATATGCATTATTAAAATATTTATAATTACAATTATAATATTTATATAAACTATACCTCAATATCAGTGAAAAACACCTCGTCATCGGACTTTGAAATGGATTTTCTTAGCGCTCTGAAGTTATCATTAGCAAACCGCCAGTCTTTAGTAGTATAGTACTGAAGAATTTCTTGACCATAACTGACCCGTTTCTGTACTTTCACCATGCTGAAATAATTTTTTCTTACAATAAAATCAAGTCACACATAAAAACCCTTTCCAATCTGAACGGGGCATATCGTCCCTGTAGTGGGAAAATTAAATAAGTCCGATTTTGGCGATATTGACTTGTTTTAATGTGTTTTTTTATATCATAAGATAGCAAACAAGCAGATGGGTCTCCTAATAGAAAGAGTCAACCATCGCCCTTAGACACCAAAGATGTTAATGGTGCGTTGCTATCTTGTGGCTAGGTCTAATGCCACATGCATAAGTTTACCGGCTACCTTACCCTCCAAACCGGAACACGACAACGACAAGCACTGACGCTATTGCGGCAGGAATAGGTAAGGCGGTGGTACCTGACTCGGGCGAGACAATGTAGAACTCTACCACCTAGTAGTCACGATGGTAGTGACTCACATAGCCAATTGGTCGTCTTTTACGACCTGCCTAGCAGAACGGCAGTTGGCCTATTCTACAAAGGAGCCCGGGACCAACACGGGGAATGTTATTTAGTTATAGTAAAAGATAGAGTTCGGTTTGTTAAAAATAATCAGGTCCACAAAAAATAATTTTGTATTACCTACAGTAAAATTACCTACAGTAAAATCATCTCACATTTTTTAACAAATGTACATTAACTGAAAAGAAATACTAAATCGCGTTTATCTCAGAACCACAAAATCAGAGTTATTTAATTTTTCAAATACGGGGACGATATAGGTAGTCAATGACATTATCAAAAAAAAAAAAAAATTATATTTATAAAAAACTAGCAATCGTAACAACGAAACAAAAAATCTTTCTTTTTTATAATGTATAAGATCATTCCAATATAGATGAACATATTTTAACACAACGTTCGGTGCGTCTAACCAAAGATAACCAGCCACAAAAAAGAATGTGATTCAAGGAACTAAAACTTTTTGATTTTTACCAATAAAATATTTTTTCTCATAACGATTTACGTCTTTTTGCATAAAATAATCCACTTTTAACGCAAGAATGAGTAGTAAGTAAAAATAATATGTCACTTTCGTATGTGAGAAACAAAAGTGGGCCTAGAGTTCAGCCTTATGAGATTTATCGTAAGATAAATCGATTATTACGTTGAGTATTGTAACAAGAACACTGTTCGAGAATGGAAACTATTTCTAACCGAATTAGGATCGAGAAATCGAGATATCGAGAACCCTGTTTTGGATTCTGTTGTTATTTCCTCATAATAAGTTGTTTTTTTTTTATTGATACTAAACACTTGGTCAAAATGACAGCTATTGCGAAATCGTCTTTTCGGGCGAGCAGAGTGCTCAGCCAGTGTTTAAATTAAGCAAACTAAGAGCCCAATTTAAGGGTGTCTCCTATACTCGGTGCTCTATTTTTCGTCGTCGCGAAGGCATTCGATAAGATCTGGCACAATGGCCTAATATACAAAGTATGCCAAATGGGAGTGCTCGATAGATTCGTACTCATCATACGAGAGTAACTAACCAACCGCCGATTTTAATTCTGTGTAGTGGGTTCATTTTCCACTTATAGGTCAATCATAACAGGTGTCTCGCACTCGTGTCACTTAGACACGAAGGCGAAAGGAGGAGTTAGGGGAATGAACTGGTACATTCTAGGGAAGCGCGTTCCATCTTAGGTCGCACCTAAGCTTACCGCTAACCAGGCGCACCTATCAGGCGATCACTTTTTGCGTTTTCGATACTTCTTCACTTTTTCATATGGAGGTTCATGGGTATCATTAGATTGCTACTTAAAATCTATTTGACGTTATACATTCCTTAAATTTTATATGGCTTCTAAAAGATTTTTTTTGTGGCTGATTGCTATTTTGCACTGAATTTTTCATTTAAGTGCCATATATATTTACTATTAACGTTGAAAACTATTTTTGAAATTATACAATCAATAAATCTTTATAAGAGCTTTCGAATAAAACTTAATCGAATTTTATTGTTGATCTGAGTCGAAAGATATACCATATTATGCAAATATGTAACGCTGTAAAATTTACTAAAAATGGCGGCACTTCCTACTCCACTATTCGTGAAGCATTGTAATCTACGTTTAGCTTATCAAATTCTTTGATTTTTTAACTATCCACTGGTATAATTAGATTTTGGATGTTGGTGATAGTTATGTAGCTATAACACCAAACTGTATCCCCCAATTTTGTTATCATCCGTTTTTTGAACTGTCCCCCTTATATAGGCAATTTTAAAGACGTATTCACGTTAAAACAACTTTGCCCGAGATTGTTAAAGTACTCGGTTGGCGATAGGCTTGCCACCTATCACATTGTTGGACTAAGAATCTTCAGCTAATCACGGGTGCACTGGTTATACCTCTGCCTATGCTCTAATAGGCGAAACTAATTAGCTTTGAAGTTGGAAAGTGATTATAATTAAATTATATTTGTGAAACAGTAATAAAGTTTAAATTTAGAATCAATATAATGTAGTTTCATCAAGTACCGAATTTAGAAATTAAAAATGACATGTCACTTTCCTATATGAGAAACAAAAGTGGGTCTAGAATTCAGCCTTATGAGATTTATCGTAAGCAAAATCGATTATTACGATGAGTATCGTAACAACAACACTGCTTGAGAATGGAATCCATTTCTAACCAAATTGGGATTAGAAGGTTATTAACCTTCTAATCCCAATTCGGTTGGAAATCGAGATATCGAGAACCTTGTTTTGGATTCTGTTGTTATTTCCTATATAAGTTGTTTTTTTTATAAAAATTAAACACTTAGTCCAAATGACAGTTATTGCGAAATCAGATTTTCGGGCGAGCAGAGTGCTCAGCCAGTGTTTGAATTAAGCAAACTAAGAGCCCGATTACGGATGTCTCCTGTGAGGTCGAACCTTGGTTTAGGGCAGTATCTTAATGATAAGTGGGAGTTGTAAATGGAATCAGGATTTCGACTCGTTAATAACTTTTGACTGTCGTTTCCAGTGTTGGTGGGCCGAAACTGCGAGCCGAGTCGCTGCTGGCGGTGACTGCAGACTCTTATCTTCAGAGTTGGTCCTCCTTACCTCTTAACTTCCATGCTGCAAATACTTTATTAGCGTCACAGTTTACTGAACAGAAACGTCCGTGGCACTATAAATAAACACATAACTTTTAACCCAGCCAAGATCAAAGCGTCTAAAATTATTCACTTCAAAAAATACTTACAAAGGATTCTTTTGCATCAGTATTAATAAAAAATCAATGATGTACGCGGGCAGCAGGTGTGTCAGGAGCACGAAGACCTTATGCTGGAGACGAGAGCTTGTCACGCCACCGTTAGGGTACCACAGGCATTGGGAGTATGGATAATCCTTTACCAGTTGTCGACCTAAAATAATCCCTTCATGTAGTTCTGGGCTCCTATAAAGAATAGATCTACTGCCGTTCTGTCAGGCAAGTCGTAAAAGAAGACCGATTTGCTATACGTGTCACTACTATTGTGACTACTAGGTAAAATAGTTCCGTGACGTGTCAAGAGAGTATTTGATAACACCACGTTACCTATTCTTGCCACAATAGTGTCAATGCTTGTCATTTGTATGTAAGATAGCTGGTGAACTCAAGCACATGGCATTTCCATCTCATCACATGGATAACAACGCACCATTAATATCTTTAGTGTCTATAGACAACGGTTTTTCTTTCCAACAGCATTACTATCTAATTGTTTGCTATTTTATGATATAAAAAATAGTGATATTTAGCCTACTTTAACTCATAGATTTTTGGATTTTTGAGTCAAATCTCACGACATGATGTGGGGACGCATTTGGAATGTGCTGACGCAAACGCAGCTTTATATGTGATGGCAGTATGGGACGTCAGTCGTCCGCGCGCCCTAACGCGATATATACCAGTCTATGTAACGTGTAATTTATATGTGTGTCATAATATATAATATGCATAAACTCTATTAATTAACCCCCTTAAATGACATCAATGGCTCCCTTCATCATGAAATTTGGCTTAACCCCCTCCACTACTTTTATTTCTACCGAAATAGGACGCATATAACCTAAAACTACTGATTTAGTCCACTTCCCTAGTGGCTAAGTGTGACAATAATTATGGCGCAAAAATACTAAAAATAAGCCAGTAAACTTATGCACTTGGATTCCATCCCTGCCCTACGGATAACAATGCACCTGGCCTAGCACCTCTCTGGTGTCTTTTGGCGATGGTTGTCTCTTTCCATCAGAGCTACCATTAGCTTATTTGCTAGCATATATTACTTGTATTTTCGTCAAGTACTAACAATAAAAAGCATGTAATAGCTACCCATCTCTAAGGCTTCTCCCCATGTTATTGGATTGAATCCTGACTGCGTAAGGTTGCATATCCTTATCTCATTTGATCTGAAAAAAAATAATTAAATCTATACACGATATCTTTCACATGAAACGAAAGAAGGAATTGTTCAATCGTATTGTTACGTGCTTCGGGTTCGTAATTTGCAAAAAAACGCCACTTATAACTGTGTATTGTATAAAACAACAAAATGTAATACTTAAATACTCTGATTAACACTAGTCACTCATTGTACTAACACTTAACCGACTACACAATAAAACACTTCCCTTATTCACTGATCACTCCGCTTCACACTGGTCGCTCGTACTATCGCTTTCGATCACTGTATAAAACTGCTCTCTATTTGTCAACACATCTCTATTTATACCATGGTAAAGTTCCACATTATTCCCGAATCCTCTACCAGGCTAATCGTAAACAAGCTGTTGTAAACAAGTCCTAGTACACACTATTTTTACCCTTATGCTCTAAGCGATAAGTTCAATTATGGCATAACTATTCGGGTAATGGTCGACTATATGTTTATTAATAGAAGTAGCTATCTCTTTCTTTTATTTTAAGATCGCTCCAGTGCTTCAACTCCACGTTTCTTGATTATTCGCAACATTACCCCCTCTTAGTTATGTTCGTCCCGAATACTTCCATTATAGACGGCTAATCGAACATGAACAATCTTCATGGTCTCTCGTGGCTGCTTCTGCACTTGGTAGGTTACGTCATTGATCCATGTGATTACTTTGTATGGCCCATCCCAACGTCGCTGTAACTTAGGTGATTTTCCTTTTCGTCGAACCGGATTATGTAGCCAAACAAGAGATCCTTCCTGAAAACCACGATGATTGGCATTTCGGTCGTACCTTGTCTTCATCCGTTGACTTGATTCTAATGCATTTTTGCTTATTAACGAGTGTACATCACGCATGTCTTTAACATATTCCGGTACCTATACTTATTTAAGTTTCTGTATTTGGCGGCGAACCTCCATTCATTAAGTCTGCAGGTACACGTTAGTGTCTGCCGAAGTGGGCATAGGCTGGCGTCACTTTTATGCTTTTGTGTTCTGCTGTTCGGTAAGCAGTAAGAACAAAGGTATGTACTTGTTCCAGTCTTTTTAGTGATCTTCTACCAGCTTGGCTAAGTGTCGTTCCAAAGTTTGGTTAAATCGTCCGACCATTCCGTCAGATTGGGGGTAAAATGGGGTTGTTCTTGTTTTGTATACTCCTAATAATTTACACATTTCCTGAAATACATAAGATTCAAAATTTCTGCCTTGGCCGGAATGAATCTCCAGCGAAACACCGAATCTGCATATCACCTCATTGACCAATTTTTCAGCAACAGTTGTGGCTTCCTGATTGGGATTTGCGAACACTTCCGGCCATCCATCACAACCGTAAAATACTTGTTTCCGTTATCTGTCCTAGGAAATAGCCCAGCCACGTCAATCGCTATCTTTTCTCAGGGGGCTCCCACGTTGAATAATCTAAGATTGCCTCGGCTTCTGACCTGCGGACCTTTTACTGCTGAGCATGATTTTTAACCAGCGGCAATTCAACCAGTAAAAACGCTCTCGTACCTTTACCAATGTTCGTCTAACTCCGATATGTACCCCAAAAACCCCACCATGCAACTCACGTGGTACGTCCTTGATTAATTTTTTGGCACTACCAACTGTAGGTGATGTTCTCTTCCTAATGGTTTTTCCCATTTACGGTATAGTAAACCGTTTTGCTACACAAGACTTTCCCACTGTGCCCAAAAACTTTTTGTAATAGCACTGAAAGGAGCCAGCTCTTGCTATTCCGGTTTTCCCGTGTGTTGCTTCATCCAATCTATTAGAGGCCGCAAATCTCTATCTTCATACTAGGCCTTACGTATCTCATCAGTTTCTCGCAATACTTGAATCCTTTTCTTCGTCTCCATCCTTACACAATGTTTACAATCTTCCGTACATGATCGTCGTGATAATGCGTCTGCATTTGAGTGAGACTTTCCACTGCGGTGTTCTATGTTAAAGTTAAACTGTTGCAATTGTTCAATCTAGCGAGCTACTTGGCCTTCCGGGTCTTTGAATTGTAATAAGCACTTCAAAGCAGCATGGTTGGTACGCAGCTTGAAGGGTCACCCAATTAAATACTTCTTGAAGTGACGAAGAGTCTTCACTACTGCCATTAGTTCTTGTAACACAATAGTTTCGTTCTGGCCGCGATAATGATTTGCTGAAGTAAGCTATTATAACTACTTGATCGCCTTACTTCTGGGATAGGATACATATGGCAGTGTTACTTGCATCTGTATCTATGATGAAGTTGATGCAGAAACGTGTAGACCCATCTTTCTTCTTAACCAACACTACAGGAGAGCATCATGGATTTGAAGATTGCTCTATACCTCCGTTTCTTCTCATTTCATTAATCAGCTCCTGTACTTCCTTCTTTTTGGCTATAGGAACACGTCAGCTTTCTGCATTATAGGCTGCGCATTTCCAGTGTAAATTTTATGTTTCACTAACGATGTTCTGCCTATATCTCTATCAGTCTTAGAGAAAATGTTGGCATAACGTGAAAGTAGATCCTTAGCCTGCTGCTGTTGTGCACTCGTTTACCAAATCCTTGAGTTCCTGCGGTACATCCCTTGATGCTGTACTTCCTGTCGTTGTCAGTTTTCTTAACGTCATAACTTCATCGCTTTTATCTACAACATCGCCTGCTTTAAGCACCATATCACTTTCACTCAAGTTGACTATCTGGCCCGCTGCCGAACCCCTGTCACAAACAAAACTTTGGCCTGTAATGCAGTGTGGAATTATTCCAATGTCCTCTACTAATACACTCCTATTACCCCGGCACTTGTGACTGGCTGGTAACTTCACGCGTATCATGTCTTCGATCTTGAAGGCAAGATGGTTCTTCTAGCTACTGTTACCCTTTCTTATGATCCCCCATCCATGAAAATTTTTTTTGGCCCACATACAAAAACTCCTGTTTTGCAATCAATCTTGCAGGGATTCTTCTTCATGAACTCTAAACCATGTATACAGTCATCCATAATATCGGTCACTCCGACGTCGTGGGTGTAATACTCGTCGCCTATTTGTATCACTACAGATGCTTCAACGAAGACCTATATTGGCTGACCTGGTACAGACAGAAACTGGCATTTCCAGAAATTCCTCAGGTTGCTATTGTCAGCTACTTCTGGTCACACCATAGTTCGTGTAGCTTCAGTGTCGAGCGTTAAGCTGCAGTTCTTGCCATTAATCAATCCCTTAATGGATAAACTGTTGCCGTCGCACATCTGGAATATGACAACTTTTGGGACTGTTTTTCGGTCAGCCAGCACCCGCCCGTTGATCCTGGCTGTTACTCGTTTCCCTGGGCTGAATTAACAGGCTGGTTGACTTGCCTGCTCTCTTCAGCTGCTGAAGTTTCTGCCTCTTGTTGTCACCAATTCACTGCACCTGTAGACTTGCCCGGGCAGTTAACAGATCCATAGCCCTGTCATAGTGTCAGCCCTGCACATTAGCGTCTCCGTGAACTTCAGTTTCCAACCCTAGATAGTAAAAAGAGTAGAAGGTAGTCAAAATAGAGTTCATTAATTAAGGCTTCATTAATTAAAAGTTCATTAATGAAGGAAGCATCTTCAGGAGAAACGAACACTACTTCACTTTGATGACGCTTCCGTTTCGAAGTGCAAATTGCATTGCCTACACACATAAATTGCGGGCTATTGTTCTTGGTGCCAGCGTGAACATGAGCGTAAAAGTGTGGTGAATGTTAGTGGATAATTGTGCCACTGGAATCTTCTTTGATCCGGACCATCCACAGATAGATGAATACATACTCCGGCGCCAGCAAGATCGCTCTGGGCCAGGCTACAGACGCGGTTTCACTACCTTTATGCTTAGTCTCTGTTACACATAAACATTCAGGCATCTTATCTTCCAATCCACCAATTACATTCCACGTTCTATTTGGCATCCCGCTCCCCTCGACTAGCCTATTTGGGCCTGGCGCGATAAGTGACGGCCCCGATCGCTGCGTTTGTCGTGTATCGTACCGACGAGGACGGATCGGTACGCGTCGCCTAAAGGGGACGCCCTAATCCGCACTGCGGTACTACTTCGAGCCAGATTGCAGTCCAATGGACTGATAGGGATCGCGACATACACGCTTCTATCCAATGAGCTCCTGCAGACCCCTGAGATCCTAAGCATCAAGGCAATTGATCTTTTCATGATATAAAATAGGCAGACAAAATAATCCAATAAAACTTACTAAGTAATAAAATTACTAGGTAATAAAATTGCTAGGTGGTAGAGTTCTGCATCGGCTCGACCGGGCGGGTATCACCGCTTTACCTATTCTTGCCGCAATAGCGTCAGTGCTAGTCACTGCCGTGTTCCGGTTTGGAGGGTAAGGTAGCCGGTAAACTGATGCATGTGGCATTAGACCTCGCCACAAGATAGCAACGTACCATTAACACCTTTGGCGTCTATAGGCGATCATTGACTCTTTCCATCAGGAGACCCATCTGCGTGTTTGCTATTTTATGATATATAAAAAAAACTTACCTCTCTAGTGCCGTTGTATAAGCCAAAAGTATACATCCATTAACAGCTAAATCTACTGGTATTACGTCTACCAGACTGTCTTTATTGCACAACATTGTTCGGATAACACCTGAAAAAATATTTTAGAGATTCAAAACTAAATTCATTCATTTATTTTAAAGAATGTGAGTACATAATGTACATGCATGCACATGCACATAAAATAAAATGTATTTTTGAACATTGTTTCTAAACATGTTTTGTCAAAAGTGACATGTAAAAATATAAATAAACAAATTTAAAAAATAACATTTTCAATCCATTTGTTTTTAACTGATTATTTTTGAATAGATTTTATATGTTATAATAATATGCTAATCACTAAAAATATAATATTGATAAGGGGCCATCCAAAAATTACGTCACACTTGTACGTCGACGAAGTGTGACATTGTGTGACAAGGGGTGGGCAGGGGTTCTAACTTTTGTGACATCACATTTTTTTTAAATATAATTAAACAATAAATTTAAAAAGCCACCTGTGTAGATAAAAAATAAACAAATGAGATCATTATTCCAATGTAAAATTGTAAAATATATGACGTCACACTAGATAGGGGGTTCTCACAGATGTGACCAGCTGTGACAAGGACGGGGGAGGGGTCAAAAAATAATGAAATTCGTGTCACGTAATTTCTGGATGGCCCCTAAGAGATGTCATTATATTTCTTTACAAAAGCAGCTATCATTGTTTAAAAAACAGATATAATTCAGCCATTTGATATGTATTTGATATGCTGTCTCACTTGTCTTATTCTTTTACATTAATTTTAGGTTTTCGTCTATTTTGTAATTCATTTAAATCAAAAACTTTATCTGGAAAACCACAAAATTCATCGAATTCAAAGACCTTTAAGTTCATCACACACGGTTAAGATACTATAATATTTGATCTTAAGATGCCCTAATCTATACATATAATAAAATCGTAGGAAAGTCAAAACTGTACATTGAATTTTTTTTTAAAGAATACTTGGGGCGTGATCTACAATCGATATCGAAACCAAAAATATAGTTTTTAGAATTTTTGTCTGTTTGCCTGTTTGTCTGTATGTATGTCCGGGGTAAACTCAAAAAGTACTGCATTGATTTACTTTAAATTTTTGCATGAGTATTACTAACAGGTTGGGTCAACATATAAGCTACATATTATCACGCTATCACCTACGGGGGAGGTGCTGTGCGGAGTAAACGAAGTCCGCGCGGACGAAGTCGCTGGCAACGGCTAGTATAAAATATTACAGTATCTTAACGTATCACACACGGGTAAGATACGATAAATAATTATAGTCTGCGTCGTTGGAGTTCTATATACAGATTGATTAATCATGAGTGATACGGCCTTACTTCTTGATTTGTTAGATAGCTCCTCAGACAATGATTTTGATATAGAATAATATGAAATATTCTTCTTGAGTTAAGTGGTGTAACTAACACGACTTTATTAATCTTTTTTACAAATTTTTTTATTGATGAAAATATTAAAACGTTATATGTTCTTTATATAATATTGCTGATTTATTATCAGCAATATTTTTTGAACAAATTTTTTTTTGCGGACATTACTAATTTCACACTCGTGATATGAAGTTAATAACAAGCGCGATCCAATTCTCAGTTGGAACCGATAGTAACTATTATATTAAACTAGATGCACCGTGCAGCCCGCTACATTAAAAAAATTTTTCGGTGAATCCCGCGGGATCACCTGCTTTTTCGGGATATAACGTTGCCTGTGTGCTATTTCAGATCATCATCTACTTATGTACCAAATTACATTCAAATCCGTTCAGTAGTTTTTGCATGATTGAGTATCTTCCATCCATCCAAACATCCCAACTTTCATATTTATATAATTATAATATTATAGATTATGAGGCACTGTTATCGCGCATATCCCGAAATAAAAACAACCTGTAAATATATTAAGATGCGAAGAAATATACATTTAGTATCTTAAGATCATATCTTAAAATATATTTCAATATCGTTGGGTATCTTAAGATACTAAAGGTAAAAATATATTATCTTAGTCGTGTGTGATGGTTCATACGATTTGTATGGTAAGCGAATTCTGAAATTTGCTTTAATATATATTTTTATTATTATGGCATATGGCACATGATTATTAAGGAATCTTAAGATAAAATATTATAGTATCTTAGCCATGAGCTTTATGTACTAGCGTACTTTACAAGGTATGCGCCCCGCCACTTGTGTTTCACTTAAGTACACGTACGTTAGTGCTAGTAAAATAAAAAGCGTAAGCGCCATAAAATTTACAGCGGTTACGACCTTTTGGTTGCGAATATAATATATTACGCTGTAGCGCTGCTTTATTTGGACTTTGGTTAGACGATTTATAATAAATTTCGAGATATTTCGAGTGTAGGACTCATCAGAAAAACTATCAAATATGTAGGACAAAAGTTTTTGCGTATTTTTCATTATATAAAAAAGCAATTAAAGTAAAAAAGTTCTTGTAAATAATAAATATTCTAATACATAAAATTCACGTGTTTGAAGTTCTCACAGTTCTCGCGCTCTTGTAAGTTACCAGTTGAGATTTTTCGTGGAGAGAAACATGAGCGTCTCGTCAAAACGAAGCTATATTCAAAAACTCAACTTGTTATTAATTGAAAATAAATATATTGTTGGGACTATGACCTTTATGGAATACAGCTAATACAAAAAGTGTGTACAAACAGACAGAGTTACGTTTTTATAATAGATATTGGTATGTATGACTATCATTCATAATATTACCCTTAGCTGCGCCAACCATCATGCCTGTAGGTCCATTCATGTTGTCTACCCATCCTGGTACTGGCTCCTTGTACGATGCAGTCACTATTCGAGAAAATGTATTATGATTAGTTCAGTCAAATAACCTGGTCTCGATGATCTAGAAGAGGTCAACAAAGATAAAAGACAATGTAATTTAAATAATAGTAGATAAAAAAAGTTAAAATGACTTCAGATATTTATTTTATTTATTTAACCACATAAAGAGTGTGCGGAATACAAATAGTGAACTTAATGCATAAAGCATTCTCTGCCAGCTAACCATAACGCTAAACAGAAAATCACGCAGTATGGTTGTGTATATGATATATACCTTATTAACCAAACTGTACATGCTGTACATGTAATTAATACTATACAATAACTCCATTTTGCACCAAAAACAAATGACAAACATTGATATAAAAGGGAAGGATACCTGGTCACAGCGCTCGGTCCTAAAAAACTAGGTCTGTGGACACAGTGACAATCAATCACGCGCGGGATATCATATTCTACACTTATACTTTCCGACTGTTTTCACCATTAAACACGCATCAAAATGCCTTCTCATGTATTCAACCATTGTTATAATGACTCAAGGAAAAAAATAAGACACACGGAATTGCTTTGCATTCGTAAGTACGACTAAAACAATTTGTTTGAAAATAAGATTATTGTTTGGTTCGCCATGTTTGTGAGAGTGAGATAGTATAATACAAAAGTAAGTGAGAGAAACGTAGTCTGCTACTTTAGCGATTGCGATGGTAGGGCGTAAAGTATCTTCCTTTTTAATATATCAATGATGACAGCATATGAATTACATAACTATTTCTGCACATTTTAAATACACAAAGATGGTTTTATTCCTGAAAAAGCGATTTCTTCCAACCTTAAATTTAGGATAATAATATTTTATTCTATTTTTTTATCTATTATTACTATTGTTAGCAATCAGCTTTCCGCCGGAATAACAAACGTCATCGCCTCTATAAAAGACGTCGTACCTGGGTTGTGGCACGCTCATTTTAGCATTAGTACTCGAGGCATTCGAGGGAGGACACTGGCCGAATACTCGCATTACTTAGTTCATTTATAAAGTATCAGAATCAGGATAACTTATATTTCTATTCTAATCGTTAATTTATTTTTAGGTTCTATTTTAAGTTAAATTCTAAAAGTGGTGCTAACCACGAATACACTTATAGATTTTTGAAATAAATAAAAACAACATTCCAAGTATAAAAAAATAGCAAGATAAAAAAAGAAAGAAGAAAATAAATTGCATTACAAAATTTAATGACTAAAACAACTAGGTATATAGAAAGTGACGCTTAAGTATACTTTGAAAGTGTTTAGACTATTCGTTTTCCTAATGTCCCCAGAAATAGAGTTCCAGAGCGAAGAACGGCTTTAATAATTAGTATTTTGACTTTGCGCTAAAAGAGAACGACGATCGATCTCAGATATTTATATTGCTTGATATAGAAAGTAAATCTTTCCTTCAAGTATAAAGAACAATTTGGACCATAAAGAATGAAGTACTCGTAGTGCTGTGGCAGAATTCGATTATTCCAACGAAGATGAATTGACAACCGCTTGAGCTTGATGCGTAAAACGGAAACATGATCATATTTATGCCGACCAAATACGAATCGTAATACATAAATTTTGAAGTTACTCAGGTTTTGTAATCTGTTTTAAGGAGAGATTTTAATAACTAACGTGGCGTTATCTAAAATAGACAGAAAAAACGAATATGCCAGAAATCAGCATAATCTTGATAGGAACAGAAACCAAATACCTAAGACACTTTCATGAACCCCAACTGCTATAAATGGATCTGATTGGTCCAAGAAAGAGGGTCTAATTACTTATATAAAAACCCTGATTTTTAACCCAATCACTAAGAAATAGTGACACTACTAAGCTAGATTGCTTGGTAAATTATTTCAGTCAATTTTTAACTTCCCGCTAGGTAGCGGAAGATATAAGATTCCTTATCTACCTATGTAGATAAGGAAGTTACTGATTTTGCCCCCATTTTTGAAAATCGAGTTTTCCTGAGATCTTTATGTTTTGAGGTCCTAGGAACCTTTTCCGACTATTTTCAAGATGACGTCAGTATATATGTATATGTGTGTATGTGTGTATGTAAGCATCTTATAACTTTTGAACGACTAGACCGATCGAAACGCGATTGATAGCATTTGAATGGATTCCCCTCAACTTAGATTTCCTGAAAATTTTAACCAAGATAGCGCAGGACATTTACCCATCGGTGGCAAGTCATGGCCATGGTGTGGTTGCCACTGCAAAACGACTTCACGTCGTAAGCAGAGTGCTACCGAACATGGCGTAAACACCAGTGCGGTGGCATCTCATGATGTAAACACCAGTGCAGTTGGAAAGAAGTATAATTTTGCCTCTAGGTCTTTCAAAAGAGGCATCGCTAAAGCAAAATCAGAGCACATTGGCAAAATTCACAACTGTGCGATTCTCGAGGCACTTTTTGCCCCGCACTATTCCTCTATGGAACCAATTACTGGCAGGGGTTTTTCCAAGCGGATACGACTTAGGGCCTACTCTTTCTTAAAAGGCCGGCAACGCAACTACAAATCTTCTGATAGTGTGGTTGTCCATGGGCGGCGGTGGTCACTCACTATCAGGTGAGCCTTCTGTCCGTTTGTCCGTTTGTTGTTAGAATTTAACTAGCAAAAAGCAGAGCTTTGTAAGGGCTCGCAAAGTTATACTACCTAGTAATATTGTTAAGAAAGTATTTTTATGAGAATTACATTTTTTAATGTATGGACTTCAATGTGTTTTTTTTTTTTCAATTTTCTAATAAAAACAACGATGCCCGGGATCGGAAAGATGCCCGGCTGGTGATAAGCTGGTCACCTATCACGTTGTGGGACTAAGACGTATCTTCGGCTAATTGTCGATGCACATGTTGTACCTCTGCCTACGTCTTCGGGGATACGGGCATGACCATACCTTTTTTTAGCTTTTTACCCTCGGGCTAAGATTGAAAATTGATCTCAATACAATATTAATCAATTAATACACTTGTACTGTTTCACAATAATCATATTGTGAAAAATCTGTAAACGGTTGACCTTGCAGGCCATCCCCGAAACTTCCGGCTTAATTAAGGTATTTTAAGCTGAAAAGAGTAAAAACTATAAGCATAGATTTTTTTCAGTTCTAAGAAATATTGAAATATCTCAATTACTAAGTCACAAAAAACAGCAAGAAAACACGAATGAACCAACGAAACAATCATACATGTAGTTTATTTTGATAAAAATGGCAGTACATTGATTTTTGAAAAACTATATTTTGGAAACAATAATCAAATTGATCAAATTTCAAATGGTCAATTTCAAATGGCATTGGCATGGCGAAGCAATGTCAAAAAACATTTTTTCAAAAATTTACGTCATTGATAGATACCAAACAAAGTGACTGATTTTTATCCAATTAACGGCACTTGACGCAGTTTTTAAAGGAGAAAAGCTGATAAGATTTTGAGGTCAATCGATATATTAGCCTGAAAGTTATTTCAAAGACATTAAGTAAGTTTGCTAAAAACAACGTAATTTTAATATTTGAAAAGTTCTAACTTTTGAAAATAAGATTCGATTTTAATTTTTAAAACGGCATTCGACGTAATTTTTTTAGTACTAAAATATTGTAGAATACTAAAAAATGATTGGTTGAAATATTTCGAAGTTATGTCGAAGAAAGACTTTTTTCAAAATTTTCGTCAACGATTACTTCCAAACAGATGAACCGATGCAACGATTTTGAGAATATAGCTGATTAGTTTTTGTACTCAATCAGTACATTAATCTGGAAGTTATATTAAAAAAAATCTGTTTCACCAAAATTTCTTTTTGGGTTTTTTAAAATTATTCAAAATCCCTTGGGCCTTGGCTTGGGTTCAAATTTTCAGGGAGTCTAAGTTGAGTGGAATCCAATCGAATGCCATCAACCGCGTGTCGATCGGTCCAACCGTTCAAAAGTTATGAGATGTTTACATACAGACATACATACACACACACGAACACACACACATACATACATACAGACACACTGACGTCATCGCGAAAATAGTCGAAAAAGGTTCCTAGGACCTCAAAAGGCGGTCATCTGCTGAAAACTCGATTTTTGAAAATCGGAGCAAAATCAGTAACTTCCTTATCCACATACGTAGCAGGAAGTTAAAATGTACAAGTGTATTAATAGATTAATATTGTATTAAAATGGAGTGAATGAAAATGAATTAAATCTACCACGCCAAAGTAAGATTTTAACTCTTTAGCGTTTTAACTCGATAGTTTCCTAATAGATGGCGTTAGTAGTAATCAAATTCTAATACATGTATTTTTTATTTTTTTTCTTAATCTTTATAAAATGGTACTTTAATTGTAGATCATATCTAGACATGAATTTAAACTACCACGTCAAAGCTCAAACCTCGAAGTGCGATACTTTTTTTAATAACAGATACCACAAAAGTGCATACAAAGTGGCCTAGTGTAGGGCTCGCTTCGCTCGCCCTGATAAACTAGGTGGTAGAGTTCTGCATTGTCTCGTCCGGGTCAGGTACCACCGCCCTACCTATTCCTGCCGCAATAGCGTCAGTGCTTGTCGCTGTCGTGTTCCGGTTTGGAGGGTAAGGTAGCCGGTAAACTTATGCATGTGGCATTAGACCTCGCCACAAGATAGCAACGCAACATTAACATATTTGGTGTCTATAGGCGATGGTTGACTCTTTCCATCAAGAGACCCATCTATTTGTTTACTATCTTATGATATAAAAAAGTCATTGTCTGTTGGCTGTTTCTTTTCTAATAAAAAATAAACACCAATAAACCTACAAAATGTTAGTTATGTATATGATTTTTTTAATAATCAATTTTAAGTCACCTATAGACAGACAGTCTAGCGATACAAATTGGGAATTTCTGGGCATATTGTGAAATCAAGTCTTCTGTTAGCGATTTAGAGTAAGCGTATGTATTTGGTTGCGGCTTGATTAGTCTGCAAATTGCAACTTCGACGTTAATAGCTATTTGCGATTGCTTGCGACCGAAATTCGTACACAGCTTAACAATAAAATCTCCTTTAAGCTTGACAATAGCTTAAAACCAGAAAATAAATAAGTGAAGAAGTGACTCATGTATGTACTTCACTTATGATACCTACGCTCAGCGGTCGCGCTATCAACTTTTGCTTTTGCACAAATAAGTAGTAATGGCACTCATATTTAGTTGCTTGATTTATTGTTGAGAATGAAACAGAAAGATTATTTGATTAATTTCACCTTCAATAGAGTGAAGTGCTATTCGACTCTCCTGAAGATGCTTCGGTTGCGAAGTGAAACGTGCCTTGAGTACATAACATGTGTGTTACTGCCTTTGCTTCTGACGTGGAAGAAAGTGTGGTGGAAGTGGGTGGATTTTGTGACGCTGTGGTCGTCTTTAATTTCAGACCTTGGATAAGTTTCCATTCCTTACACTTCTTTTCGTGTCTGTTGCATCACAACAGTTCCATATGAGGTATCGCGGAAAATTTGCATATTAAATACCATAGTTACTTCTTTTTTTACGGAATTGTAAACCAACAACAAATTAAATATTTTAAAGTTTTTCCCCGTGTTGGTTTATTTTATTTATTTTATTTATTTATTTATTTATTTATTTCATCAAAAAATTTAACATAAACTTACAAATATTTCAACATCCTTAAACCTCGTTGTAGGTTTGTGTGGATGTTGCACACTTCACGGTTTAAGTATTGATTGATGTTTTAGCGAAGCTACATTACACTACATAAAATTTTAACATTACATCGCTCTTATCAGTTGAAATAAACTAGTACCTATCTTTAATCAACTTGCTACCGGGTGTTCCACTCTGTGTCGTTTGCGTACAGGCCATATTCCATTGCTAACTGTAGTTAAAACCAGTTTTGGTCTGATTCATAAATACTTTTACTGTGCATTAAAGATAATGCGATCGTCGTTACGTACACAATATACAATGCGTACAGGCTGCTCCTTTTATTTATTTATTTATTTATTTATTTATTTATTTATTTATTACCAATTATTATGATAAAATATGTGTGTGTGTGCAGGTGTACTTGTGTGTGAACAATGCATGTCAGTATATATTTGTGTGTGGGTGTATGTTTGTGTGTGTACTTGTGTATGTGTGTATGTGTGCGCGTGCGTTTTTATCTGCATATAAATTTAATTTAACCGTGTTAAAATTTATATGTACACATGATTAATTATTCTTGTGAGAGTTCGCTCAAGTAAGCACTTAATTTATGGTACTATAATAGCTTTTAATATATGTTTCAAATTATTTTCATTGATTTTATTTCGCATTTCAATATTTATATTATTATTAATTAATCTAGGTACTAAGTAGTCAGTTGTTCTTTCTCCATAAAAATTCCTAGCACTTACAGTATATAGTTTCTTTGTTGTTATTTGTCTAGTTACTATATAACTTTTTCTTTCATTTTCTATATATTTAAAATAATTCTCTTTAATAAGTGAGAGTTTTATTTTCTCGCTTACAGGCAACACTTTACAATATTTGAATAAGTATTCGGGATCTTTTTTATACTTTATTTTAATTGCACTTGGAACGATAGTTTTTAGGAGTCGTAACTGTAGCGTCATTATTTGCTCAATGTATGTTCTGAAGGTGCGACCGTAGCTACTTAGTCCGTACGATATAATGCTTTCTACTAAGGCATTGTACATTTTCATTTTGATATAATAAGGTATACGTTGATTAATAATACGAAATTTTGCTAGAATTCCTCGTAATTTGTTACAAATAACATTAATATGGTGCTTCCAGTTAAGTCTGTTATCGATAATTAGTCCAAGGTAAGTATACTGACTAACTTGTTCCAGTGCTGGACAGCTGCATTCTTGTGATTTATTACGATCATGTAAACACTGATGGGTATGAGATTTAATTTCCACGTCTTTCGTGGCTTTTATATGACTGGAGTGTATGTGCATTACTTTGGATTTGTTGGTATTAAGCACAAGACCATTGTCGTGGGACCACCTACATATGGACATAAAATCTTTATTTATTTTTGAGAGCGCAAGATCAAAGCTTCTATCATGAGATATTATACAAGTATCGTCCGCGTACTGAAATATTTTGCAATGTTGAACGACGTTTTTTATATCATCAACATAAGCGAGATAGTGAAGTGGACCCAACACAGAACCTTGTGCCGTTCCCTGTGTTACTAATGTTTTATTACTGTAATCGGCTCCTACTTTTACGTAATAAGAGCGATCCTCGAGATAGTTCGAACACCACTTTAGCAGGGGACCACGTATACCACTATTCTCAAGTTTTTGTTTGAGTACCTTATGTTGTAAAGTGTCAAACGCCTTACTATAATCTATGAATATTACCATAACATGTTCTCTTTGGTTTAGACAATTATTAACATAATCGGTAAAATTGGAAAGTAATTGTGTTGTGCTTTTTTTAGATTGAAAACCATACTGATCAGCTGACAGCGCATTATATTTTTTGTAAAAATTATGTATTTCATTACATATATATTTTTCGCAAATTTTATCAAGTACAGGTAATATTGTAATTGGCCGGTAGCTGTCATAATCTTTTTTATTTCCTTTTTTATATATTGGTCTAACTATTCCTGTTTTTAGCTGAGACGGGTATATTCCAGTGCAAATGCTGGTATTAATGAGATGCGTTATAACATTTACCATATTAGACGCAATGTTTTTTATGTCAATTGGTCTTATACAGTCAATTCCCTTCGATTTCTTTGTGTTTAATTTTTTAATAATATTAAGAATATCTCTTGTGTTTGCCTTTTTTATATACATGGAGACATTGCAGCAGTTACTATACTCAGTTTTATCCAATAATGGAATTGAGCAATCATGTATTATATTATTAACTGATTTAGTAAAAACCCTAGCAAAGTTGTTAGCAATTTCGTGCTCTTTTTCCTTATTATTTATAAAGGCTTCACGAATTGCGTCATCTACAGACGTCATTATTCTTCCCGTCATTCTATTTAATATTTTCCACAAGTTTCTTGGATTGTTCATATTAGAATTTATCATATTTTTGTAATATTTATTCCTATTTTTATGTATTAGTTTATTTATTTTATTTCGAAATTTATTATATTCAACTTTAAGTGCAATATTTGATGTATCTTTTTTCATTTCCATGTATTTTCTATCCCTTTCTTGACACAGCTTTATTATACGATTATTTATCCAAACCTCTTGATTCCGCTTTTTTTTATACCTGTTGAAATCTACATATTTCGCAGATTCGTAACATTTATGGAATTCGGATTTTATATAGTTATATATTTTGCATACATCATTCTGACATAGAGCTGGTTCCCAGTCAATTGCGATTAATTTATTGTACAACACATTATTATCGTATTTAATTTTGTTAAATGAAGCAGCCTGTATCTGCGAATCGCAACCAAACGAAGCAATCGTAACACAGTGGTCTGCCAGTACAGTTCCGATAACCGCGCAATGCACATCTCGTGTGCGGGACCGGACAAATATATGATCGATACAGCTTTTTGTGACAATATTTTTCCTAAGTTCTATTCTGGTATAGTCCGAGATTCCACACACCAGACCGCAATTGCTCAGTGTATCGAGATATTGACTTGTACATTTGTTAGTCTCTTTTAGATTTATATTAATGTCACCTAAAGTTATCAAATCGATATCTCGGCACTTTTCCAAAGTATGTTTTAATTCCTTTATAAACAGTGATTTATTTTTAGCTGGTGATCTATATATTGCACACAGAGCTGACGTGTAGTTATAAGATGTGGTTATTAGGCCAATAATACATTCAAAAAGTGACGTTTTAAGTTTTATTCTTTCGAATTTATGTCCGCTTAATACGTAAATTATTACTCCACCGCCTTTTTTATTTTTACTCAGTTGTGTGTGCATTGTATAGCCTGGGATTGTAAACATTTGACTCAGATCGTCAGAAATACCGACTTCAGTTAATACAATTATGTCTAGTGGGTATAATGATGATTTTATTAGAAATTGTATATGGCAAAAATTTTGATAATCGACCGAATGTTTACATGTATACATGATAGTTTATTTTTGGATTTTGGTACATATTGCCAATATTCTTTGATGTCAGTACAACCAGTTAATTCAATTACATTTTCTGACAATGAATCCATAATAGATTATTAAAGTTTACATATTGAAAAATTGCATGCATAGTTTTATCTATATTTTTAAGAGTTTTTTACCTTATCTATGTCATTTTCACATTTTATTGTAAACACTTTCGCGTTTTCACATTTTCTTGCCAAAATTTTGCCGTCCTTAAACCACACGAATTTAAATACATTTTTAAGTTCTTCTTTGGTTTTCCACAGTAAGTTTTTATAGTAATATGTTAGTGCTTCTCTGATATATATGCGCTCTATTCCTTTTTCTATATCTGTGTATATATCTGAGACAATAACCGGTTGCTGGCGGGCTAAAGTTATCCAGTCGGCTTTGGCTTGGCTACTTTGCAATTCTACTCGTATGACACCATCTTTACCATTACGCCCACGGAGACGTGTAGCTTGCTGCAGTTGCTGTGGGCTCGCTTTTATTTTTTTTGCTATGGATGCTACTACCTTTCCTAAATCTTCATTATCCTTATGTGGAACTCCGACAATTTCTAATGTAGCATTAATATTTTGCTGTTCTCGCTCATTTAGCCGTTGTTCCAGAGCACATATTCTATTTTCTAAATTTTTATGTCTATTTGCCATATCCATATTTTTCCTTTCTAATGTCTTCATCTTTTCTTCTAATATCCTTATTGTATCAAGACACTCATCAACTTTATCTGATAAAAATTCTATTGAGCTGTTTAAATCCCCTAGTTCTTCTTTTAATATTTTTTTCATTTCCTTTGTTACATTTTTCATAAACTTTTCCGTGTTAAGTGCAACAATCTCACCTGTAGTGGTATTTTCATGGTCATCATCATCCTCCTCAGTATTCACAAACGATGATTTGCGTTTTGGGTCTCGCGCACAGCTATTGCAGGTCCACTCCAAATTCTCCGCCGCCTTCAAAGCAGCGAATTGTTTTGCTGATAGTCCTGCACATTCTGCTTTAGCGTGCACTAACACACCACATTTGAGACATTCCAATCCTGGTGATTTCTTTGTTACCACTTTATTACATTGAGAACACTTCGACATTGTGGGTAGTTAGTTAAGTCCCGGGCTTCTTTGAAGAATAGGCCAACTGCCGTTCTGCCAGGCATGTTGTATAAGGCGATCGATTCATTATGCGAGTCACTACCATCGTGGCTACTAGATGGTAGAGTTCTGCATTGTCTCGCCCTGGCCGGGTACCTTCACCGATGTAAATTTTCAAAGCCCCATAACTTGATTAATTACCCGATTCGAGATTTTTTGAAGATAGAAAAGATGTTTATCTCGTAAAAAACGAAACTGTTCACAAAAATTCAGCTTGTAATTAATAAAAAAAAAGATTGTTCGTGGGAACGCGGTCTATTTTGTTGGAAAGACACAACCATCACCTTTAAACATCGGAGATGTAAGTGATGACTTGCTTGCATAAATTGGATACTTTTCGTCGTCGGCACTTGGTGAAACTGCATTATGAAACAGAGATTTGAGCGCCCCGTTGATCGAGTGGATAGCGACCCTGACGTCACAATCAATGGGCTTCTGTTTCGATTCCCGACAGGCACTTATGTAATGAGCTATATATATATATATATATATATATATATATATATATATATATATATATATATATATATAATATATATATATATATATATAATATATATATATATATATATATATATATATATATATATATACTATATATAAACTATTTGTCCTGTCCTGTCCATTCCTGTAGAAATTCTGAGATTTTTGATTAAAAAAATATGACAAGTAGTTTTCACAGTGTTCTTTTGAGGTAAGCTTTATGCTTTATAAAGAGTCCTGCAATGACCGAAACAGGTGGAAATCTGATGGAGCAAGGTCAGGGCAGCCAAGCTCTCTCAATTTTTGCTGCTTGGCTATAGATGAGTGCGGCCTGGCGTTGTCATGGTGGAACAATACGCCTTTTCTATTCACCAGCCCCGGCCGGATTTTCTCAATAGCTTTTTTTAACTTTATCAGTTGCTGACAGTAGAGGTCAGAATCGATAGTTTTACCCGATGTCAAAAGCTCATAGTGGACGATTCCTTTCCAATACCACCATACACATAGCATCACATTGTTCCGAATCAGACCGGACTTTACCACGGTCTGTGGGACTTTTCCATGCTTCGACCATGATCTTTTTCGCACACTCTTATCGTAAGTCACCCATTTTTCATCACCTGTAATCAACTGTTTAAGAAATGGTTCGGATTTGTTACGTTTCAACAAAGAATTGCAAATGGAAACACGTTGCATTAGGTTTTTTCTTGTATCCAGACTTTCGTAAATGACATAAAACTGTTTTATAATCAATATCCAGTTCTTCAGCAATGTTGTAGCTACTAATATGTCGATCTTGCGCCCCCTTTTTAAAGATGGCACTGATTTTATCTGCGACAGGACGTCTAGAGCGAACCTCATCTTTCACACTAAAACTTTCAGACTTGAAACGCTTCTACCACAGTTGTGCTACTATTATTGATACTGCATTAGGTCCATAAACCGCACAAATTATATTCGCAGTGTTTGTCGCATTTTTACCTTTTTTGTAATAAAACTTTAAAATGTAAGTACCGAATTTCTTAGTCACACACATTAATTTTGCTTGCTTGAAAAACAATTGAAAAATGGCGGGAACTAGTTTTTTTTATTTACTTCATCTTCAAAATGTTCCATTTAATGGTATTAAAACCAGTTACATTTAGTACAGCCAAAGAGGTTTGATTACTAATGATATATTCAAAATACAAAAATAATTTTGCCCCGACCTATTAATTGATCATGGACGGGGTAGAAAATGGTACTGTGATAAACATCGTTTCTAAACATCGCTTATGAAGAACGGTTTATCGTCGCTATTTAGAGTTCCAACATCGATGTAAAAACATCGATATTTATAAACGATATATCGATGTATAAAAAATTGACGTATCGTCCGCATACCAAGTCTTATAGACGTTTGGATATACTTAGGTCATATTATAAGTTTTGCGTATCTTAAAAAAACAACATGTTTTAACCAAAATATTATATTTATTGCTTTTCAAAATAATCTCCTTTACATTTTAGACACTTTTTCATGCGATCGAACCATTTTTTAAAAGGAGGACCACAGATTTGAAGGCATGTTTTCTACGTGCTGATTGAACGCTATCACTGTCTCTTAGGAATTTGTAAAAGTAAAACTTCTCATCAAATCTTTGATTTTGGGAAAAAAATCACAGGGTGCTAGGTCGGTGCTGTGCGCAGGATGAGTGACGAGATGTACTTTTTCGGAAGCTAAAAATGACTTTGTTTTATTGGCCGTGTATGAAGAAGCACTATCATGGTATAGGATAATACGGCTTTTGGGTCGTCTTTCGCGAACTTTTTCTAACACTCTGGATAAAAAAATGGTAGAATACCACTGGGCATTAACACTCTTTTGATCTTCAAGTGGAATTGTATAGATGGGACCCGTAGCTGAGAAAAAAATGCGATCATTTTTTACCAACGTTTCTCGCCTGTCTCACTTTTGTTTGCCTGTTCTCATTTTCAAACACCCATTAACAAGATTGCTGTTTTATTTTCGGGTTCAAAAGAATAAATCCACGTTTCGTCTCCTGTGACAATGTCATAAACAGCATTAGAATGTCCGTGGTCGTACTTCAGTAGCATCTGTGAGCACCCTTCCACGCGCGCCCGCATCTGCTCCGCTGTCGGTTCATGAGGGATACGACAACAAAGTTTCCGAACTTTCAATTCTTCGTGTAAAATTTTCTGAATTTGGCTCATACCAATCCTTAATAGATCTCAAATTGTCTCAAAGGTAATCCAGGGGTTTTCTTCAATTAACCGCTAACAGCCACATTATTTTCGTTGGTGGCAGTTAAAGGCCACCCTTCACGAAATTCGTCGTGTAAAGAAACTCGACCTCTCTCAAATTCAGCAAACCATCTCCTCACATTGCTCAAACAAGGTGCTTCTCTCCCAAAAGCATTTTGAAGACGAGCGGCACAGTCTTGCGGAGAAAGAGAACTTTTAAAATGAATGACGAACAGACGAACAGGCGAACAGGCGAACAGGCGAACAGACGAACAGACGAACAGACGAACAGACGAACAGACGAACAGACGAACAGACGAATTAAAGATGGACAGACGGACAGACGGACAAACGGACAGACGGACGGACAGACAGACAGACAGACAGACCGACAAACAGACAAAAATTCTAAAAACTATATTTTTGGCTTCGATATCTATTGTAGATCACCTCCCAAGTATTCTTTTAAAAAATATTCAATGTACAGTTTTGACTTTCCTACAATTTTATTATATGTATGTATGTCCTGTGGTTATGATTCGTCTGAATAACTACCGATTTTAAGTCCGATATTAATAAATTACTTATAGCTACAGATAATTTATAACCAATTTTCTTTATGGCTAAAAACCTATCGCAATTTATTTCAAGTTAAAACATGGTGAGCATATATTTAACATTTTTTTAATAATAAATATTTAACTTAACAGTTAAATATATTATTACATCCTGAAGATGCTTTCAAAAGTAAGACCGGTCGAGAAGTATATTAAAAATATATGTTTAGAGATGAAATTTATTTACAATTATGTCCAATATTAATAGTGTCTAATACCAATAGAATTTCACAAAGTGCCGACGAAGGAAAGTATAGAATATATTATACTTATTCATAGTATGCCTATAAACAGACAAGTTTTTAGGATTCTTATCTAATATTATTCTAATAGTTTCCTTAAAATTGTAAATTATTTAGAGAAGCATCTGGCTGTCGACCAGAAGGTTTTCTGCGCTTTTGTGGATCTGGAGAAAGCGTTTAATAGAGTTGTGCGAAAGAAACATTGGGACATTTTACCCAGTTATGGGATAGATGGGCGTTTGCTGCGTACTTTGCAATCCATGTACTGGGATTGCAAAGCATATGTGCGGGTGGACGGCAACATATCGCTCTGGTTCTATGTCAATATCGGCGTCAAGCAGGGTTGTGTGTTATCAGCTCGACTGTTTATTCTATATCTGGATAAGTGTCTCCAAAGATTGAGGTCATTGAATGTGGGAATGCGCATGAGTGATCTAGTGGTGAACTGCCTGCTTTATGCAGATGACGCTGTAATTCTAGGCTCAACTCCATTTGAGCTGCAAACACTGGCCACAGTTATGTATGAGGATTGTAAGAGTATGGGATTACATTTGAATGCGAATAAAACTAAAGTTTTAGTATTTGAAAAAGAAGCAACCAAAACGGATCTAAGAGTTGTGATGAAAAACAGCATGTTCCGTTGGTTCGGACATGTAGAAGGAATGGTAGATGAAAGGTTAACAAAACAGATATGCAATGTCAATGTGGAAGGATGTAGGTACCGAGGAAGACCAAGACTGACATACCACGATCAGATTGATCGAGTACTGTCCGAAGGTGGTGTCAAGAGTCTTCGCAATCGGCGTGTGTGTATGAAGAGAGTGATAAATGTAGAGGAAGCAAGACAAGCCTGCAAGGATCGTGATATATGGCACTCGGCTCTCTTTGCCTACCCCGTAAGGGATTTGGCGTGAAGATATGTATATATGTGTAAATTATTAAAAAAGAGAAGATTTTGATGGAAGATTCCATCTCATTATTTGCTATCTGATTTTGAATATAAGTAATTAACAATTCGAAAATAATAAAAACTTACACTGGTTCTAAAAGTTTCAATAGATCTCCTTCCATCCACTCAACACAACTCATGATTTGCTGAGGCTTGTATTTTAATGGATATAGCTGTTCTTCCAAGACTTCAAGTTCACAGTAACAATAAGATGTGGAAATATGAAGAAATGCCTTAAAACAAAAGTAAGAACTCTTAATTAAACCAGTTTGTAAATATGATATGTGTAACATAATTAGTATACAATTTACATTAAAAGTTTACCTGGTCGTCAAATTTTTTAAGCTACTCGTTATAATTTCTCCCGTCCCAGACGTTAACTCTATCATGTATTTTTTAACGTGGGAAGAAAAAAAATGACCAGGGGATTTAGACAAAGTGACAATATAAAAACGATATCGAAGTTAATAAAGAATAAAACTTATTGGATCGTTACCGCATGTTGGTAGACAATATTATAATTCGTAACGTAACCATAAAGTTACGAATTCTTTGGTTTGACCTTATAATTTATTTGTCTAGGTTTTGGTTTACAGTTACATTGGCTATATTTCTTTTCCTTAACAAAAAACTGACTAGTCTAGGTAATTAAAGTTGGCACGTAATACTAAGCAGCGGGCTTAGATAAAGTAACAACGCTTCGTAGTAAAACAATAAATAATTTGTCATTGTTTTTGAAATAACCGAAATAATTTCTTAGACAAGACAGACGAAAAATTCAAACTCACTCTTGTCGCAACCGTTGTGTGAAAAAGAAATATAGCCAATGTGACTGCAAACTAAAACCTAGACAAATAAATTATAAGATCTAACTAAAACAATTTTTACTTTATAGTAACGTTACGAATCATAACATTGTCTACCGACATGCGGTAACAATGACGATGGACCGCGTGGTTTAGCGCGGCTTATGTCAATGCAATTACTTTGTCTAAACCTCCAGGTTATTCTTTTTCTTCCCACGTTAAAAATTCACGATGATACAGTTAACGTCTGGGACGAGTAAATGAGTAGCTTGAATTTTTTTTTAATCTATATTAATTATTAATTAATATTATAAATAATAATAATTATAATAATAATAATTAATATTATAAATGCGAAAGATTGGATGTTTGGATGGATGTTTGTTACTCAATCACGCAAAAACTGCTAAACGGATTTGGATGAAATTTGGCACACAGGTAGAATATGACCTGGAATAGCACATAGGCTACTTTTTATCCCGGAAATATTAGGTGATCTCGCGGGATTCACCAAAAACTTATAATGCAGCGGGGTGCACGCTGCAGCTAGTAATAGAATAAAGGAGGGACGGGGAAATGGGGTACCGTACCGTACCCGACCTGTTAGGGTCAACATATAGGCTACATATTATCACGCTAGTTATAAGTTGCGGCTGAAAAAATATAAATACAATTATTCTCACCTCAATATTCTTCATCCCCTGCGCTAGTGTCAATAACTTGTAAGTTCCTGTTGTATTCATTTGCACTGCATCACGGATTGGTGCATCAAACCTAAAAAAATAATTAATTAATGGATACATAATTTCAGTATTTATAGTTAATTTTGTAAATAGTAAACAATATAGGTCCAAATATTTGTACCTTGAGAAACAACTATATCTCTTTAGAAAGGAGTAACACTTATACTTTGGTTTTTAGCGTGATAGGATAATAAATATACAAATGTGTGATTTTAGTATTTATAACCAACAGTCATAAAATAATAATAATAACAAAATATTCATTCAGTATCACATAAATTGTTAGTAGATATATACTTTAAACCCATTTGTTGATGACTAAACATCTTCATCATAAAACTAGGATATAATCGATTAACTAGCACGTGAAACCTCTAACAGTAATTAAAATACTAACAGTGAAACCTGCCAACAAATGCCCTCAGGACGCTACTGCAGCTGAACTGAGCTATATGTAACAGGGATGCACACAGAATTAGTATAGTAGTTAAAAATCAGTCTCTGCGCACTTCAGCGAACTTCCCTGATGTGCTGAAGAATCATAATTACCTCATTAACATCCTGGAAGCATTGTTGTATTGCACACACAGAGCGTTATATTCCTTTTGCGTAAAATCGATCCTTGACTGCTTTCCTACTTACAAAACAACGTACGGTAACGCTTATGCCCTGACCTAGAAGACCAAATATTCACTTTTCTCGATATTATAGATCAAGCTTAGGTTTGATATAAATCCAACAGTTTCATTAGACCGCAGATCACTGTATCTTCTGCGTAGCTAATATTGTTGAATAATATTCAGGCAATGTGACATCTGACATGCATACTACTGAACGCACCTATTAGGTCATTCACATAGAGATTGAAAAGCTCAGGAGACATCAAGACCTCTTGCCTCAAACCACACTCAAACCTATACGGCTTTAAAAAGCTTTCCGATTACTGAACGATATTGGCCAGAAAAACTTTTAAAAACAACAAAGAAAAATATCGACACGCAGGGATTGAACCTGCGACTGTCTCCCTAACGTATACGTATGTATACCTAGCGATCAGTACAATCGACGTAATCGATCATATAGCAAAGAAGAATTTCGCCACGTCAAACCTGTCGACACTAGCTCAGTGGAAGAGCGTCCCGGCTTTAGGGAAACAGTCGCAGGTTCGATCCCTGCGTATCGATATTTTTCTTTGTTGTTTTTAAAATTCCAGTTTTCCCAAGCACGGGGTGAGTGCTATAACACATAAATGATATTGGCCAGGTTTTTATACCAAAATAGGAAGATCCTGTAAATCTCATCGGGCATTCCGGTATTTTATTTTTTACTTTTGCCAAAGGACATCCATGTATCCAGATATACTTAAGCAGGTCACATATTCTTAAAAGGTCGAGTAAGTAGGCTATATGGCTGATTCCGCAATGTCTAAAAAAACTCAGTATGTATTTCATATTTTATCTAGGTTTATGTCGTCAATAAATAGAATAGCTCCATGTTCATATGATAGTAAACAAGTTAATGACTCATCTGATAAAAAAAGACAACCATCGCATATAAACACCAAAGATGTTAATACTGTGTTGTTATTTATTTATTTGAATTTATGCACAACAAAGTTTAGAGGTGGACTTAATGCTAAGTGGTTTTCTCTTTCATTCATCTTAGAATAAACGTACATATAATCACAAGAGATCAAGATAAGCTTAAGTAGTTAGGCAGTGGAAAAGGAAGTAGTATGTAAGGGATTATGATTCTTGAATGGCAATTAACGGAACCGCCATTGTTGTGGTGATGCAATTTTCCATGATTGGTAATGTTCAATTTCCAAAAAATAAGCCTCCTACTTCACTTATATTAAAAAATCTATACCCATCTCTATATGTTCCCACTTTTCTGAAGGAATAAATTACATAAGATAAAACTCATTCGTTGCTTTCATTATCATCAAAAAAGTTGATAAATAGTTGTACCTCACACAAGCAGCACAATGAAAAATAATCTGGCACTCATTTTGTAAGGTATACCAATCTTCGATAGATATCCCTAAATCATCTAACAGAGCGTCTCCAGGAATAACTTGCAGCTTGTTGAAGGACTTTGGAGCAGTATTGTGTAGGTTTTCGAAAATCTGAAATTAAGTAGTAACATTCGTTCTAAGAGATGATCCGAGCTCTTTTACAGGAAAAAATCAATAGTTTTACTTCTAGACACTTAGTGAAAGACAAGGCTAAGATATTACTGATATTGTGACTACTATTTACTAGATAGTGAAATTCTACAACGTCTTGCCCGGGTTTTGGTATCATAGCCATACCTATTTCTTCTGAAATAGCGTCGGTGCATGTCGCTATCATATGTCAGTTTAAGGTAAAGATAGCTTATAAACTAATCTATTTGAAAATAAATTTTGTGCCAGGAGAAAGTAACGTACCATTAACATCTCTGATCAATAGGCGATGGTCATATCTATCCATCAGGAGTACCATTAGCTGGTATGCTATCTTAGTCAAAATCAAAGTCAAAACAATTTTTTTTAAGTTACTGTGATATGCTGCTGCTGCGTGCCCCATAAATTATGAAACAAGCATGTTCATTTATGGTTGAAATTAAGAAACCTGACAAAAAAGCTGCAGCTTAGTACAAATTGAAGATTGCACAAAATAAAGAGGTGGAGCTTCTAAGGCTCATGCTAATATTCTTAAGTTATTATGGGCAACCTTTCCCAGGAAATAATGTACTCTATCGTTTTTTGTTGATTTGTGTGTAACACATCTTACGTTTATTAAATTTTCGTTCATTCATTCGTTTAATTTATGGTCTTATGCCACTTTATGGAAAATATAACTCATAAAATGTCACACTTACAATTTCACAGCAATTTCGAAGGTTAAAGCAAAAATTACTTCTAGAGTACTGATTGGTCGCGCGATCAGCATAGCATTAGAATTAAATTGAGAATTGCATTGCGTTCAAGATAAAGACAACTGTATGCTAGAGTCCATTTAGATATTTTACCCCCTAACCCAGGAGGGAATTGGTACGTATATTTATTTGTTGGAACATATGGGATTATTCTATCTCAGAACATATTTGAATAATTTTGATTTCTGCGCCATTTCTAATGAAGTGAGCTAAGGAATACAACACTTTTGACATTAAATCTTACCTGACGTTGGAACAAATCGTTCATTCTTTGTTTCGCATCTTGCCCTTTCTTTTTTCTTATTAGCAGGTATATTTTCTTAACATCCGGACAACACCGAAGTAATTTCTCTATGAGGACTTTTCCCATGAAACCAGTGGCGCCAGTCACAAAAATAGTTTTCCCTGCGTAATACTCTGCTACGCTGGTAGATGAAATCATTTTAAATACTTACTGTAACAAAGAAATACACAATATAAATGAACCTATCTACCTATCTGTCACACTACAAAGTAATTACTGCCTGACTCGGCTTCACACGGCTACACTTATAGAAAAATAAGATAAAATCTCCCGATAATATTGGTGTTAAAATTATTTAATTACCCACATGAGGGCATGGTGGCGTCAATTTATATCTAGCATTTTTTTAATAAAACCGGTTCAAGAAAAAAGTCAATAATCGTTTTGTTTCAATGAATTTACTGGCAAAAAAAAACGTGGGTTCTGTCGAAACTAACTTGAGGGGATATATTTTGTAAAGGTTCAAACTACGTAAAAAGCTAGTGTTTTGGAATAAAATACGGTCGAAATTACGTCTTCTCCTATTGAATTATATGGATGGAACCTGCGACCGTCTCTCTAAAGCCGGGACGCTCTTCCACTGAGCTAGTGTCGACCGGTTTGACGTGGCGAAATTCTCCCTTATTATATGATTGATTACGTCGATTGTACTAATCGCTAGGTATGCATACGTATAGATATACTGATCAAAAGTATAAATGTGAATTTCATCTGTAACCATGAATAGTTAATGTCATTTTCTAAAAATAAAACCTAGCTAGATCGATATATCCGCCCCAAAATCCCTTGCATACTAAATTTCATGAAAATCATTGGAGCCGTTTCCGAGATTCAGATTATATATTTATATATATGAAAGAATTGCTTGTTTAAATGTATTAATTATATATCATAAAGCTTAAAATTTTAATGTTAAAATTTAATTATAATTGTTAATTAAATTTTATTTAAATTAGTTAGAAATTGACTAACTTTCATAAAAGAAAGTGTCACAGAAAAATAAAGCAAAACTTATGTAATATGATAGAATATGTAATATGATATAGAAACTGTTATTAAACAACATTAAATCGAATTCTAAAAATAAGAAAATGGCATTATATAACTATTTCAGTTGTCAGTACTAAAATTCAATTTGAATTAGCTATGATTAGGAAATTTTTGAAAGACAAAGAAACGAAAAATAATAAATTCTCTTATTACGAGTATGACAAGAACACTAGTCAATAATAATATTTATTATTCAAGGGAGGGCTATTGTTCAGTTCGGGCCTCCTTTATTTTTCATAATTTCTAATTGTTATACTTCAGTAACATTGCAGAAATCACATATTAGCTGAAAGTTTTTTTTATGTATCATTAGATAGCAAAGAAACAAATGGCTCTCCCGATAGTAAGAGAAACCACCAAAAATGTTAATTATGAGTTGGTATCCATGTGACGGGATGGCAATGCCACATGCATAAGTCTACGGGTACTTTTCCCTCTAGACCTTTTGGTCTAGAGGGTAAAGTATCTCATATTCCCGACAATGATAAGCATTGATGCTGTTGCTACAGTTCGTTCTTTCTTCAAAGGAACCCAGACCAACAAGGGGGAACTTAAGACCCATCAGTGCGTAGATAATGTCGCTAAACCTTTAAACAACGGAGCAGGAGTAATGAAATGATATAATTGGCTTGCCCACTATACAGCTTTTAAAAATAATAAATGTTTACGATTATCTTAACAATAAGATAGATTTTTAACCAAAAAATAATTTTTAAAGGCTCACCAAATTTAATAAATTACACTAAACTTTCGTTAAGACGCGTCGCAGTGTGACTGAACGATGAATAGATTTCAGGTCAATATATGCACGGATATATTTAAAGGCCCCTATACACGTTAGACCAAAATGTTCATCTAGCATGTTGGGACAAGATTTAAAGGTTTACTTTATTGTATGCTGGTAATTAGTGACAACACTAGATACCCAAACAAATAGTGTCTATTTTCGTGTACACATTAAAGGATCTTGGCGTACTCCACAAACAATGTTCACACGTTAGCGTTCTTTATTTCATTGTTACTCGCCTAATAAATAGTCACCAACCCCTATCTTCGTTTCTGCTATTTCTGTTTGATCACTTTGTTTTGGTACATGTTTAGATATAAAACTTACAATGTATATGTTAAACTTATTACTTTAACCGTTTGGAAAATTCAAAAATGTACGACTCATTTAATCGTATAAAAAAAACTTCCGTTGAATGAATTCAGGTCAAGTTTTGCGTTTCTCCCTAAACACGACAAATAAAATAAAATAACGTGGAAATAAAAATAATATTAAAAAATAATAATACACAAAACGATATGAACAAACTGTTATAGGATAAATGTACATTTTAATTGATGGTGAGAGTTAAAGAAAATACTCGTTTAGTTCACCCTCCAAACCGGAACATGAAAATGTCAAGCATTGACGTTATTGCAACAGGAATAGGTAAGACGGTGGTACCAAAACCTGGGCGAGACATTGCGGAACTCTACCACCTAGTAGTCACGATGATAATGACAGATATAGCCAATCCGTCACCTTTTACGACTTGCCTGGCAGAATGACAGTTGGCTTATTCTTCAAAGGGGAAATGGGGGAAAAATTTATAATATTAAAACTATATTAATATTATAAATGCGAAAGTTTGGATGTTTGTATGGATGAATGTTTGTTACTCAATTTCACAAAAACTTACTTTCTTACTCCGCTGACTCAGCGCCCCAAAGAAGGACTTGGCCTTCCATACGAGAGTCCTCAGTCTAACGCGAGCCGTGGATACCTCTTGCCAGTCACTGACTTGAAAAAGCGATATCTGTTGCGACCAACAGGACGTCGACCTGTTGGTCAGCCAAAATACACTCTTTTCACACCAAGACCTTTTCCCATTCTTTTGACATGGCCGAGCTAACGTAGTCTGTGTGCCTTCATCTCTCATATTATATTTCGTTGGACCACAAGTACTTCTATATCCGCATTTGTACGAATAAACGAAAACGCCAGCCTCCAACAGGTCCTTGCACTAGCCCCAAGATCTTGCGTAGGACCTTTCTTTTCGTAATCCGAAGTTTATTTTCTTCCTTTTACGTAAGCGCCCAGGCCTCACATCCATACATCAATATGGGTGTTATGACTGTATTTTGTATATTTGTATCTTGGTATTTCTGCTGAGAAGCCTGGATAACAATACTCTGTGCAGACCCGCACTACACCGCAAGGCGTTTTAGATCCGGATATCAATCTCATATTCCCGACTTTTGGTCTGGTCTGGTCCGTTATAACATAGCCTAGATATTTGATTTTGAGATTCCTTTCGAGTACCATGAGGATTTCGGTATCTTTTCATGTGGAGATATTCTGCCTTCTCGTGGCTTATATTCAGACCCACCTTCTGAGCTTCGGTTTTAAGGGCTTCTGTGGACTTTTGCACCTCGTCACTGATTTCTCCAAGCAGAACTAAGTCGTGCGCATACCCTATCACCTTATGCCTTCCATTCAAATGTATCCCCATGTCCAATGGAATGTGTCTTTACTGGAATGTTAAGGACACATTCCAGTGCTAGATTAAAAAGAAAAGGCGACTAGGCATCTCCTTGTTTAACACCAGTGACAACCGCAAACGCAAAAACTACTAAACAGATTTGGATGAAATTGAGCACACAGGTAGTTGATGACTTGAAATAGCACATATGCTACTTATTATCCCGGAAAAATGAGGTGATTCCAGGGGGTTCACCAAAAACTTTTATAAGGCAGCGGGCTGAACCGCGCAGTTAGTACTTCATCATATTTTTTTATATCATAAGATAGCAAACAAGCAGATGTGTCCTCTTATGGAAAGAGTCTGCCATCGCCTATAAACACCAAAAGTGTTAAAAGTGCGTTGCTATCTTGCGGCGAGGTCTAATGCCACATGCATAAGTTCACCGGCTACCTTACCCTCTAAACCAGAACACAACAGCGACAACGCTGACGCTATTGCGGCAGGAATATGTAAGGCGGTGGTACCAGACCCGAGCAAGACAATGCAGAACTCTACCACCTAGTAGCCACGATGGCAGTGACTCGCGAAGCCAATCGGTCGCCTTTTAGGATCTGCCTGGCAGAACGGCAGTTGGCCTATTCTTCAAAGGAGCCCGGGAACAACACGATTAAAAATTAATAATTAATTATAAGATTATAAAAAAAGCCCAATATTATAATATTATATTGGGCTTTATTATATTGTCAACTTTATACACTACTTATTAAAAAAATCGGTAATTATACAAGTTAGGAATAGATAAGATGAAAATTATATATCATAAACAATTTATTAGGATTATAAAACCATTTAACGATTTGATTTCTTTTTCAATTAGGATTACTTATTTTTAGGGTTCCGTACCCAAACGGTAAAAACGTAACCCTATTATTAAGCTTCCGCTGTCTGTTTGTCGATCTGTCTGTCTGTCACTGGGCGGATCTCATAAACCGTGATAGTTAGAAAGCTAAAAATTTCACAAATTATGTATTTTCGTTGCGACTTTAACGACAAATAATAACCCACATACAAAAACGTGTTTTTTTTGTATTTTTTGCTTAATATTAATAACAGTAACAGGTAGACGATTAAAATTTTCACAGAATATTTAGTTGTATATTAATTACCTTTCAAAATAAATCTATATATATAAAAATTAATTGCTGTTCGTTAGTCTCGCTAAACTCGAGAACGGCTGAACCGATTTGGCTAATTTTGGTTTTGAATTAATTGGTCAAGTCCAGGGAAGGTTTAAAAGGTGAGAAAATAAAAAAAAAATAAGAGTAGTTAAAAAAGCAGTACAACGTTTGCCGGGTTAGATAGTAATTAAATAAAGTAAATCTTAAAGGGGGCTCCCATACAACAAATGTGATTTTCTTGTATAGATTATGGTAAGGAACCCTTTGTGCGTGAGTCGTATCAACTGCATTCAAACTGCACCCTACCCACCCGCCCGCACTTCCGGCGGGGGGGGGGGGGGGGGTCAGAGTGGCTCTTTAATAACTCAGGCTGATTAATATCTAAATTAATATTAAATATTATAAATGCGAAAGTTTGGATGTTTGGATGGCTGTTTGGATAGATGTTTGGATGGATGTTTGTTACTTAATCACGCAAAAACTACTAAACGGATTTGAATGATGGCTACTTTTTATCCAGGAAAAATGTGGTTATCCCGCGGGATTCGCAAAAAAACTTATAATGCAGTGGACTGCACGCTGCAGCTAGTAATTTTATATATTCTTAGCACATATTTTCTAATGCAAATAATAAAATAATATAAAATTTTCAATTTTATATTAAAATAATATAAAATTTTCAATTTTATATTATTTTTCGTAATAAAGGAGAGGTGTGTGAATGTTCATCTATATTAACATTATAAATGCAAAAGTTTGGACGTTTGGATGGATGTTTGTTACTTAATCACGCAAAAACTACTGAACGGATTTGAATAAAATTTGGCACACAGATAGATATGGAATAGCATAAAGGCTACTCTTTATCCCGGATAAATGTAGTGATCCCGCGGGATTCGCAAAAAAACTTTTATAATGCAGCGGGCAGAACGCAGCAGCTAGTATATTATATAATTCAGGTACATTGTACTTAAGTTAGGCACCAGTGTTTTTGTAACTAGGTCTAACGTTTTCTTTTTTGTGAAGAGAAATAAAATTTATTATTATTATTATTATTATTATGTCTTTATTTACATTTTTTTTCTATTTTAGATATATTTATAAATATAACATTAAAAATTACAATATTATAAAAATGAATATATAAAAATAGATATCCCGCCGATGTGAGCCTTGCAGCTAAGCCGTCGGTGGTCAGGGTGACAGAGAAAGAAACCTCCTCACAATACGTGCCGTTCCTAAAACTGCCACCTTCTGTATCTGGCCCTTGATCCACAATTGTAGGGAGAGCCTCCAAAGATGTCGATCAAGATTTTTCGCTACAAGATCGTTTACAGAAACGACTATCGGGACAATGACTGTTGAGTTATTATTATTATTATTAAAACTGAACTGAACTGAAACTCCATGTTAATTTGTATTAATAGTGTGGTACAAACACTTGTATTGTTTTACTTAGATTTTATTAATTAACACCAACCAGTTTCTGGTTTTAACGCATCTTCATGTCACCAAATCAATACTGATTGATTTGTATGATGTTGAAAGAATGCTAGATAAATGCTAGATAACAAAACAGAAACTCCCTCTGGGAGATTCTGTGAATCGAAACTGAACGTAATTCGATATGAATTACGTTCAGTTTCGCGGTCATTTGGGAGGCAAGGCGAAACTAGCCTCCAAAAAGCTCAGTGTGCTCAGCAGAGCGAGACAGTACTTTTTGCCGGTCCATCGCCTATAACTTTATAAGGCTCAGATTCGGCCTCACATGGAGTACTGTTCTCATCTCTGGGCTCTCCCTGGGGAGCTCCCCAGTACCAGCTTCTTTCTCTTGATCGCATTCAGCGTAGAGCAATTCGAATCGTTGACGATCAGGATATTTCGAAACAGCTTGACTCTTTGGCATTACGCAGAGATGAAGGTTTACTCTGCGTCTTCTATCGTATTTATCATGGAGAGTGTTCTGACGAGTTGTTCGAATTAATTCCTGCCGCCGAATTCCACCATCGGACATCGCGTCAAAATTTGAAGTTCCATCCTCACCATCTCGATGTCTGGAAATCCACAACTGTGCGATTCTCCCGACACTTTTTGCCTCGCACTACTCTGTTGTGGAATCAATTACTGGCAGGGGTATTTCCGAACGGATACGACATAGGGACCTTCAAGAAAAGAGCTTACTCATTCTTAAAAGGCCGGCAACGTAACTGCAAGACATCTGGTATGGTCCATGGGCGGCGGTGATCACTTACCATCAGGTGCACCTCTTGCTCGTTTGCCCCCTCTTCCAAAAGAAAAAGATACACAATGTAAATGTAGGAAGATGTAGGTGCCTTTTAGTACGAAGAAAATTATGAATGTGGGGGAAGCGAGATAATTTTGTAAGGTATTACAAAATAAATGTATTGAAGATAAATGAGTAAATGTATTTGAATTTCGTTTGTGGCTAATGTGTGTATGAAACAACTTCACTGTGCAAAAGTAAGGTTAGAATCTTTATAGAGCTCAGCGATCATTTGTTAATGGACCGCCGATCCGAAAGGTCGTCTTTAGTGATACTGTTACTCTGTCAGTTTGTAGTAGTAAAGTGCGCCATTAATTGTAAAGACTATTTAAAATCAAATTTTAGATAGGAGTGAATTCAATTTATGCGAATATGAGTTTTATGTCTATTGTAATAAAAAAGTAATTTCGGACTAAAGAAGTAATTATAGTATTTAATTTGCAAATTTCCGCGAAATGTTATATGAAACTGCCGTGATGCAATAGAAATGAAAGGTAGTGTAAGGAATAGGGCAAACTTATCCAGTCTGAAATTATAGAAGACCACAGTGGCACAATAGTCCATCCACTTCCACGACACTTCAGAAGCAAAGGCAGTAACGTACAAATTATGTACTCAACGCACGTTTCACTTCGCAACCGAAGCATATTCTGGAGAGTCGAATAGCACTTCACTCTATGAAAGGTGAAGCATTAAATATTAATTTAAAATAAATTAAATATCAGTACAAATCAGTAAACTGAAAACACACATGTTTTTCCCCATGTTGGTTTTGGACTCCTTTGAAGAGTAGACCAACTGCCGTTCTGATAGGCATGTCGTAAAAGGCGACCGATTAGTTATGCAAGTCACTAACATCTTGATTTGGTTTTTTAGTCACTAAAATATTGTAGGGGGTCAAAAAATATATGAATGGAAAAATGACGAAATTATGTTGACAAAACCCTTTCTTCAAAATTTTTCGTCTGCGATAAGCCCCGAGAAAAATATTCAATTTTCATACAATTTGTGGCATTGGATGCAGTTTTTAAGAAAAAAAGCTGTTTAGATTTTGTAACTAATCGGTATATTAATCTGGAAGTTATTCGATAAAAATATTTTCTCGACATTTTTATAACTTTTTTAAATTTCACAAAATCTCCAGGACTGAAGTAGTTAAAACTTTTAGGACGTCGAAATTTTTTAGGACATAATCGCATGCCATCAACCGCTTTTCAATCGGTCAAAGCATTTAAAAGATTTGAGAGGTTTATATATACGTACTCGTATACCCAGACATATATACATCATCGTGAAAATAGTCGGAAAAGGTACTAGACGTACAGAAGGTCGCCCCTTTGATCTGAAAGAAAGCCGCTAATTTAATAGCCTACATGACTAATTCTCAACGCACCTGGTACATTAGAAATCGCACCGTACTACTTCGCTTACAAGAGCGAATTTCATTTGTGCTTACTTATACCACAGCTCAAGCGTTAGGGTTGTAAATATTGACCGACTGGCCTGGCCACTGCGCCACCCGCCACCGATGCCACCGATGCGTTGTTGCCGCAATTACGTAAAATAGTAACCAATTTTTTTAATGATAATTAATGTTAAAATATACCTAACTTGTGACGCATACTTAAGTTGCATGACGAATCTACGGAATCCCGAAATGTAGGTAATAGGTAGGAATAATTCGCTCAAAAAGTATAAAGAAATTTGAGCAAAGAAAAAAATAATAGCGACCCGCCTCCGGACATAAAAGTATACGCCTTCTTACCTTTTGTATTTACACCTGCTTAAAAAATAGCTACTCATAAAAGCTACGAGTAAAATAAACAAAATGCAAATGTTTATCCATCAGATTCTTTCAATAAAGTAAAAAAATGAAAGCTTTACAGACCGACTGACAGACCGTCGTCGGACAAATAAGTAAGTACTCGCATGTACTTTGTTCAAGCGTGGGATGGCCCTCACTGATTTGCAGCCTCAAGTTGTCACACGTTGCAGGCGCTTATCGTGGTAGGTATAAGGGAGTGTCAGAGGCCTGCATAGGACCTCAAAATGTGGATAAAAATTTCATTTCCGAAAATCGGAACAAAATCAGTAACTTCCTTTGACTATTAACGTAGCGGGAAGTCAAAAAGGAAGTTAATAAATGTAATTGTATCTATGTAATATAGTTTAACTAATATGGCAACTGCATTACATTTACCGATCACATCTATTCGGATTACAATCAAATCAATTCAAATACAATATTTGTCTTATCTATATTTTGTTAGGTTCATTTTTAATAATAGACAGTTTGACGTACATAGATGTTTATTCGTTCAAGACTTACAGCAGAGTGACCTGAGTAGGCCGGTACAAGGTATTTTATAGTTTGTCAATCATTAAAAGTAGGGTAGATTGAAAAATGTCAACTTCAAACAGATCAGTTCAGATGGCACCACTTCCAAATTTATAATTTGATAGAAACGATCCCACGATGTTGCGGAAGTGGCGCCACTGTAGCGCAGCATTTTGATAACAACAAATTCTAATATCTATTATGCGAGATAAGCGAATATTAATATTACAATCAAGCATTATTTACAATATTATTCATATTACAAATAAATATACCCAACAATTTCTTTTAATCCGGGTATGTTTGTCCATGTATTTTCCATACTCTATTAATAGGATTGTGATATTTATTTTATTATTGGCTTACATATCTAATGACATCCAACAAATATAAATACAGCCAACATAAACCATTAATACTTTTGTTTATTTAATTCTTTTATTTTTACAAGGGATACATTGAGACAAAGGGCTGACTTATGCTGATAGCTGACTTGTTTATTTCGAAAAGTTTACATTATTTGTCGCAGCATTACGGATTGATGTACAAATGCGACTGTTTGTTGCGAAAATTGTGATTCAAATGTAGTCCGTATTGGTTCTGACTTTTTAAGAATAGACCATCTGTAACTTGGCTAAATAAGTCACTGTCGTCGGGAACAGTGATCAGTTGTCACGTAATGTGTCCAATGTTTTACCACAGGACCCAACTGTACTTAATAGCCTGAATGCTTGTTACTATTGTGTTCCAGTTAGAAAGGTATGATAACTGGTAAACTTAAGCATTTAGCATAAAATATTTACATTTTTTTTATAGAAGAGGGGATAAAGGAAGTGCATCTGATGGTAACTGATCATCGCCGCCCATGGACATCCGCAATACCAGAGGTCAATATTAATAATACAATTGCGTTGCTGGCCTTTTAAGAATGAGAAGCTCTTTTCTTGAAGGTTCCTAAGTTGTATCCGTTCGGAAATACGCTTGCCGGTAATTGGTTCCACATCAGATTATTGCGAGACAAAAAGTGAATCCTGAAATATTAATGCACCAAAAATATATTTGATCTCTATAGATGACATTTGCCCCTTTTTATTATGAGAGCTATCTATTTGTTTACATTTCTATGATTAAAATAAACAAAGTGGCCATGTAACAATTATTTTCGATTGAAAACACTGGAGATAATTTTTACTGTATTTATCATGATTAATTTTTATAGTTGCTTTTAGACTAAAAAATCTTTTAAAACGCGTAAATATCGAAAATTTGAAAAGTATTAAAAGAACTACGTTTCTTGAAAACACAATGCTCTAGATTTTATGCAATGTTGAGTACTTTAATCAATTTGTGTTTGAGTTCAAATTTTTAAGGTTATATTACAGACATGTATTACTTATTATTATTGTTAATAGTTAACTTAATATTACTGTTACATATTATTAATTTATTTTTATTGTTAACATGTAATTTATACTTTTTTAAATATTAACATCAATAATAATTTTGTGTGTGTCTGTGTGTGTGTGTAAACATGAGATAATAAAATTTACTGATGATTAACTTAATGATCGCAATTCACAACTTTATTTCTTTCTAATCAAAGGACAAAATTCATTCAGATCACTAAGGTCATTGATGATTTGCTGTCATTGTCAATCCGCCGTCTTTGTTTATGTTTTGCCATTTTTCTTTGTAATTAAGTATAGGAATTATTTAAATTTTAAATTATCATGTCATAAAGAAGACTAATTTAAATATATTCCCTATTTCACGACATAAGCTAATAATATTTTAATCCGTCACTGAAGCAAACTTTTTACATAAAATGCCTGTAGTTAGGGTTGCCAGACGTCTTTTATTTTAAAGGGCATCCTTTTTTCGGACTGAACAATTGAATTCTTAATTTGAAATATTCAATAGCGGACAATTCTTTGTCTATTATTTTAGAAAAATGAACGAATTTGTTAGGGTCGAACTCAATATGCTATGTAAATAATTTTATCATTTCCCTATAGAAAATAAAGAAACTTTTGGATCAGCCAAGACAATACCAAGTATGCTTAAAAGAAAATTTGGTTAAACTAAGTTCAACATTGCATTTAATTAAATAAATGTCGCTACGAATACTATAAATATATATCGCCTTCACGCCAGATCCTTTATAGGGTAGGCAGAAAGAACCAAGTGCTGCACATTATGATCCTTGAAGACTTGTCTCGCTTTCTCCACATTTATTATTCTCTTCATACAAACACGTCGATTGGGCAGACTCTTGACATCACCTGATGGAACACGATCAGTCTGATCATGGCATGTTAGTCTTGGTCTTTCCCAATTACATTCTTCCACATAAGCACTGTTTGTCTGTTTTGTTGACATTTCATTCAACCAACCGAACCTACGAAATATACCCTTTTTCATCTTTATACTGACATTTTCTTTCAGCCTTAACCTCTCTCTCACTTCAATATTACGAACCTAGTCCACGCGTTACGCCACATATTTTTGTAGCGATCTCATCTCGGCCGAGTTGATTCTATTTTTCTGCCCTTTCTGACATTACCGCCTCTTACTTACATAAAATATCGTTGGGATAAACAAATAATTATGCAGGGCAATACGGGTACCCTGACTTATAACTATATTTTCACTTAAAACTTTACTTTCTATAGATATTAGAACAGCATTTTAATTAAAAATATGAGATCCTTTATTTTCAATCTATCTCTTTTATTTTTTTATCAAATCATGAAGCTCAGAGCTGGTAACCCTACCTATAGCAAAAGATCACCCGTTAATAAAAAACGCTGGGGATTGAGTTCACCAATTCGAAGATAATCATAAATTTTACTAACCACTGACTTAACACTCAATGGTATTTTAAGCGATTAGCGTTTTTTAACCGACGATAAACGGAGGAGGTTCACAATTCAATGCATATATTTTTTCATGTCGAACCATGCATTTTTTTACAGAGTTGTCCGTTTTATACAGTAATGCTTTTATTAGAATGGGTGTAACCCAACGGTGGTCACGTTTATTTTTTTCAAATCGGACCATAAGGGTATGTAAACAAGGGATGATGTTGACTCACTGATTTTAATGTATGATCCCGCATAATTTTTACAATGGGTTTCAATTTTGATAATTCTTCTTTTATTGGATAGAACATATCCTAAGGGTTGTCTTATATAATTTTTCAAAAACAAATCCTCCTAAAAGGCTATGTAAACAGAGGATAATGATTCACTGATTTTAATGATAAGAACCGACGAAAAGTTACGCTTGGTCTATCATATGGACCAAGCGTAACTTTTCGTCGGTTTAATTTTTTTTATCAAAAAGATAGTTATTTATATTCACAATTAAATTCAATACATCGCTTATAGTGCAGGAGGAATCGGCGCAGGAGCACACCAAAAACTATTCCACCTGCTAATGGTATTAATGCATATTATTAAGATGCGGCAACTCGGTGCCCATATTCTTGAAACCGATTTTTTTCAAATGGCGAAGAATTGTCATTCGGCTTAGTTTTAAATCGGTTAATTCATTCGGGAGTTACCGTTGAAGAAAACATTTGAAAAAAAATATTTTTCGAGTCAACTTCGATATTTTCAACTAATAGATTTGGTAGCGAAGACGACATTTCAAGGTCTTAAAAACTGCATAGAATGCTGTTCAAATGCTAAAAATCAATAACTGAGTTCAAAATATGTAACTTTTCAAAAATTAAAATAGAATCCTTTTTGAATAAACAAAATGTTTGAACTGTTTGGGTTCAAGAATCTAAGGTTGAGTAAGTTTTCGACTACTTTGAGCTTAAAATACCTCTACTTGAGGATAAGTTTCAGGGATGTGGGGACAACCGTGTCATGCATGTTTCTAATTATTTTATTTTATTGAATTTTGAATCAATCGGTATATTAGTCTGAAAATTATTTGTAAAAATCAGTGCTTTAGAGATTTTTTTTTAAATTATCACTAAGACAAGCCAAATTGTTTAAAACTTTCAAAATGTCTAGTTTTAGTGGAATTCAATTAAATACCATCAACCGCGTTTTGAAAGGTCAGACTGTTCAAAAGTGATGAAAGATTTACAAATATATACAGACATATTGAAGTCAACATGAAAATATAAGAAAAGCATCCAAGGACATCAAAATGTGGAGATTTCATGAAAATTTTATTTCCAAATATCTCGTAGTATTTATATATGTATTTCTATGAATTAGTATCAATGACTAACACCCATAACACAAGCAAATAATTTGCTTACTTTGGGGTTAGATCAGTAAGTGTAATTTGTCCCGTGAATATTTATTAATTTATTTATAAACAGTTTCATGTAAGCTATAATCTGACAAATTTTCAATTGAGAAGGCATGACTGATGAAAGGAATATTGATTCAACTGAAATATTAATTAATTAATTTATTTATAGTTTATTTACTAGCTGTTGCCAGCGACTTCATTCGCGCGGACTTCGTTTACTCCGCACAGCACCTCCCCCGTAGGTGATAGCGTAATAATATGTAGCCTATATGTTGACTCGATCTGTTACTAATATTCATGCAAAATTTGAAGTAAATCCATGCGGTAATTTTGAGTTTACCCCGGACATACATACAAACAGACAAACAGACAAACAGACAAACAGACAAACAGACAAACAGACAAACAGACAAACAGACAAACAGACAAACAGACAAACAGACAAACAGACAAACAGACAAACAGACAAACAGACAAACAGACAAACAGACAAACAGACAAACAGACAAACAGACGAACAGACAAACAGACAAACAGACAAACAGACAAACAGACAAACAGACAAACAGACAAACAGACAAACAGACAAACAGACAAACAGACAAACAGACAAACAGACAAACAGACAAACAGACAAACAGACAAACAGACAAACAGACAAACAGACAAACAGACAAACAGACAAACAGACAAACAGACAAACAGACAAACAGACAAACAGACAAACAGACACACAGACAAACAGACAAACAGTCAAACAGACAAACAGACAAACAGACAAACAGACAAACAGACAAACAGACAAACAGACAAACAGACAAACAGACAAACAAACAGGCAAACAGACAGACAAACAGACAAACAGACAAACAGACAAACAGACAAACAGACAGACAGACAGACAAACAGACAAACAGACAAACAGACAAACAGACAAACAGACAAACAGACAAACAGACAAACAGACAAACAGACAAACAGACAAACAGACAAACAGACAAACAGACAAACAGACAAACAGACAAACAGACAAACAGACAAACAGACAAACAGACAAACAGACAAACAGACAAACAGACAAACAGACAAACAGACAAACAGACAAACAGACAAACAGACAAACAGACAAACAGACAAACAGACAAACAGACAAACAGACAAACAGACAAACAGACAAACAGACAAACAGACAAACAGACAAACAGACAAACAGACAAACAGACAAACAGACAAACAGACAAACAGACAAACAGACAAACAGACAAACAGACAAACAGACAAACAGACAAACAGACAAACAGACAAACAGACAAACAGACAAACAGACAAACAGACAAACAGACAAACAGACAAACAGACAAACAGACAAACAGACAAACAGACAAACAGACAAACAGACAAACAGACAGACAGACAGACAGACAGACAGACAGACAGACAGACAGACAGACAGACAGACAGACAAACAGACAAACAGACAAACAGATAAACAAACAGACAAACAGACAAACAGACAAACAGACAAACAGACAAACAGACAAACAGACAAACAGACAAACAGACAAACAAACAGGCAAACAGACAGACAAACAGACAAACAGACAAACAGACAAACAGACAGACAGACAGACAAACAGACAAACAGACAAACAGACAAACAGACAAACAGACAAACAGACAAACAGACAAACAGACAAACAAACAAACAGACAAAAATTCTAAAAAAATATATTTTTGGCTTCGATATCGAATGTAGATCACGCCCCTTTTAAAAAAAATATTCAATGTACAGTTTTGACTTTCCTACGATTTTATTATATGTATAGATAACAAAAAGATTATAATATGTTTCAATTAGAGCATGAAGCATAATGTCGAATAACTTTAGATACGTGATTTCCTCTATGGATAAAATAAAAAAATGTAAGTTAATATTTGATATGATCCTGAAGTCCAATCAAAATAGTTTTTATTGCGATTTTCGAAAATTGGTCTGGGCCGCCTTTGAAAGACCATTTGCCAATACGTCAGGCAGTTTCTAAAAGACGAATAAGTACTATGTGTCACTACTATCGTAAATACTAATGGTGGTATAGTTTTACAACGTCTTGCCTATGCATTTAGTACAATAGCCTTACCTTCCTACCGCAATAGCGTCAATGCTTGTCATTGTTTTGTTCAAGGTAACTTTACCTTGAGTAACCCTCCAAACTCGAACAGATTAAAGTCTATCTAGCCAAATTTATGTAAGTGGCATTAACATGGCTATACAGATAGCAAAGCACCATAAACATTTTTGGCGCATATAGGCGAAAGAAAGAAAGAAAGAAAGAAAATATTTATTTGCAAGAATATGGGTGTTACAAGTTGTTAAAAATAAATTAAGTTACCAACATATTCTACCATTATATGGTGTGCAAATATTTAAAAAAAATATCATTATAAAATATTACATTTAAAAGATTCTATCGAATATTTAGAATTACTACCGGATCGGAACGCGGCCACACACTGAGAAGATCCGGCGGAAGAAACTCAGCGGGCTGGTCTTTTTTCTCTATTTTATGTACTTGTTATAAATGTACAATTTCATATTACAAAAGAATTTTTTATAATTACAAGTTTCATATTTTGTGCAATTAAATTTTTTATAATTTACAAAATGTTCACTATTTACAAAATTTTACTAGGTACATTGAAATTTTTTAAGGACAATTCAACAAACTTATATTTCTATCCATTAATATTTAATTTTATCGGCTAAAAATTCTTTAATATCATAATAAGTTTTATCTAACAGCAAATCAAACAACTTTTTGCGAAATTTATTTATAGGTAATGATTTAAGACTATCAGGAATATGATTGTATATGCGATGGTTGTCTCTTTCCATCAAGAGAGCTATCTGCTTGTTTGCTATCATATAATTTTAAAAAAATTGCTTTTCATCGGCCAATGGACATAATACGCAAGGAAATTGCAGGTTACATAAATTAACGAAAATCTGGCCGTCATCTCATCTCTTATGAACTTTTAAATTAACGCGGTCTGCTATAATTTTTAAAAATATATAAACGGGTCAAAAACGCGTACATATATAGAACTTACTTGTAAAGCTCGACGTTTCGACAAAGTTACATTGACGTGGTCACGAGCGGACTGGAGCAGCGAGTTTCCTCCGTCGTTCACGTCGGGATCGAAAAAAAAAGACCAGAAGGGGGTAGATGAAAATCGATCCCAACGTGAACGACGGAGGGAACTCGCTGCTCCAGTCTACTCGTGACCACGGTCAATGTAACTTGGCCGAAACGTCGAGCTTTACAAGTAAGTTCTATATATGTACGCGTTTTTGACACGTTTATATATTTTTAAAAATCTCATCTCTTGTTCTATAACCAAACGGAGATCAGGCCAACGTTAATTTTATTGCGATCTTATTATTTTGGAAATCGCAAATTAACCGAGAAATATTTTTGCAAGAGTTGTTTATACAAATACATGAATACACAAACATACATAAACTAATAGCTTTAAATTACCATAACTTAATAAGAGCTATTAGTTTGTACTCGCGCACGAAACAGCAAGTGTCGAAGCACACAATTTACGAGTGCGTAAATTGTGTGCTTTTGTGTTTGGTACTGTCGTGGTATAAAGTGTGGTGGATGAGGGAGAACTGTGTCACTGGGTCTTCATTATTTTCAGACCTACGGTGAGTTTGTTCCATTTCTTGCACCACTTTTAAATGATTTTCCTTTCAGTAACATCACACAAGTACATTTAAAAGTTCGCGGAAATTTGCAAAATAAGTTTCTTCATCTGAACAATGGATTTCCGCAAAGTAACGCCTGAATCTATAAAATAAAAAAAGGTTTTTTATGAAAATTGACATTTACAGCAGGATGGCTTTTTACCGTTGATATAGATAATTATTGTTACATATTTGCGAAACATTTCATCTATTCTAATGTTATAAAGAGATAACATTTGAGATTGAGGCTAAACCTATCAGGTTTATTTCATTATGTCCTTGCTCGTTATAAATACCTACCTGTCACCGGCACCTCGAGATTTTTAAACTCATTGGGCTATCGTCAGCAATGTAGCGGGCACGCATCATATTGTTTCGATACCACAAGGCATAATAAATCCATAATTTTTAAAAATAATTTCATAATTCGTGTACATCTTTTTACGGAAAATTAAAGGTATAGCTTTTATTACAACGAATCGAAATACTTTTGGATGAAAGGACAAGAAACGTCATTTATTAATCAACTTCAACATTATATAAGGCAGACACTGTTTTTGAAATTTAAGAAATATCTAAATTTTAATCTACCTTGATCTTTTTTCTCTCATAAGTAATTGTTAAATCAACAGTTCTATTGGTCTGCTTCCGAATCTTTTTCATTTTACAATTTAAGTATCGTGAATTTTGGAAAGGGGGAGGTTTATTGATAATTATAAAAATAAGTCCATCAGTAAAGTGTGTCTACGTAGGTATATTAAAAGAGAAGCTTTAAAAAGCGAAGGAGAATGAAGAGGGTCTATACAAGTTCGCCTCGAAAGCATCGCACCTGATTGATGTTTAGTCTAATGTAATACATTATTAATTTGTTTTGTAATGTAAACTATATCATGGACACTTTTTATAATACTAATATTCATAAAAAAACCGAAAGAAATTAAATATTCTTTGAATTCACAATTACTACATACTATTTTAAACTATTTACGTCGTAATATATCGTCCACATAAATTTAATACTTTTGTGTCTCTCGTAATATATTTTTTTAAATTTTAACCACTCTAAAGTTATAAGATGAACAATGTTTTCTTACAATAACAAAGCAAAATATTTAGTTTCAACATTGACGTGTATAACATTACCACACGTCAATGAGTTTCAATCGTTCACAGATTAAATAGATAACACTCGTTGTTTTTTTTTTTACTTCTATAGAATAATATTGAAAGAATCTTGTTTATAAAGCCTTCTGTGTTTTTAGTTCGACTATAGTAATAAATACTTTCTTTTTTGCATTTTATACAATAGTTTGATTAACGTTTTGCGTTGTACCTATCCAACATTCTTCTTACATGTTTGATTGGTCACAAATAGTAGAAAAGTGTTAAATTTATGGCTGGAAATAAAATTTATTGCTTGATTTATAAATAAGAAAATGTGCACAAATTTGATTAGTTTCATGTTTTCCAAGTATGTTCCCTTTTTAAAATTTACTTCCTAGTGATATGTCTTCTGTGAAATCTAATATGGGATTATGGCTATTATGGCTTAAGCCGATCTCATCAATCTCCTTTGATTAATTGATGTTAAAGTTGAAAATATTCAGAAAAAGATAATAAGATCACAGTTTTACAATTTTCGTCAGCCTTTTTATAAATCTGTTTATTTCATACATATATCTAATATAATTAAACAGATTTTAATGCAGTATTCACGAGTCTTATATCGTATATCTTACTTCAAACCAAGATACTATCAGTAGAGGTAATATTGGTTTGAAGCACCTTCATGTAATTTAAATTAGATATCAGAAAAATGTTAATTAAATAAAAGTAAATTCTGCGCAAATAAAGTCAGCAAATCGGTCGCCTTTTACGACCTGTCTGGCAGAACGGCAGTTTCCCTATTATTCAAAGGAGCCCAGGACCAACACGGGAAGGAATAACGGGGAAATTTTAAAATATTTTTTTTTCAGATAGTTATATCGTGGAAATTGCACATCTGCCATATATTATGTCTGGCATAACAAGTTCACAGTAAGTATGTCAAATTTAATATTATTTTCTACATTTATTTAATTTTTCCGTGTTAGTTCGGACCCCCTTTAAAGAATTGACCGTCTGCCGTTTTGTTAGGCAGTTCGTAAGAGAAGAACGATTGGCTATGTGAGTCACTTCCACCCTTGACTACGAGGTGGTAGAGTTCTGCATTCTATCGCCCGGGTCTGGCAACACCGCCTTGTTTATTTCTGCTGCAATAGCATCAGCAATTGTCACTCTCGTGTTCTGGTTTGGAAAGTAAGGTAGCTGGTAAACTTAAGCATTTGGTATTAATAGCACACCACGAGAACAGCAACGCATTATTAACATCTTTGGTGTCTATAAGTAATGAGTATAGTATTTTTCCATTCATGGAGCCATCTGCTTGTTTGCTATCTTTTGATATAAAAAACTTATGTGCATAGATTCCATGCTAGGGAATACCTACTTAAAAACTCTATTAATCAAATAAAAAAATCACAAAACAAAGGATACTTTCACCAAATTCAACTATAATTGACACATTTACTGATATAAAAATGTATCTTCTTTTAAGGTTTCCAAGTAAACAAGAAACCCTAATAGTTTCGCTATGTCCGTTCGTCCGCAGTTTAGCTCAGAGATCGTTAGTACTAGAAAGCTGTAATTTGGCACATACATATTAGTTACGGCAAAAAAGTGATAACATAAAATCTTGAAAAATATTTTTTAGGATAGCTCCGCTCATGTACAGTGGGGATATTAATTTTATTCTCGTGTGCCCTGTATTGTGGAATATCGTTGGACAGGCTTTTAAAGAATATTGTAGGTTTTTTAAAGACAGTTTTTAGATGCAAGGAATGGTTTGTGAACTATTAAGCTTTAAAGTGCTAATTTTTTTAGTGACAAGACGTGCCCGCCCCTTAGATGAAGGAAACTCTTTGAGAAGAGACAGATAAGGACTTGGCATTAATTTCCATAAACAATAAAAATTATAAAATTGCATGCATTCCAACGCTGAACAAATAAAAATGGCTTTATCTCTGTTTAACAAGTCCGCCATTATTAGGGACGAAGTGACACCGTTTTCTCTTGGTTATTTTATATCTAATAGTAGTTTCCTTCATCTAAGAGGAAACTACTACTAGATATGAAATAACTGAAGGAAAACCTTGTAATTTCTTTACTGTCTACATAACAATTGATAAATTATATTGCAATTGGGCATGTTACTTTAACAATAAGTTTTATTTTAGATTTAAGGTACACACTAAAGTTATAGTAAAATACAAATAAATACTCAAATCAATTTAATATTTTATAAACAAAGGGTTATTTGACATTTAACGTACATTGACAGCGTTTTTTTAATAATGGCGTATTGGCCGCAAGCTGTTTAAGGTGCCGTTATTTTCTTAAACTATTTGAAATTAGAGCACTGACAAATTTTTTATAGCTTAGTCTATTATGAAAATTCTAACCTGTTAGACAGAGATAAAGCCATTTTTATTTGTTCAGCGTTGGAATGCATGCAATTTTATAATTTTGATTGTTTATGGAAATTAATGCCAACTCCATATCTTTCTCTTGTCAAAGGTCCGCGGCTGTCAGCTAAACGGTTGATATTAGGGGTGGGAAAAATTCATGGTGATAGGAAATATAATGAAGTTAAAATGAAAACAATTACGACTTAGAAAGCTCTACAAGTTTTTGAGTAATAGTGGGCCAACTTATAAAATGTATTTGGAGAAGTTTTATAGGCGGTGAACCTGTGGTGCGGATATAACCGTCATTGAAGTTAAGTAGATTAAATGTTCGTATGAAACAACCCACTTCTTAGTCCGCATCATTGCGACGGCAACTTCGGAACCTTACAAAGCCTAACACGCAGTTTACAAATTTTTAAATTTTTTTTAAAATTATATGTTGAAAATTCAAATCTAATAATAGTAATTTAAAAAATTAAACTGATTCAAATATCAGCTATATTTGTATCTCAAAAACTACTGAACCTGATTTAACCAAAAACAATTATCCCAATATATCTTTTAGTTACAGAGAAATTCGCGAATAAACATACAAATATACAAACATATATACAGTTGGGAAATTTTGGTACATAAATAGAAAATTATGAAATATAAAGTTATTGCTGTTTTTAATATAAATGTAATTAAATTTTTGTACAATGACAAACAACCCTTAAATGTGATCGTAGAAAAGTATATCAAATTAGTGTCAATGTTTTATATGATTATTCCTAGCTATAAATTTCATTTAATTAATTTGAAAAGTAGAGAAAATTTTTCACAACGACGTTAAGATGCACAAAAGATGTTAAAACTCGAAAACGCCTGTTTTCAAAAACTTCGGTTTCTCTTATTTGTTAGTTGAAATCTTTTATAAATAAGTTCCTCTTGTTAGTTTTTTTTATTAGAAGTTATTTTATGTTAATGTATATATTTTGTAAGATTGTCATTAAATTGTTTCACTATTTTATTTTTTTGGATGATTTATGTGTTCACCTGTAATTGGCAGGTACACTAGACTTGTACCTTAAGTTCTATTTTATAATTTCACTAGCGACCTGCCCGTGGTTTCACCCACGTAGCTTTTGTTCTCGTGGGAATATTGGAAAGGTTTATATATTACAACCTTCCTTAAGAATAAATCTACCTATTAAAAAAAACCGCATCAAAATCCGTTGCGTAATTTTGAAGAGTTAAGCATACATAGGGACATAGGGACATAGGGATATAGGCACATAGGGACATAGGGACATAGGGACATAGGGACACATAAACATAGGGACATAGGGACATAGGGACATAGAGACATAGGGACATGGTATATAGGGACATAGAGACATAGGGACATAGAGACATAGGGACATAGAGACATAGGGACATAGGGACATGGTATATAGGGACATAGAGACATAGGGACATAGGTATATAAGGACATAGGGACATGGGGACATAGGGACATAGGTATATAAGGACATAGGGACATAGGGACACAGCGACATAGGGACAGTAAATTTGTTTTATACTATGTAGTGATTTTGGATTTCTATCAAGCCGATTATAGGCATCAAGCAGGCAACAGAAATACATCATCTGTGAAATTTCATCTTTTTGTTTATATCATAAGATAGCAAAACAAGCAGATGGGTCCTGATGAAAAAAGTCAACCATCGCCTATAGACACCAAAGATGTTAATTGTGCGTTACTATCTTGTGGTGAGGTCTAATGCCACATGCATAAGTTTACCGGCTACCTTACCCTCCAAACCGGAACAAGACTGTGACTAGCACTGACGCTATTGCGGCAGGAATAGGTAACGCGGTGGTACCAGGCTCGGTCGAGCCGATGCAGAACTCTACCACCTAGAAGTCACGATGTTAGTGACGCGCATAGCCACTCGGTCGCCTTTTGACCGCCCCGTTGGTCGAGTGGTTAGCGACCCTGACTATGCGATCGACAGGGCTCGGGTTCGATTCCCGGCGGGGACAAGCATTTGTGTCATGAGCATCAATGTTTGTATTTCCGGGTTTGGGTGTTTATTAAATATATTCTTGTATTTATATATGTACTAGCTGTTGCCTGCGACTTCGTCCGCGCGGACTTTGTTTACTCCGCACAGCTCCTCCCCCGTAGGTGATAGCCTGATAATATGTGGCCTATATGTTGACCCGACCTGTAAGTAATATTCATACAAAATTTGAAGTAAATCCATGCAGTACTTTTTGAGTTTACCCCGGACATACATTGACTTTCCTACGATTTTATTCTATGTATATAGATTTCTATGTATTAGTATCGTTGACTAACACCCATAACACAAGCAAAAAAACTTGAGAGGTGTCAAGGGACACCCGGATGGAACGAAGTTCCTTTTATTATTATTTACAAAAAACCTGTATACACTCAACAAAAATTATCGTCGCGACACCACACTGTTCAATGCGAAATAGAAATGAAAATATCTGGCTTGCTTTCTATAAGAGAGAGAGAGAGAGAGAGAGAGAGAGAGAGAGAGAAACATCCGCACGCCGCACAGCTTACAATACTTTACTATAGCAAAAAGTGTCGTGACAACTTTTCGTAAGAATTTTTTCCGTCTAGCCCCCTTTCACAACGCGCGATAAGGAACTTCGTTCCAATAATTTGCTTAGTTTGGGGTTAGATCAGTAAGTGTAGTTTGTCCCGTGAATATTTATATTTATTTTACGACCTGCCTGACAGAACGGCATTTGGCCTATTCTTTAAAGGAGCCCAGAACTAATACGGAGAAAAAATTATCTATCACGGTTCATGAGATGAACGGACAGTGGGTAACTTTATTTGTAATAGGATCCCGTTTTACCCTTTGAGCATGAAACCCAAAATATATTGAAAACAACCGAGCTATATTTTGCAGAAAAACCATGGAATATGACGGAAATTTCAATTACATTGACCAGAATAATCAAACCAATCATATGTGCATGGAGTGCATCTCGGACTACTTCCGAGGCTCTGTAGTCCTCGTCACAGGAGGCACAGGCTTCATAGGGAAGGCGCTCTTGGAGAAACTCCTCTGGAGTTGCTCAGGAATTGACACCATATATGTTTTGATGAGACCAAAACGTGGACTGTCCGTGGAACAGAGGCACAAGGAGTTGTTAAAGAATCACGTATGTGGATTTGATTTGTAATGTTAATCTGTTTTTGGAACGAAGTTCCTTACGGCAGGCTTGGAGGGGATAGGGATTTTGCTGCGCGACCGAACTGAAAAAAATGTGATAGTAAAACCGTAAGAAAAATGCGTGGAATAAAAGCGTTAAATGAGACGTGCGCAGGCGCGACAGTCGCGAACAAAAGCGAGTAGTGCCGTTTAGCCGAAGGAAGTTCGTTCCTACCTGGTGTCCCGCGACACCACATCATTTTTTTTAAAATATAATTTATACATGTATTTACTTTTTCCTATTAATGTTAAAGCGGTTAAATACTAGTGACATATCATTCAAGTGTATAAATGGAAATAGCTGCTGCTGCAAGTGCTACCATTTAATCAGTTACTTTTAATGATAAATCACATTTAAAAGGCAATGTATACCACCCAAGCAATCTGTAGTTAGGTATGTGTCATACTGCACTGAAAAGACCAAGACACACATCAAGGTCGAAACTGCTAATTTTATACTCGGACAGATACATCTAAACACTATTTTTTTTATGGAAGAGGGGGCAAACGAACAGGAGGTGCACCTGAGTGCTAAGTGTGAGTTTTTCTTTTCGCATTCGATCATGAGCGCGTTTCGAGTTTATCAAGAATTTGTATGTGATTTGTACAGCGCCACCTAGTGGTAAACTGATTTCTCACGTTTACCACTAGGTAGCGCTGTACAAATCAGATACAAATTCCTAGTAAACTCGAAACGCGCTCACGATCGAATGCGAAAAGAAAAACTCACACTTAGCACACTGATGTTGAGTGATCACCGCCGCCCATGGACATCTGCAATACCAAGAGACCTTTCAGTTGCGAAAACTAGTGTTCAAGTGTGGATGGTAAGATATAAATCTTTGGGGAAAAGACAAAACCGTCTTGACCCTTAGTGATTATGTCATTTCCATTTATACACTTGAATGACACGTCACTAGTATTTGACCGATTTCACATTGATAGGAAAAACTATATAATAATCACGGTCGTTAAAAATAATAACTAATAATTTATATTAATATTATAAATGCGAAGGTTTGGATGTTTGGATGGATAGATGATGGATGTTTTCTACTCAATCACGAAAAAACTACTGAACGGATTTGAATGAAATTTGGCACACAGGTAGATGATCATCTGAAATAGCGCATAAGCTACTTTTTATCCCGGAAAAATTCGATGATTCCGCGGGATTCGCCAAAAACTTATAATTCAGCGGGCTGCACTCGGCAGCTAGTAATAACACAAGATAACAAACATTCTTTCGTTTTTATATATAATATGAGCCATCTGCTCACCTGCCGGAAATAGAAAACCATCGTCTATAGACACCAAAGATATTAGTGATGCGTTGCTCTCCTTAGCTTTTAATGCCACATGTATAAGTTTACCGGCAACCTTACACTTCAAACTGCAACAAGACAAAAACCAGCATTGACGCTATTGTGGCAGGAATAGGTAAGGCGGTGGTATCAGACTAGACATGGAAATTATTGTTAAATTAGATTAACAGTGTGATTGTTAAACGCAGCTTTTTTTTAACAGTTATTTTTATATGCTAATTATAATATATTATTAGATTTTTCAATGTCTCCAACACATCAACGGTTTAACTATACCAACAATTACAAAACGTTATTCAATAACAACACTATTATTTAGTTCGCAGTAGTAAGAGTATACTATATTTTTTATTAACAGTATTATTGTTCAGTACGTCATTATTCACTACTTTAAATGATACTTTTTAGTGGTGATAAAAATAACTTTTAACAGTATTTCTTCATATAAATAGCGATTGTTAATGGTTAATAAGAATTTAGTACGAAATTTAAAAAGTTAATTGTTAAACGATCCATGCCTATATCAGACCCGGGCGAGACAATACAGAACTCTACCACCTAGTAACCACCATGGTAGTGACTCGTGTAGCCAATTGTTTGACGTTACGAACTCCCGGGCAGAATGGCAGATAATTTTTTCTTCGAAAAGTAAAAAAATAAATAAAGATCAGTCCAGTAATTTTTGTGTTTATTCATTACAAACATACAAAATTACAAAGGTTTTCACTCAATAACATTAGTATCGATATATTATATAGATATAATAGAGATATATATCTCTCTCATAGAGATATATTTCCTCCGTATTGATATGGGCCTTTGAAGAATGGACCAATTGCCGTTGTGAAAGGCAGATCGAAAGAGAGGAGCCATTGACTATATGTAACTACCACCGTGACTACCAGGAAGTAGAGTTTCGCAACGTCTTGCCCCGGTATTTGGTACCACCGACTTAATTCTTCAGTACATGTCACTGTCGTGTTCTGGTATGGAGATAAGGCAGCGGGTAAATGCGTGACATTAAGACCCGCCACATAGATAACAACGCACCATTAAATATCTTTGGTGTCTACAGACGATTGTTGTCTCTCCATCAGACTTAACCAAAAAAAAAAAAAAAAAAAAAAAAAAAGACTTAACCATCTTAAAAAAATACAAATAAAAAAAAAGAAATTGTAAGCTGTTCACTTTGAAAAGGCCATTTCCCGCCATTTTTTGGGGTCTGGAGTTAAGAAGAGTGTTGCGCAAAAAGTTTAAATACTCTATAACCAAATCATATTCTATCATATAAGAAAATTTTTATAAACAAATATATTTCCTATCTGTAAAATATATTTGAAAGGTAAAAAAGTACATTACTTTAGTTTTTCAAAATCGGCTAAAACACAATAAAAACTTTATATAGACACTACACAACACAGCTGGTACTCAATACTGACAAATGAATTATAATAGTCGTCAAATAATGAAATTTCATTACAGAGAATATAACATTATAGCACTTTTGGTGTAGGAAATTTATCAAAGACGTATATCATTAACTTTGTCATGCAAAAATAGACCGTATTTTTAATGCGCGAACATTTAAATCAAACGGAGTTTGGGTCGCCGAGTACCGAACGGTGGTCGTGCAAATGCACATAGTTTTGACACATATTTGCCATATGGCGGCTATGCCATGCTATATTTGACATATAGTATGGCATAGCCGCTGATGTCCACGCGGAGATACACAAGTTAAAGACAATCTTTATAGTTTTTTGCTTTAAAACTTCGTTTCAGGTCTTTGACAGGATCCGATCAAGATGGCCAGAGCGCCTTAACAAGCTCTATCCAATAACCGGTGATGTGTCTGCTTCTAACCTTAGAGTTAGTTCTGAACACCAACTCCTCTTAAAGCGAGTACATATCGTATTTCACTCAGCAGCTACTGTCAAGTTTACCGAGCCTTTGCACGCAGCTGCGGTATTGAATGTACAAGGCACTGCTACTCTTCTGGAATTAGCTAGAGATATGCCATTATTGAAGGTAAGTATGTGAGATTGTGGTCCGAGGAACATTTATATTTTTTATTATTAACAAGCCTAATCTTTGAGAACAGCTTCGTTTTCACGAGACGTCCAACTTTTACTCTCATCAAAAAATCTCGAATCGTACTATAACTAATGAAGGTAGGTATAAAAGAAATTTGTAGCGGCAAAAACTACAACTTTACAGTGCCGGACTAAGAAAAGTTTTTACTATACGTGTAGGACAAAGTTGCCCTTGAATTATAATAATAAATTATTATATTCAATAATAATTATCAAACTATTGTGGAAAAAATAGGTTGTTATTAATCAGTTTAAAAATCTCATAATTCTGACATCGTTAGAGTGGAGGACTCGACAGAAAAACCATTGAATGTGCAGGACAAAAGATTTTTTGTGTTTCATAAAATAATCAAGCGATTTAAGTAAAAAAATATTATTGTTATAATCAATATTTTTTCTTCACAAAATTTGCCTATTTGAAGCCCCTTAATCTTATTACTTACATGATTTTTTACCAAAATTCAGCTTGTTATTAATTCATATTAATATTATTGGAACGAAGTTCCTTACGACAGGCTTGGAGGGGATAGGGATTTTGCTGCGCGACCGAACTGAAAAAAATGTGATAGTAAAACCGTAAGAAAAATGCGTGGAATAAAAGCGTTAAATGAGACGTGCGCAGGCGCGACAGTCGCGTACACAAGCGAGTAGTGCCGTTTAGCCGAAGGAAGTTCGTTCCTACCTGGTGTCCCGCGACACCACATCATTTTTTTATAAAAATGCGAAAGTATGGGAGTCATTCCATATGAAATCGTCTAATTAGCAAAGTCGACTCATTTTAGATTTTGGTGTAACTTTGAGAAACTCTTCTCTAGGGTCCCAAAGAACAAAATTTACACGAGTTTGATTTTTACAAGCGCTTGTTTTCGCCTATTTAAATAAAGACTTTTAAAAATCGATATTTTTAAGCCTTATCAACTTTAACTGTGAAATTTTTTTGTTTGAAGCTATCTGCATGATCAAGATGGAATTCACAGTGGGAAAGATAGTAGTTTAAGGGTAAATGAAGATAATTGGCTCGGACGAGTCCTTTGAATATAAGCAGCATGCTGAAAATGAGTGTTTTTTAGTCATTTTTCGTGAATTTCATTCAACTCTAGCGTCGTAACTGTTGAGAATTAAAAACTCATGCTCCGCGGGAATTAAGTATTCATGTCATAGACAAAATTCAGCCACAAGTTGACTTGAGCTGCCCGCTCTTCATAAAGGAAAACTTTGCTCGAAGTTTTGAAATTTAAAAAAAATCCAATTTTCAGGTTATGAAACGATCGTGTTGACTGCGAGATAAAAATCTGATACTCACAGAATCTATTGTTCTTACCTTCAACTTTAAACGACTACATCACTTGTTTTGTTATTTTCATTTTTAGTGCATGTGCGAGCGGTTTTTTTTACAGCAAAAATCTGGACGTTTTTACAAATGGATTAAAATTACTTACCTGATGGTAAACAATTATAAATATGAATAATTTTTCTAGTTTCAATAAGTTATGGATATTTGGAGTATAAAAGTAAGTGGTAAGTAATTTTAATCCATTTGTAAAAACATCCAGATTTTTGCTGTAAAAAACCGGCTCGCACATGCACTGAAAATGAAAATAACAAAACAAGTGATGTAGTCGTTTAAAGTTGAAGGTAAGAACAATAGATTCTGTGAGTATCAGATTTTTATCTCGCAGTCAACACGATCGTTTCATAACCTGAAAATTGGAATTTTTTTAAATTTCAAAACTTCGAGCAAAGTTTTCTTCTATGAAGAGCGGGCAGCTCAAGTCAACTTGTGGCTGAATTTTGTCTATGACATGAATACTTAATTCCCGCGGAGCATGAGTTTTTAATTCTCAACAGTTACGACGCTAGAGTTGAATGAAATTCACGAAAAATGACTAAAAAACACTCATTTTCAGCATGCTGCTTATATTCAAAGGACTCGTCCGAGCCAATTATCTTCATTTACCCTTAAACTACTATCTTTCCCACTGTGAATTCCATCTTGATCATGCAGATAGCTTCAAACAGAAAAATTTCACAGTTAAAGTTGATAAGGCTTAAAAATATCGATTTTTAAAAGTCTTTATTTAAATAGGCGAAAACAAGCGCTTGTAAAAATCAAACTCGTGTAAATTTTGTTCTTTGGGACCCTAGAAAAGAGTTTCTCAAAGTTACACCAAAATCTAAAATGAGACGGCAACAATTTTATTTTTTTTCAGACGATTTCATATGGAATGACTCATGGATGTTTGGATGGCTGGATGGATTCATCCATCCTATCCTAAATTAACTAGTTTCTTCATCCATTAAAATAAATAATCTTAAATGATAAAAAAGGATATTCATGCCCGTATTCTAATCGAAGAAGTAAGCTGAAGTATAACAAGTGCACCCACCCACGATCAGCCGAAAATACTTAGTCCCACAATGTGATAGTTAGCAAGCCTATCGCCAACCGGGAACTTTCCAATTCCGGGCAACGTTGTTTTTATCAGGAAACTGGAAAAAATATAATTGCCCGACCCTGGGAATCGAATCCGCGATCTTATGTTATCAAAGCCGATACCGGAGACCACTAGACCACAGAGGCGATTCTTGAATGATATTTCAAATATTACTATGGCAACACAAAATGTCGAAATGAAAGGCGACAAACTCAGACGCAACTACGAGAATTATGAGGCTGTACCCACTTACTCGACGAAGTGTTTTACAGTTTGAAATATTCGCTAAATTTTATCGAAATGTAGGTTAAATACTAGGATTAGGATAAATACTAGGATAGGAGAAGCATTTTATTATTATTTTTATTTAAAATTTAAATTAGTTTAATTAATTTTTTGATTCAGACGTAATTTTGCGGAAATCCATAACCAAATGAGCAGTCAGTAGAATATTATTAATTTTCAAAATTCTGTCATCAACGTTAAGAAATTAATTAAATTAAAAACATGAAATTAATTAAATTTGCTATTATCCGCGAACTGTTTATGTGATCTCCGCTATGGTATGAGTATGGTATGAGTTTTATCAATTTATTAAACAGGCGTCTTTCTTTTCAGTACCATCACGGAAGTCACATAGAACAGTTCGCGGATAATATCAAATTTAATTAATTTCATATTTTTAATTTAATTAATTTCTTGACGTTGATTGACAGAATTTTGAAAATTAATAATATTCTACTGACTGCTATTTCGAAAACATACAGTGCTTTCAAAATGACTAACTTTTTCTTTTTTCTTTGTAAAGGCGCTTGTACACGTATCAACGGCCTACAGCAACGCGCCGCGTCGTTACATCGAAGAGAAAGTGTATTATTCACCTCACGATCCTGACACCATCCTCAAATGTGTTAAACTGCTGCCTGCGGAGACCGTCGAGGCTATATCAGCAGTCTTAATGGTACGAAATGAACATTATTTTTCACAAATAATGTACTGAATTAGATTAGAGAGTATTCAACAAAATATTAATAGTTCTTGCAAACATTTTGTCACAACACAGAAAAACAAATAGCAACTGGGTTTAATTTTTTATATCAAAAGATAGCAAACAAGCAGATGGTTTTCCTGATGGAAATAGAGATCCATCTCCTACAGACACCAAACATGTTAATGCTGCTTTGCTATATGTGTTGCGGAATGATAATGCTACATGCATAAATCTACCGGCTACCTTACCCTCCAAACCGGAACATGATGGTGACAATCATTGACGTTGTTCCAACAGAAATAAGTAAGGTGTTGATACCGAACCCAGACGAGAGATATTACAAACAAACTCACTTGTACTTCCATTTTTCATGTATTTCATATAATTTTATACACCCAACCAGTTTCTAATTTACAACCGGTAACTTGTAATTATCTAATAACTATGTAAAACATTCCTGATGATGCTGTAATAAGCGAAACCGGTTGAGTGTATAAAATTATATGAAATACATTTGAACTGGAAGTACCTACACTGTGCAAGTGAGTTTATTTGTAACTAGCTGTTGCCCGCGACTTCATTCGCGCGGACTTCGTTAACTCCGCACAGCTCTTCCCCCGTAGGTGATAGCGTGATAATATGTAGCCTATATGTTGACCCGACCTGTCAGTAATATTCATGCAAAATTTGAAGTAAATCCATGCAGTACTTTTTGAGTTTACCCCGGACATACATTGACTTTCCTACGATTTTATTATATGTATAGATGTCTAGTCCAAAATGCAGTTTCAGCAATTGCTAACGATGGACAGTTTCCAATTTACCCAAACGAGATGTAACGAAACCAGTTAGTAAACTAGTAGTCACGGTGGTAGTGACAAGTATAGCAATATATATAGTATATTCTTCTGTTGTAAACTGCCTGGCAGAATGGCCAATTGTCTTCTTCAAAAAGGTTCCGAACCAAAACGAGGAGAACATTTCTTAATTATAATTATAAGGAAACACAGAACGTTTGCCGGATCATCAAATTTATGATATATCATAAATTTGATGATCCGGCAAACGTTCTGTTTCCTGGACTTTCATAAATATTTTGAAATCAAAATAAGCCGAATCAGTCCAGACTTTCTCGAGTTTTAGCGAGACTAACAGACAGTAATTGGTGTTTATATATAGAAGAAGAAGATTAGCAAAGGAGCAGATAGTTCTGTTAATGGAAAAAGAGCACCAAAGCAAACATGGCAACAGAAAAGACCTACTTTGGACCGATTTGTAGTTGATATAAAATCATGATTTTTTATAAAGGTTATGCATTATATATAAGATTGAGCCGAGTTAGGTATATAAAGAGACTAATAATCAGGTGTTTAGACCAGTGTTTTTCAAAGTATTGTTCGCGGCACCAAGGGGGTTCGCGAGGCCTTTACAAGGAGTTCGTAGACAGTAGTTTAGTGTTACTAAAAAAACAAAAACAAAATATTTACTTGATAATAAAGAAAAATATTAAGAGGATTTGATTTTTTCAATGTAAGTTAGCCGGCAGTGGGTCGCAATTTTTTAAAAGGGCTCATGTCTTGGAAAAGATTGAAAAACACTGGTTTAGACCAACATATTTTTATATGTATATGTTACCGGCCAAACCGGATTTCAGGCCAAACTAGTTTGACCAGACCAAACTGGTTCATCCCAAGCATGTCAGGATATACTAGTATAATAGCTTAAGACAATCTAGTTTGGCCTAAATACTTTAGGCTAAACTAGTTTGTCTTTGGCCGAACTGTTTTTGAATTATCATTAAACTGATTAAATCATTCTAAGTGATAAAAACACGTTATAACTTCCGAAGGCAAAGATACCCCTTTCATGTCCCTACTAGTTAAGTACGCTGTCGTTATCCATATATTGAATCTCATCCATATTTTGATAAATATGTTGAATATTTGTTTTAGGAAATTTGAACTAGTTACTGTGCTCGTATGGTATTATGTTTTTATATTCGTATGTTCATGTATTCGTGTATTCGAGTGTCGTGTGTTTTTATGTTCGCCTAAAGTATTTAGAATCTAGATTCTCCTAGGCTATACTAGTATATCCTGACATGATGATCTAGGATAAACTAGTTTGGCCTAGGACAAACTAGTTTGGTCTGAAATCGGGTTTTGCCGGTAACATATATAATAAGATAGCAAACAAGCGTGCAGGCGCTAAAGATTTTTATAGTGCGTTCAAATTGCAATTGTATAAGTTGTTTGAATGCCACATACATTTATAAGAGAAACAAACCAACACTATTTAAATAATTCTTCCTGCCATGATAACGTCGACGCTGCTTTGCTAAGGGTTTACATAACTAGTGAACTTATGAGCTCATTTAGTGTTTGGTTCGAAAATCTTAAATTTTTGGTCCTAAAGTCCCAAAAGTCCTAGAAATATAAACATTAATCCTAATCACACATAGGTTTGTCTCCATCGGGAATTGCACGCAAGCACCATTGATTGCAAAGTCAGTGTTGCTATTTCCGTCAGAAGAACAACTTTATAACAAAAAAAGAATACATTCATCTAACTCGGGAATCCTTCTTGAGCGGATTGCATATTCAGAATTGCTAAACAATCAGCCAAGGGAAGGGGGGGGGTGGGGTAATTTGCTAAAATGATAATAATATTTATTAAATCTTATTCTATTATTCGTAGTTTTAATCGTTAAATTATTTCTCTTCCCAGGGTGACTACCCAAACTCCTACACCTTTACAAAGTCTCTTGCCGAGTCCATCGTGTACAGTCACACTGAGTTACCAGTCTGCATCGTTAGACCTTCAATTGGTAAGTTAATGAGATCAGTGCATTTCAATCAAGGATTTATAAAGTTATATATATATATATATATATATATATATATATATATATATATATATAATATAATGATAACATTATACACATTACATTCATGTGACATACATGATATTATACACACATGTATATTATATTATATATCTAGAGTCTAGAGTAGTTTCTTAATCCAAACCGCATAGGACTGGAATATGACACCTGAGTCTGTGTTCCCCGACGGGTACAACCTGGAGATCTTCAAGAGAAGAGTGAACAGGTACCTTCTAGGGAAGCACGTTCTATCTTAGGCCGCATCTTAGCTTACCATCAGGCAAGATCGTGGTCAAGCGCTTTCCTATCGACAGTACAAAAAATAGAGTCAATTGCCAAAGTTAAAAGGAATTTAATTTAGTCTATGATCGAATTTCAGCCACAGGCGATCGCTAGTCTAGTTTAATTCGTTAGTCTGATTTGAAAAGTAAGGTTTTGTTTACAGTGACGGCGGCGCTCCAGGAGCCATTTCCAGGATGGATAGATAACGTGTATGGAGTAACAGGTATATTAGCCATCTTATCGTTTGACTATACAGTGAATAACGAGAACCCAGTCCGACCCGAAAGAGTCGTATAGGTAGGTAGGTGACAGTATAATTTTTTTTATAGAAAAGGGGCAAACGAGCAGGAGGTGCACCTGATGGTAAGTGATCACCGCCGCCCATGGAAATACGCAATACCAGAGGTCTTGCAGTTGCGCTGCCAGCCTTTTAAGAATGAGTAAGCTCTTTAATTATGTTAATTTATTTTATTAATAATATTAGAAGTTTTAATAATAAGTTAAGTTTTAAGAATCTATTTTTATAATTATGTTAGAAGGAGCATACTGAGCAGATTACAGTACAATTATGTTAAAAGGAACATATAGGAAGGTAGCTAACAGAATAGTTATATTAAAAGGGGCATATAGGTAGATAGATGACAGTGCAATTATGTTTAAAGGAACATATAGGTAGGTAGATGACAGTATGATTGTGTTAAAAGGAGCTCATAGGTAGGTAAATGATAGAATAATTATATTAAAAGGAGTATATAAGTAGGTAGATGACAGTATAATTATTTTAAAAGGAGCATATAGGTAGGTAGATGACAGAATAATTATTTTAAAAGGAGCATATAGGTCGGTAGATGACAGAATAATTATGTTAAAATGAACTTTAACTGTTTCACAAACAATTTTTATTTAGTTTATATTACTTTTAAGTTAGCGTAAAAAATATACAGCCGTTTATGTCGCTAAGAACGTTATATTTCGCAATACTAAGTAAAGCAAAATTTATTAAGTGATTACCTAATTTCCGTTAATCTAGAATTATGAAATTTGGCAAGTAATATCGGTTCATTGAATTAAAGAGAAAAATCTAAAAATTATACATTTGTAATCTATAGACTTTCAGTTTTTAAAACTATTTACTTTACATGAATATGTAAAATACATAGTTTTAAAAACTGAAGTTCTTGAAAATTTACATTCGAGACTCTGTTCCTGAACTAGTTATAATTAAGTAAATAAAAATAAAATATGATAAAATAGCCTTTTGTTACTGAGAAGATTACAGATAAATTTTTAATGTTAAACTATTAACTATTAATATTAACTATTAATAATAAAATAAATATTAACTAATTAATTATGTACAAATACTAAAAATAAAAACTTTATTTATAAAACATGTTCTATCAACTCGGTTTGTCTCCTCTAACTGTCTTCGATAAGCCCCGTTCCTTTTGACTCTCTTACAGTTCAGTCCATTTTTCTGCATTTCATCTTCCTACCTAAAGTACTGCCTGTCTTTACATCTTTTGAAACTCGACGATATCAATGTGTGACTCCTTGACACCATTTTTCTGTCACATATCATGTGACCGGTCCGTTGCTATTTTAGCTTATTTATTTATTTACTAGCTGTTGCCTGCGACTTCGTCCGCGCGGACTTCGTTTACTCCACACAACTCCTCCCCGTAGGTGATAGCGTGATAATATGTAGCCTATATGTTGACCCGACCTGTTAGTAATATTCATGCAAAATTTGAAGTAAATCCATGCAGTACTTTTTGAGTTTACCCCGGACATACATACAGACAAACAGACAAAAATTCTAAAAACTATATTTTTGACCTCGATATCGATTTTAGATCACGCCCCAAGTATTGTTTTAAAACATATTTAATGTACAGTTTTGACTTTCCCACGATTTTATTATATGTATAGATTTGGCTTACCAACAGTTATTACAATATTACAATTACTAAAGCTAAATACAACAACATAAAACTAATTGAATAACTTCTTATAGGTAAACACAAAAAGTACAACATCATGTTTTAAAAGCGAAAGTTAACAATTGTTTAAAATACGTTTTTTGATTTCGACCTCCGAGTCAACAACTTTGTCAAAGCAGTCACAAAAGAAATTCACACAGGAGAATTAGCACCAAACACTAGTTGGTTTTTTCTAGCACATTAGTTGGTTTATTCTAAGCAATATTTCTGTTACCTAGCTTTTTCTCTTATATTTATGTTCCTGACTCTATCTCTTTTTGAGGGCTTAGAATTCTTCATTCCTTTACATGTTAGCATAGTGATGGGAGAGCCTATGTCTCTCAGCCGTGTATCATGCAAGAAAGGATGCTATAGTTGAAAACAACGTGCTTCACATACATGTTGATGTATTTATCTTATATATCGACGCCCCCCGCGAATATTCCGGTAATAAGCTATTACCAAGTTTTTCGTGTTAGGTGTTTTTAAGCATTTAAAGGTAATAATTCACCTTGTCAATTTTTACCGCAATTTTTCTATTTATATTTACAAAGATATGAAAATACTATTTATAAACGAATAATACGGTTTTAATCTAATTTATACTCTCCATCGACGAAAAACATATCGCAGTTTTTGTGAGTAAGTGTATTTTGTCTCGATATGAAGACAGCTTAAAAAATTAGCTTTATTTTGAGATGCAATACTATTCAAAAAGTAAATATATAAAAATACAATTTTATTTCTCCTGAACAATTTGTGTTTTTCTATTACCGGAATATTCGCGGGGGGTCGAAGTCGATATATACTTTAGTGCATAGTACTTTTTCCACTCACATGTTATTCTTGTATTAACTTCTGTTGTCATCTGGCCTTCAAATGATATGATTTGTCTCAAATATCTCATCTCATCGACCTCATGTAATAGTTGGTCATTTATTCTTAATTCGAACTACGTGCTATTCATCATGAGTTTGATTTTTTTATAATTTATGACTAGGTACATTTATTACTGGAGACAATTTTTTCACCATTTTGGGGGCATTCTTCCACCAGGTCGTCAGCAAATCTCAGATGATTAAGCCATCCAAGATGTGAATAGTGAGTTTCTATCCATGTAGTGGAGTTAGAATTCCACATGCATAAGTTTACCCTTTTTACCCTTCAAACTTAAATACGATAATGGCTAGCAATGATACTTTTGCAGGAGGAATAAGTAAGGCGGTGGGAACATACCCGGTCAAGCCGAACGTTGCAGAACTTGACCATCCAATCAGTAGCCATGATGTTAAGACACGTATTAGTATGCAATAAATGCTGTAATTCTTTCCAGGAATTATGATGGAAATATTTAGAGGTACCTACCGGTCTGTGCTCTGCTGTGATCGGTATGTTGTAGACCTAGTGCCGGTGGATATGGTAGTCAACAGCTGCATCCTGGCTGCTTGGAGGCAGGGTTGCAAAAAGTAAGTAATAACTTTAGAGGCTAGTAAGTACTAGAAACTTTAGTCTTCAAATTTACTGACAAATGTATTTTTAATTCACAGAATAGCAAGAAAAAAACGTGAATGTCGTAATACACTCGATGAGAACGATTTTTTTTGTTTTCCCCATGTTTTAATTTCCACACGTGTAAAGGTATCCACATTGTACCCTCATTCATGAAAAGAAATGAATTTATTGTTATATTTATTATCAAGCTTAAAGCATATTATTATTCCAAATTACTTAATCATAAGCATATTATTATAAATAGATTAATTAATATTACAACAATAATGAAAGACGAGAACCTACACATTTCAATGAAAAGCAAATTATTTAACACATGCATCCTGCCTGTATTAACATATGGGAGCGAAACATGGGCTTTAACAAAAAATGTAACAAATAAACTCTCCGTATGTCAACGTGCCATGGAAAGGAGTATGACTGGCATCAGAAGGCAAGACAAAGTTAAAAATACCAGTATCAGGAGCAAGACTAGGGTCCAGGACATAACTCTGAAAATAAGGAGACAAAAGTGGAAATGGGCAGGCCACATGATCAGGGGAAAAGATAAATGGAGCAAAATAATCACACAGTGGTACCCAAGAGATGGTAAGAGAAAGAGAGGCAGACCACAAAAGAGGTGGGACGACGACATTAAACAAGTCGCAGGAACAACGTGGGGTAGAGTGGCCATAGAAAGGCCAGAATGGAAACGATTGGAGGAGGCCTTTGCCACCTGGCAAACGGACACACAAAAATGGAATAAAAGAACTTAAGACTAACTAAAGAAATATTGTCATGTTCGAAGAAAGGCTATATTATTACTATTACAAAAATAACACTTGGTAGCTTTTTCTCCTAACAACCATCAGTATGGTACCAACAATTCGTCAATGACATACTCTTACCGTTTTAAGATGTTTTATAGATTCAGGCGTTACTTTACGGAAATCCATAATTCAACAAAGAAAACTAGTTTGTTTTGCAAATTTTAGCGCATTTTTATATGTACCCTTGTGATACAACCGAAAGGGGAATAAATAAAAAAACGATGTAACACATGGAAAAACTCACCGTAGGCCTAAAAAATAACAAAGACCACAGCGGTACAGTTATCCAATATCCACCCTTGTCTACCACACTTAACACCACGACAGTATTAAGCACAAAAACGCACAGTATACGCACTCAACACACGTTTCCTTTTGCAACCGAAGCATCTTCAAGAGACACGAATACTACTTCATTCAACGAGAGCTGAAGTACTATTTATTACTACTCTTACCGTTTTCTTTTACACCTTTATCTGCTCACTTCACTTTGGTAACTAATGAGACCTCTGAGAGAATTCCGTTAATACACTATGAATTTTGAGAAAATAAAAAAATACGGGTAACCTATTTTTTAATCTAGTTTCAGTTAAAAATATAAGAGTGTTAAAAAATTAAATGCTGTCAATTGTAAAAAAATGTATGTAATGCTTTGAAGAGTACATTTTTAAGGAGTTGTTCCAATTTTGAAGTAAATCCATGCAGTACTTTTTGAGTTTACCCCGGACATACATATAGACAAACAGACAAAAATTTATAAACTATATTTTTGGCTTCGATATCGATTATAGATCACACTCCAAGAATTCTTTTAAAAAATATTCAATGTACAGTTTTGACACTCCTACGATTTTTAAGGAGATGAAGAGAATCTTAATTTTATTGTTGTTTTTTAATATAAATAATTTACATCTACTTAGTGTATACCTATACGTAATATACCCATTTATTTTATTCTTTGTTCTTATTACCAGTCTGTTTTATAGTTTATTGTTTATCGCTTATTTGTTTTTTTTTTGTTGTAATATTGCTATTAATGACTAGCTTGAAATTTGTTTACAAGCTCAAACGGAGTGCAAATTAACCGTGAAGTGGGGTACTAGTAACTTGTAGTTGTAACACAGATCTCGAACTTATAGCAGGTAATAATTTCGGAATATAGGTACGCCACTTGTCACAAAATGAATTTGTATATTATGAAATCGATTATGAGGGAAAATAATTTAATCTATCAGAACAAATTCGCGTATCTGAAAATCGGTTTGTGGATTCGAAGGGTAATTTAAAAAACCGTTGGCTAATCGTTAGGATACTAATAGCAACTAGGGCTATCTCATCGGGATATTAATTCTTATTTTTGTTTGATTTTAGGGCAGGCCGATGTCCAGTCTACAATGTCACGACAGGAGCCATTAACCCCTTGCAGTGGAGGGCATTTAAAAAGTTGTGCGTCAAATGGGCTCGAGAAAATCCCACCAAGTAAGTGCAGGCTTCTGCAATAATAACTAGAAAAAATGAATATGTACATGACCCAATCGTATGATTGCACATTTCATAAAATTGTTGCATTTCATAATGTGGCCATTAGTTGGCTACATTATGAAACTAATGTATTTGGTATACCAGCTTTTGCTCGCAGCGTCGTTCGCGTTAAATTTGTTTTTTTCATAAAGTTGGGGATTAAAAAGATACAAAAAGTAACCTATGTCATTCTCCATGCCTTCAAATATCTCCACTTAAAAAATTACGTCAATTAGTCGTTACGTTTTACCATGAAAGACGAAAAACTTTCCCATTTATAATATTAGTATGGATTTCTATCATGCCTATACTACGTATATATTCATCCGAGGCTTTTCTTGAAGAATAAATCGTCTACCGTTTTAGCAGGCTATTCTTAAGAGATGAACGATTGCCTAACATGTGAGTCACCTTACCTAAACCTGCCACAATAACTACGGTACTTTTTGCTATCGTATTCCGGTTTCAAGGTTGAGGAATACAAAAAAACTTATGCATGTAGCGCTAACACACCGCCACACACCAACATAACATTTTTGGTGTCTACAGTAGATGGTTTTATTTTTTCTTTAGGAGAAGCATCAGCTTGTATGCTATCTTATGGTATATAAAAAATGCTTATTAAAAGAAATCATCCCTTTTGAAAAAGACTCAAATAAAACGTTTGATGAATAAGCCAAAAGCAACGACGAAAATAATGCATTTATTGATCATTTAACAAAAAACGTGCTATTCCGCGACCTAGTAACAGCTCTAACTCGATTTCCAGATACTTGATGTGGTACCCCAGCTGCGGATTTACTGAGTCACGCTTCGTCAATACATTCTGGGAGATATCCTGTCACTTCTTGCCTGCCTTTTTCTATGATATACTACTGCTGGCTCAAGGACGCAAGGCTATGTAAGTCACAAAATATACTATAAAAAAAACTTTTGTTCCTTTCTTTCTTTCTATAAATGAAACATTTACTGTCATACAATGAGCACATCCAATTCAACAGTGAGTTAAATCTCTGTGATTCAGTAATTTTTATGGTGTCTAATGAATTATACATTCCTAATTTTAAATAATACTCAAATAATACAGAATATTATTTAGTAGGTGGCTGAAATCTTCAGTAGTATTAACAATATTCCACAGCGTAGTCTATTAATATCTTGTATTAAATACACCCTGTAATGTAAGTAAGCGAGAGGTATCTTCGACAGAAAAATTACTATACTTGGTCCATATGTATTTAAAAATAGGTTTAATTTTTTTCTTAGCGTTTTTTATTGAATTTTGTTCTTTATTAAGTTTTCTTATCAATACAGGATTATCTGTTTCATCAGATTAGATATCAGATTTTTTTCGGACCCCTTTCATATTTTTAAACTAATTCTATTTAAATGTATTAGATTTAAATCTAACAATCAAGCCTGATTTATTCGCTGTACGAATAGAAGTTTTAGTTCTTTTTGTTCATTCCACACTTGTTCTATTTCCATCATGCTGCAATTCAGTTTTCCAGCAATAAATTTAGCTGTAGTTTTTGGATCATTATCAGGTCTTGTTTCTAATTAAATAATTTCTATATTGATTTTTTTTTTCATTTTGTTTCATAATCTTTAAACGTACTTATAATGCAGCAATCAGTAATTGTAAATGCTTGCATTGATTTTGCAACTCTTCAATTTTCTTATTATTATTTTTAAGTATTTTGTGTGTTTCTTTATGCATTCCTTTCCATCGTCATATTTGTCAGCTTTAATTTCAATGTTACTTTTAATTTCAAATATAATGATAATTTTAGCGTTAAGTTCTACAACAATGCGTCAGTGATTTTGTTACTCTTATTTTCATTTTGTACATCACACTCCACACACAGATGCCATAATTTCTGAGTAATATTTTTCGTCATTTTTTATTTCTATAAAATACTTCAATTCATATTAAGTATTTTTCATTTCTCCCGTTTCTTAGTAGGTAAAAACAGCTTAATTGTTTACACTTGTCGTGAATGCAGTATTTATTTAAACAAGGCGAATGTGCAGTCTCACCGAGAAGTATGGAACGAGTGGATTATTTGTATTACACCCTCCATACATTGTTTGATACTATATTTTTGAGCTTAGATATTCGTTAATCTTTGTTTATATATCAAAAATGTTTATTTGTTCTTAATTTGTAGAAAAAAAACTATAAAACTGATTATTTTTTCACATTAATTAATTTACTACATCCATACTAGTCCATACTTCCATACTAATATTATAAATGCAAAAGTCTGTCTATCTGTCTGTTACGCTTTCATGGCTAAACCGCTGGACCGATTTTCATGAAATATAGTATAGAAGTAGTTGAAGAGCCGGGGTCAAACATAGGCTATTTTTTTTTCGAAAATCAACCCTTAAAGAGTTGAAATAGGGGATGAAATTTGTATGAAAAGCTATCTTGGTGACATGTTAATCTACTCGCGAGCGAAGCTGCGCGGGTCAACTAGTACTATAATATGTTTAAAGTTGATATGTCAAAATAACCTGTAAAAACTTTTATTGAATAAAATTTTTCTGATTTCTGATTTTAATAATAATAATAATAGTCATAATAATATTTAATTCAGAAATAAGTCCATATTTGTATTAGCAATACATTTTTAAAAAGTATAGTATATAGCAATACATTTTTAAAGAATTTTAAAGTACTTTTAAAAATCTAAATCTCTTGTTCGATAAAATGATTTATTGGAAATATTTTAGCATTTATTTTGGTAACAGTTTACAAGAGTACTGCATCAATAGTGAGGGGAAATAGGTGGGAGGAAAGGAGGGATGGTCCCCCTTAATCCCCTTCCGGAAACACGTAGTTTTTTTGTCGTAATACTGCCGTACAAAGTGTCCTAAAATTTTTAAATTATGTGACTAGATAGGAGAAATAGAAGCGAGAGAAGAGAGAAATAATCGCATTAAAATTTAATTAGTGGTAGTGCCATACTGCATTTGCAACTGAATAGGCCGGCACGCCCGGGGAGATACCACTCTCTCACTTGACACCGACGTAAAGTAGCAGCCCAGCTGCTGCGTTTCGTTCGGTTTGTGAGAGTCCCGGAGGCCTACCCCCCCCCCCTCCCCCACGTACACTATGAATGCGCAATTAAAACAGAATCTACCCCAGGGGGGTACCACTTGCACCAGCAGTGGAGAATCCCCTTCTGGGCGTCCGTGCTCTGGATTTCAGCCAGATCACGGATGCACGGGCTGCCCTGCGTATTCTGGGGGGGGGGGGGGCAAAATTGCGCTCACAAACAATCCTGTCCGAGGCAGATAAAGCAAGAAAGCCATGCACCCCCTACCACGCTTACTGTGGATTTCTGTAATATTAGGGAGCTTCATTCCAACTTGAACGCCGTCCACTACAATCTCGAGACGGCGAAGCCAGCTTTGCTCTTCTTGGCCGAGACACAGATATCTTCTTCGGCTGATACTTCTCACCTCTACTACCCGGGGTACAAACTGGAACATTCCTTTGTACCGCGGGCTGGTGTGTGCGTATACGTCGGAGAAGATATCTGTTACCGACGCCTCGGCAGACTTGAAGGTCAGGACCTATCCATCCTCTGGTTATGCGTAGTTTGCGACGACCATCCACGCAGCTATGCGTGCCTATACAGGTCCCATAGCGGGGGAATACTAAAGTTGACCGGCTCGTTGAGCATTTACAAACGGCTGTAGATTCCGTCTTAGAGCAGACCCCCTCCGCAGAGATCGTGATCTTGGGCGATTTTAATGTCCACCACGCCGAATGGCTTTGTTCGTGCACCACCGATCATGCGGGGAGGTCTGTTCACGATTTTGCCTTGGCGTATGGTCTTACACAACTAGTAACTTCGCTAACGCGAGTTCCCGATGTGGATGACCATACGCCTTCACGATTGGACATTCTGCTGACCTTTCATCCGGACCATTATCAGGTATCTGTGGACGTCCCACTTAGTTCGTCAGACCACTGCCTGATCCGGAGTAAAGTGCCGGTTTCGCGCCTATCACGGCCTCCTTTAACAGGCTGTCGCCGCGTTTGGCACTATAGGTCAGCAGATTGGGACGGGATGCGGTCTTTTTTTGCGTCCTACCCATGGGGGCGGTTGTGCTTCCCGCTGGATGATCCGAGTGTAGTCGCTGACTCTATTGCCGATGCGGTGCTGCAGGGCATGGAACTTTTCATTCCATTTTCTGCGGTACCAATTGGTGGTAAGTCTTAGCCTTGGTTTGGTCGCTCTTGTAAAACGGCTTCACGCCAAAAGCAGGAGTGCTACCGGGCTTGGGCTGCTGCGTCCGCATCTTGTGATGAAAAAACTATCATATTACGTAAGGAGTACAATTCCGCCTCGAGGTACTTCAAAACAGCTATCGCCAAGGCAAAATCTGAACACATAGGCAGAATTGGCGAGAAATTAGTTCGCCTTCCTTCAGGGACCCGTGCATTCTGGTCTCTCGCCAAGGCTGTCTTAGGGAATTTCTCACAGCCCTCTCTTCCATTTTTGCACGGAGACGATGACTCTTTGGGCCATACCGCAAAGGAGAAGGCCGATCTCCTGTGCGCCTTCTTCGCGGCCAACTCGACTCTGGATGACCAAGGGAACGCACCGCCTACCATCCCGCAGTGTGATAGTTCCATGCCAGAACTACAATTTCGGCAGTCATCTGTGCGTAAAGCACTACTTTCCTTGGACATCCACAAGTCGAGTGGGCCGGATAGCATCCCTCCAATCGTGCTAAAAGTGTGTGCTCCAGAGTTGGCGCCAGTATTAACACGCCTATTCCGGCTCTCCTACTCACTCGGCGTGGTACCGAATTCATGGAAGACAGCTTTGGTTCATCCCATCCCTAAAAAGGAGATCGCTCTAATCCGTCTAACTATTGGCCCATAGCCATAACCTCCTTGTTCTCCAAAAGTATGGAGACGATCATCAACTCTCAGCTTCTCAAGTATTTAGAAGAGCACCAACTGATTAGCGACAGTCAGTACGGTTTCCGTCGCGGCCGATCAGCTGGTGACCTTCTAGTATACCTTACTCATCGGTGGGTGGAAGCAGTTGAGTCCAAGGGGGAGGCGCTGGCAGTTAGTTTGGACATAGCGAAGGCCTTTGATCGCGTATGGCACTAAGCGCTTCTCGCGAAGCTGCCTTCCTATGGGCTTCCCGAGAAAATATGCAAGTGGATCACCAGTTTTTTGGCTGACCGGAGCATCAAGGTCGTTGTCGACGGTGCGTGCTCCGACCTTAAATCTGTCAATGCTGGTGTTCCCCAAGGCTGCGTGCTATCACCGACTCTGTTTCTTCTGCATATCAATGACATGATGCGAATTCGCAACATACATTGCTATGCGGATGACAGTACTGGTGATGCTACATACTCCGGCCGAAGCGGTATTTCTCGGGAACACGTCGAAAAGAGCCGAAACAAACTTGTGTCTGAAGTCGAGAATCGACTTACCAATGTCTCTAAATGGGGTCGTCAAAACCTGGTCACTTTTAACCCCAAGAAGACACAGCTTTGCGTGTTCACCGCAAAAAAGACACCCTTTGTCGTGTCACCTCGATTTGGGGATACTCTCCTGACAGCCTTAGCTAGTGTTGGAATCCTGGGAGTCGACATAGCAAATTACGTTCAGTTTCGCGGTTATTTGGAAGGCAAGGCTAAATTAGCCTCTAAAAAGCTCGGTGTGCTCAGCAGAGCGAGACAGTACTTTTTGCCGGCCCATCGCCTTCAACTTATAAGGCACAGATTCGGCCTCACATGGAGTACTCTTCTCATCTCTGGGCCGGAGCTCCCCAATACCAGCTTCTTCCTCTTGATCGCATACAGCGTAGAGCGGTTCGAATCGTTGACGACCTGGCTATTTCGAAACAGCTCGACTCTTTGGCATTACGCAGAGATGTAGGTTCACTCTGCGTCTTCTATCGTCTTTATCATGGGGAGTGTTCCGACGAGTTGTTTGGAATAATTCCTGCCGCCGAATTCCACCATCGGACATCGCGTCAAAATTTAAAGTTCCATCCTCACCATCTCGATGTCTGGAAGTCCACAACTCTGCGTTTCTCCCGACACTTTTTGCCTCGCACTACCCTGTTGTGGAATTAATTACCGACAGGGGTATTTCCGAATGGATATGACATAGGGACCTTCAAGAAAAGAGCTTACTCATTCTTAAAAGGCCGGCAACGCAACTGCAAGACCTCTGGTATTGCAGATGTCCATGGGCGGCGGTGATCACTTACCATCAGGTGCACCTCTTGCTCGTTTGCCCCCTCTTCTATAAAAAAAAGTCACCCTTCGCCAAAAAAGACATTTTTTATCACATTATTTTATTTTTTTAACGTTAAAGTTAGGTTATTCTCAATTTTCTATAGCATGTACTCTGCTACATAAAAATATGGTTTAAGGTTCTATGGCATACAGTTTCTGACATAAAAATGTGTTTTTAAAGAGCTACGGGCCCATCTCTCGTTCCCACCTCTGTAACTTCTGTAAACCAGAATCAACAGCGGCAACCGTCCTGATAACCTCTGAGTTGCGAGCTCAGGGTGTCCTGGCGAAAAGCTAAGCTGTTTTGGATCCCGCAACGAAATTAATCAAGTATATAGGAGGGGTAGAAAAATACATCCTGTTTCCCTCCCTTTTTAGCAGGAGACAGCAAAATATTAAAGCATAAAAATGCTATAAAATGAGACTTTTACAATCAGGTTAAGCCTAATTGCTATTGCACCACGGAAGTTTGGAAATTAGGGACCTACTAGAATGGCCTACTTAATTTTTCTTCCAGTAGTAAATATGGCGAAATCACTTGAAGGCACGGAAGTTCCCACGTGTACCCACAAGGTCGGAGGAGTAAATTACACCGGATATTCATTGGATACTATCAAGCATTTGGCGACGTTCGTTTTGCCAAAGAAGATTACTCCCAAAGAATGTGACGTGCAGTTTGTTCGTATTTACAATTTAATGTAGAACACTCGAATAAAAGAAGAAGGAACTAATTTAAACGAGAATAATTTAGCTTTAAAATTACCGTGACTAGTCAGAAATCTATTTCTATCCAATGTGTTTGTGTAATTCTTTATTTTAACTGTAAATACTAGTCAGATTGTTTGTGCTTATTACAAACCAAAGAACAAGCACCATTGCTCACTTTCGCAGCTTTAGTTTTTTGGTCGCCTATTCTTCGTTACAGTGGGCGGGGACTGCCTCCCTCCTCGCCTTTGTGATTTCAAAAACACTAGGGGTATTGCAAACAAGACAATGTGCAAATTTAGGTGCTCTAATTCAGATCTGTCATCAATTTAAGGAGATTACTTGTTCTGGAAACAAAATACTAAAGCTATTTGAAGATATTGATGCAATTTTGTTTTATTTGTACAAAACCTCCAATAAAATTCCGTAACACAACAGTTTCAAATTATATTTTTACACCATGAAAATAATTTAGAAGTTAAAAATACTAAAATATTACAAATACTGTAATTTACGAAAAAAACAAAATGTTCATATTTTTTTTATAAAAAACACGTATTTACTCAAACTGATATTTTGCAAAACAATTAAACAAATAAAGATCTTTTTATAAAAAATACGAACACAAAACTCACGGGCGGGGTACAGCTTATCGTAAATATTTACGCGCCTAACCTAAAAATATACGAAAGTTCTTTTTTTGAAAAAGATTGCACCTACGGCAAAAAAAACTAACGAAGGGCTGTCGGAAGACTTTCTAGAGTCCCCCCACAGCTTCAAACTTCCTCAATTGATGCGGCACGTTTCTAAACCCAACCCTTAATTTTAACTGCAAAAACCTACAAATTGTTTTCAGATATATGCTTACGTATAACCCGCCCGCCATTGCTCTTTATACTTTATAAACCGGAATTGTTATAATTTTAAAGGTTAACAAACTGCTTAATTGATTGACCAGTTCATCATTGAGCAGAATTCAACACGCAACATGAACGATATAGGCCTTTTCATCACAAAAATTTTTTGTGCGCATGCGTCAGAATCAGCCATCTTTTTCGTACTGTTTTTTGTAAACAACCATGCTAAATTGTCCGCTATCCGTGTATCAAAAATTAAAATATAGATCAAAGTTGATTAATTGTAAAAAAAGTGAAAAAAAAAAGTAGTAAGTCAAAATAATCGAAAAAAAATTTTTGTACTCCATTATAATTATGTTGTCTGTACGAAAAGGAACAACAAAACGGTGTTGTTATGGAGTATGTAAAAGTGATACACGATACAAATCATTTAAAACCAATAGATTCTATTTTATAAGTTTTCCAAAGCCTTGTCTTGAATATCGAAAAAAAATAATCAAATCATCAAGCAAATTACACATTAAAGCATGTGTAAAATGTGCGAAATGTGAGTTATGGGTGAAAAAATGTGGCAGAAGTGACCGAGGTTTTAGATCTATTGATAATGTTACTAAGGATACTTATATTTGCTCACTACATTTTCTTGGAGAAAGTGGTCCAACTGAACAAAACCCTGATCCTTTAAGCTATCAAGAGTTTCAACATATTGATAAATAAATTAATAACCTCTAACCTCTCAATCAGCTCACTTTTTTTCCCTTTTTGCGGACGCCCATGACATTTTAGCCACCTTTTCAATTGTTCACAATTATGAGCTTCAACTGAATCATAAATAAGTGAAGCACCATCGATGGTTTTTTCCAATAATTTATTTCTTTGTGGAGATAATAGTCCTTGTCCAGCCATTGTTGATTAAAACAGTACGAATTTTTTGAATTACCGCCGTTTCAACATGGCGGCTACGCTTGCGCTCATCTGATGATGAAAAGGCCTATTAACTACCACTTAATTCAATGCCGATTTCATGCCGGAATTGCAAACTTATTGGTGTTAGGAGACTTAGTATGAGATCAGAAAATAATCCATCAAATTTTTATTTTCTTTACTCTTAATAAATCCAATAAAAAACTTTTATTTTAGAATGATGAAACTGGCAAGGAGATTTAAAATGGCCGCCGTTACCGGTGAATACTTCGCCATAAACGAATGGCAGTTCGGCATTTCTGAATTGACGACTTTGCATAACGAAGCTAGAACCACGTGTGATGGGTATAAGTTCCCACACTGGCCCGCTGAAATTGAATGGAATGATTACATTGGGTCATATATGATGGGAATTCGACGATTTATATTAAACGACCCATTGGAATCTTTGCCACAAGCAAAAACTAAATTAAAACGGTAAGTAAAAAGATGAAGCCCTATAAATAGTTAATGCACATGTCAAAAAAGTCAACTTCTGCAATTGGAAATGTAAGTCTGAAGAAGACATAAGATTAATTCGTATTGAAGGGATAGAAAGATAGATTATTAACATACAAAACAAATGCAACCACAATCAAGCAAAGGCAATGTTTTATTGTTTCTTAAAAGTACCTAGTCATTTAAGCGAGGAATAGTAAATTAACATAATCACATGACTGCGAACGTAGACACACAAACGCACACACACACACACACACGCACACACCAACTCCTACATTTACAATAGGAGAAGATAATATAAACACCCCTGTTTCCACTATTCCCAACCGTTCTGAGATATCGTGTCCACGAGAGTTGTCTATGTGTGTGTTCTTCTTCTTCGACTTACTTCGAAGATATTTAAGTTTTCTTCTTCTTCGACTTCTTCTTTCGAAGACTCCTGAATCTTTTTTTGTGGCGGGGGTCTAAATAGTGATACGTCACCAGTACTTATATTTTAGTTTTTCGGACTCTACTAACTACTACTATTAACTACTAATCTTGTCGATTTTGACTTAAACACATTTTTATCATAGTATATCAAACAAGCAAATGACTCTCCTAATGGAAAGAAAAGAAATTAACTTTAAGTTGATGTTAATAGTGTGATATTATACGTAAAGAAAAATATTTAAGCCACTTGCATTTTTTATGTTATTGAGATAGGCAAACTGGCAGACGTGCCACCTGATGGTAAGTGGTCGACGTCGCCAATGAACAAAAATGGGATACCTGGGCTAGAACTAGCCCAAGTATTCCATTCATGTGTTGCCTATCTTGAGACATAAGATGTTAAGTCTCGGTGCCAGTAATTACACTGCCTGTCTTGCCCATCTCTCCGAAACACAGCAAAGCTGTTTCACGGAATAACTAAGCAAGATCACCATCTTGCCTATTTCTTACCCATGTAGCCGGGAACGCAGCATAGCGCAACCCTCCCACCGGTAAAAATTTCATAAATTTACTGGCTTCCTTAGTCTCCAAGTTACGATCCGGTAGTAATTTTTAAAAAATCGACTCACAGTATTTTTAATTTCATGACAAAAAATTATGAGAGATACAGCTAATCTTTCGCACTTTACGAAATATGGTAGATCGTATATTTTTCAAAGGGAGCCCAGATCAACACGGGGTTAAACACACATATTATGTGTTAGCAACGGCGTTTAACGACAAGCACTAGCCGGCCAAATGTGGCACACCTGATTTATGCAGCTGTTATTGTAAGATAATGACGTCATTGTTAACAACAATGGACATATATATATATATATATATATATATATATATATATATATATATATATATATATATATATATATATATATATATATATATATATATATATATATATGTTAGGGTGGTCCTTATTTTTCAAAGTGAAGAATATCATCGAGGCACCCTCTAATTATGTTATCTGTGCTATAATATGAATATGGATTTTTTATTTAATTTTTGAAATGATGTTTAGGGGTCGCGACCGACATTTCTAACATTAAAAAAACTAAAATAAGATAAACTAAAATAAAGATTTTCATGGAGGAATTTGCAAAATGTTGTGATTTTTGTTTGCTATATGACTCATAAACAAGCAATTGCTCGCAATTTGAATCCCCTCACCTCTATCTTGCCTTATATTCTAAAAGGGACGCCCCGCAACTTACTCAAATTAGTCCCGTTTCGGCCATAAGTGAGAGCGCACATCGGATTATACATATATATATATATATATATATATATATATATATATATATATATATATATATATATATATATATCTCATTAAAATTAAAATATATATATATATATATATATATCATTAAAATGCCATCGTTTCTTGAGGGCGTACTTTGCGTAAAAATTATATGTGCGTGTAAAACTGGTTCAAGTCTTAGATATATTAGATAACCTTGCTTGTCTATGGTCTAAAGCTAAACGCATTTTTAGAGATTTCCTACACATATATATGCTTAAGTACTTAGTAAACGCAATCACTTAATACTAGTAAATATAATAATAGTAAGTAATAGCAAAGTAAAAAATATAATAATAGTAAAAGTAGTAAATAATAATAGTAAAGTAATAATAGTAAATTTCAAATGTCATTGAAGACACTTAAAGACCAGATTCTTTATATCATATTATAGCAAACAAGCAGATGGGTCTCCTGATGGAAAGAGTCAACCATCGCTTATAAACACCAAAGGTGTTAATGGTAAGTTGGAATATGTGGCGAGGTCTAATGCCACATGCTTATGCATGTGGCATTAGACCTCGGCTACCTTACCCTCCAAACCGGAACACGACAGTGACAAGCACTGACGCTATTGCGGCAGGAATAGGTAAGGCGTTGGTACCAGATCCTAGCGACACTAAGGTAGTGTAGTAAAGAAGACGAAGTAGTGGCTCGTATAGCCAATCGGTCGCCTCTTACGATCTGCCTGGCAGAACAGCAGTTGTTCTATTCTTCAAAGGAGCCCGGGACCAACACGGAGAAAATTTGCTTACTTATACTGACAAGATTGAAGAGAGGTTAATAATTGTAAAAAATCTGCTTACGTAATACTTGAAAGACCCCTAGTGTATTCAATCCTGTTCTCTTGCAGGCTAAATCTTTAGATGTATACATAATACATATATCTCTTTTCACTGCCATTGTGCTTTTATGATCTAGTCATCCGGTGTCGGAGCATTTAAAAAATATATTTTATACTTTCCATCGTCGGTACTTGGTGAAACTCCATTACTGACACACAATCGACTTATCACTTGTACTTTAATTTACATCAAAACTTTATTTTTATGTATCGCTCGGCCTGTTTCACTTTTTAAGCATCTTCAGGATGTAATATATTTAAATAGATTATTGTTGACTGACGGTCAATAATAATCAATTTAAGAATTTGTACAAATTTTATTTAAGTACAAGGGATTAGTCAATTGTGTAAATATTTAAAAAATATGTTTTTTTTTTTTAATTTTTTGATTTTTTTTCAGCTTATTTTGGATGCATATACTACTCCAGGCTACAGGATATTATGTATTTAAAGTTCTGTTAAAACGGTTACGGAAAACTCAAGTGATTAGGTTAATAGGGAAGGAAGGAAGAACATTTTAAATTATGTATAATTTAAAAAAAATCTTATACGCTGTATAAATTAAGTGGATGCCGCCTCCGGCACGGCAGTAAAAATAAAAAAATGAAAACTTCATTTTTTTTATTTCATGTCATTCATTCATATCATTCATTGCCTTCAATGAAAATTTAAAAGAAAGGAACAAGCCCAGTAGCTTAGTATCATATTAAGTAAAGTAAAAATAAATACTACACCATTGAAATAGTTCTATAATCGATGTACATATAAAATTTAATTCATCACAGAATGAATATACTAGGCGAATTTCTATGCATTTTTGTGGTATCTTTTACTGAAAAAGTATCGCACTTTGAGGTTTGAGCTTTGACGTGGTAGTTTAAATTCATGTCTAGATATGATCTACCATGAATTCATGAAATTTAATTCAGTCGGGCCCCATTCAATTTTTAGCTATAAAATGTTCAGAAAGGGCTCCAACTGTTAATCATTAAACCTCTGTGCTACTTAGCTACTTATTTAAAATTATGAATGAAACCGATATCTTAAAAAATAGAGCAGCTTCTTAGGATTTCAAACCTCGAGATTTGATAAATACTGTGGGATATTAATATTGTAATATGAAAAAATATTGTAAATAGTGCTTAAATGTAATATTAATATTTGTTTATAGTATTTATCTCGCCTAATAGATATTAGAATTTATTGTTATCATAATACTACACTACAGTGGCGCCACTTTCGCGACATCGTGGAATCCTAGTAAACAATTTTTTATCATTTATAAACTTGGAAGGGGTACCACCTGTTTTAATCTGGTTGAAGTTGTCATTTTTTAATAATTAGGGCAAACGAAGCGAGCCCTATACCAGGCGACTTTCTATGCACTTTAGTGGTATCTTTTACTGAAAAAGTATCGCACTTTGAGGTTTGAGCTTTGAGGTGGTAGTTTAAATTCATGTCTAGATATGATCTACCATTAAAATACCATTTTGTAAACATTAAAAAAAATAGAAGATACGTGTTGTATTAGAATTTTATTACTACTAACGCCATATATTATAAAACTAACGAGTTAAAATGCTACTTTGGCGTGGTAGATTTAATTCATTTTCATTCACTCCATTTTAATACAATATTAATCTATTAATACACTTGTACTTTTTAACTTTCCGCTACGTTTTTCCCCATGTTGGTTCCGGGCTCCTTTGAAGAATAAACCAACTGCTGTTCTGCCAGGCAGGTCGTAAAAGGCGACCGATTGGCTATGCAAGCCACTGCCATCGTGACTACTAGGTAGTAGAGTTCTGCATTGTCTCACGCGAGTCTGGTACCACCGCCTTACCTATTCCTGCCGCAATAGCGTCAGTGCTTGTCGCTGTCGTGTTGTTGGAGGGTAAAGTAGCCGGTAAACTTATTCATGTGGCATTAGACCTCGCCACAAGATAGCAACGTACCATTACCATCTTTGGTGTTTATGGGCGATGGTTGACTCTTTCCAGCAGAAGACCCATCTGCCTGTTTGCTATTTAATGATATAAAAAAAGAAAAACGTATGTAGATAAGGAAGTTGCTGATATTGGTCCGATTTTCAAAAATCGAGTTTTCACCAGATATCCACGTTTTGAGGTCCTAGGAACCTTTTTCGACTATTTTCGCGATGATGACAGCGTTTCTGTGTGTATGTGTGTATGCGTGTGTGCGTGTGTGTGTGTGTATGTCTGTATGTAAACATCTCATAACTTTTGAACGGCTGGACCGATCCAAACACGGTTGATGGCATTCGATTGGATTCCACTCCACTTAGACTTCCTGAAAATTTGAACCAAATGGGCGCAAGGGATTTTGACAAAATTTTGTAAAAACCCAAAAAAATTATGTATTACAACAAAACTCACTTGTACTTCCAGTTCACGTATATTTTTAATTTTTTACTATTCACATCCAACCGGTTTCGCTTATTAAAGCATCATCAGGGATGTTTTACACATATTTTATAATATCTTAACATATTTTTTACATTACAAGTTATATTATTACTACTCTTTATAGGTGGGTATTACCCATACGTGAACTGGAAGTACAAGTGAGTTTTGTTGTAATACATAATTTAAAATGCAGTTTCACCAAGTGCCGACGATGGAAACAATCCAATTTACCCAAAAAAAAAATATGGCGAAACAGATTTTTTTAATATAACTTCCATATTAATATACCGATAGAGTACAAAAACCACAGAGCAATATTACTCCAGGGGGATAAAAACTAAACAGCTCTATTCTTAAAAAACTAACGTCTAATGTATAAATTGCATCAAATCGGTTTATCTGTTTGAAAGTAATCGTTGACGAAAAAAGGTGTTTTTCGACATAGCTTCGAAATATTTCAACTAATCATTTTTTAGTATTCTAATTGTAGAATATTGAATTTAGTGCTAAAAAAATAACGTCGAATGTCGTTTTAAAAATCAAAATCGAATCTTATTTTCAAATGTTACTGCTTTTAAAATATTAAAATTACGTTGTTTTTAGAAAACTTAATTAATATTTTTGAAATAAATTTCAAGATAATATACCGATTGACTTCAAAATCTTATCAGCTTTTCTCCTTTAAAAACTGCGTCAAGTACCTTTAATTGTATAAAAATCGGTCAATTTGTTTGGAATCTATCGATGTCGAAAATTTTTGAAAAAAATTTTTTTTACATTGCTTCAAAATTTTTGAAAAAAATTTTTTTTACATTGCTTCGAAATTTTTGAACGAACCGATTATTTAGCTAAAGCAATAGTTAAATTGAGTTAAATCAATGGGAATTTGATCATTTGAATTTTAATCAATTTGATCATCGTTTCTAAAATATTATAGTTTTTCAAAAATCAATATACTGCCATTTTTATTAAAATAGACTGCATGTATGATTGTTTCGTTGGTTCAGTCGTGTTTTCTTGCTGTTTTTTGTAACTTAGCAATTGAGACTTTTTAATATTTCTTAGAACTGAAAAAATCTATGCTTATAGTTTTTACTCTTTTGAGCTTAAAATACCTTAATTTAGCGAGAAGTTTCAGGGATAGCCTGCAAGGTCAAATGTTTACAGATTTTTCACAATATGACTATTGTGAAAAATCTGTAAACATTTATACATAATATATAATGACATAATATAATGGCTACTATCGTAACTTGGGTTTGATTCCCAGGACACGCATTTGTTTGAAAAGCACGTATGTTTGTATTTCTGGTTTGAATGTTACTAGTTCAGTATTTAAATTATGCTGGAGCCTCACTTGCATCTTTCGTCACAAGCTTCATGCATTGATATAAAAATCCCAAGATTCACAATCAGTGTCTCAAAAACGTCCTCCAAAACTGAGCGCACAATTTAAAATTGTGCGCTCATTTCAAATAGAATCGCTTCGATCGCGATACTGTCAATTTTATTACTTTCTGTACATTGCTTTGTAAAAACGACTATAAATCTTGCGCTTAAGGTTAGATATGTAAAGACATATGTTTTTGCCGCATCTATAATTACTTAAATAAAATTAGCGACATTTTTGAGTGTCAGTTTTGTTCGGGACTGTGCATCTTGGGTTTTTTATATCAATGGCTTCATGCAATGACACGATAAATACAGATCTGACCAGCTATTATCGGCTATTTTCGTATACATTCCGGACTGCGTGTACCTTAGCGCGCATATAACTTCGGGACGATATACGTAAGTGCGACTCCAGCATTAGAGATGCCACGAATAGTAATTTTGGCTTATATTTGGCGACGAATTATTTTCATTAGCGAGTTCGGTGTTGATTGTATCACGAGGTGCACGTATTATTAATTATTTATGATGATTAAGTGCTGTAAGCAGATGGCTCTCCTGATAGAGATAGAAAGAGAAACCATCGCCTATAGACACCAAAGATGTTAATGGTGTATTGATATCTGTGTGACGGGAATGCCACGTGCATACGTCTACCGGCTACCTTACCCTCTAAACTGGACCACGATAATGACAGTCATTGATGCTATGCGGCAGGAATAGGTAAAGCGGTGGTACTAAATACCCGGGCGAGTCGTTGCAAAACTCTAACACCTAGTAGTCACGATGGTAGTAACTCGCATAGCCAATTGGTTTCCTTTTACGACCTATCTAGCAAAACGGCAGTTTGTCTATTCTTTAAAGGAGCCCGGGACCAACGCGGAGAAAAATTCTTTGAATCGATGATTGATATTTAAGGTTGGTACTTACCTATTCCTGCCACAACTCTTTCATCATTGCCGAGTCTCGAAAACCCTTCTTTCGCCCATAACTAAATCAAAAGCATAGTAACATTTTTCATTTTAAAGCTTGAAAACCTCCCACTTATTTTTTCACTAATTAAAGCAGTTTATGTTTTTATTTTTGGAACGAAGTTCCTTATCGCGCGTTGTGAAAGGGGGCTAGACGGAAAAAATCTTACGAAAAGTTGTCACGACACTTTTTGCTATAGTAAGCTATTGTAAGCTGTGCGACGTGCGCATGTTTCTCTGTCTGTCTCTCTCTCTCTCTCTCTCTCTCACTCTCTCTCTCTCTCTCTCTCTTATATAGAAAGCAAGCCAGATGTTTTAATTTCTATTTCACATTGAACAGTGTGGTGTCGTGACGATTATTTTTGTTGAGGGTATACAGTTTTTTGTATCGAAAGGAACTTCGTTCCATCCGGGTGTCCCTTGACACCTCTCAAGTTTTTTTATAAAGTAGACGTGGATTATTCACATGAATACAATAGAAAAATTAACTTTTTCTATTGGCAATATTTATATACTGTAGATCATAGACATAATCATAGATATGATCTACTGAATATAAATATTGCCATTATGAAAAAGCCAGGCCAAGAGCCCAAAATCAGAAAATAAAAATGAAAATAACCCAAATTATATAATATTAGATAGTATTTAACATACTAAAAATTAACAAAGAAATAAAAGAAATCAAAAAGTAACATAAAAAAATATAAACCAGTTTTTTCGTAAATAGTTATTAATTCAAATTATTACACCAAAATTTAGCAGGTACAGTGAGAAAACGAGATTGTTCGCAACTAACTTTAAGTGAACTTGGAGATGTATTGGGTAAAATTCATGTTATCTACATTTCTGAAACATTTCTAAAACAAGGTTCTGAACAAAAATTTGGAATAGAAAGGCATGGCATTTTATTTTTCTCGTGAAAACCAGCGTCGGGGTGGCTCTTATATTCTGATTAAAAATTATCTCCAATTTAAACCTCTAGATTTACAAATATGCTTACTATTTTCTATTAAATGCTGCGCTGTTGAAATTTAAGACTATAAATTAATTATAATTAGTACATACCGCATGCCCAAATCACACTTTTGAGACTTTTCTTTATAATTAAGAATTATTGGTAGAAAATATCGATGAAAAATGGTAAGAAGAAAATTAAACTATGTGGGGATTGGAATATAGGTCTAACGCAGGATAATTACAGTCAAAAGTAGTTAAACATTCAATCATGTAATAATATTAATCAGCACATACTAAAACCCACTAGGAGGCATGCATGTTTAGATGTAATTGCTAGGAAGTTGAAATATGTTCAGTCTCACACTCATTCTCTCGGTTTATCTGATCATGAAACCGCTCAGAGCATAAAAGTAAATATTGAGTCGGTCTCAAATTTTAAACCAAGAGTCGTTTTCTTTCAAACAAAATAAAATTTGTTTGCTTTGAAACAAAACGATTTTCAGACAGAATAGTAAGATTTTTATGAATGTTGATCATCCTTATGTTTAAGTCAAATTCTTGCAAAATTAAACTATGAAGAGGCGTTTAATAATTTTCATGACATATTCCTATTGTATTTCAAGTTATACTTTTAAAAATTTCGAACCAAGGTATAAAATAAACCAATAAAAAAAATGGATATCAAACGGACTTCTTATATGTTATGAAGTCAAATGCTAGCAATAATAAAATTATCGTTATTCTAAATCTAATAAGTATCTTCACGCCCGTATCCCCGAAGCGGTAGGCAGAGGTACAACAAGTGCACCCACGATTATCCGAAGATACTTATTCCCACAAATGTGATGGGTGGCAATCCTACCGCCAACCGGGCACTTTCCAATCCCGGGCAACTTTGTGTTTATCAGAAAACTGAAAAAACACTTTTTTATGTGCTCGACCCGGGAATCGAACCCGGGACCTCATGTGGTCAACGCCAACGCTGGACCACTAGACCACAGAGGCGAAATCTAATAAGAATGAAAATAAAAATAATTACTTGCGTTATATTTTAAAACTTTTTAAATGTATTCTAAAATCGCAAAACCAATCACCTCTTGAATTTATTGAAAAATCTTCCAAAAAACGCAAAACTACGTGGAATTTAATTAAAACCATATACAAAAATAAAATAAATATATAAATAATAGATAAAATGAGTGAATAATTCAGAGTATACAAATTACTAAATTGCTTGGGAAATATTTAATGTTTTTATAAACTAGGCAAAACCAAGTATTAATAATGACAAATGTGCAAATACTTGAAGTATTTCAAACACTAAAAACAATAATACAACCATGTTTTCAACACTTATAATTACTAAGCATAGTTTTAAGTCAGGGTGCCCATCTTGCCCAGCATAATTATGTGCTTCTCCCAATGCTATGCTCAACGCTGGAATCGATCTTCCATAGATACCTTTCGCTGTAAGACATAAGATTGTCCGTCTTATGGCATACCGACTTGGCCGAAGCTTTATTTTGAATATTGATTTTTAGAAATATTCTTAGTGTTAATTGCATATAAAATGTATATTCAGTATAGTTAAAATACATTGATATGCCTACACTACAATTTTTTGTTTTTCTTATTTTGGGTGAGACGAATGGCACTAAAGCTCATTGTCAGTATACCAATAGCCTAATAACGGCTAAAACAGTGTCTAAGGCGATGCAGTTGATCATTAGAGGTAAATCACCCAGACATGATGGGCTTAGCATTGAGCACCTTTTAAATGCGGGTCCCCATCTTCCTAGACTGCTTGCGATGCTATTCAATATATGTTTGGTGCATTCGTATCTACCACGAAACCTAATGAAAACTATAGTTGTTCCCATTGTTAAAAGTAAAACTGGTGATGTATCCAGTAGATCTAAATATAGACCCATCTCACTAGCAACTGTTATCGCCAAGGTGCTTGACGGTGTGCTGAATGCTCAATTAAATTGCTACCTAAACATTCATGACCTTCAATTTGGCTTTAAGCCTCAGCATACCACGGAGGGTGCAATCTTGAGTATAAAGCACACTGTTAAGTACTACACGGATAGGAATACTCCGGTATTTGCATGTTTCTTGGATTTGTCCAAAACCTTCGACAGAGTGGTGTGTAATATCCTATGGGATAAATTGCAGCATGTGGGATTCCCTCCCCAAATGATTTCCCTTTTCAAGTTTTGGTACATTAATCAAATAAACTTGGTAAGATGGGCTGGAGAGTACTCTGAGCCTTATAAGTTGGAATGTGGTGTGAGGCAGGGGGGGTTAACCTCACTAAAACTTTTTAATTTATATGTTATGAATGCCCTGGTTGAGGGGCTCAGGGGCAGTCTTGGTATCGGTTGCCATATTGGTAAAGTCTGCGTTAAGAATATTAGCTATGCAAACGATATGGTACTGCTGGCCCCCGTTACAATGTCTGAAAACGACTCTGTGACGTGGCGAGTAAATGCCACCACTAATGAAGAATGTTACTAGGTATTCCAAATCGCTTGCAATTTTGTCTCAGTAAAGCCTGTATGTATACAAATACACTAGTTTTTGTTGTAGTAAAAAATACCTAGTAGTTTTGATTTTATAGGCATTCAAAGTTTCGAAAAATATCGAGTCTCGCTAACAGCCATGTGACCGCTTGTGACGTCATGACATAACGCGCCGCGCCTCAGTATCAAATCAAGTCTCCAGCGGTTATAGTATAGTAGGTATAATAGCTTGCGCAGTATTTTGTTGTGTTTTCGTCCGCGTATATTACATTAATAGTCTATTAATAGTAAATATTATTCTATTAATAAAATGGATGAAGGATTCGAAAAAGGGCAATTGGATAATTTACCTAAAATAGATGGATTAATGGTTGCGCATTATTTATCAACAAATAGTGATTTCGTTGGCGCCGAAATGCGAGGAATAAAAATGCAAAGGTAAGAAAACTTTCCTTGCTACTACTTATGCTTAATAGTTTATCTGTTCTAAATTATTTTATCAAAACAAAATACCCAACTAATGTCGTAATGAAAGAATGCAACTTAAATAGTAGAAGTACCTACCTACCATTAAATTTTTACGTTAAAGACAACAAATATGCATTAGTTTTGTAGCTATAGATAGATACGTAAGACGTAGGTATATGTACGTGTATAGGTACCGCTCTTCTTAATTTAAATAAATACATACCTACATCGATTTATTGCAAACTAGCTTCCGCCAGCAGCTTCGCCCGAGTTTCCCTCGGGAACTGTACACTTTCCCAGAATTAAAAGGAGCCTATGAGTTATTCCAGACTTCGCCCAGATCCGTTCAGTAGTTTTTGCGTAAAAGATAACCAACAGACACACACTCACAAACTTTCGCATTTATAATATTAGTAGGAAGTAGGATATTAAGGTACCTAGGATGCAGATGTAATGGGTTGAACGTTACAGATGTACTAAACATTTTTTGTATTTTTTTACTACAAAATACGTAAGGCCATTTTATTTAATTTTTTTTTTTCAAATGTAGAATATGTTTGAACAGGTGTACTAAACCTTTTTTTATTATTTGTATTTTTTTTACTAACAAAATACGTAAGGCCATTTATTTTTATTTGAAACTTATTTCAGATCGGCAAGAGACAGTTATGGCGATGATGCGATTGGTTATGTTCAAGTAAAAAGAGTAGGTGATGTATGTACAGTTAAATGTAGAATCACGCCAGAACACCGCGTACGTACCACACCTTATCATTGCAGTTTAGAATGCAATGAAAAGAATCAAGAAGTTTTAAATGTAACCTGCGAAGATTGTGCCGCCAGCAGAGGTGGCTGTAAACATACTATAGCATTTTTAATGTGGCTACATCGTCGAAGCGAGGAGCCTTCAACGACTGCTACCAAGTGTTATTGGAAAAAATCTAAGCTCTCAAGTATTGGTACCACACTGAAAATGATTAAAGCTAAAGACTTTGGTACAAGCGGTATAAACCTTCATTTAGCCGGTCAGAATGGAAATATTTTATTTGACAAAGTAGCAATAAAACTTAGAGAACTTCAAATACAGTGTTCTCTTTCACATTTTATATGTGAAAAAAAAAGAAGTTGAAAAGATATCTATTCATTATTTAATTAATTGTTTCAAAAAATCCTGTGTTCATTTTGACGTCGAAAGTTTTATAACATTTTGTAAGAACGAAATGACGGAATCAAGATGTCTTCAAGTAAAAGAGGGTACAATAGCTCAATCAGATTCAAGTTTGTGGCGTGAGATGCGCTACGGACGTATAACAGCTTCAAAAATGCACGAAGCTGCTCAGTGTACAACAAAAGATGGCTCTTTAGTTGAAGAAATATTTGGTGCTGTAACTTTTAATGAAACGAATGCTATCAAAAGAGGAAAAATATTAGAAAAGGATGTCATAAAGGAAGTCGCGAAGGTACACAATATAAAGATAGTGGAATCTGGTCTTTTTTTAATGAATGAGTGGCCTATGATTGGTGCCTCGCCTGACGGGCTTACTGATGATTGCGTTATAGAAGTAAAGTGTCCAACCAAGGCAAACACTTTTATTACATATTATAGTAAAGGTAAACTAGGCAAAAAATATTATGCTCAGATACAAACACAAATGCAAATGACCGGAAAAAGAAAAGCCCTATTTTGTATTGCACACGTTGACTTTGAAACCTCAAGGAATGTTGATGTGCATGAAGTAGTTTACAATAAGAAATATTGTGATGATCTTTTTGAAAAATGCGTAACGTTTTGGAAGGAAAATATTTTTGACAAATTAATAAAATAACATTATACTAATGTAATATAGTTTTATTAAAACTCTATAAATAACACAAACATTGGTGGAAAATGAAATGTACCTAACCTCAAAATCTTATACCATTACATAGTATAAAACAAAGTCGCTTTCTCTGTCTGTCCCTATGTATGCTTAAATCTTTAAAACTACGCAACGGATTTTGATGCGGTTCTTTTTAATAGATAGATTGATTCTTGAGGAAGGTTTAAGTGTATAAACCTTTCCGATATTCCCACGGGAACAAAAGCTGCGCGGGTGAAACCGCGGGCAGGTCGCTAGTTTTTAATACAATGAAATATACTTATATGTATTTTGCTTAAAACAATAGGAAGTTACTTTAAATGAAACAGACTGCTTTGAAGATTAACTATTTCACATGCAGAAATCACCACTGAATCTAGCAGGTCAACTTGCTTTAGATCTACACAAGCGTGTGGCGTTATAAACTCAAAGAATCTAAGTCGGCCGATAGCTCTTTCTATGTGTATCCGTAACGCTGCAATTTTTTTTGTCTCTAAAACTTCTTTTTTGGTCGGTTTTACTTTAGTGCCCACGCTAGGAGGTCTGATCAGAGTATGTCTATTTTGTTGTAGCAAATGCGCAATATTTTTAAAACCTCTGTCTGCTAATACTGCTGATCCTTCAGGTAAAGTTTGCAAAATACCACAATCTTCAAAAATTAATGAATCTGTTACTCTGCCACCATACCCTGGTGAGATAAAATTTATTAACCCGTCGGGTGTTATTGATATTAAATATTTTATTGTGTTACAGTTTTTGTAATCGGACCACGTAAGAGCTTGCTTTACGGCATCAACAGGCTTTTCGATTTGAATCTCAAAACAGTCGATAATGCTTTGAACCTGATTGTAATTTTTTCTAAATGGAATAGGCAAATTCATCTGGACATCGGATGAAGGTGGAAAGTATACAAGTGATTTAAGTACAGATGCTATAGCCGGAACAGTTACCCTTATGATTTTAGTAACAGAACTAGTCGACAAACCAAAATCCAAGGCCAGAATAGTATTAGGTTGATACAAGCGTATTTTTTTTAAAGTTATCATTATATTTCGCGGAGTACATTTTGTTGTTTCGAATAACATATTTATACAAAAATAGCATTCTTTAGGTAAACCTAACAACAGTTGTGGTTCTCTAGATATGGATAAAAGAGCAGCCTTTTGCATATAGTTTCTAAAAAAAAGTGTTTCGCATTCCGGTTCCGAATCTGAATCTTCATTTGGATTCTTTGATTCTTGATCAAGGTTAAACATTTCGTGTAAAGAAGCGTTTGAAGATGTGTCGTTCATACTACCAAAAGATACTACATCTGGTGAAAATATTATTTTCTTCTCTTTTTGAAGTGAAAACTTCTTTAGGCGCGTTGAGCGTTTTGGTAGAGGGTAAAATCCTCGGTTCGCGTCACCGACATGCTAATGATAATAGTATATCTATAGCTATGGAGAGCCAGACTAGCGCACGCGCAGTAGCCTGTGTACACGTATACACTAATACATCGACTATTTCTGACTGTATTTTATTATTTAACCCATCACATGTAACTAATAAATAAAACATAAAAAATTTCATATAATTTTTGCATATAGTTTTAATTACTCTCAACTTAATAGTTCCGTTTTCACTTCTATCGGCAGTCCCACGACTGCTACTGTTTTTTGAAGTGAAAACTTCTTTAGGCGCGTTGAGCGTTTTGGTAGAGGGTAAAATCCTCGGTTCGCGTCACCGACATGCTAATGATAATAGCATATCTATAGCTATGTTTTGCATATAGTTTCAATTACTCTCAACTTTACTTCTATCCGTTCCGTTTTTACTTCTATCGGCAGTCCCACGACTGCTACTGTTTTTTTTAAATATTTGTTAACAGTTATGGTTGATTTATGGACACCTTTAGCTTTCAGGTTTACTTGCACTCCCTTACTTTTTTTTTATATTTCTAAACACTGCTCATTATTTCCAAATCTTAATGGATCTTCTATTACTGTTTCGTCTTCACAGCTAGCGACAAATATCTCTTCAGGTTTTCCTAATGCCGAAGTTTCATCTTTATTTAATAGTTTCTCAAAATATTCTATACGATTACGTTTTTGCACTGCAGATCTCTGAGGTTTATCTTTCTTTTCCTGTTGACATTTGAATTTGTGTGGAACTATACCCTGTTTTAGTTTAATTCTTCCCCCAACCAACTTATATTTAATATAGTTCTCCATATCATTCTCAATCTAAAACAAGAAAAATCGTATTAGCCATCTACACCTAGCCTACGCGAGCAGAGCAGTAGGCAGAGTCTAGTATAGATTAAAACTTGTATAGAAAACAAAGGATAACACAAAACAGCTGAATTGTTCTCAAAATATTATTATATTATGTAATACTATGTAGAAACATAACGGAAAGTTCTGACACCAAAGGTTTTGTACCTCTGACCAGATTTTATGTTTATAGGTATTAAATAAATGTAAACTACAAAATATTATAATAGTAATGTCTTAGGTATTCACGATCACTGTATATTATAATGAAACTATTTTTAACCGGATTAATCGCGTAGTTATTGATTTAACGTTTTTCCTGCCAATGTAAAATCAATAAACATGCGACTAATTCGGTTAGAAATTGTTTCATTGTAAGATGAAAATAATTATTATCATTCATGTACCTAGTTACATAAAATATTATCACTATACTTACGTCAAAATGGTCTTCACAACAATAAACTGTACTTTTATCTCCAAATGGATCTAACCTCTTCATAGCTTTTATCCATTTTTTTCGCACTTTAACGTCCTTTGGAACTATAAAAAACAATTTTTCCGGCGTATTGGTAGTTGTATTTTTACATTTAGGCACAACACATGATTTCCTACTATTTGGATTGGACATTTTTAAAAGTATTGAGGTACACTTTCGACGGCACGGGCGCGCGACCGTGAGTGCCGAGCGAACTAGACTGAGCGTGTTATGCGATGACGTCACAGCGTCAACGGCAGCCAGCGTCGTGCGGTTCAACTTATTTTACTTCTAAATCGGAAACTAATTGACGAATCGAAGTAATTCTTTCACTAGTATTTTTTATTTTTCACAGAGAATATGGAGTGCTAATAATCAAAATTAGTTAACATTCTTCATTAAGCATTCCCCTGATACTGGGCAGCAGCTGTATCAGTATAGACAGAAGGTCGAAGAACAGTTCTGGAAAGGCTTCTGATCAAACATCCGAAAGCAGTACGCTGGTTTTTGAACTGCGGTGTAAAAAGCAAAGGAGAAACTACTACATTATTATTCCCAAGATAGCAGCAATGAAAATGCTGCACCGACAAGAGCTTGCCCTTAAATTTGTTGATGATGATGATAATTTTATTTTGTCAATTCAGCCTTAAATTTGATATTGTTAGGTTTTCATTTAATAAAGTAATATTTTGCCCGATATTATAAATGTGCGAACTTGTTTTCTTGCACTGGCATCCCTAAATTTCAAAAACGTCTGTTAAATATTTTTAACAGACGTTCACTTTGGAATAGATACTCGAAGAAGCATGACGTCCCCAACAGTTGGCCTCCATTGATATCATTCTTGAACGTGCATAAATAATTTAAGGTAATGTATTTGATAAATTATATTTCATTATATATATTATAAGTATAAGTATAAGGATAAATAGAATGTAGAATTAAAGAATATAATAACGTTATTAGAATTATAAACAATGTGAAAAGAAAATACAAATGTAATATAAATTGATTACGTAGTTTCAATTAGTTAAGGCAGCTCTTAATATTTAATACAAGGGCGGAACCTGGCCGTTGCCATAGCTACTAAATTATATTCTCTCATGCACCACTTTAATTGCCAAATATAGGGTTCTGCCTACAATCCAGAGGTGGCATACCCCACGCTTATAAATGAATTAATTGTAAATATTAAAAATTGGTAATAATACTAATAATATATAATGTGACATTCTCTCGTATGTAGTGAGTCTTATTTTTATACATTTTTTCTTGGTAAGTAAAAAGTAGACTTATTATAACTTTGCACACGCGTGCATTACCGGTAGACTATGGTGATTTAGAAATCTGTAAAACTTTTGTTTTATAATATTTTGCACACGTGCATTACCGGTGAAGTATGGTGATTTAGAAATATCTAACACCTTTGTAAATATTATAAGATTTTTGCGCCGTAACCGTTTTATATGAAAAATATTTTATTTTTCTATATTCTGTTAAAGCACCAAATATTATTTTTAAAACGATATAATTCACTTTTTTTTTTTCTTATAAGTCAATAACAGTTAATTTATTTTCTCCCCTTTTTCTACTGGTCCTAAAAAAACGGACGCTGATAGGACGGAGGTACGAAGAATATACTATGCTTTGTCGCTTTAAGTTTCAGATAATGCGACGTCGTTGAAGATCGATAAGTTCTCTGAAATGAATCACTCGTAACAGTGGAGTGGTCACAAGAACATAAGGGTGTTGAATAAGAAATAGTTGCAGTCCTAATAAGTGCTGTTGCTGTCACCAGAGTCCGTTTTCCTCGTGTAAGCAGAACATGTTTTGCTACGGATATGAAGTAGAGCATGAGTGGAGAGGTAACTTACTTTGATGATTTAACAAGGAGGATCATTAAGAAACATAGTCAGAATTCTCAATAAGGTGGTTGTGAAGCTGCGAACTGCGAAAAGAGGTGACATGTAGGAACACTAATGCCTTTAGATATTTTACTTCCATAAATTAAAACTCCAATCGGTGTCAGTAGACAATTCGTCACCGACCAGTATCTGTTTATCTAACCGCCGCCTTTATTACGTTCAAATTAGGATATTAAATAAATGTTTTGTTTAAAATTAAGACTTTCCGTAGATTGGCATAATTTGATACAAAAGACAGAATTCTTTTAAATTTAGTTAGAGGGTAAAATAACTATGAAGATCTCGTGTAACATGTTAGTGTCGTTTTTCTCAGACAGAGTACTTATAGACGATGATTCTGGTTATATCAGGAAATCAATATGTTTAATTGCTGTCTTATGATAATTAAAAAAAAATAGGAAACGGAAACAAATAATATATTTTTAGTAACTATTCCACTAGAAAATCCCTTGATTGAACCCAGAATAATCAGATTTATTGTTTGTCCCGTTTAACCTTGTTATAGAGCAATAGTTATAGTTAGTCATAATTTTTAAATGTGCTGCTAAAAGATGATTTTCAAAACAGACGTAACGGGTGCCTTTTTTTTTGTTTGCGAATAAAAATAACATCATAAAAGAAAAAAAACTTACAATTCCGCCGAACCGTTAGCAGTTTATCGGCAGACATATTGCTCTCTTATATATGACATTATTTTAGTTTTATAATATAATTTAACACTTCACTTTTCACTTCTACTTAATTTGGTTTTCTCTATTTAAATAAAAAACTTATAACATGGTAGTTAAAATATTCCATACGCAATAACTTCTAGCAACTACCTTCACACAACAAAAATATTATGTAAACAATGTGAATTACGATAGCTGGACCATATTTCGGTTTCTATATCGAATTTTGTTTATATTGTAATATCGGTCTACAGCTTTGACGCATATTACAGTGAGGGTATAGTTAGGCAAAAAAAAAAAACTAATATTTTTCTTAATACTGCAACTCTGACTGAAGCACACCTGTGGGTTTTTAGATTTTTTTATCTGTCCTAAAGACTTGCGTGCACTCTATACTAGCCACATTTTACTGCATAGGTGCTCAGTGGTATATAAGTGATTAACAATGTCAAGTACATTTTTGGATCTATGAGTTCTAATGTATCATGTAGTCCGGGGCTTGACATGGTATTATTACAGCCAAGACTGATTTTAGGTCAGAGTATGAAAGTTCAGTTTACTAATAAAATTACTTGTAAATCTTCTATAATATCTACGTCAGGGTAGCTATTTTTACGAATCAGATTCCAAATTCGATAAAATTGGTGATAGTTAAAAAGAATAGACAAAATTTTAAAATAATAGACATATTGGCAAATTTATACTTTGATTCATCAAAGTATTGAAATTATAGTTACAGATTATATATTTCTGGTGAGATTGAACAGTTGAGGGATAATTCTAATATTTAGGAATGAAACTCGTTTACTGTCAGCGATAAGTACTCTGTGCACCCCATTTTAAATATTTGTCTTAAAAGCAACTTCAACCGTGATTCAACTATTATGAAATTAAATTACAATGCATACACTGTTTGTATTTATAGGTCTATTTATAGGTCTCGTTATCTTGTCTCCTTAATAATTATGGAAAGGGATGCCATAAATAGATAGTGTAACGAGCATGAATAGCCATTTAGGTATTTGAAAAACAATTTAGCTACGCTACCACTATTGCCTTGTGACCCGACGGTACAAATTGAACTGCTTTTGGATGGTAGAAAACTAAGCAACGATGGTGTATTGCTACAGAAATTGCGTGAATTTAAAGCCATACCATACCATACCATACCATACCATCTAGTAGTTTTCTTTAGTGTTCAATATATCATAAGAATAAAATATATATAAATACGTTTTTATTTGTAAGGTTGGCAGATGTTTGTTTTACTAAGCCCACAAATATATAATAGTATACTATGTGAGTTCAACATTTATCAAATATGAATTTGTCTCTCGTATAACAAGATGGTATGGAAGCTTGTTACAAATGTCTGTATGTGGTATATCAACCGGAAGTAAAAATCTCTCGCGTGAACTCCTAGACACCCAATATACTAACTGTAGCATAGGTAATCGTTGTGGTTTGGACAATTTTCACCACTTATGTCATTAAAAGCTGAAAATTGGCTATTGGCCCCATTTCGAATTGCATAGGATTTGTGAAACCTCACTTTCTTTAGATTTGACAGACAATAATAAGAATAGATAGAAATAATAAATAATAGCCTATTATATAATAGACGATAGCACAATAAATAAGTTAATTATATTAGATATAACGATTGCATTAAAGAGATATAGCTGTAATGGAAGAGAAAATTTCATTGGATGAAATAAGGAATAATATTAAATTTAAAATATTAAGAACATAAAAATTTTCTGCAGTACAATGGAGCCTATATTTTAGGTTAAATCCTTAGTAGTATATCGATGGAAACTCCTCGACGTACAATAGAGGACAAAACAAAAATGAAATCTGCTTCTCAAGTAATGACTTTTCATTTGTTTTTAATTAAAATCTGCAACGCGTATTGACCAGTTACAAATTTGTTACTGTGGCTAGTCAACGATTTAATCTCTCGCTATCCCACTACTTAAAATTTGGTTTGGTGCAAAGCCAAAGTAATGATGAAAGGCATTCGGATTCTTCGGATGCGTTATTCTATTAATTAATGAAATTTTTGTACGAGATGTCGTTTTTTCATATCTGAAAAAAATTAGACAATAGCTAGATTTTATAAGTCACCCACTATTATTACGTAAGAGGTCTGTGACAATAGTGTTCGATACATCAGATTAAACACACGGGGCTTTACAATTGAAATAGGGGCCTTTCTCCTCGTTATAGCGAAAGAAGTCAAAATAATCATGAAAACTATTTTCAACTACAATGGCTAAAAAGGGGGAGTTCTGTATACTTTGCATAGATCTCTTACAAGTATTACAGAATGATGCCAAGTTAAAGCTTAATATTATGTTATGATAAATTTAGTGAAAACGATTGTTTATTTCAATAGTAAAATAAATGAAAGTTAGTATTTAATGAAATACCCTGAGGATGCTTGTGTAAGCGAAACCGGTCGGAAATTAAATATAATATTATATTGTGAAACAGTACAAGTGTGATCAGCTAGCAAATATTGTGTTAAAATGGAGTTTCACCAAGTGCCGACGATAAAAAGTGTAGAAGTATTTAATGACTTTCCTTGAATTCATATCAGTAAATAATTAATATAAGAATTAATCGATTTTAATGAGGAAAGGTGAACATAAAAATATTTGAATGTGATATATGGTCGTGATTCGGGAGGATTACGATTAATATGATAAAACTGGTGTAAGACCCGGTGGTTACTGGTGTAAGACTCGGGTGTCGCAACAGTATCATGGGGGATGGTTTATTTAATGTACCTATGTAATTGATATGTATGATACTATGGTTTTGGTTGTGAGATAGGAAAACTCGCGCCACTAACATAGACGGAGGATTACGTAATATACTTTGTAGTTCGGGAGAGTCACAACAGTATATTATGATGAATGGTTATGAAAAAAAAAGATCATTAAAATGTGTGATTATTTAATTTATTTGGGAAAAATAAGTTAACGTTGTAAAGTAGATGCATCTATTTGATAGCTATGAGGCCCTCAGCTTCAGCCGGGAGGACTTAAATATTGTGATCGTATAACATGAGAATAAGAGACACGGGTGAAATAATTTGTAGAGTATTGAATAGACTCGTATTAAAAATAAATATATGATAGAATCTATATATTTATTTTTATTATAATATTAATCTTGACAGTTATGTATATTCTAGAATCTGCCAAATGTATCAAAAGAGATTCTGATCTATGTAGTATAAAAAAAACTTTCTGGATTGTTTATTGAGTTGCTTATTTGATGAGCATTAAAGTTTATTTTAAAAATTTTTTACATCGAAAAATACCAATAATATGCCAGAACAATTTAAAAAAGGAGGTTGTTTAAAGCTACTTTTGTAATATCAAATAATTTAGTGATTGAAAGTACTATGTTTCTTTATAACTTTGAACTCGATTACCCTTACATGGTTTATCGAGTCTGTTGTGACATAAAATTGTTACTAGAGAATAGGAGAACCTTGAATTATATAAAAAAATACTATTTATTTTATTAATAAATTAAAATATTTGACATAGTATAGATTTTTATTGGCTTTATTTCCACATTTTATCACATTGTTAAATGATTTTTTGTACGAGTATATGGATTAAAAATTATTTTTAATTTAATTAACGATTAATATCGTATTACAACTATAAATCATATTGATATAAGCATAAGTTTTGAAAGATCTGAAATTAAATTAAAATATGTTTGGTTATAAAATTATATACTTGTTAAATTAAATACATGAAAGAAAAAAAAATTGAAATTGTTTTAAAATTTAACATCTATTTTAATTCTATGTTGATTTAATTATTAAATGTACAGCTGCTGCATGAAGATTTCCATGAGGCAATATTTGTAAACAAATATAATATATAATATATATTAATCGAATCAATTATTATGGAAATGGGTATGAATAGGAAATGTGAAACATTCTACAAACAAGATTGTAACATAAAGACATACAGCAACGCTCTACCTAAAAGTAAACCTTTAGAGATAATTTATTTAATCAATTGTTGGTTTTATTCATTAATTGGAAAGGGAAATAAAAGGAATTGTGAAAAAAAAATTATAAGTATATAAAAATTTATAGTATTAAAACGTTATAATTCATAATAGCACTGTTAAATGGATATCGATTGTATTGTATTAAAGTAAACATTGTAAGCAAATATAAAAATGTAAGTGTAGACATATTTTAGATATTTTTCGCATAACATTATATTTTAATTGTAATTATCGATCAATCGTAATTATTGATTATTTAACTGCTATAATTTATTAGGTTTGCATGTATGGTTTTAGTCGCTAGTAATTATTAGTAGACAAATATGTATCAAATTAGTGCATTAAATCATTGTAATTAGCTTTCTTGTAAATAGCTCCGCTAAGTAGATACTTGTTATTCATTGTATTGTATTAAAGTCGTAAGCAAATATGAAAAAATGTTGATCTCAGTGTAGACATACTCAGATATTTTTCACTTAAATTTATTATAGTTCAATTGTTATTACTGATTATTTAATTGTTTTAAAATATCAGGTTTATATGTATAGTTTTAGGGTTTAGTGGCTAATAATTATTGGTACCTATATAAATATGGATAAAAATTATTGCATTGCAAATTTTGTAAATTCTTGTAAATTCTTGTAAATTCTTGTAAATTCTTGTAAATTTTTGTAAATTTTGTAAATCTTGTAAATTCTTGAAAAAATTCTTGTAAATAACTCCGCTAACTGGATATCCATTGTATTGTATTAAAGTGGAAAAAAATCTTGAGTAAGTATATTTAAAGATATTTTTCGCTTTACAATATAGTACAATCGCAATTATGGACCAATTATTTGTTATAATATATTAAGCTTATGTGTGGATTCAGTTGCTAGCAATTATTTATTTACAAATATGTATAAAAATGTATTAAACATTGTAATTAATATTCTTGCAAATAGCTCTGCTAGGTAGATAAGCAAATAATAACGAGGCCAAGTGCTAGGTTTTGGAAAAGAGCGTGCATGAGGACATGCACGAGGTCAGGATGGTCGAGTGTTAGGTTTTCATTTAATAAAGTAATATTTTGCCCGATATTATAAATGTGCGAACTTGTTTTCTTGCACTGGCATCCCTAAATTTCAAAAACGTCTGTTAAATATTTTTAACAGACGTTCACTTTGGAATAGATACTCGAAGAAGCATGACGTCCCCAACAGTTGGCCTCCATTGATATCATTCTTGAACGTGCATAAATAATTTAAGGTAATGTATTTGATAAATTATATTTCATTATATATATTATAAGTATAAGTATAAGGATAAATAGAATGTAGAATTAAAGAATATAATAACGTTATTAGAATTATAAACAATGTGAAAAGAAAATACAAATGTAATATAAATTGATTACGTAGTTTCAATTAGTTAAGGCAGCTCTTAATATTTAATACAAGGGCGGAACCTGGCCGTTGCCATAGCTACTAAATTATATTCTCTCATGCACCACTTTAATTGCCAAATATAGGGTTCTGCCTACAATATCATCATCAAATTGTCATTGTACCTATATATTAACATGTAAAGCAAAATTGTGGTCTAGTGGTCCGATGTCGGAGTTGACCATATGAGGTCCCGACTTCCATTATCTCAAATCGAATCGATCGAGATGATACGATCGATACTATAAAGATTGTTCCTTAAAAATTTTAAGGTCATCAGTTTTGTAATGCAGAAGTTACAGACATCATAAGTTTCAAAGGCGTCTTTTATACCTGTTCTCGAGGGAACAGCCATATTGGGAATTCCATACGGATGAAATCGCGGGATAAAGCTTGTATTATAATATTTTAGTATTTTTAATAAACTATAAAAACACGATTGACTTTAAATTGGGTACACCATTGTTTACATTTCAAATCTCGAATTACATTTCCGATTACACATATGTCCCATATATTTAAATAATAGTAAATTTTGCATTTCTTAATAATCATTCATTAAAAATCTATGAAGAAAAAAAAACATAGATTTAAAAATAATGCTGCGTTTAATTAAAACAAAAATACATTGCACCACCAATAACTTAACACCCATTTATATGATTAAAATATTTAAGGCTTTGGCCATATCATCAATTTTTAAACAGATGCGGTTCTGAACTCAAATTTTAATAAAAAAATATACTTATTATATAATTATAAAAAACGTTTGTTATATAATTATAAATAAAGTAAATAAATGTTCCGTATACAACCATCTTCACCATTAAATCTAAGTAGAATAGCCTGAAACGAAAGAAAATTTATTAATAAAAATCGAAAAAAGTATGTAGATATTGAAAAATAATACAGGTTGACTTTTAAAACACAAGACCGAAGGGCGGTGTTAAGTGCGCCATTCTGATATTAAATATGTAAAAAATATGTGCTTAAATTTAAGCCTGTGAAGTTAGCCTCCCTATTGTCAAAATTAAAAAAAAATGAGTTCTATTCGCCTTAAAAAATATAAGGAACTCCGGAACTATGTGGGGAGGTGTCTAGAACTCTATTTATTTTTTTACTTTGACAATGGCCACCAATTTTTTTTTTGAAAAATCTAATTTTTGACGGGTGTTCTAATGGCCCCACAAGAACTCCTTGGGGGACCATAAACAACTTTATAAAGGAGTGAACTTAGCCCCCACATTTTCAAAATCAGTCTTGAGCCATTCAAGCAACAAAACTATTTTAAAAAATATAAAGAACTCCGGAACTTAGGGGTGGGTGACTAAAACTCAATTTAATTTTTTGTTTTGACAATGGGGGGCCACCAAAGGAAGCGTCAATCGATAACGATCACAATGGGTAGGTACTGTTATCAACCGCGCTTGACGACAACTACTAGCCGGCCAGATCTGCGGCACACCTGTGTTATGACGTCATAATAAAATAGATAACGAATGGTATAAATAAGCGGAGACATCATGTTTTCGATTGATTGTAATTCTATCGCTTGTTGAGGGCATTACTCTGCCCAAAATTATACTGTGCGTATAAAAGTGATTCAAGTGTTTTATTCGGCCAAACTGCTTCACGTTAATAGTGCATATTAATAGCAGCTGATTACACAAATGATTCACCGTGTCTGCCTGTTGTAAATCAAGAAAGTCTCGATCGGTTTTGAATAAAATTGTTATTCAATGAGACATGTCAAAGAAAAATGTCAAACAGCCTTAACTCCAGTGCGACGTTGCAAACTGCACACAGCTACGAAGCAATAACAACTTAATTATTAGGAACAGTATTATTAGTAATAAAAGTAAGTATTAGGAATAGTTTTGCTTGCAGTGATCGATAACTAGAAAAAATATGTTATTATAACTATAGGTAGATATGGCATTTTTTCTTTGTATATACCTGTTACAATAGTAGATAGTGTACAGTTTGTAAAGAAAACCCTGTCCGATCCTCAAAGGCTTAATTTGGTTGCTTAATACAAACATATTTGTGTCATTATTTTATGGATATTAATACATAAATTTTTAAAATATTTACTTGATTTAAGGAGAAGTTTCTCATATTAACTTATATTTATATCGTATTAAAAGCACTTGTACTGTTTTACTTGACTTTTTATTTATTAAAACCGACCAGTTTCGCGTTTTAACGCATCATCAGGGCAAAAGTTATTATTGTTTTTTTTTCAGTGTTCAAAGAAGTTTCTCAATTTTAGAACTAAAATGAGGCACTCTTAAGTACGATATTTTTCTTATTTCAATATTTTTTTTTTGATAATGTCGTTGACTTACTTATATACCTCTTTCGGATTGGACAGGGTTTTCTTTACATCTTGTTCATAATCTAGTAGTCATGACGATAGTGACTCCCAATCGTTTCCCATTTACGAACTCCTTATCAGTGCGGCAGATGGGTAAATTCTTAAAAGTACGCCCAGACCAGCACAGGGTAAAAAGAAATAAAAAAATTGCCAAGTGCGAGTCAAACTCGCGCATGAAGGGTTCCATACCATTCCTATTCAAGTTTTTACCTGTTTATTAAGACCGAGTAAAAAATTGCTTAAAAATTACGTTTGTTGTATGGGAGCCCCCTTTAATGTTTTCTTTTATTTTATTTAATTATTTATTTTGAAAGGTAATATAAACTTAATATTCTGTGAAAATTTTAAGTATCTAAGTTTTAAGTGTCCGTTATTGATATTGCACAAAAAATACGAAAAAACACGTTTGTTGTATGTATACCCCTCAATATTTTCATTTTCTTTCTTATTTCTAGTATTTATTGTTATAGCGGCAAAGGAAATATATAATTTGTGAAAATTTTACTTTCTAGCTATCACGGTTTATGAGATACAGCCTGGTGACAGACAGACAGACGGACAGATAGACAAACTTAGTAATAGTGTCCCGATTTTACCTTATAGGTACGGAATCCTAAAAATAATACTTCTAAAATCAAATGATTTTATTTATTTCACTTATAAATGCAGTGAATCATCAATGCAAGGGATTTGATTGGCCCATTAGCAAAAAAAGTGATTTAATTGGTTAATTGGCCAATGGATAACGATGACTTACTGCATTCTTAGCGCGAACGTACTGTAGACTTCGTAACGTCTCGTTCAGTTCTGGTACCATCAGCTATATATTCCAGCCGCAATAACATTGGTGTTTGTCGATGTCGTGTTCGGGTTTGGAAGGTAAGGTAACTGATAAACTTATGCAGGTAGAATTCGTAAAAAAACATTATTCCTTTTCATCAAAAAATAATTCCGTCATTTCCAATACATCTAAAAGAACGTTTTGAATACATTTTAAGTCAAGGTAGGCTTCAGCGGTCTCATCATTCTAGTACGATGATGTATCCGGACCACAATACGCCAACATATTTTAATTCCTTCACAGTTACTGCGATAATTTTATGGAATGATCTCCCGTCTCAGATGCGTAAATCATCTACTTTATCAAATTTAAAACTGCATTGTACGATCACGTCTTTTTAAAACGTCAGAATACTTAATTTTGTATAAGTGTGTATTTTACATTCTGTTAATGTCTGTAAATGTTATAAAAGCATATTTCTATAATAACTATTGAATATCGGTGTATATATATTTTTCTTCTATGTAAGTAGTCAATCTATATTTAATTATTATATGTAGTAGAATGTATTGTGACGGGTCCCGAGGGAATTAGCAAATAGACAAAAATGCTTACTCAGTTAAAAGCGTAACTCTGTATTCCAATTTCTTCATATTATAATTTTAAATAATAATTAATTAATCTCGGAGTCAAAATATTTTTTAAAAAATGAGTGGGAAAAATAGAATGCCAACGGCGCGATGGGGGACGGTCTTGAACTAGCTGGGGCTCGAGGAATCGGTGGTTTACTTAGTCGGCAAACCTACTGCAGCACCACGATGGAGCCGTATTCACATCCGCTATGCGGAGTAGAAGGATGAAACGCCACTAGCCTCTGGAAAGCACAGGGAATAAATCTCACCCTGTGGTTCCCGAGCATCCCATCTAACCACACGGTCAGCGGGATGAGTTGGGTTCACAATGGGAATTAATTCACTAAAAAAACTAATCTACGACTAGTAGTAGATTCTAAGATCAACAAAAATTAAAAAGAGTTATTTAATATGCAGTACAGAATTATTACAATTAGCTATAGTTTTAACCTTGAGCCTAGTTCATTTCTGGAAATTTCGATCTCTAACAAACAACAAAAAAGAATTATTTTAGACACTAGTCATTACAATCTTACTTTATTGAATATATTATATAAGAAATGTGGATCTAAAGTTAGCTGAATTAAATTGGTATAATTATTGAAATAAATTGTAATTTACCGATCAAACCAGTCAACCCAACAAGCGCGCCGAAAGTTCCCAGATTAAGAAAAAGGGCGGGTCTCTCGTGGATACTCTCTCACCGCCGCAAGGCGATGGGGGAGAAGGTTTCGGGGTCGAGACCCCCTGACCTTAGTTGCAACCGCGGACCGTAAATACGGTCCGGTCCTTGATGGTGAGTGTTGTCACTCCGTTGGTTTTCAGTCTGGGTCTTGGTCTTGATGTCATACCCTAGGTAGTCATGTCCGGTAGGTAACTGCTTGTGGGTCTCCTCCTCCGTCTTTACGCCGTCTCGTGCGATCTGCCCCTCCAAGTGAGACCCCGTTCGGGGAAGCCTGATCAGGGCGATCCGCGGACTAAGACGGCGGCTTACTGGGAGGACCCGGTAGTCAGGTTGGTCCGCGCGAGATCGCGCGGATATGGCCTTGCGTCCGGCGGGCGCGCGTGCCAAGGAGCAATCTTCTTAATCTCGTGGTGGTCTGATGACTCCGTTCTCTTGAACATCGAAGAGGACATCTTGGTGATGTAGTCTTGAAGGCTCTCCATGCGCAGATCCCTCTGGATTACGTTATTGCGGACGAAGCGGGGGGAGTTGGTTATCCTCCTGAGGGCGAGGTTTTGTTGCCTCTCGAGGTTGTCCTTGCTGCTTGGAGAAAGGTAGTTATACGAAGCAGGGGCTGCATACGTTAGACGGCTTCTTATGTAGGTCTTATAAATACCCAGCTTCGTCCGCAGAGGGAGCCGGGAGGAGATGATAGGTTTTAAGACGGCAGCTGTCTGCTGAGTTTTCTTTATGACTGCTTGAGTGTGCTGCGCAAATTTCAAGTTGGTGTCGATGTACACCCCCAGGTATTTGACCTTGTAGGACCATTCTATCTGGTGGCCGCAGAGTTGAAGAAGTGGAATGGTTCCTTTCCTCTTCCTGAGGGTTAACGTTTGAGTTTTTTCTGCGTTAATAGCGATTCTCCATTTATCAAGCCAATCCGGAAGAAGATCTAAACTAGTCTGCATGTTACGGACGCCATGGGCAGCTCTGATGGAGACGGAGACCAGGGCCGCATCATCAGCAAACAGCGACAGAACGCAGCCTTGCGCCACGGGGAAATCATTGGTATAATGAGAGTATAGAGCTGGGGAAAGGCAACTGCTTTGGGGGACTCCAGCTAAAATTGGGCGGGGGGAGGAAATTGAGTTGTCGACAGATACAACGAACTGTCGATTGCAAAGGAAGGAGGCCAACACTCGCACAAGGCGATATGGAGTGGGAGTTAATGAGAGTTTATGGAGAAGACCGGCATGCCAGACACGGTCGAACGCCTTTTCCATATCAAGGAAAGTTGCTACCGCGGATTCGTTCTTGTTGAACGCTGCGGATAGCATATGCATCATCCTAGTGAGCTACAGTGTTGTACTGTGCCCAGCACGAAATCCGAACTGCTCAGGTCGGGGCGTAATATGTAGTGTTAGTTGCTGCAGCAGGAGCTTTTCAAAGATCTTGGAAAGGGAAGATAACTGGAATTGGAAAGGGAACTGGGAATCATGGAATTTTTACCCTGTTTCGGGATCATGATAACTTTCCCTTTTTTCCATATATCAGGGAATTCACCGGTGCGCAGAATGCCATTAAAAAAGCGCGTCGTCGCCGCCACTGTTCGGAATGGCAGGTGGCGTAGCGCCTTAACGGTAATAGCATCTGCGCCGGGAGCTTTATTCACTTTTGCATTGTTTATTTCTCTCCTAACCCGGTTAGGGGAGAAAACAATGGGGTCGTCTGAGGGGGATATGATTTGTGTCATTTAGGTCTGTAAGTCGTGATCGACTGCTGCTGTATGACCTGGATTGGCTATTGGGTTCGGTTGGAAAAGGCGTTCTGGGTGCTCGGCGAATAGTTCAGCCCTATCTTCAGCTCGGTACCGAGGGGTCCCATCGGGGTGCAGTAGGGGTCGAATTGGGTTCGGTGCTTTTGAAAGCTGACGGCAAAGACGATGGAGAGAGTTCCTGTCATCACTGGCCTCCTCGATTCGTCTGTCCCAGCTCGCAGTTGCTAGGTCATCCAAGTCGTTCTTAACCTTTGATGTTAAGCGGTTAAGAGCGGCTTTTAGTGTGGGGTAACGTGTGGCCTGCCACTGGCGGCGAAGGGCGTGCTTCCTTGATATTTTTGCCCGTATATGTCCTGGAAGGGGTGGCATAGTTTTCAAGTTGTTTGGACCTTTAGAAGCTAATTGGGTAGCCGTCTGGATACTAGCAGTTAGCTCTTCTGCGAGCTGGTTGACGTCCGCATCGGTGGAGATTGGATGAGTGGGAGTGGTGACCTCCATTTCCTGTCTGAACCTATTCCGTCAATCAATCAATCAATCAAATGTTTATTGCAGAAAATAGGGTTAGTTACATGGTCTCTTATATTATGTTATTAGTTCCTCCTACTTTGCCGTATGAACAGCATGCAATGAAATTTTTTATTTGTGGCAAAATTAACATTTTTAATATTGCTAAGATATTATAGAATAGTAATTAATTATTGTTAACAAAATTAAAATATAGAATTAGTATATTATAAAAAATAATTATTATCAACAAAATTAATAGATTAATAATATCATTGTAATGTCAAATTGTATTAGTCAGAAGAATTAAGTAGAAAAAAAAATAGTAATCTTGAGAGAAAAAATTATTATGTCTTATAGGAATGTCAATTTGTAAAATGCTTATAATTAAAAAGATTATAAAGAATAATGGAATAAATTATAAAATAAACATGTAAATGTGCATCATATTCTTCTTCTATGACCCAATTTTGGCATCAGCAACAGTTCTTTAACACTATAAAAATTTTTATCCTTTAGCCACTTCAGTAAACCTTTTTTAAATTTCTTAAGGGGTAGTGACTTAAAAGTATCTGGCACGGCATTGTAAACCTGTATACACATGGAATAATATTGTTTGTGATACAATGCTATCCTTGGTGCCAGGTTAAAAACCAGCCTGTTTGAATTTCGTGTATTCCGAGGATACACATCACGTGCCTCAGAAAATAGCTTATAATTTGTTTTAACAAAACAGGCCAATTCATATATGTACATACATGGAAGTGGTAGAATACCTAATTTCTTAAAAAGTGGTTTGCATGAAACGAACGGTGGCTTTGCACATATAGCTCTAATACACCTTTTCTGTGCAACAAACGCCTTATTAATGTCTGTTGAGTTTCCCCATAATAACAGGCCATATCTAAGCACTGAGGCCACGTATCCATGATATGCTTTTAGCACAGTAGTAAGACCTGTTGTTTGTCTCAGCCGCCTTAACACATACACAAATCTATTTAATTTTGTACAAACACTTTCGACTTGTGCTTTCCAGTTTAATTTATCGTCAATGTGGATACCTAAAAATTTAGTTTGATGCACTTTCTGTATTTTTTTATTGTCATGTAAAATGTTCAATTTATTTTGATTGCCATAAAATATAACATTCGTTTTTTCCAAATTTACTTTTAAATTATTATAGGTGAGCCATTCTATTGCTTTTTGAATTGTAATATTAATTTCGTCATTTATATTATAATTATTATTGGTGATTATTATTGAAATGTCATCGGCAAACAGTGTGCATGTATTATTAGTAATGTCTGGGAAATCATTAATGTAAAGGAGGAATAGAAGCGGTCCAAGTATACTGCCTTGGGGGACACCCGAATTATTTATTTTACGTTTCGATTTATGAAATTTTATATAACCATATTTATTAACTGACATAATTTCGACATATTGTGCTCTATTATACAAGTAAGATTTTAACCACGCATGTGTCGGGCCTCTTATTCCCAATTGTTCCAGTTTGGTTAGCAAAATGTTATGGGAAACTAAGTCAAAGGCTTTTGTCATATCAAAGAATATTCCTGCTGTTGGTTTTTTGTTATTTAATTTTTTTAATATATTTTGTATCAAAGCTGTAGCAGCCTGTGTGGTACATTTGTTCTTTTGAAACCCAAATTGTTCTGGTTTGATTATATTAAATTTAGTAACAAAATCTGCTATTCGCTTGTACATTGCCTTTTCAAATATCTTTGATATGACTGAGATAAGAGTGATAGGTCTATAGTTGCTTAAGTCTAACCTGTCTCCTTTTTTAAAAAGAGGCCTTACAACGGACACCTTGAACAGATCTGGGAAACATCCTTTTTCAAAGGATAAATTAATTAAATATGTAATTAAAGGCGTGAGTTCTTTGTTGCAATATTTAATAACCTTTGTAGAGATTTCATCATATCCTTCTGAGTTGGTATTTTTTAAGTTTTTTATAATATCACTAATTTCTATTTCCGTACAAGGTGTCAAAAATATACTATTATTTAGCCGTTTTTTATTTGTGTTTGTTAATTTTGCTTGTTTTGGCACATTTGTTAAGTTAATAAGGTAATTATTAAATTCATTTGCAATTTTAATTGGATTTTTAATGATTTTATTACCCAATTGTATTCCGCGTATCCTATCATGTTCAATATTGTGTGATTCCTTTTTTATAAGATTCCAGGCCGCTTTGCATGGGTTTTTTGACATTTTTAAATAGTTATCATTGTATATTTTATGTGAACTACGACTAAGAATTTTCGAGTACTGCTTATAAATAATTTTGTTTTGAGTACTTTTATGTTTATAAAATGCGAAGCGTAGCATTCTTTTTGTTCTACAACTTGTTTTAAGTCCCTTGGTAATCCATTTAGGTTTTTAGTAACTATTAGATATTTTTATTTTTACTTCCGGGAAACATAATTTGTATAACAAAGTAAATAATTCAAAGAAATTTTGTGTCGCTACATTCACATTATTTTCGTTGTATACCTCAGAGAAGGATAATTGATTCAGATAATGTTTGAATTTTTCAAGGTTATCTTTACATAACTTTTTTTTAAATATGTAAATATTAGGTAGGATCTCAATCCTATTTTTTATAGGGATATGGAGCATTTGGGCCATGTTATGATCAGACAGATGCAGTTCACGTAATTCAGCAAAAGCAGAATCAATGTTGCTTATTAAGTGGTCTATGCAAGCCTTACCTCTAGTTGGTTCAGTTACATGTAAACGTAAATTATAGTTTTTAATTAAATTTATAAAATTTGTGGTTGTACTGCACATTTTTAGGGTATTAATGTTAAAATCTCCAGATATAACTATGTTTTTTGTTTTATACTTTTGTCCAATTTCGTATAACATTGAGTCTAATTTAGAGAAAAATAAGTCAGTATTTGAATTAGGTATTCGGTAAATACAAACTATAATTGTTTTACAAATAGGTATTTCGACTCCACAGCATTCAAAGATTTTATCCTGCGCATGGTTTTTTAAAATAGTTACATCTTTTACTTGTAAGCCCGATTTTACTAAAATGCAAACTCCACCTCTCTTTTCTTTATTACTTCTACAAAAATGGGAGACTAAATTATATCCATTTAGTTTTATACTTTGTTCACTACCCAAATTCAAAAAAGTTTCAGTAAAGCAAAGTACATCCGGTTCTCTATTTTTGTTATAAAGTTCAGAAAAAGTAATGTTCAAAATATCTTTTTTTGAAAGTATTCCTGCGATATTTTGATGAAAAATTCGAAAAGATATATCATCAATGTAACTTGTTTTAGATTCTGCGTACTGTACTTTCTCTAGCTTATTATTATCGAAAAAACTGACGATTAATATTCTTTTTTTTCTATAATAGGAAAATAAAAAGGAATTGTCCCTTTTCTGGCTACTGAATGTAAACAAGTACTATGTGAGCTTTTTGAGGTTAACCACCTCCCCCTCATCGAATAGCTAAAAGATAAAAATTTGTTGTCATACTCAAATTGGTCTAGCGCTACATTGATGCTTTTACACATAGAAAAAATATTGATGTGTCTACTAACATTAAATACAGAATATTTACTTAAGTCTATAAATGTACAATTGTTAAAATGCTTGCATATTAATTTCAGGGAATCATTTAGTTTTTTTTTCATTTAGAAATTTATTGTGACATATACTTAGGATAAACACAGGGCATTGTAGATTTTTTAAAAAAGCACTTAATTCAATCATAACTGTTGATGGATTGCTGTCGTGTTCACCTACAGAAATTATTACGCGGTCAGAACCCGAAAATTCACAATTCTTGGTTGTTTTAATTATTTCCTCCGTGGATGCCCCTGGCTTAATAAACGACGAAAATTGGTATTTTTCATACTGAGTGTTTATTCTTGACTTGTTCAAATTGACTGACAAACGTTGGCATTGTTTCCCCCCAAATATGTATACTTTTTTCTGTTTACACATTTTATCTTTGGTTGTAAATGTGCTATCGTTTTTTGGTATATTTATGGTGATATGGTTTTTAGGTGTACTACAAGTTGGTTCTGAGGTTTTCTCCAGCCTGATCTCGGGTATATCATTGAGTTCGGTTATTATATTATTGTCTAATGGGCACGGCGTGTTTTCCTTTTGTTCTAGGTGTGTTTCCGTTTTACATAGAGAAAGTCGGTTATTATCGATTAAGGAGTGTCTACTATTTTTTCTTGCTAGCAGTGTATGCTTTTTATGTAGTTTTGAAGGGCTGTTACATATGTTTTTAAGTATTTCCATTTGCTGATCTTGTCTAGAAATTGTTCTCTTAAGTTCGTTATTTTCCACGATTAAGTTATCTAATTCGTTTCGGGTGACATCTAATTGTAGCTTCAGTTCAGCTATTTCATTTTTCATCTCTTCAATATATCCGGAGTTTTGATTTGTAGACAAATCCAAGCTCATATTTATCTCAGAATTTGAGATATCTAAAGAATTATAATTTTTTATCGAATCATTAGACCTTGATTTATGTAACAATTTTTGGCGAATAGTGACATTATCTAGATTTTATAATAAATTTTCGAGTGACATTTTTTTTTGTTATTGTAGCTTTATTTATAATAAAAAATATATATTTGTTCTTATTTGTAAAGTATTATTAAACATACAGGCAAACAAATTGATAATAGTATATTTCTGTAATACTAGTCACAATTAATTGTCACTTGTAACTGCCTTGCTATTGATCGTGTGTAATGATCTTTATTTTAGTTTTACTACTGAGCGGATATGGCACACCATCTAACGAAAGCCTTCAGCAACTAAATAATATGGATCCACTTATTGTAGCTTTTGTACAAGGTGTGTTACACTAATATCCTGTAATTTTTAATAGCTCTTAACAGATGTCGTTACGTAGCAGATGCAAAGTTTCGCTGCTTTATTTCACTAGATGTCACACTGTGTATGCAATTTGCTGTATTATTGTGCTAAGTCATAAAGTTTGAAACTTCTAACGGTGCAGCAAAGTTAATATTTTTACTGTTTTTTTTGCAATTGAGATAATTTAATATTATTTTATGTTTCTTACAGTTCTGATTATACACTGATATTAATCAAATTAATTTGTAACTATTTGTTTAAATAATAATGTTAATTTCACATAAAGGTTTAATTTACTCACTGTCTTTTTTCTGGCTAATTTGCTATATTTTTGCACTGATAACATTTTCACTGGTCACTCTTTGCATGATGCAACTTTGCACGCATAAATTATATAACTATAATACTTTTATCAAGTTATTTATAATATTAATAGCGGAGCTGATGTTTTCGTGAGCTCAGTGGCGCCACGCCACGTCAATAAGAAGTCGAGGGGGTGGGGGTAAGTCTAGTCGGTTGGTCTTGGAGGACTATGAGTACCGGTAAATGGTCGGAGCCCATGTCCTCGGGGATCACCTGCTGTGAGCTGATGGTTGAGGTTTTGATAGATGGCAAAGTATATAATGGTAGGATTATGGGAGTCTATGAAGGGGAAGTGAGTGGGGGCTTCTGGCGCACAGATTGTGTAATCTTTTGCCTCAGAGTCGGTAAAGATTAGATTCCCTGCTGTGTTGGCTGAAACGCAGTTCCACGCTGGATGTTTACAGTTCCAGTCGCCGGCTGCTATTGTGGGTATGGAGGAGTCTAGTAATTTGTGTACGTCAGTAATGTCAAATAGGGCTTGGGGGGGGACGATAAATACTGAATATACGTACCGGGCTGCCGGCCACAAAGAGCTCAACGCCCAGCGCGTTCGTTGTATTTAATTGGGTGTGTGGAATCGGTTGATGGATCAACCTACGACGAACCAAGATCATGAGGCCTCGGTACTTCCTGGTGCCAGAATGTTCGTCTAGTCTGTAGGTGTAGTAGTTAGGGTGTTTGACAGAGTCCCCAGTGCCAAGTTGTGTTTCGCAGACAAGAGCTACGTCCACATCCTTTTCCCTGAGGAGATTTCTGAATAAGCTATGGGGACGGTCTAAGAAACCGTGGGCATTCCATTGGAGAATCCTAAGGGGCTTATCCATTATTGGAGTGTAAGTTGGCAAGGCCTCTTAGGATAACGGGGACTGGGTCTAGTCCTGCCCGAATGGTTTTCAAAATTTCTAACAATAGTTCTATTGTGTGATCTATTGAGAGCTTGGGGGTGCCTGAAGTGGCAACCCCCGAGGTTAATGTGGGGACTGTTGGAGTTCCCCGAAACTGAGAGGTCGAAGGTTGGGACGTGACGGCTGCTGCTGTCGGCATAGAAATAGCAGTTTGCACTGCTGGTGGGGCTGTTGTGGAGGGATCTGTCGGCTCAGATTGAGTTGTAAGGCGGGGCTTCTTACCTCTTTTTCTCCTTCTGGAAGAAGTGGCACCGCGTGGAGGTAGATCGTTTGCTGGCGGCCGAATCGTAGCCCCGGTCTCCGTCGTTTGCTGTGTTGTTGCAGCTGGAATTCCTTGTGAAGTGGTGATGGTGGCGATCGTAGGAGTGGTGAGAGCGATTGTTCCTGCCCTTTTGTTGCGTATCTCCTTCTTGAATACGGGACAAGCCGTATGGTTCGCAGTGTGCGGTCCCCCGCAGTTGGCACACGTTGGTGGCTGGTCACGAGGGCGCGGGCAATCCTTGGCGAAGTGTTCCTCTCCACATCTTACACAACGCTGCGGGCGATGGCAATTATGGCTGGAGGGGCAAGAAATTGCTGGCACTTATGGCACTGTGCCGGCCCTTTCTTGCCCCTCCAGGCCTCTATCTTGACTCCTGGCATGCATATCATCTCCGTTATATTGTAGATGTCCGGGATGGTAGTCTCATTGCGCTGCAGAATTGCCAGGAATATGCAGCCAGCCGCCCCGCGCGTGCCTTGATTGGGCGTACATACTCCGGGCTAAAACCCAAATCTCGGAGTTCCTGCAGGATTTCTTCTGACGGCGTATCTGCTGGGAGCCCTCTAATGGCAACTTTCAAACTTTTGTCCTGCGGCAGAGAGTAGCAAACCAGGCTACCCTCTCCGACTTTTCAAGGTCGGTCAGGTATCGCTGGATAATCCTGTACTCCTCTTCGCTGGTGGGGGTAAATCGGATCCCACGTCCGAAGGGCCGTGCGCTAGGGGCCCTGCCTAGTTTGGTTTCCAGCTGACGAAAATGGTAGGCCCAGTTAGGCAGGGACTCTACCACTAGCGGAGGGTAGCGCTGCTTTATGGTTGGTTGGCTTCGTGGTGGTTGCGCGGTCGCATCCGCCGACTGCGTCTGTGGCATTGGTGGCGGCGGTGGAATAAGCGGAAGCGGCGTTGCTGGTAGCGGGGGGTTGGCGAGTGCTCGACGTAAGCGTGGGTCCCTCTGTGAAAGCGGTAGTTCGGACAGGGAGCAAAGTCTTTTTGGGTCTTCTACGGGGTCCGCTTCTTCTGTGTGCTTGCGGCGCATTGCAGTGCCAGATGGGAGGGGGGTGTCACAAATTTGTGACAATGCTCCCTTCTCCTATTCCGGGATGGGGCCTTCCAGCTCCATGGTCGTTTTCTTAATGAATCTTCTTCTTCATAGCCTTGAGTCGGCCAGGTGTAGCGCATGCACCCTCTGCCGCCCTGGCTAGAAAGATTATGTCGGCTTCGTGGGACGTTCGGAGTGAGAGACCATTTAACGAATGGTCAGAATCTACCGGTGAAGCAGAGTGAAGTAGTCGTCTGGTTTGGTCCATCGCGGCGGCGCGATGCGCAGAGCGATCGCGAGCCCCACGTGGAGCGGGTTGTCGCGGAGTCCAACCGACGGGGGACTCTTCACCTGTTGTCAGGGAGGCCTGCGGGGCCTCGACCTGGGAAAGTTCCTCGGCCGCTGACATGGTCACCATGTCACGGGCCAGAGACTGGTTGCGCGTGTAAACGCGTTGATGGCCTTGGGAAGGCCCGGGCATTTCATTGTCGTCGATTTCCATATTGGCAGGGAAATCCGAGAGGCAGAGTTATCACGACCCGACGGCGACTGCTCGGGTGAGCAGCCGCCGGGAACTCTTGGTGTTGGTTTTCCCCTCAGCCGGTTTTTCTCATCCGTTTAAGAAAAAAAATGGTGAGAAATAATTTACAATGTTCAGGTCCGAGTGAGTGGACGCAAAGTTTATAATATCACCAAGTAGGCCGAAAACATTCTCGGTTCTGTAAAGTTCCACCGAACACGCACTGCACTAACACTTGTATTAAACTTGCGAACTTGGTAACACTGAACACTCCAAGGGGGTGTCGGCTCGTAGTTCTTCACGCATCCTCTTGATGAGAATGGGGAGATGACTTCGGGGCGAGTGGCCCCCTTGCCATGGAGTCAATCGCTGGCCGTGAATACGGCCAGGTCGTTGGGGTGGGTATAAAAACCCTTTAAAAAGAAAATGAAAATGAGATGAGAGAAAGAGAGATTAAAAGTTTGCAGATTGGTTCAGATGATGGAATTTCTGGTGGGATTTGTGATTTTCTGATTGAGAAATGAATGTTCTACCCCTCCCTAATTTCTTCACGCCACCACGGGTGATCAACCGAACCCGGTTAGACCCATTGGGGAAGCCGGATAAGGCGATCAGCGACCACGGCGACGACTGTGATAGAGAGGAGAGAACGAAGTCTGTTTGGGCTTAGTCAAAAATGAGATCCCTTGGATAGGGCTTGTCGTCTGGTGGACGAGAATGGTATAGGGCGATGTCTTGAATATGTGGGAGAGATGATAGGTCGGCGCGAACAAACATCTTTCTTGCTATTCTTTTGACGAAGTCTTCTATACTTTCGATCTTCAGGTCTTTTTTGATGATGGAATTCTTCACATATCTGGGGGCGTTCACCACCCTACGCAGCGCCACGTTTTGTTGCGTCTGTAGGGCTTTCTGAAATGAAGGAGAGGCTAGGTTGTACCAGCAGGCTGCTGCGTAGGTGATTCTAGATCGGATGTAGGTTTTATACACCCCCAGTTTTATTCTGGTCGGTAGCTTCGACTGGATGACTGGACGAGCTGCTGCCATTGCTATCCTGGTCTGGTTGATGATCTTCTTGACATGTTCTCTCATGTTCAACCTCGTGTCGATGGTCACACCTAGGTTGTCAACTTTCTGCGACCAGTTGATGTTTTGTCCGTTCAGTTTAAGGTTTGGTAGTCTTGATCGTTTCCTTGATTCTAGGGCTTGTGTCTTCTCTGCGTTGGCTGTCAGGCGCCACTTGGACAGCCAAACTTGGAGAAGATCAAGGGACTTCTGGATTTTCTTCGCGGCGTGTGCTGCTGACATTGACGTGGCTACATATGCCGCGTCGTCCGCGTAGAGAGCCAGGGAGCAGCCGTCTCCCACCGGTATATCGTTAGTGTATACAGAATAGAGAGAGGGTGAGAGGCAGCTGCCCTAAGGAACTCCGGCTCTGATCGTTCTTTCCGCAGATAGGGCGTCTTCCACTGCCACCTTGAAAGTCCTGTTCCGCAGAAAGGAATTCAGTACTCTGGTGATGCGCCGGGGGATGTTGGCGTGTATGACTTTGTAAAGTAGACCGCTATGCCATACATATAAAGCCTTTTCAATGTCCAGTAGGACTACTATCGCCTGCTCCTTCTTATTTCTGTCAGCAACAAGCGTATGCATCACTCTGGACAATTGGAGGACCGTGCTGTGCTCAGCCCTAAATCCAAATTGTATTTGGCGTGGGCTGAAGTGCTGTACTAAGTGGTTGAGAAGGAGTCTCTCGAAGATCTTGGACATAGTTGGTAGAAGTGTGATGGGCCTGTAGCTTTCTGGTAGGAGAATGTTTTTACCTTGTTTAGGTAGCATTATCACTCTGCCCTGTTTCCAAATTCCTGGGAATTCGCCGGTGCGCAACATGCCATTATAGAGCCTGGTAAGAGCGGCTATGGTGTGATAGGGAAGGTGGCGAAGAGCCTTGTTGGTAATGGCGTCTGCGCCCGGCGCCTTGCGTGGTTTAGCTTGCATTATCTGTCGACGTACCATGTTCGGTGACAGAATTATGGGGTCTTCGTCCGCCGTTGGGGCTCTTGAGAGATAGTCTTCGAGAAACTCCTCCACTTCTCTGGTGAAGGCTGGATCGCACGTTGGATTTGGACTGAACTGATCTTCTAAATGTTCTGCGAAGATTTCAGCACGGTCCTCGACCCGGTATCTGGGTGTGCCGTCGTGATGGCGAAGAGGTCTTATAGGAGCTGGCTTTCTTGTAAGTTGACGGCATAGACGATGTAATGACGTCCAGTCATCTTCGGCTTCTTGTAGTTGAATTTCCCAGCTTTCGGTAGCGAAGTTTTTAAGATCTTCCTTTATTTCGGCTGTAAGTCTATTTAACTGTGTTTTGAGGGTAGGGCAACGGGTGTTTTGCCAGAGTCGACGGATGGAGCGCTTTACCTTGGTCTTCTCTTTTAGGTGGTTAGGAAGATCATTGGAGAGGCGAGAGGATTGTTTAGTTTTGGTAGCCTCACGTAGTGCATCCTGAATATTCTTGGTGAGTTGCTCTGCCAGTTGGTTAACTTCTGCAGGTGAAGATACCGGAAAGCTGGGAGTGTTCGCCTCGATGATGGACGCGAATTGGTGCCAATTGACCAGTTGGCATAGGGGTGGTGGCGCTAGCCGAGTTGGTATATCCTCGATTGTTTAGAGAACAGGGAGATGGTCTGATCCCATGGCTTCTGGTAAGACTTCCATTAGTATTCTCTGCTGCACCCCGTTGTGTACCACCAGGTCGAGCACATCGGGTGAATGGGCATCGTTAAACGGGTAATGGGTTGGCGCTTCTGGACCAAGGATGGTGAGGTCGTGCTGCTCTGCTACCTCTAGGAGTCGTCTGCCTGGCGTTGTGATGATTGTAGAGTGCCATGCTAGGTGTTTACAATTCCAATCGGCTGCGATGGTTGGCGTTGGAGAATTAAAGATTTCCATTATTTCGGAAGAAGATACTCTATTGGAAGGAGGACGGTAAATGCTATACAGCTTGAAGACGTTACCGGCGACCTGGATTTCCACACCCAGCGCCTGCATGGAATTGAGATGAATCTGTGGCAGCGGTTGATGGACGACCCTACGGTGCATCAATAAGATCAGTCCCCGGTAAGCCATATATCCCGAGTGCTCGTCTTGCCTGTACATGGTGTAGTTGGCAAACTTCAACTTATCTGCCGGGCCCAGGTGTGTTTCGCAGATTAGCGCGATGTCAATATTTTTAAGTAGTTGCTTCAGGAGTGCGGACTTGCCCCCTAGTCCGCAGGCGTTTCAGTACAGCGTCCTTAATGATCTATGATCCATAGAGTGCCAATAGATCAGTCATCCCCCTAAGGACGGCTGAAACTGGGTCAGTTTCCTTTCAAAGTGCCCTCAGCACATCTTGAAAAACTTGCAGTGCTTTTTCAAGCACCACAAGTTTCCCTTTGTCCAGGGACACAACGGGCACTACCTTCGGGGTCTCTTTATCACCAGTGGTAGCATAGTTATCATTTTCTGGCAGGTTTTCTTGTGCAGTAGATCTGGTTTTGCGCTTCTTGGTCTTCTTTTTCTTTTTTGGAACTTCCCTGGCACTTGTTGTTCTCGGTCTTGGGTCGTTCGCTGGCGCTACTAGCGTAGTGTTGGTGGTCTGGCTCCTTACTGCCTGCACTTCTTGGTGTTGGTCTTACCGGGGTGCTATAGGTGTTTTGTCACGCGGTTTGGGTGGCTGTGCGGTTGTAATCGCCACCATCCCGGCCTGTTTGTTCCTGGCCTCTCTCTTAAATACTGGACAGCTGACATTGTTAGCTGTGTGGGGACCATAGCAGTTTGCACATGTCGGTGGTTCCTCTTTGGGTCTCGGGCACTCTCTTGCTCTGTGCTCCCCACCACAGCGAACACATCGTTGGGGACGGTGACAGTTTAGCGAAGAGTGCCGAAACTGCTGACATCTGTGGCACTGGGCGGGGCCCTTCTTCCCCCGCCAGGCCTCTATTTTGATTCCAGGCATAAAAAGAAGTTCATTGATGTCATAGATTCCAGGAAGGGTGTTCTCCTGTCTTTTTATTAGTGCCATAAAAATGCACCCCGGTCTTCCAGATCGAGCCATTATTGGGCGCACGTACCCCGCCACGTGACCCTTTTCTGCCAGTTCCTGAGTTATTTCCTGAGGGTCAGTATCCGCTGGTAGTCCTCTTATTGCCACCTTCACACTACGTTCGGATGGCAAAGAGTAACAAAACCATGACAGTGTTACGGTTTGCTCCAATTCGGTTAAGTATTTTTGGATGACGCGGTATTCCGCTTTATCCTTGGGTGTAAAACGAACGCCTTTTCCATATGGGCGGGCATTCGGTGCGTGGCCTAGTTTTCCTTGGAGAGTTTTAAAGTGTTGCGTCCAATTGGGAAAGTGTTCTACGATTAAAGGGGGGTATCTCCCTTTTGGTTGGGTAGGCACTGATGTACCTACTTGTGTGATAGTCTGGTGGGGTTGTGGCGTGGTTCTCCCCGCTGTTGCTGCAGGTGCTGCTGGTGCTGCCGTAATTGCCGCAAATGAGCGGGGTGGGGAGGGCCCCGCCGGCACACACTGGCGCTTGGCCTCTTCCTCTTCATCCGTCTCTGCATCGCGTTTTCTGCGTAGCGGGGTGGGGCAGGGTGGTAGAAGGATGGGAGCCACCTCCGCCCGTTTCACCGCTGCCACATCTTCGGCAGTCATAGGTACGTCTGTTATACCTTCTCTTTCTAGGGCTGCTCGCTTGTCTTCCAAGTGTTTCGCCATCACTTGGACTAATTCGTCGTCTAGGACGTTGGCCTTGGCGAGACGCGCTACAATGATGTAGTTTTCTTCAAGATTGCTCCGAGGTGAGCGCTTGGGTGTAGGCGGGTTACACCGTAGCGTATCGCGGCGGTCATCGGTCACGCGTTCGAGACGCGCGGGTGGATCGCGACCGACAGCGAGCGGGTCACTGTATGCGCGTACAGCGGATGAATCGCTGTGGGCGGAGGAATCACGGCGAGATTCACTGCTCGCCGATGAGTCGCGCGATGTCGATGGTTGTGGTTCGCGCGCGGCGCGTCTTTCCATCGTACGACGGTGGATTCGTGGGTCCTTGGGAGGACTACGGTTTAGTGCCGCCCTCAGCGGAGTCAGTCCAAGTTGTGCCGCCTCTGTGGTCGGAGGTTCAAGTTGTGCCGCCTTTAAGTAAGGCTCATCAACTTGTACCGCCTTCCGAGACGTCGGCACAACTTGTACCGCCTTCGGCGAGGATGGTCTAATTAAGCCTGCCTTTGTGTGGTCTGGCGATTTTCTTAATTTGCGTGTATGCGCTGGTGGTGTGGTGGTAGTGGTGTTCTTTTTCAATAACGACGCACGGATTTCCGAAGTTTTGGGTTTGCGCGGTGTAACATGTTCCCATTCCGACATCTCTACCGTGTCAGATTTGGAACACGTACGCGCTCGGGCATCTGCTGGTTGGCTAGATGAGCTTAGTGGTATTTCACGGCGACTCTGCGAGGGGCCGGGGTGGTATTTTCAATCACAAAAAGTTTTTGAATCGGAGGGCACGCGCGACCGTAGTCGGCGACTGTAGAACAGCCGCCGAAACACTCCTGGTCGAAGGTTCTCCCCTCACACTGGTGTTTCCCAGCTACTTTCCTAATGAAAGCAGTGGGAAAACAGATGTATTAAAATTCGGTCCGAACGCGATACTTGTGTGGATACGTCTGACTACAAGGCACTCCGAAACGATCCTGGGCGTGTCGACGTTGCGGATGCGCTTTTATATCTCTCTGCGGGGGAAGGGAATAATCGAAGCCGGCAATCGGAATGTAACGGATAATCGAACACGTTACAGTATTATATGTAGTACTATTATATGTAGTAGAATGTATGTATTATTTACACTAATGTTGTTATGAAGCTTCCTTTGTTGAAGTATACCCTAAGAATAGTTTAGTTATGATAATTTAGAATCTAGTGTTTAGTTTTATTGATATCTCGTAATTAATTTATTATGCACTACCCAAGCTTTTTCTCTCAGCATCACAGAAGGTAAACTGTTAGAAAATGCTTAATAGCATTAAGTTACGCCTTTGCACCATTTTTGTGCAATAAAGTATTTAAATAAAAATAAATAAATTGCTTGATATCCTATGAAATAAAGCTATAACAATATACTTACTGAGAGTACAATCGTTTTGCTTTAGGTAGTGTGGCAGGGTCTTCTTTACAGCAATACTGTCTAGCACCTTTCATATAAATTTTTTCATATTCATTGAAGTTTAATGCCTGGAAAAAATGGTTGATATAAAGTCGGTTTACGGACGATAGTTTTATGTGATAATGTCATAAGAAAACAAGATCATGCTTCTCTATCGCTTGTTCTGTGCTCTCGCTTACACGTTCAGCTCAGGCGGAAAGTGACTATAAGTCATGTTTTTTCATGCATGTAGCCGGCGTTCTTAGATTAGTAAGCGCTATCACTTCAAAATATATTTTAAAGTGTGACCTTTTCAAAAATTAAACATGCAGATGGTCGGAAATGTATCCAGTTAGTTAATATAGCGTCTTGTGATTTTTTAGACCGTACAAGTAAAAAATAATACGAAAACCTCAATGGTCTAGACACATATTTATCAATTTCATAAATTTTACACAGGCTGTATTATCTGTTTACTAAATCTCTAGTTTTCTAAAACAGCAATGCAAAAATATAGCGACCGTAATACAGCGTAATATGTACTCAATAGTGTTTATACACTAGTTTTAAAGAAATAAATAAATACTTCGGTGTTTTGTAAATGTATCAACTCAGGTCTGAAGGTACTCCATTTTTCACCTAATTCTAAAAGGTTTCTTTATATTCTTTGATAACTTTTTACATACTCTTGTTTTAAATTATGATTTCTTTCAAACTTTCTTTCCTGTTGTTTAAACCTATTGACTGTTTTTTGTTTTGTTTCTCCACATAGATCAATTATTTCTTTTATACTTTCTTTTAGTAGAAATTGTACGATACAGCTTCGATTTTCGTCTCTTTTGGAACGAAGTTCCTTACGGCAGGCTTGGAGGGGATAGGGATTTTGCTGCGCGACCGAACTGAAAAAAATGTGATAGTAAAACCGTAAGAAAAATGCGTATATGCGTATATGCGTAAATAAAAACGTTAAATGAGACGTGCGCAGGCGCGACAGTCGCGTACACAAGCGAGTAGTGCCGTTTAGCCGAAGGAAGTTCGTTCCTACCTGGTGTCCCGCGACACCACATCATTTTTTTGTTGTGTTTTTTTTTGTTAATTCCTTCACATTGTTGTTTTTTCTGGGACGCATACTTCAAATTAAAGCTGTAGTGACTGTGAACTACCACAGGGCACCTCCCTGTGTTTTAGAACCCTTGCTTTTCCGATTTATATTAATGACCTCCGAGAGACTAAGAAATAATTGTTGTAAATTATTATTAATGACCTTCGAGAGACTATGAAATAATTCTTATAAATATTTCGAAAAGCAACTGACTGACTAATATTAATTACCAGTCCTTATTCTTAATTATTACGATAATTTCTTACAATTAATTATCTAAGTACAATCATTATGAGCTAAATAAACCTTTTATAATAAATAAGAAACAGTATCTCTTATGAGAATATCCAACGTTCATATCTGTAGACTAAAAACCATAGATTGTTTTAACATTCTGAATCAGTTGTAAAGGAAATTCACCAAATAGTGTAAATCGCGAAACTTCGTTATACTAATAAAGTAGTCTACATTTTTAATAGTGAAAGGTTGAAAACAAAATGAGAATGCGACGTTTAAGCGCCGTGTGAGTGCCAACTGAATTACACTGAAAATTAATGCGGCGCTTAAGTGTCGCACTGGGTGTGGAATGTGGCTGGGTTAATATTAACTGTACCTCAATATCTGTGTAAAACACTTCATCATCAGACTTTGAAATAGATTTCCTCAGCGCTCTGAAATTATCGTTAATAAATCGCCACTCTTTAGTGGTGTAGTACTGAATCAGTTTTTGACCATGACGGATACGCTTCTGTAGTTGCACCATGCTGAAATCAAATTTATCGTTTTAATTTGAAACAAATAGTAAAATATATAATTACATACGTGAGAAACAAAAGTAGGCCTAGAAATTGTAAGATATTTATGATAATAGCAACAACGGTCGATTATATCCCTTTCGCATCAACCTGTTAATTCCATTTCAGGAATAAATAAAACTATTCTTAATAGTTTTGAACCTTGTTTGGAATTCCATAAGTATTTCCTTATTAAAATGTTGCACAAATCAAAATCCAATACCATGGACAGCAATGCTTTTCTAATTGAAAGATTAGGCACCAAATAGCTTATATGTGCGTTGCTTTACGTGTAGTAGGGATATAATGCCACATGTTTAAAATTACTGGCTACCTTATTTACCAATTCAGAACACGATAGTGACAAGCACTAACGCTATTGCAGCAGGCATAAGAAAGGCGGTGGTAACAGACCCTGTATCTAATTTTAGTAGTCCTACATTCAGATTTTAACGCTTAAATATATTTTTTCATCATTTCAATCAGAACAAAGAAGACAACATTAAGTAGTTGTACGACACACCACGAGGGAATTTGAACATTGTTAACATTTTTGCCCTTTCTTCTTTCGAGAGGTGGATCCCGACTTTGATATTTTTATTAGTTTTGTTTTTATTATATATAGGGAAGCGCTTGACCACGATCTCGCCTGATGGTAAGCTACAATGCGGCCTAAGATGGAACGCGCTTCCCTAGAAGGGACCTGTTCACTCTTCTCTTGAAGATCCCCAGATTGTACTAGTCAAGGAACATAGACTCAGGAAGCTTGTTCCAGTCCCTTGCTGTTCGAATGAAGAATATCGAGTCGAACCGCTTTGTACGGGTACGTGGAACGTCCACCATATAGCGATGCATCCGTGTGCCTCGACGATCGATAGAAAAACGGGGATGGCGGAATATAGTCTTGCAATTCCGCAGCGCGCTCTCCAAAGTGTATTCGATAAAAAACCCGTAAACTAGTAACTAGTAGTAGAAGTAGAAGTAACTAGTAGAAATTGACTAAAGAGTGACGACTACCTCGAATTGATGAAAAAAATAACGATTGCATTATAATTAATTTTATCTTTATCCAACAGTTATAATGTTATACAGGTTGAGTGGGAAAAGATTGAACATATTGCAGAACATGATAGTTATGGTCATAATAAAACAATAAAAATATATGGTCGTAACAAAATACTATAAAGAGAATACTGCTCAGTGAAATTACTGTAGTAATATGTACAATATGGTGACCAAACGATGTAGTGTTGTCACCAGTTCGGTAAATCGCTATTTTAAGTAATGAAATAATTCCGTACTAAATATTATTACTGGAAAATTAGATCAAAATTTGAGTACCAATTTTATTTATATATTCGATATCAGAATCAAGTTTTGAACACCCTACTTCAGTATGTATAATATTTATATTAGACGTATAGTATTTTAAACACGATCATAAACCAAGCAACCCACTGAGCTAGGCCCAACAATCATTACTTTAATCGTAAGGTATTCTATGAACTACACAGGCTGACTGGTAAGTTATATTCAATACTTCTGGATAGTACTCGGTACTCGATTTTCGTTAAAATTAAATAATAAAATTAAGGGCTTAATTTTTGACTAATATTTCTCAAAAATAAGTGAAATTTGGATATTATAGTCTCCTAAGCACGCCGATCGATCAACATCAAGGACACGCCACCACCACTCCCCGCTCTCAACCTCACTACCTGCGCAACACGTGCGTCCTGTAAGGATGGCGGCCTGTTAGTCCTTTTTAAAAAAAAAACACTTTAATTCGGCTGAAACTAATGTATATTCACACTGCTTGATATTTACAAAGTTATGTGTTAACCGGACAAAATCTGGAGGAAGACTGTGGAAATTAACATAAAAATCAGTTTTATTGAAGTGACATAATGCTTGCATATGCGTTTACTTCATATAAGGTTTGCTCATAACATCTCCCCCCTTAAGACTGAGCTTGATTATTTTTTTTTTAATAAAGCGAAGGATAATATAAGAAATCAGAGTGAGTTAAAATAACAATATGTAAAAAGATAAAACTCAGTGAATCAATAATTAGTCAATTTAAAAATAGCTATTTGCTATATAATTCAAATTAATACATTAAGTTATAATAAACAAATGTTTTCTAAAATTCAGTGAATCAAAAGTTAATCAATCTAAGAATAGCTATTTGCTATATAAATTCAAATTAATACAATAACTTATAATAAATGTCTCCATGTATAAAAGTAGAAGTCGATATCGTTTAATCTTAAAACAAAATTCTTTTCTAGAATTTATAAAAAATATAAAACTTAGTAGTATTTGAAAATAAAATAGAAAGAAATGTATAAAGAATGTAAAAGAGACGTTAATACATTACTTACTTTTCTAATAGTTGGTAAAATTATGATTACAATAAAATGAAATGTATAAAGTACAAAAGAGATGTAAAATATTATTCACCTTTTATGATAGTTGGTTAACCTATAAAGTACATAAAATAGATGTAAAACATTATTCACCTTTTATGATAGTTGGTTAACCTATAAAGTACATAAAATAGATGTAAAACATTATTCGCTTTTTCTAATGGTTGGTTAAGTTACGGTTAGATTTGCCTAAGTTTCTATATAGGACTTTATTCGAATTTTTATTAAATTCTATTTCTGCTGGGAGACTCTTAACAGGTCTCTGGTCGCATTCTGATTCATTAGAAATATCACTTAGCTCGATGGACGTATTCATAGTCCTGTCGTTGACTGTTCTATGCGAGTTATGACATTAATTATAGATTTGAATACAACATGAGGTGCTAGTAGACTTACAGAAACATTTTTTATAAATGTTATACAAAATATATAAAATAATTACAGTTAATATAAAATAAGTCATACCAGAATAATAGTGACCATATTTTATGATATGTGATTGATTAGACGCTTGGTTTATTTGGTCTTCTAAATGGTCTAACTTATGAGATGCAAATTTTAATGATTCTAAATCGATATTTGATAAAGTTATCGGAGATAAAGACTGATATGTCTCATTTACTAGATTATACTTACAACAATCATCTTCGATAATATTAAAATTAAGTAATAATTGAGCTGGTAAAATAGTCTTATAATTAGTAGAAGGAACAAATTGCAAAGTTTGAAAATAGGCAATACAATTTTTCTCTAATGATAAAATACCAGTGCCTTGCAAAGTAAAATCACTTATCTTATCGTCACATTTCAAAGTCAATTTGTTAGGCTTAGATTGAACAAAAATATATCTACCATCATTAAGTTTTTGCCATACGTTAATATTACCATAAATGACATTAGAATTACAAACTTCAGGAAGTGATAGAGTAACTTCAGTTAATAACTTAGTTTCACAAATAGGATTATTAATTGTAGACGATATCGAAGCCATGGGACATACCATGTATTCGTCATTAACACGCTTACAATCACTTATGCTATCTAATAAAGCGTAGTTCAATCTGTCATCCGTTACGGCTAAATACAATTTAGAAGGGTATATTAACACATAAGTTTTATAATTATTTGTTTCATGAGGTAAAGTCAAGTTCTTATAAAGACTAAATTTAACAGGATTTATTAAAGGAATTTGAATAACAAATACAATTTTTTCTTTATAATAATAAGATGTTAATTTCGCTAAGTCAATAATCGTGTGTATATTTTTTAAGGAAAGCGAAATAGGGAACTCAGAAGTTCGTTTCATTTTAATATTGTTAGATAACACATTATATAATTTAGTAGGTGTAATGACATAAGGGTGTAAAATATTTGCTTTTGCGAATAAAATTGAATTTAAAGTTGTATCTAGAATATTAGAAATTGATAATAAAGAACCTTCAATAATATTAAAAATAGAGTTAAATTTTTCTAAGTTCATTAATTCTATATTTGTCTTTGTACTGTTTAAAAATATGAAATTTAATTTTTCTATCTGGTTATTTAATTTAATTTCATTATTATTTAATTTTTCAATAGAAGTATTAAAATTATTAATCGTAGATTGGACAATATGGATGTTGTCTTTCATAAGGGAATAAATTTCATTTTCATTCTGCTGACACGACGAAATTGCTTCGTCATATTTTCGTGCATCATCTGCATCTAAAGTGCCAAAAAAGAATTTAAGGATTTCACCTCCAAATTCAAGAGCTCGTTTTGTTCTTTGATCAAAAATAAGGTGAGACATAGATTGGTACTTTAGTTCATTTGAATTTATTAATATTTCTAGAGGATTCAAAACGTCGTTACAATCAATTTTGAAATTAACTAAGTTTAATCTTTGTGCTTTATTGCATAGAAATAAAATATTTTGGATTGAAGTTTTGATTTTTTTCATGTAAGGAAAAATAGGCAAAATATCGATGTGGGTTACTACATTCCAGTTGTCATTTTGAAAGTACACAACAGAAGTAGGGTCGAAGTAAATACCTGGGCTATTTGTTACTAATTCAATCGGATTCGAAACGCAAGGATCGATTACATACCTGGAACAAATTATATATTAGATCCACCTTCTTGTTTATTCATAGTACGAGACGCGAATGCAATAGGTTTGTCTTTACCGATTTTACCTTGTGATAAAATAGCACCAACGGCATAATTTGAAGCGTCAGTTGTAACAATAAAGGGTTGCGAAAAATCTGGGTATTGTAACAAGGGAGCAGAAATAAGTTTTTGCTTTAAAGTGTTAAAAGATTGTTCCTGTTCAATTGACCAATGAAAATTTACATCCTTTTTTAATAACGAAGTTAGAGGCTTAGTTATATGAGAGAAATTTTCTATAAAACGACGATAGTAACCAGTTAACCCAAGGAAAGATTTGACATCTTTTGGAGTTTTCGGTGTAGGAAATTCGGAAATAGCCTTGACCTTGTCAGGGTTAGGCGAAACACCTTTATCTGTAATAACATGCCCAAGATACGCAACTTCACGTCGCAAAAACTCACATTTGTCGGGCTGGAGTTTAAGATTTGCCTCTCTAAGTTTAGAAAATACAGATTCTAGCTTTATTATGTGAGATTCAAGATCGTGAGAGTAGATAATGCAATCGTCTAAAGAGATATAACAGTCTAAACCTTGTAGACCAGTAAGCACTAAATTCATCATTCTTTGAAAGGTACTAGGGGCATTTTTTAACCCAAATGGCATGCGCAAAAATTCAAATTGTCCAGAAATACCATTAGTAGAAACACTGAATGCGGTTTTCTCAATATCTTTAGGATTTAATAATAATTGGTGAAAACCAGATGCTAAATCTAGCGTGCTAAAATATTTCGAATGACCTAATTGGTCCAAAATATCCGTTATAAGTGGAAGAGGATAAACTTCAGAGAGAGTAACGTCATTTAAACGACGATAATCAATAACGATACGCCATTTTTGTTTACCGGAAGCATCACGCTTCTTTGGTACTACCCAAACGGGAGCACACCAAGGTGACGTAGAAGGTCTGATTATATTTTCATCAAGCATTTTTCTAATTTGCTTTTCTACTTCATCTTTATGAACTTCAGGGAAACGGTATGATTTTACGTGAATCGGGGGCGCATCCCCAGTATTAATAGAATGTTTAATAACATCTGTATGTGTCAAAAATTCTCCGTCGAGATGAAATATGTCTGTATAGTTAGAAATACAATTAATTAATAACTTTTTCTCTTGAGGATTTAAATGAGATATTCTAATTTGATCTAAAACCTTTTGAGATCTATTTATATTTAGAGAATTTAATTGATGAATAAGTTCTTGTTGAGAATCATCTAACTTTGAAGTTAGTAAATCGAACGGGGTTAACTGTACCTGAAAATTATCAACTTCGATTTCAGATTCGGTGGTATTTAGAACTGTAACATTATGTTTGATTTTAAACTTACAATAGCGTTAGCTAAAAATACACCTTCACAAATTTTCTGATCTAGTACTAGAGCTTCGCGTTTATTTACGAAATCACGTAGATTACTGACTGGACATTCGATTACCATTTCTGATCTCGCAGGTATAACGTATGATGATTTACTAAAACATATAGGTATTAAGTAACCTTCTAAGTTTAATGAATTATTAGTATATTGTATGTTGATTTTAAAATGTTGTATAAAGTCACTACCAATTATACCATCATAATTTAATTGAATAGCATCGTCAATAGCGTGAAACACAAAATCAAAAGCAATTTTACGTGTAGATGAGATTTGATATTCGAAATTAAGTTTAATAGAACCGAGTGATTCACACGTTGAGTCGTTATCACTTAATCCCTTAAGTGTAATGATATTATTTTTAAGTACTGGACCTTTTAATAAACTTGAGAGTTTCACGATTGAAACTGAGGAACCAGTATCAATTAATAAACATAGAGGCTTATCATTCATATTGGTTTTTAGATAAACATGAGGAAGAGAAACTTTGTTATTTACGTTATTTATAGAATACGTTTTATTATAAGAGCAATCCCTTGAAAAAGAACTCGATTTTTCACGAGATAAAGGGTTGCGTTGCGAAAGGTTCGAGAACCTTAATGATTTCTTAAGAGTGACGTCAGAGACATTAACATAATTATTTGACTTAGAATACTCTGTATTTTCATTAACCTGTGCAGGAAATAATTTAGAAACACAAGGTTGAGAAATCTCTGATCGTCCATTACGCTGTGTAGAAAATAACTTAGGAACACAGCTATTATGAGTCATTGTCTTTACCTTAGCCTGTGCGGAAAATAATTTAGGAACACAGGATTGAAGCCTATTAAAATTAGAGTTTATAGAATAAACAGAAGGTACATCTTGTGCAACCGTGAATTGACCACAAGAATGTCCTTTAGACCCCTTTAAGGACTCATTAGATTTAGGCTTTTTGCCGTAGTTTTTTGTTGTCTTAGAACTATTCGTGTCGTTACAAATTGCAAAAGGTTTCGGTAGACACGGCACCGAAACCGAATTTAGTTTAAATTATCTTCGTTAGAGATAACGTGTATATTAGAATTGTTATTGGTAACGTTATGATTAGACGAATTGCTCGTCGGCGACCGTGAACTTGAAGGTATCACGTTGCGTGGCAGATCGCGGTGCATATAATTATTGTTTTTATATTTAAGCTTCCGACAATCGCCTATTAAATGACCACGATTTTTACAATACGCGCATATTTGATTCGAGGCGTAATTATTTTTATTTGTAGAATTATTAGAGTAATTATTACGATGATTTAAATTCGAATTTACGTGGTAAGAGTTTGTAAAAGAATGTTTAGATTTATTTTTGAAACAATCGGAAGAGCTATGGCCAAACTTTCGACATATTGAACATTGTTTAGAGGAAGAAGAAGGTCGTTGAGATAGTTTAGATAGCTTAAACAGTTTTTCTTCTTCAATGGCATGAGTGATCGCTTCGGAAAGTCCTTTAGGATTCCGGCAGCGCACAATGTGTGAGAAGTTTGAGTTCATACCTAATAAAAATGTATTTAAAGCCAAATCTTCCATGGCAGCAAGTCTGCCCATAAGTTCCTTTTCATTTTCACAACTGTAATGAATATCGGACTGAAGCCGCGTAAGGCAGGATTCAATCCTTAAAGAATATTGTGTCACATCTTCGTTGGGTAATTGCTTGCAGTTTTGTAAATCTACTAAAAGGTGTGTTGAATGCTTTTTTTCTCCAAAAGTTACCTTTAAAAACTGTTTGATTTCAAGCCAATTATCGAATTTTTTCAAACAACAAGCTAACTGAGCCTTGCCCTCAAGTTGTGACACGATATATTTGACTAAAAAGTTCTGTTGGTCTGTACTCGCTAAAGAAATTGCACTTTCGCAATTGGTTAAAAACGCGGGAAGGGATTCCCGATCCCCGTTATATGGTTTAATGAATTTGGTAAGAACAGAGAGTGTAATTTTATCACTCATGTTTAATTTTTTCCTTTGAGATAATGGTTTCGATAGAGAACTGTCTGAGTCGGTATTAGTATCGATTTCAGTAGTCTGTTCTTTTTTATTAAATTTAAACATCAATAATTGTAGATTAAAAAGCTGTACAGAACATCAGAAAAATACACACAAAAACGTAAATAGAAAAATTATAGAAAATGTAAATTAATATCATATAAGTTAGCAATAAGATTGTATAAGTAGTAAATTATTTATATGACTTTAAAAGTTATTTAAAAACTCTGAAATAATGTTCTAATAAAAGTTCTGAATCTAGAAATATAAAATCTTGAAAAATAAAATCTTGATGTTTAAATGAAAATTCACTTTACACTTTAAATTGGAAAAAATAAAACTCACAGAAAAATAATCACGAACCGCAGGAACATCTTAACCTTGAAGGTATTGTGCATGGCAACGAAGAATGCAGAGCGCAGCGAATGTCCCTGGCGACAGCTTCGAGTAACCGGCACGGCGACTCACGGAGTCGTATTGCAGTTCCGTCGAAGTCACGTTGAAATGCCTTTCGTTTTATAGGTTCGGTGATGATGACGAGTCTTCTTGTCCGTCGATGATGAATTAAGCAGTACGAGGTGATGCGGGCTCACGCTATAGAGCGGAGACTTACACGTCGATCAAAGTTGACAGCGCGAAGTAGGTGATGTGGTGATGTAGCGCGGGCTTGGCTGATGATGCTCAAGACTTACTCGTCGACCACATGGTGCAGTAGCGCGGGCTTAGGCATACGGTGCCAAGGCTTACCGTCGGCGAACTAGCACGTAGCTAAAGACTAAAGTCACAGGGCCACAAAATGGTTGTCAGGCGGAATTCGAAAATCGCGACGCCTAACACCTAAATTATCCTGGGAATTCGGAATCCAGGATATACCACTTCTGACACCAAAATTGTAAGGATGGCGGCCTGTTAGTCCTTTTTAAAAAAAAACACTTTAATTCGGCTGAAACTAATGTATATTCACACTGCTTGATATTTACAAAGTTATGTGTTAACCGGACAAAATCTGGAGGAAGACTGTGGAAATTAACATAAAAATCAGTTTTATTGAAGTGACATAATGCTTGCATATGCGTTTACTTCATATAAGGTTTGCTCATAACAGTCCGCGCGGTATCCAAGTTTGACGCAGGTAAATATAGAATGATTCTCGGTGTGTTTACTAAGTTTACTAAGAAGTATTTTAATATTTATTTTTAATTTTATTTTTCTCATCATATATGGTCGCCAACTATCACGTCCTTTAATATTGAAGGTAACTCACCAGTCAGTCTGTATAACATTAGTTCTCTGTCTTGGTCTTTTATTTTACGTACGATACGTTCAGAGGCCCAATTACAGAATACCTAGTACTACCGTTCAGAAGATTCACTCCCTTAAAATGCCAGGTTTAGGTATAAAAATATACCTAAACATGTCAGAGTTACCCGCCTGCAAGCAAAATTGAAATTTATAACCGCGCGCGAACCATGAATTTTCTTTGCACGCCCTAGTTTTATGTCCGAGCTGCAAACGTCGGCACAGGGTTGTCACTTGACACATTTTTGCACCTAGCTGATGTTAGTATACGCGAGCGTGACCTAATCGCGACTGTCGTGAGAGCCAAGTGACAGCTCAGTACCAAACGCCACCTGGGCGGTGCGTACAAATGTCAGCCTTACAGCCGATATACGTGTAATTGAAATTTGAAACGACTATGCAAACAAAAAGCTGTCCACAAAAATAAATTTAGTTTTGTTCTAAGCAAAATCAAAGCGGCTAAAAATAGTAATACATTAAAAAATACTTACAATGGCTTCTTTAGCATCAGTATCATTAAAAAATCAATAATGTACGCGGGCAGCATTTGTTTCAGAAATACGAAAATTTCATACTCGAGCAGAGTGCTCACTATTCTTCCCCTGGGATACCAGAAGCATAGCAAGTGTGGATATTCCTTTATGTGTTGATTAACTGAAATAAATAGATCTTTTTAACACAAAATAAACCGACAAAAAATTTATTTATTTATTTATTTATATTTATGCACAGACAAAAAGTACATAGGTTTAACTTAACGCCTAATGGCATTCTATACTAGCCAACCTCACGTATTAAGAAAATAATTAAAAGAGGCGGTGCATCTTAACTCTATTCATATAACTTAAACTTATTATGAAAAGACAAAATTAATACAAAGTAATAAATAATTTACAATATAAATATATAAATACACGTTATAATAATACATATTACTAAATTATACCATACTTAATTACATACATATATACATAAACATTCATATACATACATACAATCATAAATATATATATAAATACTTATTATACATACATACAAATAATAAATAATTTATGAGCACAAAACGATCTAAACACTGTAACTAAATTGACGTCACTATTTTTATGTATTGAAATATAATTTTAATTGTCTTTTAAATGATAGTTTTGAAGGGGATTTTCTGATGTGTGTAGGAAGTACATTCCACAAACGAATTGCTCGGTGGAAAAAGGATTGAGAAAAAAACTCTGTGTGGCAAAACGGAATGTGTAGAGATAAGTTCTCGTCGGACCTCAGATTACGGTTATGTGTGTCTCTCTGCCAATCAAAAAGAGTCTTAAGGTATCCAGGTACAGCCGGATCGTACAATATAGAAAACAGAGTGCATAGCATTCTAGAATCTCTACGCTGCCGTATAGGCAACCACTTAAGAGAAGAGCGATATTGGGAAACATGATCAAACTTGCGTAGTCCGTAAATAAATCGAATGCAATTATTAAGAAGTCTATCCAGTTTGTCGAGAAGAATTTGATTTAGATCAGAGAAACACACATCAGCGTAATCAATTATCCGTAGTACCAAGGCCTGAACTAATGTGATTTTTGTAGAAATAGGCAAAAAATTCTTGAGTCTATACAGAGTTCTCAATGCGTGGTTAACTTTCTGACACACTGCCGTAATATGTGGGACCCACGTCAGTGCACTATCTATAATTAAACCCAGGTCCTTGACTTGCGAGCTAAAAGGTATAAGTGTATTATTAAAAATTATAGGTGGTAATACATTAAGATCAACTTGCGCAATCCGGCGAGCGCTACCTATTAAAATAGCCTGACATTTGGACGTATTGACAGTTATACCAAAATCACGAGACCAAGTTAAAATATGCTGTAAGTCCTCATTTATTCTATTTACCGCATCAGTAAGATCAGATATACTAGCACTAGCGTACAGTTGCAAATCGTCTGCATACAGGTGGTAAGGGCAATTCAAGGAAATTGTGACTGCATTAATAAATATTGAAAATAAAAAAGGAGAGAGTATACCGCCTTGAGGTACACCAGCTGACAGATCGCACCAGTCGGAAAGGCTTCCAGTGCGCACTATGCGCTTTATGTGTCGTACATTAAAATCAGTGACTGAAAATCAATTATCCCTGCTTTAATAACTTTTAGGTGGATTTGAAAAAAATAATGGATCCTCCCCCGGGGTATAATTCAAATAAAAAAAGAAATATTAAAAACGGACCACTCTTTAAACAGTTATGTGAGATTTAACACAAAAATATACACGTTGAACTGTAAATGGAGAAAAAAAACATTGGAAATATAACAAGAATGGTCAAAATCAGATCACTATAAAAAAGTGTGGGAGGTCATAAATTAAAATCAGTGAATATACAATCAATCGTCCCTTGTTTACATATACTTTGAATTAAACGCATCGGTTATTCCGCGCAGACAGAATCTCACATTCTAACCCTCTCACATAGAAAATTTATAGCAAAGACCGTATAGCATACATATCATAACTAGTGATGAAAATTGCCGGCAATATTCTAAAAGTTGCCAAAATTGCCACGAACATTTCTAAACTTGCTAAAAAGTTAAACTTTTTTATAAGAATTAACAATGTTATAAAAAAATCTCGTTCTCTATTTACACTTTTCTTGCCAATATTACCGGTAGGTTTAGAAACATGCGTGGCAGTTTTGGCAACATTGGGTAATTTTCTATATTATATTAAATTTATAGGATAATTTATAGGATATTGCCGGTAATTTTCATTAATTAAATAAAATGTTATACAACAAAATCAAATTAAGTACAAAGTTACTCTTACATTATGTTTTTACAATTCCTCATTTTTCCATAAACTTATAATGCTTAACACGACCTTGACCATTGATTAGTTAATCTGCAGGCATTTCATTACCAGGTAAATAACTGATCTCTATCTTTCCACTTTTAATTGTCTCTGGTACAAAATGATGTTTAACATCAATGTGTTTTGATCTATTGTGACATTGGTGGTTTGTGGTCATCTTAAATGCACTTTGATTATCACAATAATTTAATTTAAATGCTAGAAAACATATAGTTAGCTTATACAATAGCTCTCTTAGATATATAGCTTCCCTATAAGCGCTACATATTCAGCCCCAGCACTTAATAGGCTCAGCCTCAGTACTTAATTTTCCCATGTTGGTCCCGGGCTCCGTTAAAGAACAGGCCAACTGCCGTTCTACCAGGCATGTCGCCAGGTATGTGCCAGGCATGCCGTTTTACCGCAATAGTGCTTGTCATTGTCGTGTTCCGGTTTGGAGGGTAAGGTAAACTTATGCATCTTGTATTTGACCTCGCCACAAGATAGCAACTTACCACTAGCACCTTTAGTGTCTATAGGCGATGGTAAAATCATCAGTCTGGCGATTTACACTATTTTTTTTACTTTTTATATCCTGTTTTTTCCTTCCCCTATTAACATTTCCATTAATATTTACCAATTTTAATCAAAAGAGTAAAAAAACATAAAAATGGACTTGGCTTTTCTGGTATAAGACGAATAATATTTCATCGGTCTGGTGATCTGTACAAATTATAATTCATTAATCGATAATCGAACCCGGAACCTCATGTGGTCAACCCCGAAGCTGTAAAACTAGTCCACAGAGACGATCTATCTATCTATCTATCTAGCGATCTAGTAATAAAAGTTTGTAATATAATAGTTACATGTATCTACGAGTTGTTTCCAAGTCTTCTGGTTCATTCCTGACTGCGTAATATTGCATATTCTTACTTGCTTTAATCTGAAAAAAATATTGAAATCTTTTTATCTATTACTAGCTAAACTGGCGTAAGTAAAGACTCCTACGCGCTATGTCGCTGGCACAGCTTTAGAACAGATTTAAAATCTTTAAATATTTCAGTGCTAGGAACTGTTTCTGTGGTAAAATATTAAATCATGACTTTGTAATTTTCCTCGCTATTTATCCACTTCTTTAGATTTTAACAAATATTTCTCTCTGCCGTTCTCGACTTTTTCTCTGAAGTTTAAGGTAATCGAATGTAGAAGTGCATGAAAAATCTCCTGGTAAACTGCCTGCTTTATGCAAATGATGATGTAGTTAAGCTCAACTCCACCTGAGCTTCAAACCTGAGCTTTACAGTTTTTTTAAATTATTACTGGATCGTAAACGTTGCAACGCAGTGCAAAGAAAACTGAAGTTCTAGTATTTGAAAAAAAAGCAACTAAAACGAATGTAAGAGTTGTGGTCGATGGTGTAGTACTGGAACAAGTGGATGAGATTGTATATCTTGAATGTACTTTAGTACTGAATGTTGAGGAAACTAGATAAGTCCGTGATATTATATGGCACTCGGTTCTCTCTTTCTACACCTGGCGTGGAGGAATCTGGCGTGAAGATATGTGTATGTGCGTTTCCGAATTTCATGCTCAGGAACATATTTGGTAATTCATTTTTATATTTGAATACGAAGAAAACTAAAGTTCTAGTATTTGAAAGACAAGCAACCAGAACGGATGTAAGAGATTATGTATCTTGAATGTACTTTAGCACTGAATGTAGAGGAAACTAGACAAGTCCGTGATATAATATGGCATCTCGGTTCTCTCTTTCTACACCTGGCGTGGAGGGATCTGGCGTGAAGATATATGTATGTGCGTTTCCGAATTTCATGCTCAGAAACATATATGGTGATTCATTTTTATATTTGAATGCGAAGAAAACTAAAGTTCTAGTATTTGAAAGACAAATAACCAGAACGGATGTAAGAGATATGGTCGATGATGTAAAGCTGGAACAAGTAGATGAGTTTGTATATCTTAAATGTGCTTTTAACAGGGATGGAAGGTACACCGCTGATGTTGAAAGAAGATTGTGTGCAAGGAGGGTTATGGAGATTACTTAATAACACAATTTTCAGTCAGTGTGCCCGTTTGCCCTGCATATTTAAGTACTTATCCCAACGCTTTTGTATGAAAGTGAAAATAATTCGTTTTTATGTCCCAAACGTTAGCCTTCAACGTAGATATCGATATGACAGAAAAAATTATCAAAAGTTATTAATAATACCTTTATTTAGTGAAAATAAAAAAGTAACACTTGGCTTTGCAGTTTGTTATTAATAAAAAACAAATTAGACTTTGACTAAAAACTTCTTTTATTCATTGAAAAAGATTTGCAATAAAAAGACATCCGGTTATACTTTTCTAACATTTCTGAAAGAGTTTTTAATGTAAATCTGTATTAATTTTATTAAGCCAGATAAGCGGTCAGGGGTTTTTTCTTCTTACAAAGAAAGGAAAATTAAGTATCTTTTAATTACTTTTTATCTAATGTTCTTCTGCAAGATATTGATTTTTTTCTAGAATAAACTTAATTTCGCATTTTCTGCTTAGAAATTTTTCAAAAGGTCACCATATTGTATTTTGGAGTCTTTAGTGATTATAGTTACTATGTAGTTTAGGCACTCCAACATCTAGACTTTGCAGAAGCTCCAAGCATTTTTAAAGAAAACTGGTTGATTTATTTAATTTTGAAATATTTGCAATAGGCTTACGGGAAATTTTATAAAGGACGAATTCTATTAGAATATTTATTAGATATTGCCAAAAAAATGAAAAATTACGTGATTATTTTCTTATAAATAAAACGTTCTCGGCCTCCTAAAAGGTCAAGATTTTAGACTTACGTTGTACACATATTTTACTAATTTTTAAAATAGTAAAATTGCAGTTCTAAAAATCCGGATTATATTCATTAAAGAAACACAATGAAATACACTCACTAACTTATAATGAGCCGTACGTTCAAAGGTTTCTATATATTCCCGGTGTCACGTTTAACTGCATCTGTCACCCGGCAACCATTGAAAGTTGTGATGACTGTAACTTCTGAATTACAAAACTGACCTTGAATTTTTTAAGAGACAATCATTATAGTATCTCCTTTCAAATAAAAAAAAATAATAAAAGGTTTCTGATTACAGGTTAATGAATTAAAGCTAAATATGCGGTTTGTCTTTCATCCCCTATCCCAGGAGAACAGTGCTAAATTTTGGGATAAAAATATCCTATATGTTTCTCCAGAATCTCAGCCAAATTTCATTATTTTCTATCTAGTAGTTTTTGCGTGATTGATGCATAAATTAACAGACAGACAGACAGATAAAAATTCTAAAAATTAGTTTTTCCCTTCTGTTATAGACGTAATAAGCGCTTCAATTATTATTTTCCAAAAAACTTTCATGTACAGAAATTATTATTCTACTCTTTTATTATATGTATAGATTACAATTCAAATCTTTGGTGTTATAGGTGATTTCTCCATCAGGAAAGTCATCTTTTTATTATATGTTGTAAAACTCTCAGAAAAATGTTAAATGTGTTAATTGTCAAAATCTAATTATGTAGGTAGGTAGTTTTACCCATGACATAGCTGTACAATATAAGTGAATAAAACTTACTTATCTTGTGCCGTTGTGTACGCCAGCAGAATACATCCATTGACAGCTAAGTCTACTGGTATAACGTCTGGCATACTGTCATTTGTATTCAGAATTGTTCGCAGAACACCTAAAAATATATTTTATGGCTTCAGGCGTTATTCTGAAAATCCCTAACTTAATTAAGGAAATTATTCCGATTTAAGTGATCTCTGAAAATCAGTTTGTTATTTTCCGCGAACTCATGGGACTTTCGCAGGGCTATTGAAATGGGTGAGGCACAGGTTTTGTATTTGAGCTTTTTAGTTTAGGATATGATCGTGAAATCAGAAATCAGAAATCGGAAATCGAAAATCGGAAATCGGAAATCGGAAATCGGAAATCGGAAATCGGAAATCGGAAATCGGAAATCGGAAATCGGAAATCGGAAATCGGAAATCGGAAATCGGAAATCGGAAATCGGAAATCGGAAATCGGAAATCGAAAATCGAAAATCGAAAATCGAAAATCGAAAATCGAAAATCGAAAATCGAAAATCGAAAATCGAAAATCGAAAATCGAAAATCGAAAATCGAAAATCGAAAATCGAAAATCGAAAATCGAAAATCGAAAATCGAAAATCGAAAATCGAAAATCGAAAATCGAAAATCGAAAATCGAAAATCGAAAATCGAAAATCGAAAATCGAAAATCGAAAATCGAAAATCGAAAATCGAAAATCGAAAATCGAAAATCGAAAATCGAAAATCGAAAATCGAAAATCGAAAATCGAAAATCGAAAATCGAAAATCGAAAATCGAAAATCGAAAATCGAAAATCGAAAATCGACAATCGACAATCGACAATCGAAAATCGACAATCGAAAATCGAAAATCGGAAATCGGAAATCGGAAATCGGAAATCGGAAATCGGAAATCGGAAATCGGAAATCGGAAATCGGAAATCGGAAATCGGAAATCGGAAATCGAAAATCGAAAAACGAAAATCGAAAATCGAAAATCGAAAATCGACAATCGACCATCGACAATCGAAAATCGACAATCGAAAATCGAAAATCGGAAATCGGAAATCGGAAATCGGAAATCGGAAATCGGAAATCGGAAATCGGAAATCGGAAATCGGAAATCGGAAATCGGAAATCGGAAATCGGAAATCGGAAATCGGAAATCGGAAATCGGAAATCGGAAATCGGAAATCGGAAATCGGAAATCGGAAATCGGAAATCGGAAATCGGAAATCGGAAATCGGAAATCGGAAATCGGAAATCGAAAATCGAAAATCGAAAATCGAAAATCGAAAATCGAAAATCGAAAATCGAAAATCGAAAATCGAAAATCGAAAATCGAAAATCGAAAATCGAAAATCGAAAATCGAAAATCGAAAATCGAAAATCGAAAATCGAAAATCGAAAATCGAAAATCGAAAATCGAAAATCGAAAATCGAAAATCGAAAATCGAAAATCGAAAATCGAAAATCGAAAATCGAAAATCGAAAATCGAAAATCGACAATCGAAAATCGAAAATCGAAAATCGAAAATCGAAAATCGAAAATCGAAAATCGAAAATCGACAATCGACAATCGACAATCGACAATCGAAAATCGACAATCGAAAATCGAAAATCGAAAATCGAAAATCGAAAATCGAAAATCGAAAATCTAAAATCGAAAATCGAAAATCGAAAATCGGAAATCGGAAATCGGAAATCAGAAGTGAAGAATTTAATAAAACTTTTTACAAGTTATTTTGATGCGTCAACATTATATTTAAACTACTAAGGAATAGAAAACGCGGCCATAGTAAATTATAACGCATATATTATGTGTATATCTTGCGTTAAATATCTATGTTAAATCTTTTTTTTATTCTTCTAATCAAGAGAGTCATCTGTGTATTTGCTATCTTATGATATAAAAAATGATTACCTTTAGATAAACCAACTAACACGCCTGTTACTCCGTTCAAGTTGTCTACCCATCCTGGTATTGGCTCCTGAAATGCTGCTGTCACTATTGGAGAAAATATATTATGATTAGTTCTATTGGATTATCTGGTCTCGATGTTATAGTAGAGTTATGTTCTCACAATATGTGGTTAAGCAAAGATGGAGGATTCCTAAGTAGGGTAATAATTTTTGTTGCAGAATGTTCAGTAGCTATTTTTATGAAATCAGTGACTTTCTTTTTGCAATTAATGGGGCTCAGATTTATGATTCTTGACAAACACAAATATTGGTGTCGTGAGCATTGCTTGTATTTATGGAGTTGGGTTATTAAATATATTTCTTTATTTGATTTTTAATTTTGTGTAGTAGTGTCGTTGACTTGCACATAACCCATATTGCAAGCGAATAATGACTTTTTTTAATTTTAGAGCTGGGTGTGTTTGGGTATATGTGTTATTTGATCAGCTATATTTATTTATCTATTTAAATTAATCGCCAAATGATTCCAAATTATAGTTTCATTCATAAAGAAATCGTACTATCGTTCATTCATAATATCAATAGGATATCAACAGGAAAAAATCTGCTATTGATTACTTCTTATACCAATCTCTAATAATAGTTGTGATTTATTAAAAACTGAACCCTAAATTAAGTAAGAAAAAAACATAAATATTCTCGCGGACTGTTCTACCCACACGCGGTCGTAATTACTTGTTAATCTGCTCATTAAGGCATTGAAAATATAAAGATTTTGTTCAAATCTTCCTTCATCCAATTAACCACACATTGGTTTTTTCGTAAACAAAGATTTAATTGTTTCTATCACCATTGAAGAACGAAATTATTCTTTAATTTATTTTGGTGTTCGTTCGATTATTTAAACAGTGATGATTAGAGTTAATGGAGTCGTCGTAAAATATTTAAGCTTAAAAAGTTAAATTTTGTTAGAGTCAAGTGTCCCTCCCCCCTGCAGACTAAACGGTTTATTTTTGGAGGTGGAAAAAAATCATAGTGGAGGTAGTAGTAAATATAATGAAGTAAAATTAAGAGTATAATGAAGTAAATAAAAGGAAAACTACCACGGCTTAGAAGGCTTTAAAAGTTTTTGAGTACGTACATTTCTTTTCTCTAAGTACATTTTATAAGTTGGTCTATTATTCGACCAACTTATAAAATGTACTTAGAGAGCCTTTATAGGTGGTGAACTGTGGTACGAAAACATATATGTCATTGACGTTGTATAGCTTAAACGTTCGTAGTATGAAACTATAAGCACCCTGTTCTTAGTCCGCTTTATTGTGATGGGTAACTTCGGAACCCTTCATTGCGCGTGGCCTATAACGCACTTTACGAATTTATTCTTTTTCTATCAGGAGACCCGTTATTTGAGACTTCGTTGGCGTGAAACATAATTACTACTTTCTTCTGTTCAATCGGGTAAAAAAGTGGCCCATGTCGTTCCTGGATAGTGTCACTTTCTAATTGCTAAATTTATTTAAAAACGTGTATTCGTTTCGTTTCGTAACATCCGCGTTATTGTGATGGACAACTTTGGAACCTTTCATTGCGCGTGGCCCAAAACACATTTTACGAATTTATTCTCTTTCTATCAGGAGAGCCGTTTTTTGAGACTTCGTTGACGTGACACACAATTACTATTTTCTTCTGTTCAATTGGATAAAAAGTAGCCAATGTCGTTCCTGGATAGTGTTTCTTTCTAATGGCTAAATTTATTTAAAGGTGTGTATACGTTTCGTAACGAAAACTTCATGCTTTCAAGTTTTTTCCAGAGAAATATCGTAATAATGTGAGCATAATCGAAGGATATTACAGTTTTTGCGAGATTAAATCTTGACTTAGTGCACTACAGAGCAAGAATATCAAGAATCAAAAACAAGTATTAACAATGATAAATTCACAAATACTTCAAAAATACTTGGGTTACCTAATAGCAGTAAAACTATGTTTCTTACACCAATAGATAAGCATGAAGTATTTAAGATCATAAACTCCTTAAAAAATACAAGTGCAACTGGTTATGATAATATTAGTACAGAACTACTCAAAAATGTTGCTGCTGTAATATCAAAGCCGCTCAGTCATATTATTAATTTGACATTTTTAGAAGGGAAGTTCCCACAACGACTAAAAAAGTCTATAGTTAGACCAATACTTAAAAAAGGTGATCCTTGCGATATGAATAACTATAGACCCATTACATTAATTCCGATTCTCTCAAAAATTTTTGAAAAAGTTATGTATGATAGACTTCATAATTACTTACTGAAATGTAATATATTAAAAAATAATCAATATGGATTTAGAAAAGGTAGGTCGACAACCTTAGCATGTTTTGAACTGGTAAAGAGTATAACGGAATGCCTAAATACAAAAAGTTATCCACTTTGTGTATTTTTAGACATGAGTAAGGCATTCGACTTTGTTTCTCATAGAATTCTGTTGGCAAAACTTGAAAAATATGGTATAAGAGGAAAATCATTAGAGTGGATACAAAGTTATTTAGAAAATAGGAAACAGTGTGTAGAAATTTCAAAAATTTCTGGGACACATAAAAAAATATATACTTCAAATTATAGTTGTAGTGACTGTGGAATACCACAGGGAAGTGTTTTAGGACCCTTGCTCTTTTTAATTTACATTAATGATCTTCCAGAGACTATGCAACATGAGTCATTCTTATTTGCAGATGACACTACACTCCTCATTAAATGTAAAAATAAAAATCATCTAGTAAAAGAAACAACTGAAACCTTACTTAAAGTTTCGGAATGGTTAAAAAGTAATAATTTAAAAATTAACTTGACTAAAACAAAGATAGTTGAATTTCAAACATGTTATAGCAATAAAGTTCAAAAATCAAATATATTATTTAACAATATAAATATAGAAAATACTGAATACACTAAATTTCTAGGAATATTTATTGACAACCATTGCAATTGGAAAGCGCACATTGATTCTCTTTGCAAAAAAATTGACAGATTTATCTATGTTTTGAGAAGAATAAGAGAAGTAGCCAACTTAAATGCTGCATTGCTGGCATATCACGGATATGTCTCATCTGTATTGCAATATGGAATCTCTATTTGGGGAAACTCAGTTGATTTAATTAGGATTTTCAGAATTCAAAAGAAATGTATACGTGCAATATGTAATGTTAATCAACTACATTCATGTAAACCCCTATTTAAAACTCTTAAAATACTACCTTTACCTTGTCTTTACATACTGTCGGTATGCGTATTTGTAAAAAAACATCAACATTTGTTTAAAACAAATGCTCAAGTATTAGGGAACTCATATTTTAGAAACAGTGAGAAGCTACATGTGCCAAGCCAAAGACTAAATATTTATAAAAAAAATGCATATTGTATGGCAATTAATATATACAATCATATTCCTGATAGTCTAAAATTATTACCTATAAATAAATTTCGCAAAAAATTGTTTGATTTACTGTTAAATAAAACATACTATGATATTAGAGAATTTTTAGCAGATAAGATTAAATGTTAATAAACAGAAATATAAGCTTGTACAATTTACCTTGAAATTTAAATGTAATAAAAACTGAACGGCAAATTTTGTAAAATGGTAAATTTTTTGTAAATTGTAAAAATTTGGATTGAGCATAAGATCATATTTTGTAAATTGTAAAAACAACTTTTGATGTGAAATAATTCTAGTAAATTGTAATACATACAATTGTAATACGTAAAATAGAAAAAAAGAAGCCCGCTGAGTTTCTTCCGCCGGATCTTCTCAGTGTGTGGCCGCGTTCCGATCCGGTAGTAATTATAAAGAAATCGACCTAAATTAAAATGTTTGCACGCCATATTATGGTAGAATATGATGGTAATTTAATTTATTTTAATAACTTGTGAGACCCATATTCTTGCAAATAAATATTTTTCATTTCATTTCATTTCATTTCATTTCAATATGAATTTTGATAACGGTTTTTTAAAACGAATACAATCTTTGCATAGCGTTTTACGAAAATAGGCGGCAGAGTTAACTTTCAGGACAAATACAGCTGTTGTAATATGCCAAAATATTTTATTTTATGTAAGTTTTCGATGCAAATCGAATATATGCTCTTAAAAATGGTCCAGTTTTGGGTTTATTCGTTACAAACATATAAGATTACAAAAATGCATAACTACAAAAGCTTCCTCTTTATAATACTGTATAGATATACAAATATTTTGAATTGACAATGGGCAATGGTAAATCTCATCATAAGATGTCTTACAAAAACAATAAAAATTAAATTTTCTAGAATGAAACTATTATTATACTCGTGTGAGAACCTAATTAAAAAATATTAATTAATAATTATAAAAGCAATTTTATGAATTATTTATTTAACTGATTATATTTTTTGACGAAGTTTATTATTAGTTTTTTATTCGGATGCTATACAAGAACTAATCTTCAAGAACGTTTTTGTATTTATTACAATATAGCGAAAAATAGCAATTAAAAAAATTAAACCTTTTATATACCTAACATCTTCCACCGCTTCTGGGAACGATTAATTAAAACTCCGTTTTGTCCAGGCTCCTTTGGAGAGTAGGCCAGCTGCCGTTCTGCCACGCAAATCATAAAAGGAAACCGATTGACTATATTGTGAGTCACTACTGTCATGGCTACTAGGAGGTAGTAGAGTTCTGCATTGTCTCGCTCGAGTCAAGTATCACCGCTTACCTATTCCTGTCGCAATAGATTTATTGCTTGTCATTCTCGTGTACCTACCGGTTTGGAATCTTTGGTGTCTATAGGCGATGGTTTACTCTTCCTTTTTTTATTTTTCAAAAGTTGACTCTTCCCATCAGAAAACCCATGTTTGTTTGCTGTCTTATGATATAAAAAAAAAAAATAGAGGTATATAGGTATAGCGCAGTTTTTTAGTAGAAAACGTACCTACAGCTAAATTATTATTGTTTAAATTCTTTTTTTTAACCGACTGGAGGAGGTTTTATGAACACATAATGTATGTATGTATGTATGTTGGCGTGTTCCTATGTGGCGTTCCAAAGACCAAACAGGGAGCTGATTTGATTATTGTCACTACAGTCGATTCGTATAAACTATGCGAATTTCACAAAACGCATAAACGTAACAACGCTTTTGTTCGTTGTGAATTCAAAACAAACGTAATTCGCCACACTTTTGTATATATTCTATATATTTAATATAAACTTGCCACAGGTATTAAAAAGTATGTGTAAATTCCGATTCTGAAACGTTTCTCCGACAAACGTTTCTCTGCCTAATGAGCTGCCGACAGAATATTTCATTTACTAGTTTTTTACGACAGAATCTTACAATTATGAACGTTTCGCCGACAGAACGATTCATTCATGTGCGAACCGATGACTGAATCTTTCCACTACGAACGTTTCGTCGACAGAATCTTCAACGAAGAAGAGTTCGTCAACAAAGCTTATTTTAGCTTAGTTTGACATTACATGCGAGTTGCAACACTTTAATGATTATAATCGGGTCAACGGTGCGGGTCAAAATCAGTAACTTCCTTTTACTATTAAAAGAGCAGCGGGAGATTAAAAAATTATAGTTCATACGACACATTATTTTGAATAAAAAGTAAGTAAAACTTTTATCAGCGTTTACAAATATTTTTTATTTAGCTTCTCAAAACGTATAATCATTAAAGTGTCGAAACTCGCAAGTAATGTCAAATCATGCTAAAATAAGCTTTGTCGACGAACTCTTCTTTGCTGAAAGATTCTGTCGACGAAAAGTTTGTAGTTGTAAGGTTTTGTCGTTAAAAAACCAATAAATGAAACATTCTGTCGGTAACTCATTCGGCAGAAAGAAAGAAGAAAAGAAAGAAATTATTTATTTTCCAGAATATAGGAGTTAAAAATTATTAAAGTTTGATTAAGTTAACAACATATTCTACCATGATATGGTGTGCAAATATTTTAAAAATTAAATTATTTATTAAAGGAAAGAAAAAGTATGTTGTTTACTCAAATTAATTTGCGGATTATTGCTTTTAAACCATTCTGAAACTTTAAGTAAGGTTTCAGATGTTTCCTTTACTAAAAGATTTTTGTTTTTACATTTAATGAGGAGGGTAGTGTCATCGCAAATAAGAATGATTCATGTTCGATAGTTTCTGGGAGATCATTAATATAAATAAGAAAAACCAAGGGCCCTAAAACACTTCCCTGTGGTATTCCACAGTTACTACAGCAATAACTTGAAGTAAATATTTTTTTATGATTTCCACATACTTTTGAAATTTCAACAAATTGTTTCCTTTTATCTAAATAACTTTGTATCCCCTCTAATGATTTTCTTCTGATGAAATACTTTTCAAGTTTTGTCAACAGAATTCTATGTGAAACAAAATCAAATGCCTTACTCATGTCTAAAAATACACAAAGTGGATACATTTTTCTATTCAAGCATTCCGTAATACTTTTTACTAACTTAAAACATGCTAAGGTTGTAGATCTTCCTTTCCTACATCCATATTGATAATTTTATAGAAATTTAAATTCCAGTAAATAATAATTATAAAGTCTTTTATACATAGCTTTTTCTAAAATTTTTTAAATTCGGAAATAAATGTAAAAGGCCTATAATTATCCAAATCACCCTTATCTCCTTTTTTAAACAATGGTCTTACGACAGATTTTTTTCAGTCGTTCCGCGAAGTTCCCTTCTAAAAATGACAATTTAATATTATGGCTGGAGGGTTTTGATATTATTGGAGCAACATATTTGAGTAATTTTGTACTAATATTATCATAACTAGGTGCACTAGTGTTTTTGAGGATTGTATAATTTTAAATATTTCATGCTCATCTACTAGTCTTAAAAACATAGTTCTATTATTATATATGATTGTTATTACTTGTTTTTGCCTGGTTTATAAAAAATCATTAAATAGTTCACATATTGTTTGAGTATTTGTATAGACTGAGTTATTTACTCTTATTTTCTCAATTTCTTTATTATTTGTTTTATTCTTAAATGTGTTTATAATTAAATCCTATGATGCTTTGCATTTATTAGATGATTTATCAATAAATTTCAGAGATGACTGCTTTTGTGATTCTAGTATACATTTAGATAGAATTTTTTTGTAAAGCAAGTAATTACTTTTATTTTCTTTTTATTATACTTAGTGTGACGATAATTCAAGTACAACTGACGTTTGACTTTGCAACATTTAAGAAGACTTTTTGTGAGCCATTTATTTTTTATTGGTTTATTTGATACTTTGATATGAACTTTTGGAAAGCATAACTCAAAAAACAATATGTCATGAAAATAATTAAATGCCTCTTCACTGTTTGAATTTGCAAAAAACCTCACTAAAACTTAAAGATGATAAACATTCATAAATTTTTTCCTTATTTTCCTTACTGAAGAGTCGTCTCGTTTCAAACCAAAAAGCTTTTCTTGGTTTACAGTTTGAGCCTGATTCAATATTTACTTTTATACTTTGAGCCATTTCATGGTCAGATAAACCACGTGGATGAGTCAGAGATTGGACATTTTACAAATTGCTAGTAATTACATCTAAACATGCATTCTTCCTAGTAGGTTTTAATATGTGTTGATTAATATTGTTATTTAAAAGAATGCCTTGTAATTGTTTATGTGCATAGTTATCCTGCGTTAGATCTATATTCCAATCTCCACAAAGAATAATTATTTTCTTAGAGTTTTTATAAATGTTCTAATAATAATTCTTATTTATTTAGGAAAATTTCAACATTTGAACTAGGTGTACGATAAATACAAATTATTATTAATTTGTAACTTGTTATTTCAATAGCACAGCATTCAAAAGAAAATGGTAAGCGTATTTGTAAATCAAGAGTTTTAAATTGTAGATAATTTTTTACCATAATACAAGTGCCACCACGACGCTGGTTAACACGAGAAAAATGAGACGATATAGTATAACCATTTAATTTAAGGTTTTGTTTAGAACCTTGTTTTAGGAATGTTTCTGAGAGACAGATAATATCAATTTTTCCAATGTATCTCTAAGTTCAGTTATAGCTAATTGCAAATAATCTTGTTTACTCAGTGCACCTGCTATATTTTGATGTAATAATTTAAATTGGCAATCATTTAAGAAAAAGCTGGTTTTAGTATGTGTATTTTCTAAGTTATTACCTGATTTAAACCTAAAGTAATATGGAATTTTACCCTTTTTGATTATACTATCAGATATTAAAATATTTGAGTTATTTATTTCTTTTTTACTTCTTAATTTTAGATTAAAGTAATATGGTATTGTACCTTTGTTTATCTTAGCGGTAGGTTGATCACTAATCCTTCTTTTACTCACTAATTTTTCTAAGTTTTCCATACATTCATTAAATGTAATTTTTGTTTTATTTCCGGGGATACGGGCGTGAAGATACTTTACTTTACTTTACTTTGTTTTATTTAACAACTTAATTTTAATCTTACTACTTACTTTATTATGTTTTTGTTCAGAAAATGGCAAAAAAATATTTTTGTATTCCTGATAATCCATTTCAATAGTTAGTTTATTATACAAACAATTTATATAGGTATTATGTGCATAATTGTTATATTTTGGTAAATAATTATCTAAATCGATAAACATACAGTTACTATATTGCTTAGCAATTAGATTTAGTTTATAATTAAGTAGTCCTACATTCAAATATCTATTTAATTTAACTTTCACTAAGAACACTTGTTTACACATCTTTAGTTTATCTAAAATATTATACAAATGCGTAAAAACAGAGTAAGGTTCTTGTCATTAGTGCTGATACCTAGAATGGCAAAATCTTTGTTACATAAATTTGAAAGATCATTAAAACTATGCAATATAGCAGAGAAACATTTGTCAGAGAAGGAAAAGTGGCCACATTTGGCCACAATATCAGACACAAAATTTTAACTTGATTCTTTGGTTTATTATCGAATTTTCTAGTAAAATAGTATCCTGTCAGACACTATTTTTTCTACATATTGTCTTTAATCAGGCAATCTTATCGCCAACCGGGCACTTTCCAATCCCGGGCAACATTGTATTTATCAGAAAATAAAAAAACACATTTTTTAAATTGTCTGACCCCGGAATCGAACCTGGGACTACATGCGGTCAATACCAACATCAGACCACTAGACCACAGAGATGATTAGTTATATTTAAAGTGTAGTAATATTCAAAAAGTATGGTTATTGCACAATATTTTAACGTGAATTGTGGGTTCGGATAATAGCTATTTGTAAACAATAAACATCTACGGGCCGTGCCTGTGTTATAAAAATAAAAATACTTAATAAATATAGCCCCTAATGTTATTGGTGCCATTATATCAAAATACTGAAATAAAAATATCTATTATTTAAACATTATTTTATTTTTAATCGAAAACTACATATTTCTAAATAATAAAATATATTTTTACTTTATGTTTATTTGATATTTATATTTTAAATAAATCATAAAAGATCATAATCAAATCAAAAGAGAATCATAATCGTATATTATAGAGATATATATATATAATATTTATTTAGCTAATACATATTTAGCAATATTTTCGCATTTGGAATATTTAAAATAATAAATTATATCACTACAAATAAATTAAATCAATCATCACATCAACACGAGACCCATCGATTTACGGTTAGTTTCCCAAACCACTCGACCAAAGGAGCGGTCACGTTAGTAGTAGAAGTTAGGGATGCACGATTTGGATCTTGAATCGATTTTCTGGATCGTAATGGATCGTAGGCCTCTGAATCGGATCGTATGCTCTTGAATCGATCTCATAAAAATCGATTCGAAAATCGAATAAATAATTGCAATAATCTTAACAAATAAAACACTTTTTTACATAAAGAATCAACTTTAATGAAAAATAAAAATGATGAATAAAAAAATAGTGAAAAGACATTGGCCAGACGATTGACTTTTTAAAATATAAAATAAAACAATCTTTAAATTATAAATGCCAATCCTCTACGCCCAAACTTTTTAAAAATAATAATTTGGAAAGCCTTTTCGGCAGCAGTCTATTGCGACTTTCATCTAATGTTATATTAGGGAAAGAGAAAAGCCGTTTTGATGGCGTAGATGTAGCTACAATCGCTAAATATCTTTTTTTTATATCATAAGATAGCAAATAGCAGATGGATCACATGATGGAAAAATTCAACCATCGCCTATAGACACCAAAGATGTTAATGGTGCGCTGCTATCTTGTGGCGAGGTCTAATGCCATATGCATAAGTTTACCGGCTACCTTACCCTCCAAACCGGAACATGACACCGACAAGCACTGACGCTATTGTGGCAGGAATAGGTAAGGCGGTGGTACCAGACCCGGGCGAGACAATGCAGAACTCTACCACCTAGTAGCCACGATGTTAGTGACTCGCATAACCAATCGGTCGCTTTTTACGACCTGCCTGGCAGAACGGCAGTTGGTCTTTTCTTCAAAGGAGCCCGGAACCAACACGGGGAAAAACTTTTTAAAAATAATAATCTGGAAAGCTTTTTCGGCAACAGTCTATTGCGACTTTCATCTAATGTTATATTAGGGACAGAGAAAAGCCGTTTTGATGGCGTAGATGTAGCCACAATCGCTAAATATCTTGATATGTAGTACGGCACAAACAAACGACCAACGCAAAATAAAATCAACGAGTACTTTTTTAAACTACCTGCAAAATTTTTTCATATTTTGCCCATCCACTTGCTTCGCTTCGTAACATAAACATTGCGGACTAGTGATGTAAATATACTGTCGGCATTCATTTGTAATTGAACTTTCTTAATTAAGAATGTTCTTATCAAAATTATAACAATTGAATACATTCAAATACATTGTCTTTTCTGTGAATATGATTCACGTTACATATGAATCGGATCGAATGAAGATCGTATTGAAGTGAATCGATTCAAAAAATCGCTAGATCGTATTCTTTTGAATCGATCCTAATAAAAATCGAATCGTAACGTGCATCCCTAGTAGAAGTTTGTGAAATCTGTAGACTTCAGCGTAAGCTGAGGTTTTGCATTAAATTAAAAAAAAAACATAAATCTGTTTAAGAAATATTAGGGATTTTTCCAAAAAAATCAGTTCTGACTTACCAATAGATGGTCTTGCGATACCAATAGGGAATTTCTCGGCGTATTGTGAAACCAAGTCTTCTGTTAGCGACTTGGTATAAGCGTAAGTATTTGGTTGAGGCTTGATTAGTCTGCAAATAACAATTTTTACCTTAATAGCTATTTCAAACTTGTTTTAAGTCAGAAGATCTATTGTGATTAAGAAGATCTATTGTTATTAAAGATTTATTGTAATAAGCCAAAAGATTAGATATATTGTAGTTTTATTTGCGTTATTCTCTACGACAAATACTCTGTTACTGATAACTCTCTTACTACTGGTACAAAGATTTCTATAAGACAAACGTGCTTATTAAATTAAACCGATTTCAAATATCTGTCAACTATACTCATATCTCCAAAACTACAGAACCGATTGTATTATAATGAAAGAGATGAAACTTGAACTGTTCTCTAAGTCAAAATTCATAATTTCGTCATTTAAATCAAGAACAATGAATTTCTTGGAAATATAAAAAAGGCTTTAAGTTCCCGAAAAATTCATGGTGAATTATGCACACTAAACTTGCAAAATGTAGTATACGTGCTTGTACGCCTAAATAGATTATACTCAAATATTATACAATTTCAGCAATATTACATACAGAAATGTCAAACTATCCTGAGTCCCTCAGGGATTAGTTTACTTCGCAACTCTATTCCTACTACACATTAACGACCTGCTGAAGCCCGGTATCTATGGGTACACAGACGATAGCACTGTTGTGGAGAGTTACGCATTCAGCGTGTGGGCCAGTACGGCACAGATCCGGTCTCTCAGAGAGGCGATGGTCAATCGTTTGAACTTTTCCTTACACTCAGTCTCCGATTGGGGCTATGCCAAAAAGTTTAATGTGACTAAGACCCAGGCGTGTCTATTCTCTGCTACACTGTGTCTATTCTACCTGTCTCCGTCTTTCCAGGGTGTTTCCGTGCCGATAACTCGAGCGTAGCGTACTTGAGAGTGGGCGTTAAGGTGATACCAGGGAGGTATCACCTTTGGTTCGTACATCGAATCAAAAGCTCAGGTGGCCTCTAAAAAGCATGATATTCTGGCAAAGGTGAGACAGTATTTCAGCCCGGGGCAGCTGCTCAATCTTTATCAAGCACAAGTCCGTTCGTGCAAGAAATACTGCTGTCACCTCTAGGGTGGATCCACCAAATACCAGCTGGAGTCGCTTGAGGCGATAAAGAGGTGTGCCAAGAGGTTTATAAGAGACGATGATCCGGTTAGCAAAAACTTCAGAGCCTCGCTCATCATGCAGAGTGGCTAGTTTCTCGGTCTTTTATCCCACATGTTTTGGAGAGTGCGCAGCAGAATTGCACGATCCTCATTTTCTATCGATCGTCAAGGCGCACAGATTTTAGGCACCGTCATATGATGGACGTCCCATGTACCCGGACAAAGCGGTTTGACTCGAATTTTTTCATTCGAACCACAAGGGTCTGAAACATGTTTCCTGGGTATTTCCCGAGAGGTACAATCTTCAAGAGAAAAGTGACTAGAACATTCCAGGGAAGCGCGTTCCATTTTGGGCCACATTTTAGCTTACTATCAGGTTAGAACGTGGCTTCCCACGCGCGCTTCCCTATTGACGCTAAAAAAATGATAATCTCTATTTGTTCGTTGGTCGAAAATAAACGGGTATGTGTTGTATTCTTATTGTTCCCAGATCCCTTTACACCAGTTCCGATCCTTTTGGGGGTAGGTAGAGTGAACCGAGTGTCATATGTCACGATCCTTACAAATTTGTCTTGCTTCCTACACATTAATTACTCTCCATACAAACAGACCGGTTATGAAGAATATTAACAACTCTTTCGGAAAGTATCAGTTCATGGTATGTCAGTCTTGTTCTTGGTCTCGGTACCTGCATTCTTCCACATTCACGTTGTATACTGTTTTGTTAATCTTTTATCTGTCATTTTATGTACATATCCAAACCAACGGAGCAAACGCTTTCTTGCTCTTTACTGAGACTTTCTTTCAGGCCTGACCTGTCTCTTTCACTTAAATATTATGAACCCAATCCGTAAAAGTTTCGCCAAATATTTTTATGGTGATCTCATGAAATCGAGTTTATTCTACTTTTACGCTCTTTTAGATGTACCCAACTATGACTTCCATACAATAACGTTGGATTAAGTACATAATTATGCAAGGCAAGACGGGCACGGACTTAATACTATGCTTTTAAATAATTTTCCTAACGCTCTATTCACTTTGTTCCCTGCACACACTCATTTTTCGATATCAGTGTTATATCTCCCATCCCAGTTATAAGCACATCAAAGATAGGTATATAAACTCATATATGCTATGTATCAATTTGTTCCAGTACCACAATGTTCTAGTTGATTTCTTTTCAAATACTAGAACTTTACATTACTTTGCATTCAAATGTAAATGTGTGAGTAGTGGAATTAAGCAATTAAGCATTTAAGTGAATAAATCTCAATTATGATGTATTATATTAAAATGGTCCACTGTGAAACAGTTTTGAAGGGCAAACTAACGAATGGCCGCCGTTATTTTTACGTTGCCATATCGATTGGCCGCCTACTTTATCTTCTCCTGTACAGTTTTGGTAGGCTGAATGACGAACAGCCGTGGCCGTCTCGACCATAAGCATGTCTTAATACCAAAGGGGAAAGGATGATCCATCGTGTGGGTGGGATGATGCCATAGCCGGTTAACCCATTTATTTAATGTAAATTGTGCATTGACTTGTGAGCAACAATTTCTTTTAATTTAGTTAAATATAACTTTCAAATATAATTCTAAACAGTGACACCTTTAATTCGACTACGACGAGTAGGATGCCCCCCCTTTAGGTGGACAGAAGACCTGGTCAAGGTCGCAGGGATCCGCTGGGTGTTGGCTGCCTCTAACAGGTCGCAGTGGAAGTCATTAGAGGAGGTCTATGTTCAACAGTGTACGTCCTATGGCCGATACTATGATGATGATCAATTTGTCTTTAGAAGAAACAAATTTTATTTGTGAATATGTCGTTACAAGCATTTAATATGAATGTAACGTAGTCCATCTTATTCAACCATAATATGGAGCGCAAGTTTTAATAATAATCATTAATATAGCTCTGAATGATATTGTTACGAATAATCTAGAAACATGTAGAATTGGAACGCTGGAGAGATCTAGAAATAAAAGAAAGAGATAGCTACTTGTTTAATGATTCTCTTTGAACTATTGAACTAATGTGACAACACAAGGTAAATAAAACTTTGGTTGCCTGATCTATTGGAGAACTGTATATCAGTTCTCTTTGATCTATTAAACTAGGGTCTATATTTAGTAGCATAACAATTTTTGTACTATTTTAAGTAGGCATCACGTTTCTACAACTAATGATAATTTACCATAACAACTAAACGCATAACTGTTTTCGCATAATTTTTACTAGCATAACCCTATGTAGCATAAAGATAACATAGCATAATGTTTAAAGGCACACATTGAGGAAAGCATAACAATACATAAACATAATGATCAACGGCATACACTTAAAAGTCCTAATTAAAATGCAAGAAATAGGTGGATAGCAGACTGTAACAGCATTGCATAAATAGCAAGACCAAATAGCAGACTGTATTGTAGCAGCATACTATTCCCGTAACAAGTGGGGTTCAGCCATTCTCAAGTTTTAGCGAGACTAACGAACAGCAATTGATTTTCATATATATATATATATATATATATATATATATATATATATATATATATATATATATATATATATATATATATATATATATATATATATATATAAGATCGGATTTTAATAATAATTTAAAAACAATAAACTTACGCTGGTTCTAAATGTTTCAATAAATCGTCATCCATCCACCCAACACACTCCATGATTTGCTGGGGCTTATATTTTAGTGGATATAGCTTTTCTTCTAAAACCTTAAGTTCACAGTGACAATAAGATGTGGAAATGTGAAGAAATACCTTAAAACAAACAAGTGGTTAATAATTATGACACATCAGTTTTAAAAGACATAAAGTGAACAAAATTGTCTTTAGATCCAAAAATTTTAAACTTAGCACTTAAAGCTATTGAAAAAACTTTAAATGTTGATGAAGTTGCGCAAAAACATACTATTATAATATCTTAGAAAAAATATAGGATATGCATATATACTTTGACAAGAGACATAATAAGTTTCTTGAATCATTGCATATAATATATAGATATCCTATACTTATAAATAAAAATCAGAAATCAGAAATTTATTCAATAAAACTTTTTACAAGTTATTTTGACGCGTCAACATTTTTTTAAGCTACTACCGGATCGGAAACGCGGCCAATACGAAAATAACTTTCGCTAACTGCTTGTCTGTTTCTTCTTCACACTTAAACTCTTACTCTTCACCCTCACGATTTGGATAAAATTTGGTGCAAACATAATTTCGCACCCGAGAAAGGACATAGAATAGATTTTATTCCGGAAATCCTATGAAAAGGGAAACTATGTGGATAAAACCGAAAAATCTTTTATTAAACTCCTTAAAAAGGAGTAACTTAGGCTACTTTTATTTTATAATTTTTTCCACACGGACAAAGTCTCGGACAAAGCTAATATTAATGCGAATATTATCTACATATATGAAAAGGTCGTCAAGTTTTTTCGTCTTACAAGCATCTGCCCCAAATCTTTATCCACTCAGTATATCTGTATCGACCTAGATATTAATGTATTATGTATCAATTTATTTATCACGACAAGTAAAATTATGGCCTATTACCAAGCCGTAATCAAAACTTGCGCGACATTGAATAATTACGTGCCATGTCACAATTGTTCGGATAAAAATTAAAAATAAACTATTTGTATATACACATATGCAGTTATTACAACTAAATACCATCTATTATTATTTATGTCATTCTTAATTTTTCCTATTTAGATATGTTCTGTTAGATACATTGTGTAAACTTTCGCCAACCAAGTCTTAAAGAAACAAAAACACAGGAATATGAATAAAATACGTACCTCAATATTCTTCATTCCCTCCGATAATTTTAATACTTTATAAGTTCCAAATGTATTCGTGTGCACTGCATTGCGGATTGGTGAATCAAATCTAAAAGCAACAATTAATAAATCAATACATTCTTTTCAGAGTTTACAGATAATTTTGTAACTTGCAAATAATATAGGTACAAACATTATTCCTTGAGAAAGACCTATATCTCGTCATTGCTATGTTTACACACTTGGCAAGTTTTGAAAACTGTATTCACACACATGCGCACGAATGGGCGTTTTTGGTATATTTTTTGTGTGTTGGTGAAAGCTTGTTACCAATCCAATCCAATTTAGTGTAACTTGAGGTAATGCCAACACATTTGCGCACGTTTAGTGTCTTTGTTACAGTTTGTACGGACTTTTAACATCCACTATCTTATCTACTAAACTTTTCACTTCTTTATTTTTATTTAGACTTTGAATAAAAATATGTCAAGCCAAATGCAACAGCCAACATAGTTTTAACATCTATCATGCTCATCTGGACAGTTTACCTATCTGGATAGACTAACCCATTCCCAAAAGTGTAAATGGCATCCAAAAATTGGAAAAAGCTTGAGGATTTTAACAGCAGATAGTTCATTCTTCAAATGGGAATGGTGCTGGACCAATACGAAAGAAATATACTGTTTTTCAATTTAAAAAAATATGTGCATAAGATAGCAAACAAGCAGATGGGTCTCCTGATGGAAAGAGTCAACCATCGCCACCAAAGGTGTTATTGGTGCGTTGCTATCTTGTGACGAGGTCTTATGCCACATGCATAAGTTTACCGGCTACCTTACCCTCCAAACCAGAACACGACAGTGACAAGCACTGACGTTATTGTGGCAGGAATAGGTAAGGCGGTGTTACCAGACCCTGGCGAGATAATGCAGAACTCTAGCACCTAGTAGCCACGATGTTAGTGACTCGTATAGCCAATCGGTCGCCTTTTACGACCTGTTTGGCAGAACGGCAGTTGGCCTATTCTTCAAAAGAGCCCGGAACCAACATGGGAAAAAACGCCTCTACTTTGAGAATAAACTAAACACTTACAAACCAGTTTCAGATGATAAGAATAAGCTGATACATTGTTATACCTTACAGACGCAGCGCAATGAAAAACAATCTGGCAATCGTTTTGTAAGGTTTGTCTATCTTCAATGGATATCCCTAAGTCATCTAACAGAACATCTCCAGAAATAACTTGCAGCTTGCTGAAGCACTTTGGATTAGTATCGTGTAGGTTATCGAACACCTAGAAGTAAACAAAGACAAATACTTAAAAGAATTTACTGAAAAGAATTACCTTTTTTATACAGAAGAGGAAGCAAATTGATAAGAGGCCTACCTGATGGTGATTACCGCCGCCCACCGGTACGTTGCCGGCCTTTTAAGAATGATTAGGCTGTTTTCTTGTAAGTCAATAAGTCGTACTCGTTCGGAACAATTTCTGCCAATATTTACAATAATTCCTGGTTCCACATAGGAGTAGTGCGGGCAAAAATGCCTCGAGAATCGCACGGTTGTGGATTTCCAGTCATCATTATATATCCCAGAGGTGGGAACAGTATTTCTTGCACGAACGGACTTGTGCTTGATAAAAGTTAAGCAACAGTCCCGGGCTGAAATACTGTCTCACCTTTGCCAGAATACCAAGCTTTTTTGAGGCAACTTGGGCTTTAGATTCGATGTACGAACCAAAGTTGAGAGTAGACGTTAAGGTGATACCAAGGAGCTCGAGGTGGTCAGTTATCGGCACACGGACAGGTCCATATGATTGACCATCGCCTCTCTGAGAGACCGGATCTGTGCCGTATTGGCTCGCGCGCTGGATGCGTAACTCTTGCCAACAGTGCTGTCGTCTGCTTACCGGACTTAAGCAGGCCGTTAATATGTAACAGGAATAGAGTTGCGGAGAAAACTGATCCCTGAGGGACTCCGGCATTTGTAGCCATTTGGTCGGATGAGCAGCTGTCGACGACTACTCTTATCAAGCGGCCTCTCAGAAAATCTAAATTCCAGGCGCAGAGACCAGTAGGTAGACCGCACGATGGAATAAGACTATCATGCCAGACCCTGCCAAATACCATCGAGATATCAAGGGAGACAGCTAGTCCTTCACCATGCTTCTCGATGGCCTCGCTTCAGATATAGGTGGCATAAGCTAAAAGATCCCCAGTGGACCGTTTTCGGCGTAACCCGTATCGGCGGTCACTGAGTAAATCGTTCGCTTCTAGGTGTGCCATTAGCCTGCTGTTCAGTACATGCTCCGTAGTCTTGCGCAGAGTGGACACAGATTTAAATTATTTTTAGTATGATGCATTTTTTTATTATACATTTGTCAGGTAAGTACATATAATTATACATACTCGTTTTGTCCTCTCAGGGGGACACGTAGTGTATGTTCGTATGTATGTGTATGTGTGTGTTTGTGTGCATGTTTTTGTGTGTGTGCGTGTGCTTGTGTATGTTCGTGTTATGTTTTATGTTGAAAGTTATAAATATGAAATGTCTAGTTTTTTATTTACGTTTGTCATTGATATTTCGAAGGATATTTCGATATTTTTATATTTTAGGTTGAGTAATAGACTTAGCAGGTAGTTTCTTGAATTAAATTACGAAATTTTTTTTTAGTGACACAAAAGGTATCTACAAAGACGAACTTTTTATTGTATGTAGTCTGTAGTCTGGCCACTATAGCTTAGCCTAGTGCCTGGTGCATTTGTTAGGTACGCATAGTCGGATTAATCCAGATGTTAAAAAACCACTATCGATGGAGCCGCAACACACAATATAGTACAAGAACAGAATATCGAGAATATGACGCCGCGACTCTTAAGTCAGCATATTATATCTATGGCAGGATTCTAGGTAGAGGAGTAAAACATTAAAATATAAAAACTTAAGGAACTTTTCTTGCAGTTGTTCGATCGTGTTAATATACGTTGCATATTGCGGATTCCATACAATGGAGCAATATTTTAAAATACTGCGCACGTAACTGTAATATAGAACGATATACAGTTAGCATCAGTGAATTTTTTGGTGGTGCGTTCGACAAAGCCTAGGTTTCAATATGTCCATTCCATGATCAAATCTACGTGATTTGTAAAAGTCAGTTTTCAAGCAGTACGCCTAAGTCCCACAGAAGATTGGTTCTAGACATGCCGGAATTATTAATGTAATAGGTAAAATTGATGGAAGTTCTACGCCCAGTAAAAGTTATGCATTAACAGTTGTTGACATTAAGCTTATGCGACTTTTAGTATAGCATGACTGAGTCTATTTATTCCTGCAGTCGAACAAAGTCTGATATTTTACTTTATACTTTAATATAAATATTTTTATCATCCGCATACAATAGAAACCACGAAAAAGTGACACACTTGTATAGGTCATATGTATATACTAAATAGAGCAGGAGACCGAGTAGTGACCCTTGAGGGACACCAGACATTACCGCTACGTAGTTGGACCTGAACCTTCAACAATAACAGCCTGACTACGATTTTTAACATAAGACTTAACGTAGATGATCACCACAAATTCCTACTTCTTTAAGCTTCTGGATTAGTGTAATATGGTCAACACGATCAAAAGCCTTTTTAAAATCTCTGTATATTTCTAGTAATAAGAGTCTCTGAGCTATCTTGCGGACGGACGGACGGACGTAGCGAAGCTATAAGGGTTCCTAGTTTACTTCGGAACCATAAAAATGTATATGTGTGTATGTGTGTGTGTGTGTGCGCGCGTATGTGTATGTGTAGTATATGTATAAATATAAGTAAGAAAATATTTAAAACAATAATAAAATGTAATTAGAATAATGTGCCATGAAGCAATTCTAAATATGTTATAGTATTATAGTGTATTGTATTCTTATTGGATGTTCAACTAATCCAACCCGCCGGCGGAGTCACTGTTGAACGAAAACTTAATAAATTGTAAAAATATAAATGATTAAATCGTTGCATAATAAATAGCAACGGCGACTAGAAAGTTTTATTTAATTAAAAAAACACACATGTTTACGATCTTAATGGTAAAAACCTGCTGTCAAACTCACATGAGATTGTAATAACAAATTAACGATTAAATTTTGACCAACACGTGATCGATACTTATTATAAAATAAATAAAATTAAAAAAAAACTTACATGACATGCAACTAAATCTTTTATTCTTTGTTCCACGTCTTTTCCTTTCTTCTGTCTTATTAGCAAGTATATTTTCTTAATATCTGGGCAACACCTAAGTAATTTCTCTACGAGAACTTTCCCCATGAAACCAGTTGCGCCAGTCACGAAAATAGTTTTCCCTGCGTAGTACTCCGCAACACCAATAGATAGAGCCATTTTAAATACTGTAACTATTTACACAAATATTAAATATTTAGATATCTACCATACTTACTACACGGTACTTACTTTCCATCTCGGCTTTACACGGTTATAATAATAGGAAATATGAGACCAATTATTTTTTACCCAGTTCCTTTTTGAATAAAAATGAACTCATTTACTGCCAAGCGTTGCGTGAAAAAGGAGAGAAGGCTAGTTATAGATGTCACTAACTTTAGATAACTCTTCAATTCGTATTCGCTCGTCTTGAAATTAATTGTTCGCAACGCAACATACATACATACATACCTTCAGGCCAGATCCCTTATGGGGTAGGCAGAGAGAACCGAGTGCCATACGTCACGATCCTTGCAGGCTTGTCTCGCTTCCTTCGCATTCATCACCCTCTTCATACACACACGCCGGTTGCGAAGACTCTTGATACCACCTTCGGATAGTACTCGATCAATCTGATCATGGTATGCCAGTCTTGGTCTTCTCCGATACCTACATCCTTCCACGTTTAAAATATCTGTTTTGTTAACCTTTCATCTACCATTCTTTCTACATGTCCGAACTAACGGAGCATGCCCTTTCTCATCTTTACACCGACACTTTCTTTCAAGCCTAACCTCTCTCTCACTTCCACATTACGAACGCAACACTCGTAACACTTTCTAAATTAACGATTTCTGTACCATCCCATTCTTAAATAATGGCTACAGGATCCAGCGCATTTGGACTAAGCACAGAAGGTTGCAGTAACACAGCACGTCATTATTGAACAAGCAGAATTTATCAGAAAGTGACAATCTACATGTTTTGTAGCAGATACAACCATGTATGAATGAATGAATGAATGAATGAATGAATGATTGAATGAATGAATGAATGAATGAATGAATGAATGAATGAATGAATGAATGAATGAATGAATGAATGAATGAATGAATGAATGAATGAATGAATGAATGAATGAATGAATGAATGAATGAATGAATGAATGAATGAATGAATGAATGAATGAATGAATGAATGAATGAATGAATGAATGAATGAATGAATGAATGAATGAATGAATGAATGAATGAATGAATGAATGAATGAATGAATGAATGAATGAATGAATGAATGAATGAATGAATGAATGAATGAATGAATGAAACTCTTTATTTTACACAAACTTAGAATTTAAAAATACATTTTTAGTATAATTAATTACTATACTCGTAGTACACAAAGGCGGTCTTATCGCCAAAAGAGCGATCTCTGCCGGACAACCTTTGTTGATAAGGATAACATTTAAAGATAGAGTAGGGTATCCATAACAGATATATATACTATTATATTATACGTCGCGCGTAACCATGCGCGCATGCTATCTTTAAAATTCTACGTCGTTACAATGGTCAGATATTATCCGGAGATCACATAAAGTCATACTCGATAGGGCTACTGATATATTATTCGTCCGCAATCGCTCTGGTATCTAATATTTAAAAGCCTCCTTTATTTATATTACACTAGCTGCTGCGTGCAGCCAAATTAAGTTATAAGTTTTTGAACAATCCCGCGGGATCAACTAATTTTTTTACCGCGGGAAAAACTAAATTTTATTTTAGTGTTTTTGCGTGATTGAGTATCCATCCGAACATTCAAACCTTCGCATTTATAATATTAAATGTAGGTACTAAGTCATGATCAAATAATATGTAAATCAATAATTATTTACATGAATATGTAAATTTGGGGTTAAACTATCAAAATAATATATAAAAAAGTATCTTAATCCCGAAGATGAAGAGAAATTTGTAACCCGGGCCACCACGATTAGCCAAAGATAAGTCCCAAAATATCATAAATGGCAAGTCTTTCGCATCCGGGTTCTTATCCAATCCCGAGCAACATTGTTTTTATTAGAAAACTGACAAAACACATTTTTGAATTGTCCGTCCCGGGAATCGAATCGGGGACCTCCTATGGACAACACCAACACTGTAACACTGGACCACAGGACAGGACACTGAATCATTTGGGATACTAACTGAGTAGTATCTTTTTTCTAACCGATATGAATAAGAATAACAACACGCAAATATTTAAATGACAGAAGAATTGTAACAAACAGACAATATGTCAGAACTTAGTTAAATATATTATACACTTATAAATATAAACAACTAGCTGACCCGGCAAACGTTGTTTTGCCTTACATATTAGTAATCCATAGCGGACAAACAACGTGACACGTAATTTATATAAGACTACGGGATTGTCCTTCCACGCGGCCAAAATGGCATTAAACTTTATATGGTGATTAAGTATTCTTAAATTTTCTAATTTTCCGCGCAATTTTCTTAATATTTTCTTTTATAAAAACCTTCTACTTACAATTACAAACACTACAAAAAAATTACCGAAATTGGTCCAGCCATTCAGGCGTGATGTCGAGACCAAGGAAAATAGGGATTGATTTTTATATATATAGATTAAATAATAAAAAAATAGCAAAAAAGAAAACCCTGCTGAGTTTCTTCTGGCGTATCCGTCTCGATTCCATAATGGTAATGAAATTTTCAAGTGTTGCTTGAATAGAACGTAATTTGACTTTTATTTTTGATTTTGAGAATATAACTTACTTATATCTCTAAATAATAGTATTTCTGATTCGAGATAACATATGTGAATCTGGATTTAATGAAAATGCCACGAATTAGTACACGATTTTTTTATAGAAAAAAGGGGCAAACGAGCAGCAAGCTTACCTGATGGTAATTTATTACCACCGCCCATGGACAGCCACATCACCAAAAGTCTTGCAGCTACGTTGCCGACCTTTTAAGAAGGAGTATACTCTTTTCTTGAAGGTGCCTAAGTCGTATCCGTTCGGAAACACCCCCGCCGGTAATTGATTCCACAGAGGAGTAGAGAATCGCATGGTTGTGGATTTCCGGGCTTCGATGTGATGAGGATGGAACTTTAAATTTTGTCGCGATGTCCAATGATGGAATTTAACAGCAGGGATCAATCCGAACAGTTCGTTGGAACACTCTCCATGATATGATTATATTCACGTTATTCCGATTCCGATTCACGATATTCCGATTTATCACGATGATATTCTTCCATAAAAATTACACATAGGTACATAAACCAAGTAAAAAGGGGATGTCAAAAATCATTTATATCTGTTTATCACATTTATAAAGAATACATTTTATAAAAATAGACCCACAGACGCTAAGCGGATATATTAAGAGTATTCCACAAATTCAAAATTTAAAGTTACACCCTCACCATCTCGATGTCTGGAAATCCACAACTGTGCGTATTTCTCGACACTTTCTGCCTCGAACTACTCTATTGTGGAATCAATTACTGGCAGGGGTGTTTTTCGAACGGATATGAATTAGGGTTCCCAAGAAAAGAGCTTACTCATTTTTTAAAGGCCGGCAACGTAACTACAAGACCTCTGGTATTGCGATTGTCCATAGGCGGCGGTGATTGCTTACCATGAGGTATATCTCCTGCTCTTTTGCTCCCTCTTCTATAATATATATTAAAAGTAAAACAGCGGAATTGACACACCGGTGTTCAATTAAGCACATTAAAACATTGTATAATTTTACATTTAAGGCTGATATTGGTTATTGAGTTTTTATTCGATAGATATTTCAGATTGTATCCAAAATATCCGAAATAACGTAGAAGATAAATAATTGTACGTTACATGTACTACGAATTATGATTCGAGTTATAACAAAGTTGTAAAATATGTTTGCATAAAACTACCGAGACTTATTATACGATTTTATTTATCTCTTAACATCTACATTGTATCGTGTGCTTATAATATCAAGCATGAAGCTCGAAAGTAACTGACGATTCATTTAATCGTACCTTCATGTGAAGTTCAAGCGCAATTACTAGAAAAGCTTTATTCGAAGATATTAGCAGCCCTCCCTCCTAGCTGTGACTCCTAGTCGTTAAATATACGCTCGGCAATTCGCTAAACTAAAATTTAACAGTGGTCGTCAAGTGATCGCGAAAGCTAACACAATATTATCCTAATACATTTTTATTTTTCTACGTTCAAAACATAGTGCGAAATTCGGTTTCGTATGTGATAGTACATTATGTTATGTGCTAATAACTTCGAACAAAACTCTTTTAGTAATTGTGATTGAACTTCACATGCAGATAAGTTAGTTTAATCATCAATTTTTCATTCAAAGAATTGGTGCGTGCCTCGTCAAAACGAAAATTTTTACACAAGTTCAGCTTGTTAATAATTAAAAATAAAAAGGTTGCTGGAATTACTATTATTATTCCACACCGGTCGGCCTAATATGGCTCCCGACTGATAGTCGTATATAGGGCAAGCACATAACCTTCTTTTGGGCTTCGCGTCAGTTGTGTAAAAAGGCTTCTTTATTCTTTCTTCTGATTCTTATTTTTATATTAAAAATAAATCACCACCAGTTTCCTCGCAACAAAAGCATTATGAACTGATCTAATGACATTATTTGTTCACGACCAATATGTGAACTGAAGAATAAAGTGGTGAATCCCCATTATTTTTTTAACTCAAAAAGGGGACAAAGACCCCAATACTCGCACCTTCAGATAAAATTTTAAAACCCAGAATCAACAAAGGCAACCTCCTGATAATTACTGAGTTGCGAGCTTAGCTTAGGGTACCCTGCAAAACAACTGAGCTTTCTTAGATCCTTAGAATTTTAATCAGACGTGTACAGTTAAGAAAAAAACATCCAATTTCCCAGTCCTTAAAACAGGTTAAAGTTAAGAGCATAAAAATTTCTACGAAATGAGACTTTTACTGTCAGGTTAAGCCTGATTGCTATTAGACGGCGGTATTAATTGAGTACTTTCTATCAGAACGGACTTCTTAATTCTTCTTCTTTAAGTAATTGAGTGCTTTCTATCAGAACGGACTTCTAATTTAATATTAAATATGACAAAATCACATAAACTTCCACACACTTCGCCAGTTTATCAGTTTTTTACAGGAAACTTAAGCACTTTGGTAAGCGTGCGAAAGCTCTCTTCGAACTTATTGGATCCCTTACCATTCCTTATTGGACTACTAGACGTAGGCAAAAGTTCCATCCGTACGTTGTGGATATAATAAAAATCGAGTAAATAAATCGAGTAAATCGAGTAAAAATCGAGTTCGATAACTCTTTTCTAGTTCGTGTCACCAAGGTTTAGAATGAACTGTCTGGTTCTATTTTTCATAACAAATATCGTTCTGGAACCTTTAAGAGTAGAGAGAATAGGTTTCTTTCGTATCATCTTTGTTTTTATCGATACTTTCCATCAAGTGCGATGGAAGACAACCCCCTATTCCAATTCACATAAAATAAAAATACTATCAAACATTAGACTACATCCACTTTGACATAGAATACACTCCCAAAGAATATCAAGTGAAGCTTATTCCTACTTGCAATTTAAGGCGAGGCATCGCGACAAACGGGAAAAAACTGGTTTGTTAAATCACGTTTTTTTGTATTGATTGTTAAATAATACTTTTACAAAAATTACACGATATACATGAAGATATTATCTAAAGAATGTGCTAAAAATTCAAATAGTTCCGATTAGCTAGAAGTGCAAAACTTTTAGTGTGCCCCATGTATAAATGCATTGTCATCAAAACTTAAGGCGAGACATCGAGACAAACGAGAAAAACTGGTTTGCCAAATCACGTTTTTTTGTATTGATTGTTAAATAACAATTTAACATAATTATGCGATAAACCTGAAGATGTTATCTAAGGAATGTGCTCATTTATTACATGATAGAATGTACTTTACTCGATCATATAAAATACATAAAACAGGCTAAAAAAATTTCTAAAACAAATAATTTGTTAATTATATTTCTAATCTTCCACATAAGTTTTATATGGGGATATTTAGTTGTAAATACAAAAAATAATGTGCTAAATTTTAGTTTTTAGCTGATGTTCTATATTTATTTATCCGAAAATTAACACGTTTTCCAGCGGTTTCAGAACATACCACGCCACCCATTTTTAGAATTGACACGCGTCGAAATGCCTCGCCTTAATGTAATTGTATGGCATTCGCAAAGTTTCGCCCGGGTATGAAACCAACGCCTTACCTATTCCTGTCGCAATAGTCTCTGTAATTGTCCCTGTCGTGATCTAGCTCAGAGGGAAAGGATTCTGGTAAACTTATGCATGTGGAACTACCATCTCGCCACTAGAAAAAAACGCACCTTTAATATCCTTGGTTTTTATAAGAGACTAGTTGTTGCCCGCGACTTCGTTCGCGCGGATTTCGTTTACTCCACACAGCTCCTCCCCCGTATGTGATAGCGTGATAATATGTAGCCTATATGTTGACCCGACCTGTTAGTAATATTCATGCAAAATTTGAAGTAAATCCATGCAGTACTTTTTGAGTTTACCCCGGACATACATACAGACAAACAGACAAACAGAAAAAATTCTAAAAACTACATTTTTTCTTCGATATCGATTGTATATCACGTCCCAAGTATTCTTTTCAAAAAATATTCAATGTACAGTTTTGACTTTCCTACGATTTTATTATATTGTTGTGATGATCGTCTCGTTCCATCGGAAGGCCCATCAACTTGTTTGCTACCCTGTATTTAAAAAAAAACTGGTTGTAGATGTGTTATGGACACAACTGTATATTTTTGACGTGAACAGTGAACACGTCTACGTTACGGGTTTTACTCGTACCGCGATGGTAACATTTTTCATTCATCACACAGGTGCCGTCATCTTTTTATCGTCGGATGCCTTATTTCTTTTTCGTTCTCGGTACTTCTTCACTATTATAAATTGGGGTTCATGGATATCATTAGATTGTAAATTAAAATCCATTTCGGACGGTATACTGTTTTTGTATTTTGATTTGTGTTTTGGTAAAACTTTGATACAAAAAATTTAATAAAAAATAAATAAAAGAGAGTTGGGAGAAGAGACAGTGAGAGAAGGGAAACGGAAGAGATGGGGATAGGGTAGAAGGGACTAGGGGGGAGAGGCGAAGAGACAGAGGAAGAAGAGAGACAGGAGCAGGAAAGAGATAGGGGTGGAGGGAGAGATGTGAGTAAGGAGGGGGAGTGGAAGATGGCGGATAGAGATAGAGAGAGAAAATATCAAAAGGACAGAAGGATAGGAGGAGAGGTATATATATGGAGAGGGTAATAGAAGGAGAAAGAAATTAGAGGGAAGGTAGAAGAAAGGCAAGTAAACGTAGAGGAAAGCAGTGGGACGGTAATAGGGAAGGTATGGAAGGTAGGGAAAGGTAGAAGGAAGATAGAGGGAAGTTAGAACGAAGTAAGGGGAATGTAGGGTTAAGGAAGCGGGAAGTTAGGGACAAGATAGGGGAAGAAGGTAGACGGTAAGGGAAGGTAGAGAGATGATAGCGGGAAAGGTAGGGGAATGTATAATTGGATATTTGTAAGGTATAAATCTGTGCTTTTAAATACCGTTTCAAGCTTTTACTTCTGTCGGCAGTGTCTCATGACTGCCTCCTTTTTTTCTATTTTTCATTTACACGTTATATAAATATATTTACTACTAGCTGACCCGGCAAACGTTGTTCTGCCTTTTAAGCTACTCTTATTTTTTTTATAATTTCTCACCTTTTAAACCTTCCCAGTTCAACAATTAATTCAAAACCAATATTAGCCAAATCAGTTCAGCCGTTCTGGAGTTTTAGCGAGACTAGACTTTTTTTGCTGCCGAACAAAATCAAATCAAAAATCATAGATGCTCCGAGTCAAATTCATACTAATGCATACTTCCATACTTCCATATATTCATATCTATGCTAATATTATAAATGCGAAAGTGTCTGTCTATCTGTCTGTCTGTCTGTCTGTCTGTTATGGTTTCACGGCTAAGCCGGCGCGGCGGACCGATTTTCATGAAATTGTAATGCAAATTGTAATTTAATGCAAAATGCATGCATTGCATGTCTTGGAAATAATTGAAGATCCGGGTTAAAACATAGGCAATTTTTTTTTCAAAAAGCAACCTCTCAAGGGCTGAAATAGAGAATGTAATTTATATTAAAAGCTATTTCGACGACATGTTTATTTAATCGCGAGCGAAGCTGCGCGGGTCAGCTAATAATATAGGGTCAATTCGCCTGTTTGCGTCCACTTAATGGAGTTGGCAAATTTGAAGGAGAAAATAAAAATGTTTAAATGCAAATTTAAATGCAAATTGTAATTTAATGCAAAATGCATGCATTGCATGTCTTGGAAATAATTGAATATCCGGGTTAAAACATAGGCAATTTTTTTTTCAAAAAGCAACCTCTCAAGGGCTGAAATAGAGAATGTAATTTATATTAAAAGCTATTTCGACGACATGTTTATTTAATCGCGAGCGAAGCTGCGCGGGTCAGCTAGTGATATAGGGTCAATTCGCCTGTTTGCGTCCACTTAATGGAGTTGGCAAATTTGTAGGAGAAAATAAAAATGTTTTAGCAATAATTTTGAATAAAAAACTTACTTAGTGTATTAAATATATAGTCTTTTTAAGTTTCACATAAAGTTTTGATCGAAACATCTTCTAGCTTTTTTTAAATATTGATAAATATCAGAATTGGGCCATTTACCCAGTTCGCGTCCATAAATTCCTAATTGCGTCCATCTATGGACCACTTTCGAGTCCACCATCTTGAAAAAGGAATTAAGGGGTAGATTTATATATATATTTTAGTGAAGAAAAATTGGATTTTGTCTATTTGTTATTTTTTAAATATAGATACTTAAAAATCAACATTATTTTTATTGATAAAATACAAAAAATATTATTCTCCGCACCATTTATAGGACTTAAAACTTAAAAGTTAAACTTAAAACTTAAAGAATGTTAAATTCTAAAAAATAGTATCACACTTATTTTTTTAAGTTTCTTCTGTGTTTGTTTTTTTTTATAGTCTCTGATAAAGTCATTTAAAACACAAAAAAAATTAGGTAAAATCAGAAAACTAAAAGAAATGAGTTTTTTTTTTAGTTTTCTGATAAAAACAATGTCCAGGATTGGGTAAATGCCCGGTTGACGATAGGCTTGGCATCCATCATATTTGTGGGACTAAGAACAATAATAATGAATAAATATCGCTGGACAAATTACACGATTTGATCTACCCCAAAGTAAGTAAATTATTTGCCTGTGTTTTGGGTGTTAGCCAACAATACTAATACATATAAATACGTATATAAATACAGTTACATACATAATAGACACCCAAATCCAGAAATACAAACATCTATGCTCATCACACAAATATTTGTCCCTGTCGGGAATCGAACCCGAACCCCATCGATTCGTAGTTAGGTTCGCTTATTACTCAAACGACGGGAAGGTTGAACCATCTTCGGCTAATCGGGGGGCACTGGTTGTACCTCTGTCTACCTCTTCGGGGATACGGGCGTGAAGATAGTCTTAATCAATGTACTATAAATTTAAGTCTCATAATGCCTGGTTCCCGTGCATGACAGGCAGAGTAAAATGAAGGTCTATAGACTTTCCAATTACCTGCGATTCAACGGTTTACCCCTTGGCGGGACGAGTTGTGATCAACTTTGACTAGCGACTATTTCTAGCGATAAAAGGGACCAAAGGCTTTACGTCCTCATTCAAAGCACGGGAGTAGTAACATACTTTCCGCCAGACTCCGTAATGCTACTGAGATTTTGGATTTTCGAGAAAACCCTTGAAAAAACCTCAATTACAATTTTGAGCGACCTGGGGATCGAACCCGGGCACTCATAATCTTAGCCGAAAGCTATCCTCTAGACATCTATCATATATAATATTTGCGCTGTTATTTGTATTTAGTTAACAGAAGGACGCAATCTGATATTATATAATATCCACTATAAGCATAGTTTGCGTCCTAGTGTGATTAGTGATTATCGACATCTGTATCATTTTCTACAATCATAATAATGTGGACGCAAATTAGTTATTATAATATGCATACTAATAATGTCCTAATAAAAAATAACACAATGTTTCTTTCATGTTTCATAACTTAAAATTAAACAACCAATTACAGAAATAGATTACCGAGTTTGCGTCCATTGCGGATGCTAAGTGGAAGATTTATAAATTTGGTGTAGTAATTCGTGTCCATTTCAATTTAAGAGTTAACAATAAAAAAATCAATCAACTTTATAACTAGCAAAAAACAGAGCTTTATAAGGGCTCGCAAAGTTATACTATCTAGTAATATTGTTAGAAAAGTATTTTTATGAGAATTACATCTTTTAATGTATGGATTTTATTTACAATTATGTTACCTAAAAAAACCAGGGCATTTTCATCTAAACATTACATTCGCATCAAAGGCGTCGTCAGGCTTTGGACTAGGAATATTTGTTCTATTTTCAAGGAAAAATTGGTATTAAAAATGAAGATTGATCTTATAAAAAAACACATTTCTAACATTTTACTGAAATAATTGATTTTTTTAAGCTATTGCATAGCTTCTATCGCGGGCCTTGAGCGTGGAGACCGAATCCAGAAATTCCGTAACGAAAAAACCTAACACGCCCCACTGCGACCGGCACAGGGGTGATACTTTTTAGTTTTTCCATCTATCGATAAATACCAGAACTTTTAATGAAATTTTGAAATACCACGCTTGTCTCTTTAGTTCAGCAACCCGCCTTTAGGTGGCATTGGTTGTATTGGAAAACTACCGTAATCAGCTGTTTGTGAGAAAGTATATAGGTGTATAGGTATTTATCATCTATGTACAACAGTGAATATCTGTACTCGTATAATTTGTGTACAAAGTGTTTTAAATATGAATAAACAAAAAAAAAAATATAAAATATATAATAAAAAAATAAATATATATATATATATATATATATATATATATATATATATATATATATATATATATATATATAATAAAATAAATATATAATTGTAATTGCATAAGTTGATAAAAAAATGCTATGCAATAGCTTTACCGCGGCAGTCTCCGAGTGCCACACGTCTTTTTTTCTAAAATCAGGAAGTTCCTGGTTTTATGTCGATTTACGAAATCAAAATCAAAAAATGTTTTATTTAAATAAACCTTCAAAATTTTTGGACTTAATATTAGACTTAACGCAAGCACGAAGAATTGACGGTAGACACTCAGCGAATACATTTTTTGAATTTTTCTCTCAGAGAAACCATAGGAATTCAATTCCAGAGTCAGGAAAATAAAAAAATGTGTTTTTTGTTTTCTGATAAAAACAACTTTGCCCGGGTTTAGAAAAGTGCCCTACTGGTAATAGGCTGGCCACCTATCACATTGTGGGACTTAAGTATCTTCGGCTAATCGTTGATGCACACGTTGTACCTCTACCTACTGTCGGGGATATGGGCGTGAATATACCTTTTTTTAGCTTTTTACAATATAAATCAATTAATACATCTGTACTATTTCACAATAAGCATATTGTGAAACTCTCTAACGCTCTATTTACTCTGTTCCCTGCAAACATCCCTGCTCTAGACCTAAATTCCCTTTGTGCCTCCAACAACATTCCTTCGAACTTCCCTATGCCAAGCTGATCAAACTGATGGCTCTATAGCTATTGCAGTTTATACGTGAACCTCGCCGTTATACGAGGGCACGATGACCGCGCGCCGTCTTTCAAATATGAAGAAACAATTCATGAAGTAGTCTCTTAATAAGTTCAAAAATTCTAATACAAAATGTATCTTCTATCAATTTTAACTCGTTACTTTAATAAGAGATGGCGTTAATAGTAATAAAATTCTAATGCAAATTGTAACTTCTATTTTTTAATGTTGATAAAATGGTATTTTTATGGTACATAACAAATCTAGGCATGAATATAAGCTACCACGTCGAAGCTCAAACCTAAAAAATGCGATGGTTTTTCAGTAAAATGTACCACAAAAGTGCACAGATCGTGGCCTAGTGTAGGTAATTATTTTTAATTCTCACTTTATTATCAAGATCTAGAAACAAATATATAACCTAAATTGTACATAAAACAATAACAAACTTAGCGCCAAACGCATTGCTGCTCACTATTTTTTTACAAACTTTTCGCACGTCCACACTATTTTGTTATACAGCTAATATTAACTATTTTTCCTAAACTAGAAAGACCGCTCGTAAGGAACTTTTTTCTATGTGTATGTGTCTCTTATACATTCAGGTATAGATAGGTAGACATTAATTTTGATCTTATTAGTGTGTTAGTATACTTATTTTCAAGAATTATAAAAACGAGATCCTTGAAATGGACGCGAACTGGGCGATGGACGTGAACAGGCGAACTTACGCTACTATATGCAAATTCTGTAACGCAGTGAAATTGCCTAAAATTGGCGACAATTCCTCCTCCACCATCCGCGAAGCATCGCAGTTTGCACTTGACTTAACTAATTATTTGATGTTTTAGCTATCTAACGGTATGATTATATTTCGGATGTTAATGGTAGTTATGTAGCTATAACATCAAACTATATCCCCCGATTTTGTTGTCATCAGTTTTTTGAACTGTCCCTCACTATAAAAGCAAATTTAAAGATGTATTCACGTCAAAACTAATTAAAAGATTCTATCGATTGAATAATTATCATGTGGAAATCCATAACAAGGTCACCTTTTAATTTAAAGGACAACCATCTCGCGTTATAATTAAATTTACTAATAAAAACCTATACAACATAATGATATTCCTTTATCTACATTTTTCCCAGACGCGTGGGAAAACGTCGGATCTTTAAATGGTTTTAATTTTGACTTAACCATAACAATAACTGTGATAAGCCTCATTTTCAAAATTTTATCTTTAATTGCTATTTTTTCTATCGCATTTAAGAAAACGTCCGTGATGACGATTTAACAAGAACTAGTGTTGACAAAGATCTATAGTTTTACTATTGATAATGCCATAATATAACAATAGGATCGATCATTAAATTATAATAATAGTATGAATGAAATCAAATACTATCGATAGTAATGATCAGTGAAAAGTAATAAATTATCAATTTTGTCGATAATATTAATAGTATTTGCTTATACCAATATTACATAAAATCATGTTTTCAAGGATGCTTTTTTAAAGGGCAATGGGCCCACCTCTCGTTCCTACCACTGTAACTTTTGTAAACCAGAATCAACAGCGGCAACCGTTCTGATAACCTCTGAGTTGCGAGCTCAGAGTGTCCTGGGGAAAAGATAAGCTATCTTGGAGCCCGCATCGAAATTTAAGTAGAATTGTATTGGAGGAGTAGGAAAATACATCCAGTTTCCCTCCCTTTACAGCAGGATACAGCGTAAAGATAAAGCAAAAAAACTGCTAAAAAATGAGACGTTTACAATCAGGTTAAGCCTGATTGCTATCGCAACATAGTATTTTATATATTTGAGGTCTTATAAAATGGCCTACTTAATTTTGCTTCCAGTAGTACGTATGACAAAATCGCTTGAAGGCACGGAAATTCCCACGTGTTGCTACAAGGTTGGAATAGTAGATTACCCCGGATATACATCATATACTATCAAGCATTTTCTACGTTCGTTTTGCCAGATATTAAACTTCCAAAAAATATGAAGTGCAGTTTGTTCATATTTACAGTTTACGGTGGAGCATTCGCAAAAAAGAGAAGGAACTAATTTAAACGAGAATAATTTAGATTTAAAATTACCATGACTAGTAAGGAACTGTGCAACTGAATGATCTATTTCTATCCACGTTTTACTTAATCGTTCACGGACGAAGGAGAAAAAGTTATATAAATGTCGTCCTTTGGTTGAGCGGCACCAACGTGACTGCCATTTATTTATTAATTCATTAGTAACATCTATCACGGGATTAAAAAGGAGACGTACTTTTATTTGAGCTTGCGGACTGATAAAGTCTGGGCTAATTCCTAGAATTCAAGGATGTCTTCTAAGCAATTAGAAATATCGAATTCATGTCATATAAAAATTGGGGATAGTTAAATTTCCTATCAAAAATGTTCGATATAAAACCCCAAGAAGTATATAAAATTAAAACAACACAATGAAAACGGCTAAAAAATTGAACAACATCACATACAAAAAAAAAGAATCTTCACGCCCGTATCCCCGAAGAGGTAGGCAAACGTACAACAAATGCACGCACGATTATCCGGATACTTAGTCCACTAATGTAATAGGTGGTCAGCCTATCGCCAACTGGGCAATTTTTGCAATCCCGGGCAACATTGTTTTTGTCAGAAAACTGAAAAAATCACGTTTTTGAATTGCCCGACCCAGGAATCGAACCCGGGACCTTATCTAGTCAATTCCGAGATCGGATCACTATCCATAGAGGCGACTATACAATATGTGATTTTATTATTTAAACAATAAACGACAAATGAATTCGTATTGGACCATGGCACGCGTTAACAATTACTAATCAAAAAGAACTGAGTGATTGCTGACAAAACCAAAATGAAACGCTGAATTTAGCTGAATAGTGGGCAGCATTCAATTGCTGCAGCAACCACTTTCTCCACTATTTGGAAAATACAGCAGTGGTTTTTCTTGGACAGACATTAATGATCTCAGATTTACTTTGATTTTTTCAGTACGTCGATTGTTCTAGATACCTAGTTACGAGGCGTTATTTATCATGCTACTACAACTGATTGGCCTTAGGGTGGACTACGGAGTATGCAGCACTGCGTTATCACATAGTCCTACGCCTCCCCAGCATTAAGGAACAAACGAAATTTGATAGTCCTATCATACGACTAATATCGGATATATTTTTTATTTCTTTTTTTTGCAGCATCGCAATTTCGTGTTTTCCTTTCATCTAGTCTTAGGGGATTTGGTAAGAGCTATTATTTTATATGGCGTATGTCTTTATATATTATGTACATGCCTATATATGTAAACAACCCACAAGTTTTAAACGGGTTGAACGATTGAACCGTGGTTTTAAATTGGGTTCTACAAAACTAAAACTTCCTGAAAATTTTAACTAATTCGGACCTCTAGATTTTGAAAAATTAAAAAAACTTTTTTATATCATAAGATAGCAAACAAGCAAATAGGTCTCCTGATGAAAAGTGTCATCTATCGCCGATCTATAGGTATATGCCTACACCAAAGATGTTAATGGTGCGTTGCTATCTTGTGGCAAGATCTATAGGTAAGGTGGTGGAACCAGACCTGGACGAGACAATGCAGAACTCTACTACCTAGTAGCCACGATGGTAGTGACTGGTATAGCCAATCGATCGCCTTTTACGACCTGCCTGGTAGAACGGCAGTTGGTCTATTTTTCAAAGGAACCCGAGACCAACACGGGATGAACTTACGATAAATTTGCTGAAACAATACTATTTTTTGTACTGATCGACTCAAAAATTTAACAATCTCTTTTCTTTAAAAAAATGCGGCGAATGCTCAAAACGGATCAATTGCGAATTGGTAACAAAAAGTTTTAAAAAGTTTTTTTAACGTTTTTTGTTGTCTCTGTGGTCTAGAAGTCCGGTGTTGGTGTTGAACGCATGAGGTCTCAGGTTCGCTTCCCGGATCTAGCAATTCAAAATGTGTTTTTTCAGTTTTCTGATAAAAAATGTCGGGATTGGACAAGTGGCCGGTTAGCGAGATTTGCCTCCGGTCACATTATGGGACTTCGGCTAATCGTTGGTGCCCTTTTTGTACCTCTGTGGTCTAGTGGTATGGTGTCGGTCTTGACCACATGAGGTCTTGAGTTTGATTCTCGGGTTAGACGATTGAAAATATATTTTTTTCAGTTTTTTGATAAATACACCGTTGTTCGAAATAAATAAGTACCCAGTTGGCAACAGCCTTGCCATCTATTACATTGTAGGACTATCTTCGGCTAATCGTGGGCTTACTGCTTGTACCTCGGCCTTCCTCGTCGCGAATACGGGCGTGAAGATGTTTTAAACGTTTTTTTTATTAGATAGCAAATAGTTCTCGTGGCGGAAAAAGAAACCTCTGCCTATATACACCAAAGATGTTAAAGGTGCGTTGGCATCTGCGTGGCGGGATGGCAATGCCACATGCATAAGTTTACTAGCTACTTTACCCTCCAAACCGGAACACGACAATGACAAGCACTGACGCTATTGCGGCAGGAATGGGTAAGGCGGTGGTACCAGACCCGGGCGAGACAATGCAGATACCACCTAATATAATTAAACCCAATTCAAGTAATATTTAAACACATATGGTCGTCGCACAAACATTTGTCCCTGTCGGGAATCAGTCCCGAATCCTATCCATTGCTTAAACATGATAAAAAACACTTTACTAACGTAGCAGGCGAAAGTTAAAAGCTTAAACTGCTTTTGAAAGTTCATACGAATATAACGTAAACATATTTTTAATTTAACCAAAAAATCAAAATTAATTCAAAACTTACCAAATTTAGTAAATAGTAATAATCTTTTCGTTTAGACGCGTGGCAATGAAACTAAACGACTAACGGCTTTTAAGTCAATATATGGATGATATATTTAAAGGCCGCTTTACGCATTACGATAACATGTTGGACCGACGAACAAAGATCTACTTGACAGTGTGATTTAACCGATCCGATTCCAAAATCAACGACAAACGGCGAGATAGTATGGACATCCGAATAGCATCTGGAATGGGCGCTCTCTTTTTAAACCCGATGCTCTATACCAAGTCAACAATGAGATACACAGATATAAATTTGATATAACAGCTCTCCTGGAAGTAAGATGACCTGGTAAGAGAGTGTATGTTCGATAATAACGAAAATTGTTCTATAGCGGAAGTGACATTGGTCGTCATACTTATGGCACCGGATTCATGGTTACAAAAAGACTAATTGGGAATGTGATCAAGTTTGATGCTGTCTCGGACCGGTTATATGTACTTCGCGTCAAGGGAAAAATTTGCAATATTTCAATTGTCGACTCCTACACTCCTCTGTAGGACTCCTATTCTCCTACAGAGGCGTCAGACGAAGATACTAAAAATGAAGTCACAGTAAGTATGAACGCTCAAATTATAACGGTGTGAGATTCATTAGCTTTGCATCATCCAAATCAATGGTCATCAAGAATACCATGTACCCTCACAGGAATATCTATTTAAATACTTAGAAGTCCCCAGACGGTAAAACCATGAATCAAATCGATCTTGTCCTCATTGACGACGTAAGATCTTGCAGAGGCGCTGACTGCGACAGCGACCACTACTAAGTGGGCATAAAGATCCGAGTCAAAATCAACATAGCAAACATGAAACGTAGAAAAAAGGAAGATTCCATGGACATAGGAAAGTTAGAGGTCACAAATGTCAAGACAAGTTTCAATTAGAATTGCAAAATGGATTACAATATTTTGTTGTAGAAGAAAATATACATGAAAATCGGAAACAGATTAAGAATATATTCAAGGAAGCTGCAGTTAGAGTGCTGGGTCTTAAAAAGAAAAACAACAATAGGAAGTAGTGGAACCAAGAATGTGAGAGAATAATGAAAAAAAAAAACTCGTTTCGGAGGCCAAAATTCAGTTTGAGTCGCTGAGCCAACGGAGTAAGTAAGTTGTTTTCGTACTCCTGTGGTTGGGTTTTAAAAATGGGACCACTCTCGGCTATTTTCATTCCAATAAAAAAGAATTATCAAAATCGGATTACTTTGTAAAAAGTTATATGTGGTCTAACATAAAAAATCCGTGAACCGGTTGACCCTGAAGGCCATTCCTGAAACTTTCCACTAAATTGAGGTGTTTTTAGCTCAAAGGAAAAAACCCATATAAATATAGATTTTTTTTTTCAGAGTTCAAAAATTTTTATTTTATTATTAATAACAGTAATTTCATTTTTGAAAAGCTGTATATTTTAGAATACGGGCACATCAGGGTGGAATTTTGCTCGACGAATTTCAGTGAATGCCATGCATCTAGCCCCGCTCTGTCGGAAGTGTGCAACGGCAAGTGAAATTACGTACACGCTTTTCTTCGTTCTTTGAGTATTTTTTTAATCACGTAACTGGGATGAAGAATGCATAATAATTATAGTTCAAGGTTATAAACGGTTATTCGATTTTCAAAATCCACATTATGATGGTCAACAAAGGAAAATAACATTCAACGCAGCGCAATTCCAAACTTCTTCCAAGTTTGGAATTGCGCTGCGTTGCGTTGCGGTCCACTCTGCCCCGCTGTGGCTCATTCTAATGTGCTACGCTAGCTTTTTCGTTGTGATGTGACCGGCTCGTCACCGAGAGCTCAATACTTTATCATGCCAAAAAAATTGATTAATGGCGACAGATACCAGCAAGGCATTGGTTTATTTTTTTTGTACATTAAAGTATTAAATAGATAAAATTATTTAAAGTAACGATCAGTGTAGGTAACATCTTTAGGCTGGTTTTAGTGTCACGCTGACCGCACGATGACGTGCTGCTGATGACGTCGGTGCTGATGGGTCCATATGTATGTAGTCTTAGGTAGCTTATTTGATTCGAACTGTCCGCTCAGCGCTGACGACCGTAGGCTACATACATCAGCACTGACCATCAGAGTGCGGTCAGCGTGACAGTAAAACCAGCCTTAACATTAACATAGACACGACAATTTTTTGTAAATTTATTAAAGATATTTGTACATAGCCTTATAAGTTTATTTTGGTTTCATAAAACCAATAACTTGAACGTAATTATTGTTTTCCTTCTTCGGTATTCCTTTTGAACTCGGAGGAAGAACTAGTTGAGCGTATTGCACTTGAGTTTCCTAGAAATAGAAATATATTTCACAATGAAACTTAATTTAACTTTGCGAAGCTTCTAATACTATGAGGATATTGCCGTTAAGTAACTTTGTTCCATAAAAAGACAACTTTTTGAAACAAAATTCCTTATGGGCTTGCGGTGGTACCCAATTCGGAAGAAACATCCGTAACGTTAAATAAAAGCGTAAGATTATGTTGTGTAGAGTGCGCGCCAGATAAGACTGCGCGCAGCAGAAATGGAAACTAAATGTTGTCCGCCATATTGTTGTAAGCGTTAAGGTGTAGGTTGTGTAGTGTTCTCCGGGTTGATAATTCGTATTTCCCTTAAAAACCTATTTACATCACGCCGAATGTCATTAAAAGTAGCGGGGGGCGATTATGAATAATTTTGATAATTGAATTACTCACTAATACTAATGTTTATAATCGATTATGAAACTCTCTATCGATTATGAATTCATATATTTTCCATTTACTATTATAAGACTATAGCTATTTATACAACGAAATATTAACATCAAATAATGACATTTTCCTATAGAAATTGGCATAAAATAAAATTATATTCTATTCTTATGCAAAAATAAGTCACTTAAATAATATTCATTTATTTTTTATTTCAAAAATAAATAAAAGATAGTAGTATAAAATCCGCTACGTCCGTGTGCCAAAGTTAGTAAGCACCGCGTCGTAATAATTAAAATATTAAAAGTATCAACACTATTTTCATTTTACCAGCACTAGGTCCAACTCTTGCATCGATTAAAAATACCTAAATTTCAAATCGGCGATTTTGTGCAATGGCTCTTAAAAGTGGCTAATAGTATAGGAGCACAAGTAACTGTGTCTTATTTCGTCCAATCACAGCCAATGTACGGGCGCGTTACGTCATTAAAATGAGTAACATATGACTTGCAATTTTTTACGTTAAAGCTATGAACTTAAAGTTGAATTTACTAAGGGCGGAATAAAATTTTACAAACTCTTGTTGATAAAGCGGGGCGATACTCGAAACTAAACCATAACGTACAGATATAAGGTTGGTAATTATTAATATATTTTTATCATGTAGCGATATTTTTAATTTTTCTGTATGTATTCTTTTCTCAAGTCAATTTCTTGCTCCGAATTTGTAGACAAAATTATATTATTTTTATTGAATCTAGTTTTCTTTAAGATGAGATGTTAAGCTTTGAGCCTAAAACTAATCTTTTTTGAGTTTGATCTGACTGATTCAATTTTAAATACTTACATGTTCACCATCTGATAACTGTTCCAGACGTTTTTTCGCTCGAATACGCAAAATCAACACAGTCATAGTTGAACAAAGTAATAATATCACGCTCGTAAAAATTCCAATAAGCATATTTCTTTTGAAGGGCTCTTCTTTTTTACCTGAAAATAATAATTTTTATTCATGAAACTTTGTCTTCTTATGCTTGTTAATTTATATAGTAAATCTCAACTAAATTAGAGTATTAATATTCAAAATGTACCGCCATCGCTTGAAGTACTAGCGAGTCTAAATAAATAAATAATTATAATCTATACATATAATAAATTCGTAGGAAAGTCAAAACTGTATATTGAATATTTTTTTTACAAAATACTGGGGGCGTGACCTACAATCGATATCGAAGCCAAAAATATAGTTTTTAGAATTTTTGTCTGTATGTCTGTATGTCTGTATGTCTGTATGTCTGTATGTCTGTATGTCTGTATGTCTGTATGTCTGTATGTCTGTATGTCTGTATGTCTGTATGTCTGTATGTCTGTATGTCTGTATGTCTGTATGTCTGTATGTCTGTATGTCTGTATGTCTGTATGTCTGTATGTCTGTATGTCTGTATGTCTGTATGTCTGTATGTCTGTATGTCTGTATGTCTGTATGTCTGTATGTCTGTATGTCTGTCTGTCTGTCTGTCTGTATGTCTGTCTGTATGTCTGTCTGTCTATCTGTCAGTCTGTCTGTCTGTATGTCTGTTTGTATGTCTGTATAACTGTCTGTCAGTCTGTCGGTCTGTCTGTCTGTCCGTCCGTCCGTCCGGTGTCTATAGACAATGGTTGACTCCATCAGGAGACCCATCTGCTTGTTTACTATCTTATGGTATTAAAATAACTTACACACCGTTTTAGACCATCGGGAAATTAGGCATATAAGTGTATTTTTATTAAGAATATTTTTGTGCTTTGCTTGCTGCTTTGCTTATATAATGTTATCACTGGCTACCAGATGGCACTGGATACATTGGTAGGACCTAAGATAAAAAATACAATAGATTTGACAAACGCATACACCCGCAAAGGACAGATAATTTGTATTAACCTCATAAATTCAAAAACTATATTTCTAAAAAATAGTTATTTGATCTTTGCGACTTTTAAATCTGGGTGGGGAATGTTTGAAAATTACAATGTTATTTTTACAGTTTTACACATCCGATTCCAGTCAGCCAATAACACAGCAATTATTGTAAATTATTATATTTATTTATATAAAAGAATTCAAATTTAACAATCTTACATAAATAAAAGAAGTCAAATTCTCTCTTTCGTTATATTTTTAAGTATATGTGGTCCTCCTAAAATAGATGAACATATTTTAACACAGCATTCAGTACGTCTAGTCAAAGATATCCAGCTAGAAAATGATGTGATTCAAGGGACTAAAACTTTTTAATTTTGTCAAACAAAATGAATTTCTGTCATAACGATTTACGCCTTTTCGCATTAACTTAATTAGAGTATGATCCGGCTCGAAGGACAATATATTGGGGCCAGTGCATTTGCTATTATCTCGAGAATTCTGGCTTGAAATAAGTGTGGACTGTATTTTGAAAGAAAATAATAATTGCACAATACAAAGACAGCCCAACAGTTGATTGCGAATGATGATTTGCAATAATATTCAAAATTACCCGTTGTGACGTCAGTGACGTCGCTGTCGCTAGTGCTGGACATCGATACGAATCGTATGCCAACTTATCGTACTGCAGCGACTTAACAATAAGGATAGGGAAAATGAAGTATACATAGTGCAAGAAGAAAAAAGAACAAGAAGCATAGTGCGGACAACCCTACATTGGTATTGCTATAATATTTATTGAGGGTAGGATGTACATTTGCCTTCAAATCTGTTATTTGTGACATTAAGATTTCGTTGTTAGTTAATAACTGTAAATACCCTGAGGATGCTTGTGTAAGTGAAACCGGTCGAAAACTAAATATAATTATCTTATTGTGAAACAGTACAAGTGTTATCAGTTAACAAATATTGTATTAATAGGGAAAACATTGCAGAACTCTATCCTCTAATAATCATTTATCAAAATTTTATCTTAAAGATATTTCCTTTGCGCACACCTTATTATCATCATTCATTGAACATATGAGAATGTGCTAAAAATTTAAATGTAACAGTATTAGGTAACGTTTGTTTAGTTACATGACAGATTCAAGGTCTGTTATGTAACTAAAAACATAGGTAGTGGAAACTATGTTTTTAGTACAAAGAATAAAAATATGTAGTAATCATACTCTAAGTGGTAAATAACCTCAAAGTGGATTATTTTATGCAAAAAGGCATAAATCTTTATGAGAAAAAATTAATTTGTTTTTTTATAGTGTAAGACAGCAAACAAGCAGATGGGTCTCCTGATGAAAGGAGTCAACCACCGCCTATAGACACCAAAGGTGTTAATGGTGCGTTGCTATCTTGTGGCGAGGTCTTATGCCACATGTATAACTTTACCGGCTGCCTTACACTCCAAACCGGAACACGACAGTGACAAGCACTGACGCTATTGCTGCAGGAATAGGTAAGGTGGTGGTACCAGACCCGAGCGAGACAATGCATAACTCTATATGTTCGTAAAAGTCAAAAAGTTTAAGTCCCCTGAATAACGTTATTTTTTGGCTGGATATCTTTGGTTAGACGAACTGAACGCCGTCTTAAAATATGTTCATATATTTTGGAAGAACCTTGTTTTCTTTATTTATTGTGAAATCGACTTGTGAAATTACCAATTGATTTTAAATTTAGGTATTTCAATTATGCAGATTTATGGCAATAATTGATATACCAAACATCTGTTTAGCTTTGTTTGGCTCTGCCAATCTCACAAGGAAATCAACGTAATAAAATTTATGTACTTTCTCTTACCATTTACAAGTAATAGCCTGGAGAGATTTTTAGGCGTACTCCAAGTAGCATGCTCAATTTTGCAGGTCAGCAACTTGCCATTGTACTCGGAGAGCATACTTAAAGATATGTTCTGATGCAGGCTCTGTAATTTATCACCAATTACTGAACTACTCTGTAGTCTGTAGTCGACACCATCGAGGAGCTGAACGTCACCTGAAATATTATTAAGGGGATATCACTACATAGTATAAAACAAAGTCGCTTTTTCTGTCTGTCCATATGTATGCTTAAATCTTTAAAACTACGCAACGGATTTTGATGAGGTTTTTTTAATAGATAGATTTATTCTTGAGGAAAGTTTTAATATATAAACCTTTCCAATATTACCACGGGAACAAATTCTATGCGGTTGAAACCGCAGGCAGGTCGCCAGTTACTAGATAAAAATTACATCTGTATCTGTGTCAATTTGTAATATTAAAATATTCACTTTTTACTAAATACATATGGATTTATACATGGTACATATACAAAAATAACATTTTTCACAATTTTCGTCTGTTTGTTTGTTCAAGCTAATCTCTGAAACGATTGGACCGATTTTGATAGGACTTTAGGTAATAAAGAGTAACTTATGTTACTTTAATTTTAGAAAATTTTCGAAAGACGAAGTCACAGACACAGCTATTCCACTATATAAAAAATACACACTCTTATCTTAGGTAACTTTAAAATTTAAAAATGAGGTTAGGTTACATTAGGATCGTTTTATGATAGCTCTAGTATGGAACGATGCTCTCTCTGCTCCGAATAAAGCTCTACTGTGGAAAACGCAGCGTGTCATGGCAGCAAGAGCAATTTGCGGATAAGTACGGTGTTCTACAAGGCTGCAACATTAGTATCGGGGCAGCTCCCTGGAATCTAGAAGCAAGGGTAGCTGCTACCGTATAAATGTGGTGTTGAGAGCAGCAAAACAGAGAGGAATGGCCATCGTATGAGACAATTGCAGCAATTGGACAGGGGTTCAAAAGCTTGCAATAGAGGAGTGGATGCAAAGAATCGAGCGGCCTATTGCTGAAAGGTGGACAATTGAAAGGATATGATCAAGCAAGTATTTGTGATTACCAAGGCAACATGGATGCTTGACGTTCCATTTGACATAAATGGTTGCTTCAGAAAGTATGTGTCGATGGCAAGGCGGGAAACCGTACCAGGTGACATCACAACACACTGTTGAAATAGCGCAAAAAAGTGTTGAAGATTGTTTAAGTTAGGCTGAAGAAGGCTTAAGTGATTAAGAGAGATCTCTCACTCCCAAATGTTATAAAAGAAATATGCCTCCACGAAGATGCATGGAATGCCGTCACAAATTTGAATCTGTGAAAATATAATTTCGCAGAAAGAGGCGGCGGAAAGCGAACGAGAAGTTTCTGCTGAGTCAAACGCGATTAGACTATGGCGGCAGTAATAGGTAAGGTGGTGGTATCAGACCTGAGCAAGACAATGCAGAACTCTACCACCCAGTAGCAACGATGGAAGTGACACATTGGTTCGTGAGAGGCCAATTTTCTGCCTCTCACAAACTGCCTGGCAGAAAGGCAGATCGTCTGTTTTTTAAGGTTTTCCGGACCGACACGGTGTAAAATTTCCAGTAATGGCACACTGCTCATATAAACGACAAAATATTATATCTAATCTTTGAATTATTTTACTAACTGTACGATTACAGTGCAAACCCTGTAATACGCAAATAAAGCACAAAACTAATTAATATAATTACGGTCGAATTTCAACCAATGGGCGACCGCCAGTTATCAATTTACTTACCCAAATACCAAGTGATCGAAGCGACGGGTCTTCCATTAGATACTTCGCAATACATCTCGAGTGTATCTCCTTCGTTGAATATTGGAAGAGTTTCAGGGATTAAAAGAGGCTCGCTTGGACTTCCTGTGAAGAATAAACTACATATCATTGATATAAAAAACCCAAGATGCACAGTCCCGAACAAAACTGACACGGAAAAATGTCCCTAATTTCATTTAAATATTTATAGATATGGCAAAAACATATCTCTTTGCATATCCAACGTTAAGAGAAAGATTTATAGTTGTTTTTACAAAAAGAAATAAAATTGACAGTGTCGCGACCGACGCGATTCTATTTGAATTAACAATTTAAAATTGTGCGCTCATTTAGGAGGATGTTTTTGAGACACTGATTGTGTATCTTAGGTTTTTATATCAATGCTAGATATATATTATACTAAAAACCATCACCAAACGTTTGCGATCCGCCAGCGATCAGTGATGACTCAAACGTAACGAAAAAATCATCAAAAACGTCGCTGGCCACTAGATGCACTTTTTGAAATGTCACAACACCAAAACTAATCAATCTAATATAAAAACTTATCAAGATATTGTATACTCTTTGCGGCAACGATTGTCACTAATATACAAGGCTATTATGTGTCTTGCAATAACCAAACAATTACGATAATTTCGCATAGCGAGTTACGTGATAACCTCGCCGGTTCCCTGACAAGGTAGGCAGAGTAGATTTTTAATAGAGTTTTACTTCTACCGCGTGTGTCTTCACACTTAATGTTTTTTAAAAAAAGTTTTACTTCTATGCCGAGTGAGCTCACGCTCGATATTTTTTTATAAAGTTTCACTTCTTATTCTTCTTATATATATATATATATATATATATATATATATATATATATATATATATATATATATATATAATTTTTTAATATTTCTTAAGTAGGATACGTAATAGGTCGTAAAGTATATTTCATAGCGCTAAGCGATTTGGGTGTTCTTGATCAGTTTTTTTTTTTCTATTATTTTGACGAATTTAGTTTTGATTATTTTTTATTTGACATAAAGAATATCTATAACCCCAAATTCTTACCCTTACCACCATTACCCCCACACCATTAAAATATTAATTTCAAGTAATTTAAAAGACAGTACATCATTTAGCAAGTCAGCTAGAATTTTATAATAATGAAATAAATGTTTTTACTAAACATAAAAACCGAATAGCCGAAGCCTATAAACTATGCATGATAGCAACGGAATATTAACATCTTTGATGTTTATAGGTGATGGTTGTCTCTTTCTATGAGGAAGGTCATCTGGTTGTTTTATGCTGCAGTGTGTAATAGAAGGTCTATCAAAAAAAAAAGAAAAAATACCATTTTTACATTCCGGTCATGACGACAATTCCTATTTTTTTACTCCGACCTTGTGGGAACACGTGGAAACTTCCATGCCATCAAGCGATTTTGTCATTCTTACAACTGGAAGCAAAATCAAGTTGGCCATTTTGGTAGGTCCCTAATTTCGAAACTTCCGTGGTGCAATAGCAATCAGGCTTTAAATTGTAACTATTCCTCCTATATACTTCTGATTAATTTCGTTGCGGGTCCCAAGACAGCTTAGCTTTTCCCCAGGGCACCCTGAGCTCACAACTCAGAGATTATCAGGTCAGTTGCCGCTGTTGATTCTGGTTTACAGAAGTTACAGTGGTGGGAACGAGAGGTGGGCCAATTGCCCTTTAAAAATTCCTATTTTTTGTAGGAAATGCATAATTTGCGTTTTATGATTTTTTTTTCACGCCTCGCAATGTAAACCATACGTTGTCCTAACTCTGATAGGCGGGCAGCCCTATCGCATTTTACGTACAGCATGGTGCGGCCGGCTGTAGGTATTTATTTCAAGGACAAGGCCGAATCAAAATACTGGTAGATAACTTTACCGTGGTGTATGTATGTGAGCCCACCGCACGAAATGAAATACAAATGCGATGTTACCGTTTTGTTACGCAGGTCACAGGCAGATCAGTCCAAATCTTTATAAAGGAAGTTTACATATTAACTTAATTATGAAGCTATTTAATTTCTTTGAAAAGAGTTTTTGCATAATCATGTGCTTATCCCAACGCTATTGTATGGAAGTGAGAGTTGGGTATGTCAGAAAAGGCATGAAAGTAAAATCAACGCGGTCGAGATGAGGTCGCTAAGAAAAATATGTGGTGTGACACTCGCGGACCGGATTCGTAATGTCGAAGTGAGAGAGAGGTTAAGTTTGAAAGAAAGCGTCGGTGTAAAGATGAGAAAGGGCATGCTCCGTTGATTCGGACATGTAGAAAGAATGGTAGATGAAAGGTTAACAAAACAGATATACAATGCGAAAGTGGAAGGATGTAGGTACCGGGGAAGACCAAGACTGACACACCACGATTAGATTGACCGAGTACTGTCCGAAGGTGGTGTCAAGAGTCTTCGCAACCGGCGTGTGTGTATAAAAAGAGTGATGAATGTGGAGGAAGCGAGATAAGCCTGCAAGGATCGTGATGTATGGCACTCGGTTCTCTCTGCCTACCCCGTAAGGGATGTGGCGTGAAGATATGTATGTATGAGTTTTATCGTATAGTTCTCGTAAACTTTTTAATAGTTTTGGATTAATAGTAGGTACTTATAGTATACGTAGCTTCATTTAATGCCTCTCGCTTTTATCAACGTTGTATATCTAGCGATCAGCACAATCAAAGCAATTAATCACAACGTTACACGTAAAACTCATATATAGCCCAATTCGTCAGAGCGTAGCCCTGCTTTGTAAGCAAGATGCAAACCAGTCGTGTTAAACATGTTTTTATTAAATATCTAAGGTTTCCCTAGGTCGGGACAAGTGCTTGAGCACATGTACATACAGTAGAGGAGACAGTGGGAGATCATCCTTCACCGATCTGAGTGCTAAGTGTGAGATTTCTTTTCGCATTCGATCGTGAGCGCGTTTCGAGTTTACTAGGAATTTGTATGTGATTTGTATGATGTTGTAAACTGGTTTCTTACGTTTACCACTAGGTGACACTCTACAAATCACATACAAGTTTCTAGTAAATCCCAAACGCGCTCACGATCGAATGCGAAAAGAAAAACTCACACTTAGCACTCTGATAACCAGATGAGACGTATATTTTATCAAATATTATTTATAAACAAATATGCCTATAATTACTTGCCTATCCAAAAGTGTTCGTGGCTATTTTTAATTAAATTAACTTTAATCGTTTTTTTTTTCATCACTTTCATACTTTTGATAACCAAATGAAATTTATTTCACTGATAATTTTTAATACACAGAATATGCCTAGGTAGGCTTGCCTACGCATTTCTGTGTATGGCTACCTGGTAAGCAGGTGTGAACAGGTAAATCAATATAGGTGACTCCATCGATCTGCTAACTTATCGAAAGTTATATCAAATTTTAGATTATTTTATTACAAAATCAGTCACATATACTTTCCTGCAAAAAATCGTACTCAAAGTACTGTTGCCAAGCTAAAAACTTGCCATGAGCACTTTTGGATAGGCAAGTAATTATAGGCATATTTGTTTATAAATAGTACTTGATAAAATATAAGTCTCATCTGGTTATCAGGTCGATGAAGGACGATTTCCCACCGGCTCTTAGATCAATAATATAGTTTTTTGTAAAACACAAGATTAAGAAATTCCTCACTTGCGACTACAAGTCGCATGGTTGCTGTAGCTTCGATGTTTCCCGCCGGTGGTGGCAGGATACAAGTAATGTTTCCATTCCACTCTTCCTTAATATCATTGATGTAAGCCCCACACTCACCATCCTGGAAATAAAATATTAAAACTACTAATTTAATATTTAATAGATTCAGGCGTTACTTTGCGAAATCCATAATTTAAAGGAGAAATTATGGTATTTAATTTGCAAATTTGCGCGAAATATTATATGGAACTGCCGTGATGCAACAGAAATGAAAGGAAGTGTAAGGAATAGGGAAAACTTTTTTAATTTGCAAATTAAATACCATGATTTCTCCCTTAGAACTGCTAATTGTTCAATGAAAACACTTGTATGTAATCGGTAAATTAGCCTTAGAGCATGGACGCGAAGTCATTCGATTGCTTCCTTAAATCCTTATCAAAATACAGCAAATATATGGAAAAAGATAACCATCGCGTACAGATACCAAAAAATATTAATGGTGCGTTACTAAACCCTTGTCGTGGGATCTTTTTCCCCGTGTTGGTTCTGGGCTCCTTTGAAGAATAAACCAACTGCCATTCTACCAGGCAGGTTGTAAAAGGCGACCGATTGGCTATGTGAGTTACTATCATCGTGGCTACTAGGTGGTAGAGTTCTGCATTGTCTCGCCCGGGTCTGGTACCACCGCCTTGCCTATTCCTGCCGCAATAGCGTCAGTGCTTCTCACTATCGTGTTCCGGTTTGGAGGTTAAGGTAGCCGGTAAACTTATGCATGTGGCATTAGATCTCGCCACAAGATAGCAACGCACCATTAACAACGTTGGTGTCTATAGGCGGTGGTTGACTCTTTCCATCAGGAAACACATCTGCTTGTTTGCTATCTTATGATATATATAAAAAAAAATCTTAATGCTATATGCATAAGTTTACCGGTTACCTTACCCTCCAAATCGAAACACGAGTGCTAAACACTGACACTATTGCGACAAGCTTAGGTAAGACGTTGGTACTAGACATGGGAAAGAAAATGCTCGACTCTATCAACTAGTGCCCATGATGGTAATAACTCGCGTAGCCAATTGTTCGCTTCTTACAAACTGACTGACAGAACGACAGAAAGCTTTATAATTGTATCTATATCTATATTATCCATACTAATATTATAAATGTGAAAGTAACTCTGTCTGTCTGTTTGTCTGTCTGTCTGTCTGTCTGTCTGTTACGCTTTCACGGCTAAACCGCTGAACCGATTTGGATAAAATTTGGTACAAATATAGTTTGAGACCCAAGAAAGGACATAGGGTAGTTCTTATCCCGGAAATCCCACGGGAACGGGAACTATGAGGGTTTTTATTTTAGAATTTTTTTTCACGCGAACGAAGTCGCGGGCACAGCTAGTAATATTATAAATGCGAAAGTTTGGATGTTTGGATGGATGTTTGTTACTCAATCACGCAAAAACTAAGGAACGGATTTGAGTGAAATTTGGCACACAGGTAGACGATTACCTGAAATAGCACATTTTTATCCCGGAAAATTTGGTAATCCCGCGGGATTCGCAAAAAAACTTTTATGCAGCGGGCTGCATGCTGCAGCTAGTTATTTATAAAAAAAGCAACATATGCTCTAGTTGGGTCTCTCAATGTAACAGCGCACGATAGAACACGCTCGTGTTCAGATAAGATTGCACTACATTCTACCATGCACCATACACGTGAATAATTAGTATATAAGCTTAAGGAAAATCCCAGTAAATAACAGTTTAATATACACATTTATTGGTTGGTCGAGTGGTTAGAGACCCTGACTATGCAATCAACGAGGCTCGGGTTCGATCCCCGACGGGCACAAGCATTTGTGTGATGAGCATAAATGTTTGTATTTCCGGGTTTGGGTGTTTATTATATATATTATATTATTTATATATGTATTTCTATGTATTAGTATCGTTGACTAACACCCATAACACAAGCAAATAATTTGCTTACTTTGGGGTTAGATCAGTAAGTGTAATTTGTCCCGTGAATTATTATTATTATTATTATTATTATTAACCAATGTATGACTGTCATTTAATCAACGTAATACAATAAGTATAGAAGTAAATATACATACAAAGAGCGCTCGAATAATGCTGACATAGACACCTCTGACAGACATGATATCCCGAAATGATTGGGAATAGTGGAAGCGTGAGTGCCACATACTCATCTACGTGTCAGTGAACTTTTTTGTGCAGAAAATTTGTAATAGGTATAACAATAATATTAAAGTATTTCAGTTGTTATTGGTTTATATTAATGGTTTAAGACATAAAGCGAATATTAAAACTCTAGAATGCAAAGTTAATAAAACCGTGCAAAAAATAGTAAATATATTAATGGTTTAAGACAAAAAGGTAATATTAAAACTCTGGAATGCAAAGTTAATAAAACCGTGCAAAAAATAGTAAATATATTAATGGTTTAAGTCATAAAGCTAATATTAAAACTCTGGAATGCAAAGTTAATAAAACCGTGCAAAAACAGTAAATATATTAATGATTTAAGTCATAAAGCTAATATTAAAACTCTGGAATGCAAAGTTAACGCAACCGTGCAAAAAATAGTAAATTGGATGGAGACTAACATATTGAAAGTTAATTTATTAGAAAACAAAAAGCAAAAGACATGTTGGGCACGAAACCTCAAAAATAAACTAATACATTTATGCTCTAGGTAAACTTAAAAATATGGTAGACATGAAAGCTATATTAATAGCTTACCATGGATATATTGGGTCTATTTTAAGATACAGTCTACTTTTATGGGATAATTTCTCTCATTCCAACCATTTTTATTGCGCAAAAAAAATGTCTTCACAAAATGTGTGGGATAGATTCCTTAAAATCTTGTAGGCCGTTATTTAAAAAACTAGGTTTGATGACGTTGGCATTTGCCTGACTATTTGTTAAGAACAATCCTAGTATTTATGAGACAGAAAGTAACAATAATAGATATGAATCAAGAGATCCCAGTAAAATATAATTTCCGTTGTGCAGCAGCTTCCTCCAAAAGAATTGCTACTTTATGTCGATAAAATTTTTTATTGCCCTATCCATCCTAAATATGAAAATTAAAAATACGTCAGTTAAAAATACGTCTACGAACTTGGCTTATTAATTAATGTTTTTATAATCTAAATAAATATTTTTTCCAATGGCACAAAATATGTAATGAGATTTAAATAATACATAATATCATATTTTATAAAAATTGTATATTTTAAATGTCAGCGACATAACATTAATTTGTAATTTGTTTTGAACTAGTAATTTAATTTAATTTTTTAACATAGTATATTCTAACCAATTTAACTTTTTGAAATTGTATTTTCTTATATTTAAGTGTAGAATGTGATGGAATACTTTCGTGATTTCTATCTATATTATTAATTGCTTTTTATTATTATTAATTTTGGTGAAATTGTAATAATGATGATTAGAATCATTAAAAAATTAAAATAGATCATAAAAAAATTAAAATAGATAGATAGCTTAAAATATGAGGACACTAAATTAATTAATACACCTATCATTATTATGTACCCTATTTTGAGCAAAGAAATTATATCATTATTATTTACATTTCCGTTCTTCCTGTTTCATTCTTAACAATAAATCAAACACCTAGATATCAATTCCAATACCAGTTTTTTGTACAAAAGCCAAAGTTGATAATAATCTGAATACTGTAATGTCGTCGGTACTTGATAAAACTCTATATTATATTAATTTTATACTGTTATTAGTTTAAATTGTTAATTTTAAATTTAAAAAAAATCGTACTTATTAAACTTTAAAATTAAATTTTTTAATACTACCTTCAGTATATACCTTGTCAAATTGTCAATGTTAATAAACAATATTCATTTGTTGCCCTGATGCTGAGTTAAAACGTGAAATTCGTTGGTATTAGTAAATAAAAACCATGTTAAACAGCACAAGTCCGTATAAAAACATTATCTTGATTAGATAGAATTTTTAGAAGAAAAAATTATAAATATTCTTGTGATTAGCACCACTTTTAGAATATATTATTATCCTATCCTTAGGGTTGTCTGGAAGAGATAGTTTCTTAGTGATAAAACTGCCTTTGTGTATCTAATATGTTTAGAAACAGTAATTTAATTTATAAATTGTCATTTATTTTTGGTGCACAATAAAGAGTTATTGTATTGTATTGTACATAGTGTAAATAACCTTCAGGAGAGTCATCTGCTTATTTACTTAGCGCAACCGCTGAGCGAAGGTACGAAAAACGAAGTGCAAATTATATGAGATTTACTTCTGTATATATTTGTTTTGTGCCCGGCACTAGATTAATAATATTAAACAAGTTACCTGCAGACCTTTACCAAAATATGTCACCACTGAATCGTTCGATTCTGAATCTGAAGTATTAGTTTTGACGATATAGGTTGCAGTGCCAAGTTTTATCCTAAAAATATAAAAAAACTAGGTTTTAGCGTTAGCATTAGCGTTTCAACACTACTAGGTAAAATTTAAAAAGTATCGTCATACCCAAATCCCCGAAAAGGTAGAGCAGAGGTACAAGCTATGCACCCACGATTAGGCGAATATACTTAGTTCCATAATGTGACAGTGACTTTGAATTTTCCAATTCCGGACAAAGTTGTTTCTGTCAAAAAATTTAAATAACGTATTTTTGGATTGTCGGTCCCGGGAATTGAACCTTGGACCGCATATGGTCAACACTAACACCGAACCACTAGACCACAAAGCGCTAAGTAAAATTTATTCTTATAAAAAGTAAAAAATATTCTTATAATTATTATTATTCTTATAATTATAATACTATTATAAAAATTTTCACGGTTACATGTGAACCAGCGACCGATCTAACCTTCAGCACAAGCGATGCTCTTATCCAACTGATCTTCATGTCACAGATAAAATGAGGCCAAATTCTTCTTTGCTATTGGATTGATTCGATCATGTTTTGTTAATGTTTTCTTTATTTATTAATATCTTCTTTTTTTACATCATAAGAAGGCAAAGAAGCAGATGGCTCTCCTGATTGACCACCTAGTAGTAGCTTTTGAAACATAGCGAAATAAAGTATTTTCATTTATTTATTTATTCATTTATTAATTTATTATTTTTTCATTTATTCATTTATTCATTCATTCATTCGTTCATTCACTCGTTCATTCATTCATTCATTTATTCATTGATTCAAAACGTACCACTAAATTATAAAACTGGTTATCGTAGACTATTATTTAATGGATATCTAAGATATTGCAACATTGCGTGCTACTCCTAGATTATCAACACTCACATCGCGGGCATATTTAGGGTTAAGCTACATATTTATATCAGCACCAAATCGCGTTTTTCCATCACCCCGTCCATTTTCTCAGAACTGCCATTTGGTAGAGCGAGAAACAGCGGTAAGGCGATAACACAAGATAGCACAAGGTGGAATTGAGTATTCCACCTATAGCATTGAGGATGATATCGCGTTTCCTTTACCTTTCTCGCTCTATCAAATGGCAGTTCTGAGCAACAGAAAAGAAACAGGTGATAAAAAAGCCGACTCAGAGAAATGAAGACGAAGCAACTCTCTTCAAAGACGGTGGCTCTAACATGACTCAATTTAATAAAACAACTGCTTTCCTTGTGTTGGTTCCGGGCTCCTATAAAAATAGACCAACTGCCGTTATGCCAGGCAGGTCGTAAAAGGCGACCGATTGGCTAAGCAAGTTACTAATATCGTGACTACTAGGTAAAAGAATTCTGCATTGTCTCGCCTGGGTCTGGTACCACCGCCTTACCTATTCCTGCCGCAATAGCGTCAGTTCTTGTCACTGTCGTGTTCCAGTTTAGAGAGTTAGCCGGTAAACTTATACATGTGGCATTAGACCTCACCACAAGATAGCAACGCACCATTAACATTTGTGGTCTCTATAGGTGATGGTTGATTCTTACCATCAGGAGACCCCTCTGCTTGTTTGCTATCTTATGATTAGAGTTTTAAAACTAACTAAGTGAGCTTTTAAAGCTAAGTAACTTTATTAACGTCTTTATTTCTATAAATATATAAGTTTGTGCTTTGCAAAACTTTCAGATTTATGAATATTAGAGCTTTCATTAAAACGGAAATATAAAATAAATTACCGGCAATCGTAAATTTTTCTGGAAACCTTGCAGAGGACGGTTAAGTTACTCCCCACCTTCTTTACTGCTTCTTTGGGGAAAATATCCACTTGTTGACCTACAACGATATTTTATATTAAAACAAATATACTGTTTTCTTACCCGGGTTTTGTACGACCGCATTACTTATACTACTTGTCGCTATCGTGTACTGGTTTGAAGTTTACGGTAACTGGTAAACTTACACATAAGGCATTATCCTCTCGCCACACAAATTGGACCATTAAAATCTTCAATGTTTATAGAGAATGATTTCTTCTTGCTGCAAGAGAGTCGTTTGCTTGTTTGATATCTAGTGATATAAAGACTAAGTTTACCGGCAACCTTATTCTCCAATTAGAACACTTCAGTGACATTATTTTGGCAGGAATAGGTGAGATTGTAGTCTCAAACCAGGATGAGATGTTACAGAACCTAAGGCTAGTTGTTCGCCTAATTTCTAAAACCAGGCTAAAAGTATACATATCACCTAATACCTTAGACGAAATAATACCAAAATTATGTAACAAGAAAGTTTTCTCAGTTTTCGATTTATCCGATGGCTTTTATAATATACAATTGTCAAACCATTTTAGACATTTTTGTACTTCAGTCGCACCTAAAATTTTTCAAGCGTACGGCGAGGCTGCTTTTGGTGATATACCAGGGATAATAGTATATTGTGACGATTTATTAATAGTAGACGATACTGAAGCAGAACATGATGCCACACTAGAAAAAGTGTTTAAATGTGCACAGGAGCAAAATGTTCGTTTTAATAAAAATTAATAGAAATAATAATAAGTTCCAATACAAATTAAAAAGAAAACTATTTTAATTAAAATTAAAATACTTTTTTTTCACAAGAAAAAACAGAATTACAGCTATTAAACAAATAAATAGTCTTAAAATTAAAAAAGAGTTGCAAGTTCTCCTCGGTAAATTATTTGAAAAAAATATTTCTAATTTTGCACACTTGGCGTTTTGCTTACAATTATTATTAAAAAAGAATGTTAATTGGTTGTGGACTGAGGTTCACGAGAAAAAGTTTAATGAAATTAAAAGAGTGATTAGCGAGGCACCGGTATTACATAATTTCAATCATAAGTTACCTATAGTTATTCAATATAACGCATCTAAAGTGAGATAGGCTGTTGCTTGATGCAAGAGGGTAAACCAGTTAATTTTGCTTTTATCAAGAAGTTTGACAGTTTCAGAGAAAAACTTCTCACAAATTGAAAAAGAATTATTAAGTGTAGTATGGGCTACCAAAAAAATTCATTATTATAATATCTATGGCCACAAATGTACTAGTTTAAGTGATCATAAACCTTTGAGAAGTGCACTAAAAAGCACGTTCATGAGATTCCATCACCAAGACTTCAAAGATTAAAATTAAAACTTCTAAAATATAATATTCAATTTAAATGTTTAAAAGGAAAGCTAATGTTTAAAGCTGACTTGCTATCAACAGCTTCCTTTTATATAATCAAAATGTTATTATACGAGTGTAAATGTTATTAAACAGGGGCGCACCATATCTGCCGATTTTTTAATCTTGCCAAATTCAAACCCAAAAACACTATTAAGACGGGATTTTATTTCTCAAGCTGGCATTGTGTTAGACGTACTGAACCGATTTGGGTATTTTATTGACAACGCGCAGCAGAGCTTTCCTTTTGTTCGATCTTACGATTTGATAGACAAAGAAACGCAATTAATGCATGCAGAAACGGAGTCTTTAAACCTGCGACCCGTTGAAGGTCAAAATTTGACCCCCGATCAGAGGGCCCACTTGAATAACTTTATATCTCAGAGAGCCGACCGCTTTGATACTGAGGATCCAACTACCGAGTTTGCCGTTCACCGGATCAAGATTAAAGATGAATGAAAATGATCTGGAGCCTATTGCTTGTCAGCCCTTCCGTCTGCCACCAGGGAAAAAAGAGGCTCTTAAGAAGGAGATAAAAAAATTATTAGACGCGGAAATTATTGAGGAAAGGAGTTCCTGTCCCTAAGAAGGATGGAGGTTTAAGACTCTGCGTTGATTTTGGAAACATATATCATAATTATTAATAATAAGGATGAGCCTTATATGTTCGAAGTCATCCACAGTGTGGGTTTGGCTAGTTATGTAGAATGCTCTGCTGAACATAAGTAACTATTGATAAAGGAAAGTAAACAGGATGATGAGTTAATTTTACTGTCTGAAATTATTAAGAATGGGTAGGTGGCCAGATAAAATTAAAGGGGTTCCAGAAAAAATTCAGTACTATTACAAATTCAGAGGTCAACTTTCTTTATTAATAATAGATTAGTTACGAAGAAAATTAATTTTTTTTATTAATAATAGATTAATAATTTATTAATAAAGATACTAAGACAAATATTTATAAAAAATTGCATGATGGTCATTTAGGAATGACTAAAATGAAGCAGCTGGCAAGGGTAATGTACTATTGGCCTTACATGGATAATCATATAGAACAGTTTGTACGTAAATGTGTAATTTGTCAGACCTTTCAGAACAATAATATTAATGAACCTTTTATTTCCCACGAAGTTCCTAATATACCTTTTTATAAAATAGGTATTTACATGATGGACTTCAAATAGAAAAATTACTTAGTAATTTTTGACTATTTCTCCAAATGGCTGAAAATAAAAATAATAAGTAATAAAAGTCCAAAATGCATAATTAACAGTGTAATAGATGTGTTCGGTACATTTGATGTACCTACTAAAATAGTAGCCTTTTGATTCAAGAGAATGTAAAATATTTGCTTCTGACTGGAGTTTCAAATTTAATTATTCTAGTCCAAGATACTCTCAGTCAAATGGCATGGCTGAACGTAGCGTTCAAATTGCTAAAAAGACGTTATGTAAATGTCACGAGGATGGAACTGACAGTTACCGGGCTCTATTGCAGTATCGGGCGAATCTAATTTCTTCCTCTCCTGGTGAGCTCATTATGTGTAGAAATTAAAAAACTAGGTTAACTGTTAGTAAAAATTACCTAAAACCAAAACTAAATATAAATGTCAGGGAGGAATTTAATAAAGCAGAAACACACGATATTACAATAGGTCAGTAAGACAGAAAAAAGATTTTAGTAAAGGTTTGGTTTGTTTTTTTTTTTGGTTTAAAAAGGATGTTAACAAAAATAGATTGATGAAAGTTATAGGGTGTAATTATTACAGATCATATACTTCAGATCATATGTCCGACCTGCGGGGGAGTGATTGCAACATAGATGTGTAAATGTGAACGTTCTGGCAGTGATTGAATGAGCATCTCTCGTTGCTTTTAATTATTATATATGTAATTTTAGCATCTGAATATGTAATATAAACATTTTAACTATGCTTATTGATCTGCACACAGTATTTATGACAGATCCCAAGATCTTAGATCATAGGGCTGTGTGCAGGCTGGTAAAGCATTTATGTCTCATGTAAAGTTTATGTTAGTTATTAATTTTCTTCTGTTTATTGTAGTGTAGTTAAGTAAATCTATATTCCTTGATATTGTGCATTATCTGTGCTGCGGTTAACCGGAAGTTAACAACAGTATGTGATAGGCGGAAATGCACACAAGCATTACGCATTGGGTGCATGCTTTTTTATCATGATTAAGAAATGGCTGACTTCGAACACAAAAGTGAAAGTACAACCTCAGGGAAGAAACGGCGACTATTTTTGAAAAAGCTTTCGATGAAATCGAAAACGAAGATGCGTATGATAAATCTGATAGTCACATCGCAGATAATGCGGACGAAATTTTGGTCCTCGATGTCTTTATCGGTGCTCAGACAAAGTCGTAACACCTGGTCCATCAGGAACAGCAAAGAAAACAAATTGCACTAAATTTCCAGATAAATATATTTAAATAATTATATATCTTACTGAAGTTACCTTAAAGTACTACGTGGTTAAGATCATAAATAATATTTTAAGATAAGTGCATTTAATTTGGAGACAACAACATTACAGTCAGAAAGCCTGTTTATGCAGAAAAGCTGGATTAAAATACTCTGCATAAATTGTAGTGCTGCGTGTAATAATTCACAAATTCCATCATATAATTACGATGAAGAGGAAGAAACGGCGACTATTTTTGAAAAAGCTTTCGATGAAATCGAAAACGAAGATGCGTGTGATAAATCTGATAGTCACATCGCAGATAATGCGGACGAAATTTTGGTCCTCGATGTCTTTATCGGTGCTCAGACAAAGTCGTAACACCTGGTCCATCAGGAACAGCAAAGCGAAACAAATTGCACTAAATTTCCAGATAAATAATTATATCACAAGTGGATTAGGTCTACAGGGGAAACCACAATAAAAAACGCGCCGCTTACTCTACGTCCAGGAGCCTATTTAACAAACGTGACAAAGACTGGTGACAGGCGACAGGTGACAATCCGACAATTTGACAATATTTTGTTTAATAAAAGTTATCACTAACAAATATGTCACGATGGAAAATCTGCAAATATGTCGAATAGTCGTGACAATTTGACATATTTCTGTTTAGTAAATAATTTTCCTTGACAGGTGACAGGTGACAATTTGTCCGGAAAAACTTGTAAAATTTGTTTTATTAAACACTAAATTGTCATGACAGGTAGGCATATTTATCGATTTGTCAGAGATTCTCGACAGGCTTTTCATTCAATTTCAAAGCTATTCAGCAGTTAAATTAGTACGATTACTTTTAAAAAATGGTGTTAACGTCGTCGACGGATAAGAGTAATAATGAAGATGAGTATTTGGTGCAAACTGTATGATGACGACGTCGCATATTTAAACCAAGAATAAACTTTATTTTCGACGGAAAATTCATAGAACGGTTTCGAGTATCTAAAACTACTATTGAATACTTAACAAATAAAATTGGACAGCAATTCCAACACACAACAAGAAGGAACATACCACTTACACCACTTCAACAAATTTTATGTGTATTACATTGGATAAGATGTGGGTCACAATATCATGTCATTGCAGATGCACACGGAGTTCATCAGTTGTCTCATATGCATACCTCGATATTGTGTTGTGACAAACATGTCACAAAAGTTATTATACTTAACACTATTTACTATTATAAATAATTTCTTCGAGACTCGACAGGTAAAATCTGACTTTATTAAACGTATTAAATTGTCTTTATTAAACGTATTCTGACAACTTAGCCAGTATTTACCTGTTACATTTGAACATAATTGTCCATTGACATAAAAAACCCAAAATTTACAGTCCCGAACAAAATTGACACCCAAAAGTGTCGTAATTTTATTTAAATATGACAAAAACATATGTCATTGCATACCCAACCTTAAGCGTAAGATTTGTAGTTGTTTTTACAAAGCAATGTACAAAAAGAAATAAATTGACAGCGTCGCGACTGACGTGATTCTATTTGAAATGAGCGCAAAATTTAAAATTGTGCGCTCATGTTTGGAGGACGTTTTTAAGACACTGATTGTGTATCTTGGTTTTTTGGAACGAAGTTCCTTACGGCAGGCTTGGAGGGGATAGGGATTTTACTGCGCGACCGAACTGAAAAAAATGTGATAGTAAAACCGTAAGAAAAATGCGTGGAATAAAAGCATTAAATGAGACGTGCGCAGGCGCGACAGTCGCGTACACAAGCGAGTAGTGCCGTTTAGCCGAAGGAAGTTCGTTCCTACCTGGTGTCCCGCGACACCACATCATTTTATATCAATGTAATTATCGTCGTTTGACTTATTTGTCCAACAGCGTGTCGAGAATTGCCACGTTTATTAAATAGGCCCCAGGTGATGTGGAAATGTTTTTTTTTTTCAAAACATCTATTGAAATGTAAAAAGCTACCAATTTAATGAAAAAAATTGTAAATACATAAATATTAGGAAATTTTTTCTAGTTTGTTTTGTACATAAATGTTTTTTTCGTAAAGTGCATCGGAAAGGAGATATTCTCGAAAAACCCATAAGCCGCATTTTTTTCAATATGGCGGTGCGAGCGGTGGCGATACGAGGTGGAACAGTTGAAATTCGAAAAGAGCATACCGAAAACCATAAAATAACCAATTTTCAAAACTCTCGGAAAACTTTCCAGGTAAAACTACCAAATAACTGAGCTATAAGTTGAAACACACTGATAAATCTTCAAATTATTTTTACGTCCAAAACAAAATGTTACGGATGCTAAGACGCCTACAAAAATAACAAAATATAAGTTTTATTCTTACATAATGCCAGTGACTTCGCGGGGCGGGTTCATTCAATTTATATTGTAGTTTATATGTATGAATAATGTATGAAATTTATATGTATGAAGATATTATATTAGGGAAACCCAAGATGCTAAATGGGTTCTTAGTATGAGGCCACGTTCTGATCCAATAGTAATTATAAAAAATTTTGCATCATAAAGGTTTATGTGAATAAAACATTTTTTAATTTATGCATAAAAGTGAATTTGAAAATTAAGTAAATATTTTTTACCTACAGGTAGCAAATATGTTTTACTATCAGGAAAATAGTTTCCTTGACTTTCTTACTTAGTACAAAGCTTACCTATCACAATACTTTCTTGTATTCTTAGTCCTGGTTCCGTCATGTTTTCCTCTTTTTTGTTCATTTTATCATCTATGGGCTTCAATGTCTGGTAAACTCTTTTTACGTTTTCTGTTCAATCAAAAAAATCTTTTTTAATTAAACAGTTTTATACCATAATAAATGGACACTTCTATTATTTTCACGATGATGTTAATACTTTTCAAGACTTCTTTTTCAAAATTTCTCAAAACCTGGGACAAATCGGTTCAAACTTTTAAGAAGTCTTAGTTTGACAAAACCTAATCAATTGCTATAAATCGATTGACGAAAGAATAATGAATAACTGGACCGATCGAAATCGATTTTCGTTCCAGCGTTTCGATCGGTACAGTCGTTTAAAAGTTGCAATATGAGGTTTACACATACACATACGTTCAAAAATACTGTTGTCATCGTGAAAAAAGTAGGAGAGATCTTTTAAGTTCTTCTGATTTTATTTCGGACGTTGTACTATTAACTTTTCTACAAACTAAAGTCAGCGCTCAAGAAAAGTGCCAGGAATCATACTGCAAATACAACGAGAGAAATTGCAGATATTATAATCGTATCTAATTGAGGAGGTTACTAATAAAAAAATATTTTAGAGATTTCGTCTGTACTAAAAATTTAAAAGTAGAACCGCAGACAAACCATTAGATCTTCAAAGGATCTTCATATTGTTAATTTTGACAATAGCCAACTCCAAATTAGTAAAATATACTTTTAGAAATATAGATCACTGGCATAGAAATTACATGAAAAATCAAGTAAAAATATGAAAAATCAAGTAAAAATCTTTGTCATATATTGTTATCATCACGCCAGTTCCCTTGCAGTTTAGGCAGAGTGAATGGAATATCTATAGATTTTCCAATTTACCGCGATTCAACGATTTGTTGATTGGTGGGATGAGTGGAGATTACCATTACCAATTCTACCACCATTTCTAGCAATTATATATAATAGATTATAATAGATTAATTATATATGTCGGAGATTGGAAAACGGAACGTCAAATCGATTATTGCTAATCGATTTAGGCGTATTCGGATACGTTAGTGGGCAACACTTTGACAGCTGTCAGATGTAAATGTCAATTGATGCAAATATAAGCAGCCGTGTGGCCGTTAAACGATGATTATTGTGACGGACACCACGGTGAACACAAGTGTAGCCGAATTACGTCCGACTTCGCCGCGTTCCAAAAGTAATCCATTCTCATCCGAGTCCTGGGTGTATATTGTAATTGTGAAGTGAATTAATTCATTTGATTAAAACCTCCTGAGTATATACCGAGTCTTATTTTCTGGATCTACGATGGATGAAGAGCCGAGAGACGAAGAACGCCCACACTCTCCCACGTTCCCTACGTTATATATAATATATTTTAGATTACCTACCAATTCTAGCAAACGGTTATCGTCCATTTTAGCGATAATCTGGTCTAACAGCTTAATATTGTCATTCACAATATGCAATGGTAACAAAACACTAGCTAGACTTCTAGTTGTTAATGAAAATTAGGATTTTTGAAAAAAAGCCTTAACAACACTTGTGTCCGACCTATCCACCTACGTATTTTTCTACTCCTCGTAAATCCTTCTCATTAATTTCGTGACAGGTTCAAAGACAGCTAAGTATGTCCGCAAGTCACCTTGAGCTCGCACTCAATGGTTATAAGAAGGTTGCCGGTATTGACTCTGTTTTATAGAAGTTACAATAAAAGGAACGAGAGGTGAGGCAGTTGCTTTTGTGCCAGACCTGTGGATCATATTATGCTTACCTGTTACATTATTATAGTCTCCGTTCTGTACTGGTTTCCTCTCCTCGTTCCGCTTTGTGGTTGTTATATCATCTTCGTGTCTGCAAGTCTGTCTATTATTCTTTAAGTCGCCTGTGTAATTAAAAGGAGTTAAATACTTAAAAACAAATTTCATCAAATTAATATTATTAAATTAGTAATAATCCAGTCGTACTAAACGTACTCTAAAGCTGTAAATCCATCATAATGTACATGGTTATATCCAAAAATTGTTGAATAGTTCATAGTGACAAAAATATCAGAAATGAATTTATAAGAAATGCAAATTTTAATAGTAATTTTTTTTGGAACAGTAAAACATTGATCGAAGAGATAAACCCAAATCGATAGGAGTACTAAATACAGTATCAGTTGAAATTAGCCTCTAATATTTGTCTAATAGTTTTTTAGAAATCTATGCGCATTCGCTATCACGTACTATTTGGATAAAATTTAGTATTTTTGATATTTTTATGCTACAAAAATCTTATTTTATGTTTTTTTTCTTTCAGATTTGTAATATAAGATTGCTGTGGGCACATCACGGAAGTGAATAGAATGGAGGCTTCAATCAGGATTCAATATCTATGCCAACTTGTCAATACATCAAGATACAATGACCTGCAGTAGAAAGTTCCCGGTATTAAGACTGCAATTCATATTTTCCCAAGCCCCATAAATAACTAAATCCATTCAGTAATACGGGTTTAGACAAAATTACATCGTTTCTTAGTAAAATGATATCTAAATTCATCGTCCTATCTGACAATAAGGATGAGAATGCCGATGTCGATTTGGCATTATTCTTTTTTAACTTCGCTTGTTTTTGTCGCTTTTGTATTGTTGGTTTGTCTAATCCCCCGAAATGTTTTTAAACAATCCAACATAACGACAGTCTAAGCTACAATTCAGTCTGGCCAGCTTGCATCGGACCAGCCAGGACGCCATTTTACAATTGGGTAAAAGAAACTAGAACGCCTAAACAGGAATTGCAGTTCATATTTCGGTTACATTCACGTTCCACTATAGTAGAACCGCTACCTATGGCTCCGTACGGACTCAAAACCGGCTCTGTTGGTGTACTTTGGAGGCCGTCTGGAATCGTTTAGAACCATACAGCCGTCGCATAATGTGATAGAAAGCAGTGGTGCAGCGTATCGAATAATTTAAGTGACGGTACGGCCCCGATTTTCTGCAGCACGCGTACGGATCTGGATTATTACAAAATCTATTAGGCTCATGCGTTGACAGAACAACTGCTCCATAATTATGTCTCTAGTCTGTTTACTCAAGGCTTTAACGGGTAAGTGAAATGGAAAGTCTATAAACGTTCTGTTTTCTTTGTCTGTCCTGCCGACATAAAACCCGGCGTTTTGATACTTTTTTTTCTTTTTAGAAGGAGAAATTTTGATCAGCTCTGTCTGCTTCGTATATCGGGAAACCAGTTTGTAATTTTGAAGGTTTAAATACTTTTAAATGTATTTAATCATACAAAAAGCCATTTAAAATTATTTAAATAGTTTGGTCCAAGTGGGCCTAAAAATAAGTATCCATCAAGGAAAAAACTCATAAATCGGCAAAATTTAATCATGCTCAATTGAAATAATTCAAATAAGAACTGAAAAAGTCGTAGAAAAAAAAAATTGTTAGACTAGCTAAAAGAAAGGCACTCACGCATTGATATAAAAAGGGAAGATACGTTACCTAGTCACAGCGCCTGGTCCTACAAAACTAGGTCCGTGGACACAGTGACAATTGATGACAATCAATCACGCGTGGACCTCATATCATGCACTTATATTTTACGACCGTTTTTAGCATTAAACACGCATCAAAATACCTTCTTGTATATTCAGCCAGTGTTATGATCACTCAAACAAGTACGGATAAAACAATTTGTTTGAAAATAAGATTAAATTATTGTTTAGTTCGCCATGTTTGCGAGAGTGAGATAGTACAATACAAAACAAGCGAGAGAAACGTAGTTTGCTACGTTCATCGCATTACTTTGCTTTCGACTGATCGAGCTTAGGTTTAGCAATTGAGATATTAGAGCGTAACATATCTTCCCTTTTTATATCAATGCACCCACGTAATTTCAAGTAATTAGTTAATATTAGTGTGAAGTTCAACGGTTTGTTATGGAAGTTATTACAATTAAACAATACCTGTATGGTTTAATATTTCAGGCTTAGTATTTTCAATTGTCGAATCCTTGAATTGGCGAGCCGTGGAACCTTCGTGTCGTATGTAGCAATGAGACAAGCAAGAATGTGGTTGTCCTGTAAATAATAATTAAAATAAACCGCCAATTAAGTGGCAATCGCTCTATTTATAACAAAAATTAAAATATTTACTAGCATAAAGCAAAGCTTTGTAAGGGCTCGCAAAGTTATACAATCTAGTAATATTGTTAGGAAAGTATTTTTATGAGAATTACATCTTTTAATGTATGGACTTTATTTATTTATCTAACCTAAAAAATCCAGCGTATTTTCGCCCAATCATTATATTCGCATCAAAGGCATCGTCAGGTTGTCAAGCTGAACAAACTGATGGCCCTATTGTTATTGCTAATTGCAGTCTATACGTGACCCTTGCCTTTATACAAGGGCCTGATGATTGCGCGCCGTCAGTCAAATATAAACATTTTGTGAAGTAGTCTCTTAATAAGTTCAAAAATTCTAATACAAAATGTATCTTCTATCGATTTTAACTTGTTAGTTTTATAATAGATGTCGTTAGTAGTAATAAGATTCTAATACAAATTGTATTTTTTTAATGTTTATAAAATGGTGATTTATGGTAGATAACATATCTAGACATGAATTTAAACTACCACGTCGAAGCACAAATCTAAATGTGTGAAACTTTTTCAGTAAAATGTGCCACAAAAGTGCATAGAAAATCCCCTTGTGTAATTAGAAAGTAACAATTTCAATGAATTCTTTCTTTAATCGAAAAATCTTTTTTACAAACCTATAATATATTTTAAAAACCTATCAAATGATACTCCACACTCTGCAGTAAAAATAAATAACATTCCCACTTTACATGTAGAGAAGCTACCCTAAAAAATGTTTTTCAAGATTTTATGGTACCACTTTGGTATCGTGACTAATAATAATATCGTCGTTGATACTGCAATACCGCGTAACTAAGAAGTGGCAAATTTTACAGGAGGACGAAAAAACTGTTAATCTTCACCAATACTAATCAAATACGTGTTTTCACTTTTAGCTATTTAGAAAAGTGTATTAGAGAGCTTATATAATAATATCTGATTGAATCCAATCAATATTAAAGTAAAAAATACATCATCATACAAATACAAATCTAAAATTGTTATACTTTTGTACTTCCGCGGTATTATTCACTGTTAGTTACGCGGTATTGTAGTATCAACGACGATATGCCAAATTACAGCTTTCTAGTACTAGGGATCTCTGAGCTAAACTGCGAACGAACGGACGACGGACGGAAGCGAAACTATAAGGGTTCCTAGTTTACTTTGGAATCCGAAAAAATAGACCAAAAAATAAAATGTTCTAGCGCATTCTACAAGCAAAATTGCTACGCAATGACAGTTATTGAGACCGCGCTACAACAGTAGTGCGCTACCCCAAACATTCATAGAATTAAATTACAATTTTTACTAAAAAATTTCGTAATTGATTGATCAAGAATTCATTTTAAAGAATATTTTTCACGTAAGGGATTAGGGAAACAAAAAATATGTATAAAAATATTTCACTAACCCTTTTTTTGGTAACTAAATTGATTAAATAATCATATTAAGTAAATAAATATTCATTATACTTATTGTATTAAATAAAATATTAGTTGCATGCAAATATGAAAAATGTTTAACTTAGTGCAGCTTTATTTAGAGTAATTTTTGCTTGGCATTTATTGCAATGCAATTGTCATTAATGATGGCTTGTATCTGAGCAATCACCAGGTATAATAAAATAAGGTGGCAACATAATCACTATAAACTGCTAAAAATAGTAAGTAATTATCAGTATTTTCCCCATTTTACTGCTAAACTACTTAACAGATAATCTATACATTAATCGCTCAACTACCCAGAAATAGTAAGCAATCACCAAAAAATTTCCTTAAAATTTACCGCATTATAATTTAAAAGTTTATCCAAACATATTACATATTTTTATCCTATAAAAGTGATACAATGTAGTTAAATAATTGTTTACTCAGAAGTTGTAAATATTTTTCAGGCATTTATCAAATATTTTTCAAATTAAGAAACAAATGCAACATGTTATTTATAAATAAACTTAAAACTTAAAACAATGCAGTCCCTTTTATAATTTTAAAATCTTAATGAAGAGTCAATCTTCAAAAAACTTAAATACTCAGTTAGTCCTCTTTGTGTAACTATAATTATTTTAAAATCTTAATAAAGAAATGCTTCAAAAAACTTAAAAACACAATAATTTTATTTTTGTTATAATTATTTAAAACCGAGTCAATCTCCAAAAAAACTTAAATATTCAGTTAGTCCTCTTTGTGTAATTATACTTATTTTAAAATCTTCATAAGAAAATTCTTCAAAAAGCACGAAAAGACATTTTAAACAGACATTTAAAGCAAATCTAGTGATATATTTAGGTAGTAATAGCAAAAAATGGTATCCTGGTTTTTATATTTTAATTACTTTGTTTTAATATTTTAAATACTGCTTCTGCCTGATTTAATTTAAATTATCTTGACACTCCAACTCCAATTTCTGGTTTTTAAAGTATACAGTTTTAGTGATGCAGTTATTCATTATTACTTAACATGATTCTAAACTACTGGGCTTGTTTCTTTCTCTTTAGTTTTCATTTAAGGCTATGAAACTTTTTCAAGATGCAGTCGGGTTTCTTGTTTTCAATATTATTTTTATTAAACGTATTACTCACCGTATTTAGTTAATCTAAATGAAGCAATAAGAGTCATGTTCTCATTGGGGCTAATTTTTACATACAATTTGTCACTATCTTGGACTCTCACTTCTTTAATGTCCCTCTCGAGTGATATCTTAACGGTTTTATTTGTACCTGTTGAGATAAACAGCATTTAAATAAAAATTGTCTCAAACATAAGGATTTTTCACAACTTTCTCTCACATAACAAGTCAATAATGTTGTTAGTCTTCTAAACTTTTTTCCATTTCAATAAAAAATCATGAAGTCAAGTGTCTTAATTCTAATTCCACAGCAGTGTATTATCTGATTATGATGTTATGACTGAACACTAAACAAGACATACACCACGTCACTTATGAACCACTTCAGTGCAGTTCATGGACTACACCTAAACTATGTAGTTTCAACAAAAAATATAGGTACTATTTTAGATGTTTCAAACTATTCTCACTTTTTTCAACCAGGTAACTCAAAAAAGAGATACTGATTGGAATATGTCGCATAGTGACTAATAATTAGTAGACTTCAACAACGTTCTCTTCTGAACATAATGGTTCTTGAAGGGTTTAAGTCTGTGTTTTTAGTGTATTTTTTATACATCATAAGATAGCCAACAAGTAGATGAGTCTCCTGATGGAAAGGGATATATTTTCTGTGTATATTCTGATTCCTAGCCCTTCAACTAGGAAGCCGGTAAATAAATACGGGTTTCATTCTCACCATATGGATTGCAATGTATCTTTATCATCTTGGGTGATTAAAGATATTATATACATTGGTTGTTTCTTTACGATATGTGAGACATCTTGTTGTTCGCCATCTTAAGAATTAAAAAACTATTTCCTTTTTTTTATTATCGATAGGGAAGCGCTTGATGACGATCTCGCCTGATGGTAAGCTAAGATACGGGATAAGATAGAACGCGCTTCCCTAGAAGGTACTTGATCAGTCTTCTCTTGAAGATCCCCAGATTGTACTCTTTGGGAAATAAATATTCAGGAAGCATTATCCAGTCCCTTGCGGTTCGAATGAAGAATGTTAAGTCGAACCGCTTTGTCCGGGTACGTGGAACGTTCACCATATGACAATACCAAGAATCTGTGCGCCTGTGCGATCGATAGATCGATAACTAAATAAAACTATATGTAATACATCAACAGTTTATACAGTGTGTTAAAAAACCCTGTCCAATCCGGCAAAACATTATTTTGGTAGCTTAATACAAACATATAGGTATGTGTCATTATTATGGATATTGATTTATAAATTTTCAAAATATTTGGTTGATTTAAGGAGAAGTTACTCAATTTTAGTACTAAAATGAGGCAATTTTTAACTACGATATTTTTCTTATTTTAATAAAACTAGTTTTTTTATAATGTTATTGACCTACATATAAACCTCTTTCGGATTGGATAGGATTTTTTCACACACTGTATAAGATGTTATAACCTGTAGGGCTACTCTTGAAATCCGATTTTAATTTTAAATGAATATTTAATGAGTTTTGAAGTATTTCGTACTCTGGACAACTATATATTCAATTATTGGATTCGGCGACAGCGCCACACGGATTTTGAAAATTTTTGGAACTTCTCATTATTGCTTTTATTCGTTATTTTGCTTAAAACGGTACCTAAAATTTCCACTTACAACACTAGCTTGACATGTAACGATGACATCTATTTCCAATAATTAGGTCGTTACTATACCGAATCAACGTGGGCAATATTGGTTTCAAGAGTACCGTTTTTTGACGATATTCAAAACTTATTGTTTTTATCAATATTGGTTAAAGATTTATATTGTTTTCAAGAGTAGGCCTGCTGGATCCAATTTTTTGATGGTTCAAATAAAATGAAAAAATAACCTCCGTTTGAATATATAATAAAATTAATTCCATGTGTGTTCACATTTTTCATGTGTTTTGTATCTATTAGAAGATAAATTTTTGCAGTATCAGACTTTTTAAATAATATGGTTTGTGGTGCAGCCATTGTGTTATCTGAAATTAAAAAAAAAAAAACAATTTGCTTAGAGAGAATTCGACAGTTAAAATAATTTAACAATCCACAATTCCAATCTCACATATCTTGAAAATCCTGCGGGCTGAATCAACCTTTGCAATATTTATAGAAGACCAAACTGAAAGTATACTCTTTCAAAGAAAATGGTTGTATTCGTCTTGAAAGATACATACTCTGTCGCCTATTTTTGAAAACGTTATGCAGGGATTATCTTCGTTTTAAAAAACTGTTATCCAAAATTATACTCTTGCAGCGTAATGGGCCCAGCCCATCTGATGAGTACATGAAGTACGAAACGCTTTGTCATAAGCTAACGATGTTGAGTTTCGACTTACGCCTAGACCTGGCTAGGAGCTGATTGACCTATTGGTCTCTAGTTTCCCTCTTAGCTGACAAATCTCCAGAACATGAGTAACAACTCAGTCCGGCCTTAGCCGTGCCAAGCCGTAATGGCGATTTCTCTGTTTCGTCTTCTTTTCGACTCTTCAGGTGCGATGAGTTTGCACGAGAGTGTTTATACATTGCTTCTCTCTTATGAGATTAGCTGTATAGAACGGAACGTGTTCCAATCCTAGCCGCTGAATTCTTGCTCTGTAGTGCACTTAATCAAAATCTAATCTTACAAAAACTGTAATATCCTTCAAATAATCTGCTTACATTACTACGATATTCCTCTTGAAAAAAATTGAAAACGTAAAGTTTTCATTGCAAATCGAACACGCGCTCTTAATATTTTTGAAATATCTTTCCGGCAAAGACCGATTAACTTAAAAATCTTATCAGCTTTTCTCCCTTAAAAACTCCGTCAAATACTGTTAATTGAATCAAAACAGGTCAATTTGTTTGAGATATAACAAAGACCTACATTTTTGAAAAAATGTTTTTTAGCATTTCTTCTAAATTTTTCAACCTATCGATTATATATCTAAAGCGATATTTTAGATCTCAAAAAATTAAGTTAAAAGCTGTTCGAAAGATCAAAATCGATCATCTTTTTCAAAATATACAGCTTTTGACCAATATACAGTGTGTAAAGAAAACCCTGTCGGATAATTAAAGGTGTTAGTTTGTAAAGTAATATGGTTACATATGTGTAATTATTTTATGAATATTATTTAATTCATTTTCCCAATAAAAAAGTAATGTTAAATGGTATTTTCATACATTAAGTATGACAACACCTACAAATAAGTAAATTCTATTATCAAAGAATGCCGCGCATTTTGGCGCGTGTGCGGTGCGTTTAAATTTCGTTTGTAAAAAGCCGAAAAACGAACACAGCACCTTCGCACGGTGTTTGTACGAAAGCCGCCAAAGCGAAACAATGAAACAAACAGCGACAATGTGTTGTTATTTTTAACATATTTGCTTAATTCTAGGGAATTATAAGTAAAAATACGAATATTAAAAAAAACGATATTTTTTTAATTTTCAAAAATAGTCATTTTAATATTTTTTCAGTAATGCCTTTAACCGACCTGTATGCCTCTTTCGGATCAGACAGGGTTTTCTTTACTGTATAATAACTATTTATATTATTGCATTGTCATCGGTCCTAAATAAGCCTGCTAAGTGTGTTTCTGTTAGATACTAACATACAAACACACGACCCAAGCTACTAAAAGCATATTAATGATAGTAGAACTCTTAAGTTTAGAAGTTAATTCTAACTCACCTGTAGATGAATTAACCCAGTGTGAATATAACCATCCAATTTGCAAATTCATTGAATCGTCACAATTTTCCTTTTTCTGTCCTACGAAGAACAATAATTAATAAATGTTTAGCGTCTACTTTAAACGAGCAATATTATATGTATATACAGGTAGTCCAAAAAATGAAGCAGCTGCCTAGGTACCAGGAAGGCTACAAAATTTGTTTAAAAAAAACTTCAGCCATATTTGAGAAATAAGCCTTCGAAGTATCAAAGCTTTTTTTAATGTCATCTCATAAAACTAATTATAATGTGTAAAGTACTTCTTAAAGTAATTATTATTACCGGCCGGGTATTTCATATAAATTTTAACTTGATTCATTCCTAAGGATAAGGGTCGTGACGGACAAGCGTACAGACAGACAACGAAATAATCCTGTAACCGTAATAGAACATATGTTTTCTGTGGTTAGAAAGTAGAAATTTTCACAGATAATGTATTTCTGTTGCTATAACAACAAAAAAATACTAAAAACAGAAAAAAAATTAAGGCGAGCCCCATACAACAAAAGCGATTTTTTTGCAATTTTTTTTCTCTTTACTACATATTACCATGTTTTAAAAGATATCAGCTCGGGATTTTATCCGCATAGTTTCCGCTCCCTTGGGATTTCCGGGATAAAAACTATCCTATCTATCCTATATTTTTTCTCGATTCTCAAACTATTTTTGTACCAAATTTCATTCAAATCGGATGACGGATTTAAGCGTGAAGAAGAGACAAACAGACGGACAGAGTAACTTTCGCATTTATTATCTATATACATATAATAAAATTGTAGGAAAGTCAATGTATGTCCGGAGTAAACTCAAAAAGTACTGCATTGATTTACTTCAAATTTTGCATGAATATTACTAACAGGTCGGGTCAACATATAGGCTACATATTATCACGCTATCACCTACGGGGCAGGAGCTGTGCGGAGTAAACGAAGTCCGCGCGAACGAAGTCGCGGGCAACAGCTAGTATGAATATGAGAATAATTACCTGATATCATATGTATTACACTAAAAAAACACAATATTAAAACAAATTTAAATTTCATTTTAACAAGGAAACTGGATTGTACACAGTTCGAACCATTCTCTAATACGAACCAACATTTAATAATTTCTGATTATTTTTCAGTACATTGTGTCTAGCATAAACGAGGAAAATTCATACATATGAAGATATTATTGACGTAGTCGTTATATGTATTGCGGTGAGGTCATAGGTTATTCATTGTTAAAACAAAAATATTTATTTTTGCATAGGTATTGAAATATCATAACATACATTTTTGGATATTGAAAAGAATCAATTTATTTTTATTCAAAATCTATAATTTATCAGATGATAATTAAAAAGAGGTTTATTTATATTTTTAAACTGTATATATTTGTATATACGTATACATATACTAGGGTGCTTCATTTTTAGACAACATTTTTTCTCCCAAGTCCCAGCTGAAAATCTAGTAACGTATGGAAAAACAAAATTTTTGAGTATGCGAGCTCTTAATTCGAATTTTAACCCATTGCTAGAGAATTTTAAATTTTATGCATTAAAATAATATTAAAAAATAGATTTTTTCGTTAATTTTAAGTTTTAAGTGACTTTAACAACTATGAGAACTGCAAAAATATCTTCATTTATTTTTTATTATACTGTGTGTATGAATAATACTACAAAAATAAATTTGACCATCTGTCTATCACTAGATAGTTGAAATTGTCTCAGATTAAGTATTTCTGCTGCTGCTATAAAACATATATCACTAAAATACTACTGGACTGATTTTGATGAAACTTAGACACTTCCCTAAGTAGTAATATACCTACCTTATTTTAAATCAAAAATAATTATCTCTGTATGTCTTTTATTTCCTAAAAAATTCCCGGACAAACATATAAACTTTTCCAACATGTAATCCTGGAGGTCTTTTTCTTCTCGTTACATTTGTTATTATTTATAAGTTTTGTTTGGATTTTTTTTTTGGTTTTATTTTTTTAGAGGTTAGTATAACTATGATGTATCGATTTGGGAAATTAGCTCTTTTTGTTTTTCCTGTTTTTTACTATTCTTTTTTTTTCAATATTATGATTTGTTTTTTTATTTTTATTTTAAATAATATAATTATTGCTTTAATTTTAATTGCATGAACCTACATGTTTCAGGAGTTAAGCTTTTAAGCTCTAATTTACGCTTACCTGCTATTTTATGATCTTTCTCCAACACCTTTCTTTGTACAGGTTTTGCTGGAAGAGATCTCTTAAAGAGATAAGCACACCTATGTACACAGTTTAATTTATGTATTATTTGAGTTTAGATATGTTTTTTGTACATGAAGAGTTAAATAAATAAATAAATATACATACACTTATGTAATTTTAGCCATTGCCAATTTTTTCAAGCACGTATAGTGCTTGAGCGCCTAAATATATCATAATACTCAAATGTTATCCAATTCCAATAATATTTCATACATACATGTCAAACTCATAACCTCCGGTTTTTCGTTGGTTGAAAATATTGTCTAACTGATGATAACTACTGATTTATGTAATGAAGACCAAATAACGAATACTGAAGTAAGTATATAGGTATGTATAAAGTACGTGAATACAAATAGGAAAATTAAGTTTAAAAATTATTATTATTATTTCTTTATTATTTATTTATTTATTTTATTCAAAAAAGCATACATCATTATTATTTGCTAAACATCCTTAAACCTATAATTAGAGGTTTATGCGGATGTTGCACACTCCACATATAAATAGGTATAAGTTTAACACTACAGAATATATTACTAACAGTTACAATAATTATCTTAGCTTAAACATACTCAGTACCAGTATTGCTCAGTACTTTAACGCTGCACACAAAATAAAACGGTAGATAGGTATTTTGTTGTTTACACATATTTTCCGTGACGTGCATTACGTTTCTTGGGTCCGGGCGTTGCGTAGGGTTTAAATACAGGTGCTCCTGTTGATAACGCGTTAAATTACTTTATGAATAAAAATGATGAATAAAACTCAATGAATTTTAAATACCTATTCAACGATACCCCACATGATATTGTTCATCAACATAATTTTTTTAATTTTGACAAATTGGCGTGTGGTGGTTTCCACGGTGGATTCTAATAAATATCATGCCTTTAGTGACACTTGCAAGGTTAAGACGAAGCGACTGACACGTATCATCAAAATCAGCCTACAGGTTTGGCCTCTAGAATGCCATATAGGAACAAACATACATATATACATATCGACTGATAAACACAATACCCTCCTGCAGTCGGATAAAATCAACACGCATTTTAATTAAACACTTTTTATTCAATTCACGAAGTATTTTATTTGTTTATATAAAATAGTATATTTACAATCACAAAATTAAATGGAAACACAAAGTAGGCAAATATAATTAAAATACTGGAGGCGGGCAGCCCTAGTTGCATGTTTACGTTCCGCTCAGCTGTAGGCATTTATTTCAAAGATACGGCCGACTTATTTTACTGTATATAACATTACCGTGACAGAGACGACGTCAAAGCTTATAATACGTAACGCTGTATAAACATAATAATCTTGTTTTTTTTTCTTACAAAAGAGACATCATACTTATAGAAAAATATTTTATCTCACTCACAGATTAAATCTGCAAAGAATCTGTGAGTAAGAAAAAATGATGTGGTGTCGCGGGACACCAGGTAGGAACGAACTTCCTTCGGCTAAACGGCACTACTCGCTTGTGTACGCGACTGTCGCGCCTGCGCACGTCTCATTTAACGCTTTTATTCCACGCATTTTTCTTACGGTTTTACTATCACATTTTTTTCAGTTCGGTCGCGCAGCAAAATCCCTATCTTCTCCAAGCCTGCCGTAAGGAACTTCGTTCCAATAACCAAATTCGTTGAAATATATTTATTTAATAAGAAAAATACAAATTGGATTCTCAGATGATTTTACAGCCGTTACATCTAGTAAAAAAATAACATATACTAATAAGTTCGCGCATTGATGAATGCATTGGGCGAAAACACATTTTTTTATATCATAAGACAGCAAACAAGCAGATGGGTCTCCTGATGGGAAGAGTCGACCATCGCAACAAACAAAAAAATCGCATGGATCGCAACGCAACATTAACATTTTTTTTCTATAGGCGATGATTATCTCTTCAGGAGAATCATCTATATATCGATTATAAAATTAAATAAAAATATGTTTTGTATTTTTATTTAGTAGTGATTTGTATTTTAGGTTTTTCCAATTTATTGTTTTCTGTTCAAGTAAATAAAATTGATGTGTCAGTTTGTAATATTAAGATAATCGATTTTTCCTAAAAGCTTAAGGATTTACATATACACGGTACATATACGTAAACTTTTTTTTTAATTTTTTGTCTGTCTGTCTTTCTGTTTGTTCCGACTAATCTCTGAAACGACTGAACCGATTTCGACAGGACTTTCACTGGTAGATAGCTGACGAAATAAGGAGTAACTTAGGCTACTTTTATTTTAAAAAAAATCACATGTACGAATATATAAAATAAATACGTACGAAGTCGCGGGTAAAGCGTTATTAACTAAATTATAGTTTTACTAGCTGCAGCGTGCAGCCCGCTGCATTATAAGTTTTTGGTGAATCCCGCGGGACCACTTAATTTTTCCGGGATAAAAAGTAGCCTATGTGCTATTCCAGGTCACCATCTACCTGTGTACCAAATTTCATTCAAATCCATTCAGTAGTTTTTGCGTGATTGAGTAACAAACATCCATCCAAACATCCATCCATACATCCAAACTTTCGCATTTATAATATTAATCCATACTATCCATACTTCCATACTAATATTATAAATGCGAAAGTAACTCTGTCTGTCTGTCTGTCTGTCTGTCTGTCTGTCTGTCTGTCATCGCGCTAACGTATTGAAACACATATGCATGTAATTAAATCGTTGAGTTTAGATTTACGTTTATTATGATTGTGATATATGATACGAGTATTTTAATGTTTTGTTTGTTCATTGAATGCGCTAGCCGCTAATTCCTGTTTGTGTGTGTGATTAATGATAGCTAGGAAAGTTATAGGCTATCAAGCATTACGTTACAATTATTCTTAGCGTAAAATATTAGTCTTGGATTATAACAGGTCGAATCAGATATCTGTTGATCCTGTTACTGTTACTGAAAAATAACAGATGTCATTATCTGTTATTAAAGAACAGCCTGTTTTTTTTCGAAGCACGGTCTCAGTAAATAATTCACGTACAGTACAAAATACGTGAGTACTCTGTGTTGAGTAGAGAGAAGTGAGTACAAAGGCCATTTTAGTAGACGACATTTGGCAGATGCCAGACACGTACAAGTTTATATGGAGCTACTGCATTTTAGATCCCATTTCACATTCTTAGATTTAAGATCTGACAAATATGACCTTTTAAATTAGCCCTACTTTAGTTGATTATTGTTTGATATAATCTTAAAAAATGTGTAATGTAGTAAATGTGTGAAAAACCCTGCATGCATAATATGAGATATTTTAAGCTAAAACGAGTAAAAACTATAAGCATAATAATATATTTTTTAGTTCAAACATCTACATAGATAGTTAGTTAAAAATCACAGTAGGCTATATTGATTTTTTAAAAGCCGTGTAGGTATTTTGGAAACAATTCATCAATTTTGATTTTTCAAATGGCATTCAATTTAATTTTTGTGATCCAAAGTTTTATTTTAGCTACATAATTGATAGCCGATAGGTTGAAAAATGTCGAAGCAATATTAAAAAAAACATTAGGTATAGTAAATATAACTAGGTACCAGTTCTGCTAATCACCCGAACCGGGTGATGTTTTTATTCATATGTTTTTGCAAATACGGATGATCAAAAGATAATTAAGCCTTACATAGATATATTGCAACTCGCATAGTGCCCACCTACATCTCCAAAATAGTCCCACACACACACAACACTGCCTTCTCATGAAAACTTTTATACAACTTAAACCTAAATTATTTAAATTTAATAGCTAAATATATCCTATCAGAACTGCTTAATTTATTACCTATATACACAAAAAGAATATGAATACCTACTAAGTATTTTTATTCGCATTAGTAAACCTTTTGTTTACAAAACAATTTTTTGTTTTCGCTAAGTAAATTCAAAACGAAATCGAAAGAACATAATCCGAAAAACGGGATAGAAAACAAATTACCAAAGAAACGTTATGACCTGGGTGTCTAATTAATATCACCTTTATAGTTAAGTCATAAAGTCGTAGTTACGTTGAACATTTTGTGGCCAATGGCGTCAATGCTAACAAAGACGTTCGGAAACGTGCTATTATATAAACGTTTCGAACTTTCAAATAATTTCTGTTGTAATTTTACTACGAAGAAAAAAAATATTTTACCGTTATTTAGATTTAATACGAGTACCTATATTGATAATTTTATGCAAATAATTGAGATCGACCTTTTTGTTTTTACATACCTACAAAAAGACGTAATATTTCAACATATCGTTAGAAGTATTCTTGCAGTGTTTCCGAATTGAAAATTAGGAACAGGAACAGATAACAGATTATACGACTAGAAATAGTTGTCACTATTCTAGGAAAATATTTTGTTATAAAAGATTACTATTTGAATTTTCGGATAATAAATACTAGGTGCTTCTCGTTTTAGCAAGATTCAATTAAGCGGGTGTGAGCGAGAGAGACTAATACATACGAAGAACAGGTAACACGAATATCTGTTATTGAGTAGGTACCTAGTACCTAGTACCTACTGTGACTGAAGAACGTAGTGCAGATTGTGATTCAGTATTGTGACTGATATTTTTCAACAGATATTGATATTGTAGGAACAATTGTTATCTAGTATTTACGAATACCTGTGTTTTGTATCTGTTACGATAAATACGCCTCACTACTATAAAATATTGATATTTGTATTTTGTAAACTAAGTCGGAAGAAAAAGCGGTATCGAACGGCTGTATCCGCCTGTGCTGGCTAGCGTAATGCTTAAGTACACGTAAGTACAATGTACTACAAATATATTGGTTTTTAGTAGATGCACAAAAAAGTCCGCGACACTATATATCTATCTCTTATAACAACACAATAAGGAATTTTGAGTCGAAAAATTATAGAAAATTATAAGATGAATTTTGAGCAGTAGGATTATTATACGCAGGCATATTAATCCTTACTAACGAAAAGTACTTCATCAACACAAAGATCTTAGGAAGACAAACTTTGGCTCTTATACCATGTTATTTGGATGCATAGTTTAAAAAAAATTGTAAAACGAAAATAACTCAACAATAGTACCTAGGTATCGCCTCTGTGGTCTAACGGTCTAGCGTTGGCGTTGACCACATGAGGTCCCGGGTTCGATTCCCGGGTCGGGCACAAAAAAAAGTGTTTTTCAATTTTCTGAGAAACACAAAGTTGCCCGGGATTGGAAAGTGCCCGGTTGGCGACAGGCTTTCCACCTATTACATTTGTGGGACCAAAAAAAAAGAATAAAATAAATATTTAAAGGTGACCACCATACAACAAACGTGTTTTTTTGCATAATTTCACTTTTGCATTTCCATAAAATCACTTTAAAAATAAATAATTAAAATAAAATAAATATTAAGAAGGCTCCCATTCAACAAACGTGATTTTTTGCCGTTTTTTTTATAGATTATGGTACGGAACCCTTAATGCGCGAATTCGACTCGCAATTAGCCGGTTTTTTTAAGGTACATGAATGGAATCATATACCTTTAACCTCTGCGGCCCGCGCGGAGTAGACATGTGACCGGCTCCTTTCGTAATAGACTTCTTTGATACGGAACGTTGGATTTTCCTTCTTCGAAAAAAATCACTTTACTTTGTAGTAGTTGAATACTCTATCTATTTTGTCTATTTTACGGTGTTGTTGAGGGATACATGATCGTTCGCTTTGGCCTAATATGTATCTAATTCGTTAGTAAGTAGGTGTAAGTACTGTATTTGTATAGCTACTTAATAAGGATTTGTAGTTATGATATTATTAAATCTTCTTTTAAATCTTCCCCATTGTGGAAAACTGTTTAATTCTTGAAGCTGTAGGTATACCAACATGAGCAGTCATTTAGGTAGAGGAAGCACCAATTTTCCAAACAAGACCATATTGATTAGTGGTTACTTAGGGGAAAGTTCCTGAATTAGGCTACAAAAAAAATTGACATAGGTAAAGACCTTCTTGAAATCGTAACCAACATTAAACACTTGATATCTAAAGTGTACCCGGAATTCGGATATAAATAATAGATTTACCAAAAAAAATCAATTGATGTGTGTAAGGGCAATTTTATCTGCGAGAAATGCAAGCGTTGACGCCATCTATATAAAGTATCTTCACGCCCATATCCCCGAAGGGGTAGGCAGAGGTACAACAAGTGCACCCACGATTAGCCGAAGATACTTGGTCCCACAAATGTGATAGGTGGCAAGCCTATCGCCAACCGGGCACTTTCCAATCCCGGGCAACTTTTGTGTTTCTCAGAAAACTGAAAAAACACTTTTTTTTTAAAGTGCCCGACCCGGGAATCGAACCCGGGACCTCATGTGGTCAACGCCAATACTGGACCACTAGACCACAGAGGCCATCTATATAAATAAATAAAATTGGGGTGTCTGTTTGTAATATTAAAATAATCGATTTTTACTAAATACATATGGATGTATACACGGTACGTATACCAAAATAACATTTTTTAACAATTTTTGTCTCTCTGTCTGTTTCTTCCGGCTAATCTCTGGAACGACTGGACCGATTTTGACGGGACTGTCACTGGAAGATAGCTGATGTGATAGCGAGTAACTAAGGCTATTTTTTTTTTATTTTTCCACGCGGACGAAGTCGCGGGCTCAGCTAGTATAGATTATAATTTCTGTTATTTTATGACACTCGTACTGACAATATTTTTCATTATTTTCCTTCCTTCTATCATGAAATAATATAACAATAATCAACAGTAATGCTCAATAAGTGGATATTGCAGTGAATAATAATGGTGTATTTATTAAAATATTGTTTTATTGTAATATTTAGTTTTAATAGCTTAATTGTAGGTAAGTTATATTACAATTATTTATGTTAAAAAAAACCTTTAAAAACATTGATATAAAAAAACCCTAGATGCACAGTCCCGAACAAAACTGACACTCAAAAGTGTCCCTAATTTCATTTAAGTAGTTATAGATATGGCAAAAACATATGTCTTTGCATATCCAACCTTAAGTGCAAGACTTATAGTTGTTTTTACAAAGCAATGTACGAAAAAAAATAAAATTGACAGTGACGCGGCCGACGCGATTCTATTTGAAATGAGCGCACAATTTAAAATTGTGCGCTCATTTTTGGAGGACGTTTTTGACACACTGATTGTGTATCTTGGGTTTTTTATATCAATGTTTATAAATAAATATTCACGGTTCGAATAACACTGATCTAACCTCAAAGTAAGCAAATTATTTGCTTGTGTTATGGGAGTTAGTAAACAATACCTATACATAGAAACACACATATAAATACTGGAATATATTTAATAAACACCCAAACCCAGAAATACAAAAATTTATGCTCTTCACACAAATGCTTGTTCCCGTCGGGGATCGAAGCCGAACCCCTTCGATAGCGTAGTCAGGGTTGCTAACCACTCGACCAACTGGGTGGTAATATTTTGTCTATTATAGTCTAGGATCCCACTGTAGAACGACCTTTACTTCACCGAGTTTGAAAATATTTTACGTCAAATCAAATATGTCAATAAATACATTACAAATACTTTGATTAAAAATTTCAGTTCAGAATATTGTTTTTAGGGTTCCGAGCCTAAAAGGAAAACGGAACCCTATTACTAAGCCTCCGCTGTCTGTCCGTCTGTCTGTCTGTCACCAGGCTGTATCTCATAAACCGTGATAGCTAGAAAGCTGAAATTTTCCTAAATTATATATTTCCATTGCCGCTATAACAACAAATACTACTCCCCATACAAAAAAATGTTTTTTTTTGTATTTGTATTTCCGTTGCGGCTATAGCAACAAATAAAAAAATAATAAGATCCCCATACAAGAAACGTGTTTTTTTTGGTATTTTTTTGCTATGATGCAAATGGTACGGCAGGCGCGTGCGCTCCTTGTAGGCAGAAAAGCAGATACTTTACTTGCTTTACTTGCCATTTACAGATATTTTAATAAAACGTTCGTACGTTTTAGATGATTTTAATTAATAGTAAGTAAATGAATAAAATGTGTCATAATCATGTGCACGCCGCTAAAATCTATAAAAGAAAAAGTTTTTGTGTCCGAGTAGTCCGTCGCATACTCAGTATCATAATCCTGTGCACGCCGCTGTGGTACGGAACACTTCGTGTGTGAGTCAGACTCGCACTTGGCCGGTTTTTTTAAATTTTGCTGGTTTAGATAATAGACTGATAGACCAGATAGAATTTTATTTATTTATTGACTCATCAACAGTACACACAATACATTTAAATATAATCTTACATTAAAATAGGCTTTTGTGTGCATGCTAGTACAAGTCGTGTATATTATACTCTTAAAAATTGGTAAAGTGCATATCAGGCCACGCGCAATATAGAGTTTCGGAGTTTTTTTTTTCTTTATTTATTTAGTGCTTTCTTTATTTATTTACTAAGGCTCAACTTGATAAACTTGAGCGAATCCAAAATTTCTGCATAAGATTCATATTTGGTTTGCGCAAGTATGATCATATCTCTGAATTTCGTTTTCAACTCAAGTGGCTCCCAATTCGTCTACGCCGGAATGCTCACATGCTTCATTTACTGTATCGTGTCCTCTTTGACCCGGCTGCTCCTCATTACCTCAGGAACCAATTCAACTTTTTGGCCTCTCCCAGTAAAGCTTCTCGCACTTTTAATAACCTTATTTTAAAAATTCCTACTCATTATACAAAATTTTACTTACAGTCATTTGTTGTGCAGAGCATTAGATTATGGAATGCTTTGCCTGTTAACATTCGAACAGCGCATAATTTAGCTAGTTTTAAACGACTACTTAACTCCCACTATCTCTCTATTATGAATACCTGAAAAGCAATAACAAGGATTAATGTTTTCAAATTATTAAAATTACATTGTTTTAAGCAAAATTACCTAGGTACTTAATTACATCCCGTTATTATTATTTTTTTATTATTTATTTTTTATTCTTTGTTTTTTTTTATGCTGAGCGTGTTGTTCCTGTAACGAGTCATCACTAATCTCATATTTGGTTTATGTTTTTGCCTTTTAGTAAGTACATAATATGTATGTATATGAGTATGTATGTATGTATGTATGTATGTATGTATAAATGTATGTATGTATATATGTATATTATATATATGTGTATGTATTTATGTATCTAAGTAGGTAGTTATAATTTATATATAGCACTGAAATTGGTTAGCACTTATATTTTTATTTATCACTTTTTTTTTTCGTAAGACGAGCACCAATGCCCGCGTTAATGTAAATATTTCCTAAAGTCGCTGGTTGTCTGGAAGAGATCACTGATGGGTGATAAGACCGCCTATTTGTACTCCGTTTCTTATCGTACATTGTTATTTTCTACTGTAAATGATGTGTGTTGTGTGCAATAAAGTGTATTATTATTATTATTATTATTAGGGACTTTATCTTTTTCAGATATGTCAGTCCGATTGTACCCTAATAACAAACATATGACAGTGTTTTAACTTAAAAGTAAAACTTTGTAGTAAAACCATGTATTATTTGACACCAGTAGATGAGCATGATGTGAAAAAAGTTATTCATTCATTGAGAAATACTTATAATTATACTACTGGTTATGATAATATTAGCACAGAATTATTGAAAAATGTTGCTAGTGTAATATCAAAACCTCTTAGCCTTATAATTAATTTGTCATTTTTGGGAGGTAAATATCCAGAACGATTAAAAAAGTGTATTGTCAAACCGTTGTTTAAAAAAGGAGATATGTGCGATATGAACAATTATAGACCTATTACTTTAATTCCAGTCATTTCAAAAATCTTTGAAAAAATTATGTATGAAAAGCTTTATAATTATTTACTTGATTTTGACCTACTAAAAATAATCAATATGGATTTAGGAAAGGTAGGTCTACTACATTAGCATGTTTTGATTTAGTAAAGAGCATAACAATGTCTGAATAAGAAAATGTATCCACTTTGTGTATTTTTGGATATGAGTAAGGCATTTAATTTTGTTTCACACAATATTTTATTATCAAAACTTGAAAAATATGGTATTAGAGGGAAGTCTTTAGATTGGATAAAGAGTTATTTAGAGAATAGGAAACAATGTGTTGAAATATCTAAAATATGCGGAAACCGTAAAAAAATATATACTTCAACTACCTTGTTAACAACTATGATGTACCACAGGGCAGTGTTTTAGGACCCTTGCTATTTTTAATTTATACCAATGATCTTCCTGATAGTATAAAACATGATTGCTTTTTATTTGCTGATGACACTACCCTACTTATTAAATGTAAAAATAAAAAAGACTTGGTAAATGAAACAACCGAAACTTTATTCCAAGTTTCAGACTGGTTAATTAATAATAATTTAAAAGTTAATGTAACTAAAACAAAATTAATTGAATTTCAGAACTACCACAGTAATATTACCAAAAACACAAATATATTTTTAAATAAAGTAAATATAGATGATGTAGATTATACAAACTTTTTAGGAATAATTATTGACAAAAATTTTAATTGGAAAGCACACATTGAATCTCTATGTAATATGATTGATAGATTTGTCTATGTCTTGAGAAGACTAAGGGAAGTAGGAAACGCAAAAGCCTCTGGATATGTCTCTTCTAATTTACAATATGGAATTCCTATTTGGGGAAATTCTGTTGAATTGATACGAATTTTTAGAGTCCAAAAGAAATGTATTCGAGCAATATGTGGTGTTAATGAGTTACATTCCTGTAAACCACTTTTCAAGTCTCTTAAGGTACTTCCCTTACCATGTTTGTATATTTTAGAGGTATGTGTATTTGTAAAAAAGCACCAAAAGTTATTTAAAACAAATGCTGAAGTCACTGGTAACTCATATTTTAGGAATAGTAAGAAATTATATGTGCCTAACCAAAAATTAAATATTTTTACAAAAAATGTGTATTGTATGTCTATTATTATATACAATCATATTCCTGATAGTCTTAAATCATTGCCTATAAATAAATTTCGCAAAAAGTTGTTTGATTTGCTGTTAGATAAAACTTATTATGATATTAAAGAATTTTTAGCCGATAAAATTAAATGTTAATGGATAGAAATATAAGTTTGTTGAATTGTCCTTAAAAAAATTTCGTAAATGTAGTAAAAATTTTGTAAATGGTGATCATTATGTAAATTATAAAAAAAAATTACTCAAAATATGAAACTTGTAATTATAAAAATAACTTTGTAATATGGAATCATCCTTGTATATTTAAAACAAGAACATAAAATAGAGAAAAAAAGACCAGCCCGCTGAGTTTCTTCCGCCGGATCTTCTCAGTGTGTGGCCGCGTTCCGATCCGGTAGTAATTCTGTCAAATCGATACAATTTATAGTTTTAAATGTAATATTATATAATGATATTTTTTTAAATATTTGCACACCATATATTGGTAGAATATGTCGGTAACTTAATTTATTTTTAACAACTTGTAACACCCATATTCTTGCAAATATATTTTTTTTCTTTCTTTCTTTCTAAAAACTAAATTATGTTAACAGTGTTTTAACTTATAAACTAAATTTTATTAACACATAATTATAAGACAGTGTTTTAACTTATGAACTAAATTTTATTAATATATGGGTTTATGCTCGATCATCTATTCCCACGATGGCACATGAGGTATAGATAGTCGAGAGTTTCGGAGTTGCAAACCACAACAATGATACTAAGAAGAGGGCTTTTTTGTTTAATACTGTGAACATTTAAACTATTCAATTTCAATGACAACTATACATCCGCACCACAGGTTCACTACCTATAAAAACTTCTCATAAGTACATTTTTTTGTTTTAATAAATAAATAAATATTCATGGAACAAATTACACTTACTGATCTAACCCCAAAGTAGGCAAAATACTAGGTGGTAGAGTTCTGCATTGTCTCGCCCGGGTCTCGTACCACCGCCTTATCTATTCCTGCCGCAATAGCGTCAGTGCTTGTCCCTGTCGTGAAAGAAAGAAAGAAATTATTTATTTGCCAAAATATGGGAGTTACAAGTTATTAAAATTTGATTAAGTTACCAACATATTCTACCATGATACGGTGTGCAAATATTTTAAAATTATAATTATTAAAATAAAAATGTTGGGCGTCAATCTTTTTTTACAATTATCCGGCGAAAGAAACTCAGTGTTCTGGCTTGTGTTTTTTTTTTGTCAAATATAGTTACATAATACAAATTACAAACATTATTTCACATCACAACACTTACTTCTATAATTTACAAACTTCATTTTTTGTTTAATTAAAATGTTGACATTTTACAAAGTTTAAAGACAGAAGAAAGATAATAGAAAACTAATTGTAACAATTTAGTAGGGCGTTACAAGTTGTACTCTATATATCAACATAATCTACCATATATGGTGCATAAATTACAATTTTTTAATATAGGTACAATTTTATAGATCAACATACTTGTAATTTAAAAAGAGTAATTTCTATTTCATGTTAGTTTTAAATTAATTATTTTTTTAAATTAAATTTATTAACTACAAGCTTTTTTATAATTATACAATAAAAGAGTTATTATTAGATTAATATTTAATTTTATCAACAAAAAATTCATTTACATTATAATAAGATTTGTCTAGTAGTAAATCAAATAGTTGTTTGCGGAATTTATTAAGAGGTAAGGATTTAAGACTATCATCAGGAATATGATTGTATAGGTATATTAATTGCCATACAATAGGCATTTCTTTTAAAAATGTGGATTCTTTGGCTGGGCACATGTAGTGTCGTGTTCCGGTTTGGAGGGTAAGGTAGCCGGTAAACTTATGCATGTGGCATTAGACCTCGCCACAAGATAGCAACTTACCATTAACATCTTTGGTCTATAGGCCAATGTTGACTCTTTTCATCAGGAGACCCATCTGCTTGTTTGCTATTGTATGATATAAAAAAAAAAACGAATCCTTTAATTTTGGTATTTGAAAGAGAAACAACCAGAACGGATGTAAGAGTTGTGGCCGATGATGTAGTGCTGGAACAAGTGGATGAGTTTGTATATCTTGGATGTGCTTTTAGCAGGGATGGAAGGTACACCGCTGATGTTGAAAGAAGAGTGTGTGCAGGGAACAGAGTGAATGGAGCGTTAGGGAGATTACTTAATAGCACAATTTTAAGTCAGGGTGCCCAACTAGCTCTGCATAATCATGTGCTTATCCCAACGCTATTGTATGGAAGTGAGAGCTGGGTATGTCAGAAAGGGCATGAAAGTAGAATCAACGCGGTTGAGATGAGGTCGCTAAGAAAAATATGTGGTGTGACACTCGCGGACCGGGTTCGTAATGTCGAAGTGAGAGAGAGGTTAGGTTTGAAAGAAAGTGTCGGTGTAAAGATGAGAAATGGCATGCTCCGTTGGTTCGGACATGTAGAAAGAATGGTAGATGAAAGGTTAACAAAACAGATATACAACGCGAATGTGGAAGGATGTAGGTACCGGGGAAGACCAAGACTGACATACCACAATCAGATTGATCGAGTACTGTCCGAAGGTGGTGTCAAGAGTCTTCGCAACCGGCGTGTGTGTATGAAGAGAGTGATGAATGTGGAAGAAGCGAGACAAGCCTGCAAGGATCGTGATGTATGGCACTCGGTTCTCTCTGCCTACCCCGTAAGAGATCTGGCGTGAAGATATGTTGTTGTTGTTGTTGTTGAATCCTTTAATAGAAAAATTGTTTTCACAAACCGTCAATATTTTTTAAAAACCTATCAACTCATTTACTATGGAAGTACGCATGATAAAAAATTAATACCTCCTTAACATGAAAATGTTATTCAATTATTCCTAAAAATATTATTCAAGATTTTATATTATCTCTTTGTTACCGTGATCAATGCATGTATATTCGTGCTAAATTTCAGCATTTTAGTAGGTACTAAGTAGACATGTGAAAAACGGCTCCTTTTAGAGAAAGGAGAGATATAGCTCTTTTGATCAAAAGGGCTATATATATTTTAGCTCTTTAGCTCATCTAGAGAACTAGTGTCTTCATCTCGTTGGAATCGTTCAATGTCTGGACTACGCGTGTCGTGTACGCGTTGCTAAGCCGTAAGCGACTAGTTAATTCTATGCGACACGCGTCGCTAAGTTTCAAATTAGTTCATTCAATGGACTAGTCGCTTACGGCGTGTGTTACCAGTGCTAATTTATATAGTTCTCTATTCGTCGATGATCGGGGAAACTCGTGTCTACGACGGCGCGCTGTTGGCTGCACTCGGTCGGCTAGCGATTCAAAGAGTCGATTGAGCCGTTGGACTATTAACTAAGCGACTGAGCTAATTAGGAGCTAGATTGAAATCAAGAGCTAGTTCATTTGTATCTCTCATTTAGGAGCTACCCAAGTCTAGTACTAAGAATCTCTGAGCTAGACTGCGAATGGACGGACGGACGCATATGGCTAAATAATAAGGGTTCCTAGTTTACTTCGGAACACTAAAAACCAATTAATCTGTTTGTAAGAGAGTTAGTGAGTCAATCAGTTTGTCATTTAGTTAGTTACCTATTTTATAATGATAGAGCTTGTCCGTACAACGCAGTAACAAAATTTGCTTTTTCATCAAAATTCTACGTATTTTTAGGTCCACTTCTGTATAATAGAATCAATGCAATTACAAATATTTATTCACAAAATTTTGGGAACTGCAAAAAGATTGTAATTGACATTTTACAAAGTATGTCCTATGATGACACTGAGAAGTTATTATTAGTTTGTAAATAAACAAAACTTAGAATTATGTATTTTATTACGTTTAATTTTTCTCTTCTTGTTCCTATTTCTGAAAGTTTTAAAGAATTACTCTCGTTTTCCTAGTTATATTATTACTTAAGACAATATAGTTTAAGAGTTTAATTTTAATAACATTATAACTATGAGTACTTAATTTTTTTATTAGTGGTTATTAAAATTATTGTATTTCACTAGCCTCTATCGCCTGAAATACAGGTTAACCTAGTTCAGGCAGATACATGTTAAGTTAGATCATAAGATAGTTTTTAGTGATTTTACAATTCAGTGTAGTGCACAATTTATTTAACTGAATAAATATATTTTGATTTTTGATTTTGATAATATAAAGAATCAACATTTCTGCTTAATTTCAGAGTCAAGACTTGAAGATGAAGATAAAGTGTTATTCAACAATAACAACACTCTTTCGATAAAATTTACATTATCTCAATTTGATCCAGCAAGTTCTAATGCTGCAATAGAGGTGCAATATGAAAACGGTACGTTTTAACATATTCGATACGAGTCTCTTTAGAAAATAGATCCTCCTATTAAGTCAGATAAGTCACAAACACAAACCTTTTCATGGTCATACTGAATTTCTACAATGCACTTATAAACATTACACGATTAAATTACCACTTATACATTAATTTCCATTAATAGCTTTATTTTTAACATATCACTCAACCGGTTTCATTATTTTTTAAGCATCTTCAGGATACCGATACCACAGATCGAGGTGATTAGCGGTGAACAAACAAAGCTGTGTCTTCTTGGGATTAAAAGTGACCAGCTTTTAACGACCCCATTCTGAGACCCAATCAGTTCTCGACTTCAGACACAAGCTTGTTTCGGCACTCTTCGGCGTGTTCTCGAGAAATACGATCGGAGTCTGCATATCAATGTATGTTGCGGATAATGGAAGAGAATGCTGGGAGAAATTCTCAAAGACAGCCTTGGCGAGACACCAGAACGCACGGGTTCCTGAGGGAAGATGAAGTAATTTCTCACCAATTTAGTCTATGTGTTCAGATTTTGCCACTGGCGATAGCTCTTTTGAAGTACCTCGAGGCGAAATTGTACTCCTTACGTAATAGTAGCATTCCAGCTTTCTCTCTGACGGCTACGCCAGCCACACCAACCCGCGGTACAAACAAATGTTCCAATTTGTACCCCGGGTAGGAGAGGTAGGGAGTATCAGCCGGGGAAGATCTGGGTCTCGGGCAGAAAGAACAAGGCTGACTTCGCCGTCTCGAGATGATAGTGAACGGCGTTAAGGTTGGAGTGAAGTCTCCCGATATTACAAAGATCCACAAGGAGCGTGGAACCCCCTTCCATCGTCGAATCTCTTGCCATGAGTTTCTTGCTCTTATAGCCCCGTTCAATTTTGTGAATGAGCGCCATTTTGGTCTCCCCTCCCCTCCCCCTAGAATACGCAGGGCAGCCTGAGCAAACGTGATGTAGCTGCTTAAAGCACCCAGAACACGGATGTTCAGCAGAGGATTTTCCACCGCTAGCACAAGTGATACTCGCCTGGGGTAAAATACCTTTTAATAAACACTACCACTAATTTGTTTGACTGACTGCACCAATGAAATAATTTTACAACAAAATTATCTCACCGGTGAGTGATAGGGTCGTTAACGTTACATCAATTTTTGATAAATACATCCCTTTTCACCCGATGAAAAAACGGAGGAAATTTTCAATTAGATTATCAATATATATTGATGTTAAAAACAATCTACCCTTACGGATACGAATACAGAGGTTGATTGATTTAATCACACTGATTTGTCACATTTTTCGTCGGTTTATTTTATCTATACATATAATAAAATCGTAGGAAAGTCAAAACTGTACATTGAATATTTTTTTAACAGAATACTTGGGGCGTGATCTACAATCGATACCTAAGCCAAAATTATAGTTTTTAGAATTTTTGTCTGTTTGTCTGTTTGTCTGTTTATCTGTTTGTCTGTTTGTCTGTATGTATGTCCGGGGTAAACTCAAAAAGTACTGCATGGATTTACTTCAAATTTTGCATGAATATTACTAACAGGTCGGGTCAACATATAAGCTACGTATTATCACACCTACGGGGGAGGTACTGTGCGGAGTAAACGAAGTTCACGCGGACGAAGTCGCTGGCAACAGCTAGTTATTAAATAAAGGTTATTCTTATATATATATATATATATATATATATATATATATATATATATATATATATATATATATATATATATATATATATATATATATATATATATATATATGTAGGGGAAAATTTTGTTTCTTTAATGTATAAAATATAGATAAAGATAACATTCATGTATAATACTCATTAGTAATACTCGTAGCTAAATATAAACTGTCAATATATGTACTTATAATAAACTAATTTACATAAATAATACCTACTACAAAATAATATGTATACACATACACAGAGAGATAAATATACATATATTTATATATAACATTATGTGCTTCATAAAATGAGAACAAGTTTGTGTGGCTACATTCTGTTGGTTAAATAACATAATTGAAATTTACAGGAAAATCGAAAGTGCTTCAATCATCAGTAATTGAAGAGGAAGAACCAATTCCATTGTCAGTAAATATTCGGCTCACTGCAGAATATGATAACACCAAAATCGTATCAGTTGTAAGGGCACCATCTAAACATACTTCTTTCGTAAATGTAGCTCTGTCTTTGGAGTACACCGAGAAACCAATTGGTAAGTTAATAAATACGTAAAAATGAGAAAGGGTATGTATGTTGGTTCGTAAATTTTGAAAAAGGTAGATAAATCTATACATATAATAAAATCGTAGGAAAGTCAAAACTGTACATTGAAAATTGTTTTAAAAGAATACTTGGGGTGTGATCTACAATCGATATCGAAGCCAAAAATGCAATTTTTAGAATTTTTGTCTGTTTGTCTGTATGTCTGTTTGTCTGTATGTATGTCCAGGGTAAAATCAAAAAGTACTGCATGGATTGGACATGGACTTCAAATTGAATATTACTATTACTAACAGGTCGGGTCAACATATAGGCTACATATTATCACGCTATCACCTACGGGGGAGGAGCAGTGCGCAGTAAACGAAGTCCGCGCGGACGAAGTCGCTGGCAACAGTATCGTGATTAATAAAACAGATATACAATTCAAATCAGGTGTACGTCGGTACAGAGGTGACCAAGACTGATGCATCGTGGTCAAATTCGTACATAGATTTAAAAGTTAATGTTGTGTTGCTTGCGTCGCGAGATTGTAATGCCATGCTCATAAGTTTATCGACTACTTTACCTTTCAAACCAAAAGCAGTGTTACCAAGCCTATTTCGCTCTATGTACTTGTAAAATATAACTACCTACAAGGCACGCTCATGCCGGTGACGTATCATGTAAAACTCGTTGGCAATAAGATTTCCATGATACCATGTCAAAGTGAAGACAATGGTGATTCCATTTCCAAAAAACGATGGATATCATTGGGCTGCCGACGGCCGTGTAGCGAGCATGCGTGTTGACTTTCAAAAAAACATTCGTAACTAACTAATCTATTTAAAATGGCTTCTGAATGTTGGGCCATAATATATGCTGTAAATGAATGCAGATCCAGCAAGTATAAAAACAAAAATCTTTCATTTTTTCATTTACCTCAGAAATCAGAAGAACTTTATTCAATAAAACTTTTTACAAGTTATTTTGACACGTCAACACTCTTCAAAACTACCACCGGATCGAACGCGGCCACACACTGAGAAGATCCGGCGAAAAAAACTCAGCGGGCTTGTCTTTTTTTCATATATTTTTTTATACATACACAATATCACAATATATATGAGATTGATATGAGGAGCAATTAATCCCATGCTTGTTTGTCTTCCAAATAATCTGAGATTTTATAATACCCTTTTTTACACAGTTTGGTTTTACCACATTTTTTAAATTTATTGACTGGTAAATCTCTTATAGTTTCGGGAAGTTTATTGTAAAAGCGTATACATTGCCCCATAAAAGAGTTACTTGTTCTGTGGAGACGAGATGCATGCACAACAAGATTGTTTTTGTTTCTTGTGTTTAGTGAGTGTACGTCACAATTTTTTTTAAACAAGCACATATTTTTACGAACGTACATCAAGTTCTCAAATATATATTGGGATATAACAGTTAGGATATTAATTTCTTTGAATTTTTCTCTCAGGGAAACCCTCGGGCTAAGATTGTAAATTGCCCTAATAGCTCTTTTCTGAAATACAGATATAGTATTTATTTCAGCAGATTTTCCTCAGAGAAGAATCCCATATGACATAATGCTGTAGAAGTAACTAAAGTATACAATTCTTGCTGTGTCGACATCAGTTAACTGTCTCATTTTTTTATACGCATAAGCTGCCGAACTAAGTCTATTTGCTAAATTATTAATGTGCGGTTCCCATTGTAATTTCTTATCTAAAGTAATACCTAAAAACGCAGCGGAATCCACTTTCTTTTAAATAAGAGATCAGAAGATCAAAGGCCTTATTTCTAATTCCATAGTGGTGTGACTTCCTGATTAAGATGTTATGATCGACACAGTAAAATGCCTTAGACAAATCACAAAATACTCCAAGTGCATCCTTTTCACGAAAAGAAGTAAGTAAGGGTTTCGATTAAGCAATATTTGTTACACGATAATAATAATAATTATTATTTTCTTCGATACCATTTCTAAATATAATATCATTTTACAATGCTTTTTTTGTAAAAATACCTTTATTTTTGCTATCGCAGGTAAAATGCTACTGCTAACTACCCCACCAGCATCCACATCCGTCTATGATTAGGGTTGGTCAGAACCCCGGCGGACGACTTTTGGCCATTTTTTACAAGGCTGGCTTCTTCATCCTCGTGCGAGGTCATCACCCCACGACCTGAAGGTCCTCTGGGCAAATACTCCTCCAGTAGCTATTTTTTAACGAGGTTGGCCTTCGTCATGCACTGTGTGCAGGCGAGAGTAGAATCCCCGCCTTTGCACCACGGGACTTGGAGGCCCGTCATCCCATGTCCAGCAGATCTCCTGAGCAAATGCTCATTCCCGCAGATCTCCTCAGCATTTGCTCTCTACACCCCTCTTCAAGAAGAAAGGTTCGGGAGCGTCCATTTCGGTCCAATTAGCTTCTCCAAATTCCTGGATTGCACCTCAGATACTTAGCCTCCCCGCCACAACAAGGCTTGGGACCATGGGGAGATGTAAAAATACCTATATCAAGAAGTACTGTACCGTGTATCTATTATATACACATTTAGTTTAACGCTGTATGTTGTTATTCATTTAACATATTTTGCTAATGTTAAACTTATGCATGTGACATTAGATCTCGCCACAAAGTAGCAATGCACCATTAACATCTTTAGTGTCTATAGGCGATGGTTGACTTTTTCCGTCAGGAAACCCATCTGCTTGTTTGATAACTTATGATATAAAAAAGCTGTGTATTGTTGTTCATTTAACATTATACTTATACTTACGTTCTCTCTTAATATTTGTATTCTTAACGTAATATTTTAAGTAATAACTTTAATTTTTTAACTTTATATTCTGTATCGTCTTGAATTTATGCGATTATATTTATGCAATTTTTTATTTTTTACATTAAATATTTTAAAATTTAAAATTACAGTCTTACCTCCCACATGAAAATAATAATTTGAGAAAAGTAAACTGACCACGATCAAATAATATTCTGTTTTATGCAGTAAACTTAATGTTGCCATTCAATATTTTCGGTAAGTTTAGGAGAATATTTTTGTATTCTAAGTATTTACTTTTCTTAATATTTTTTTATAGCTTGAGTAAGTAGGTATCCTTTAAAGATAATTACAAATAATATTAAGAAAAGTATATTTAAAATCATTAGATTAAAAATATTTCTTTTAATAAGGCTAAAATTGGCATTAGGTACGCAACATTCGTATTTTATCCCGTTAGTATACCTACACTCTTGTATAAATTCATTGAACAGTGATGTTTAGGAGGCTAAAATTATGTACCTACTAGCTGTGCCCGCGACTTCGTTCGCGTGGAAAAAATTCTAAAATAAAAACCCGCATAGTTCACGTTCCCGTGGGATTTCCGGGATAAGAACTATCCTATGTCCTTTCTTGGGTCTCAAACTATATTTGTACCAAATTTTATCCAAATCAGTTAAGTAGTTTGGCCGTGAAAGCGTAACAGACAGACAGACAGACAGACAGAACACTTATACTCTCTTGGTACCTATGTTTTAAACATCTTATGAATTTTCTACCGATTCTCCATGATATATCAATTAGTATGGCTTAGTATTTCAAAAAAACCATGTTGACAACACTGATTTCTATACGACGACGGTTAGACTCGTTTAAATTTAAATAACATAAATATTACAAAGTAATTTTCTAAGGTAAATTTTCTACAGTAAATTTCTAAAATTAAAATGTTGATAATTGATAAATAGAAATATAAAGTCATTCAATTCACCTCTAAAATTTAAATGTAATAAAAATTAAATATTAAATTTTGTAAACTAATTTTTTTTTATATCATACGACAGCAAACGAGCAGATGGGTCTCCTGATGGAAAGAGTCAATCATCGCCTATAGACACCAAAAATGTTAACGGTGCGTTGCTATCTTGTGGCGAGGTACTCTCCAAACCGAAATACGACAGTAACAATCACTGACGCTATAGGGGCAGGAATAGGTAAGGCAGTGGTACCAGACCCGGGCTAGACAATGCAGTACTCTACCACCTAGTAGCCACAATGGTAGTAACTCCCATAGACAATCGGTCGCCTCTTACGACCTGCCTGGCAGAACAGCAGTTGGCCTATTTTTCAAAGGAGCCCGGACCAACACGAGAGGAATTGTAAAAATAAATCTTCTGATATGAAATAATTCTTGTAAATATTGTAATACCTACATAAAATAAATGTAATATATGAAATTAAAAAAAAGACAAGCCTGGTGAGTTTCTTCCGCCAGATCTTTTCAGTATGTGGCCGCGTTATTCCAGAGAAACCAACGGAAATTTTAATGATTGCGCACCATGTCATGGTAGAATATGTTGGTAATTTTTAATTAATTCTTGATAACTTGTGACGCCCATATTCTTAAAAATAAGTATTTTTCATTTCATTTCGTTTCGTTTCATTTCATCTCATTTCTTTCGTCTCATTTCACCTAATATCATCTCATCAGATTTTATTTCATTTCATTTCCCCATCCCTGATAAAAGTATATTCAAGATACATAAACTCATCCACTTGTCCCAGCACTATATCATCGGCCATAACTTTTACGTCCGTTCTTGTTATTTCTCTATCAAATACTAGAATTTTAGTTTTCTTTGCATTTAATTGTAAGATTTTTACTATCATCATTCGTTACTGTGACCAGTGTTTGAAACTCAAATAAAGTTAAACCTAAAAGTGCAGCATCATCTGCATAAAGCAGGGAGTCGAAAGAAGAGTGTGTGCCGAGAACAGGGTGAATAGAGTTTTAAGGAGATTACTTAAAAGTACAGTAATTAGTAAAGGTGTCGTCTTGCCTTGCATAATTATGTGCTTATCCCAACGCTATTCTATGGAAGTGAGAGTTGGATATATCAGAAAGGGGATGACAGTAGTAGAGAAAGAAAGTGTTCGTATATACACGCATGCTCCGTTGATTCAGACATGTAGGAAGAATGGTAGATGAAAGGTTAATAAAAATGACATACAATGCGAATGTGGAAGAATGTGGGTACCGTGGAAGACCAAGACTGGCACACCATGATCGGATTGATCGAATACTGTCCAACAATGGTGTTAAGAGTGTTCGAAACTGGCATCTTTGTATGAGGAGAATAATGAATGTGAAGGAAGCGAGATTAGTCTACAAGGATTGTAATATGTATGTGTGTGTAGTATATTAATAGAATTATTTCATTATTTATTTTAAATCATCGGATTACTTTGAAACTTTACAGTCTTATGACAATCCAATAATATATATAGTTAGTTTTATACTTTCCAAGATCTTTTTACAGGAGGTTTAGTTATTTGTTTTCCTTTACTCCTCTACCAAAAAAAGTTAAAAAATAAATACCAAGTAAACCTTCATTAAAACCGAACTAAGAATAAAAATGATATTTAAATTAAGAATAGTGTAAATAAGAAAAAAAAGTATTCCATTGTAAAAATTATATTATATTATCGCCTCTGTGGTCTAGTGGTCCAGCGTTGGCGTCGACCACATGAGGTCCCGGGTTCGATTCCCAGTTCGGGCACATAAAAAAAGTGTTTTTCAGTTTTCTGAGAAACACAAAGTTGCCCGGGATTGGAAAGTGCCTGGCTGGCGATAGGCTTGCCACCTATCACATTGTGGGACCAAGTATCTTCGGCTAATCGTGGGTGCACTTGTTGTACCTCTGCCTACCCCTTCGGGGATATGGGCGTGAAGATACCATTGTAAAAAAATCGTTGGAGTGAATGGTGTCTATATATATTAAGACTATATACCACGTTTTTGTTACCACAAAACACATTTTTTTCTTATTTTCACTATTCTTAATTTATTAATGCTATCATCGACCTGCATACACACCCCTTATCGTGCACAGATACCGATGGCATCTGTGCGCGATAAGTGTGAGTGTGTTCTATCGCGCCCTCGTTGCAGTTTCTATAGGCGATGGTAATATTTACCCATCAGGAGAGCCATTTGCTTATTGGCTTTGTTATGATATTAAAAACTGCTTTTTATAATTGTTTAATAAGTACCTACTACATTTGATTTATGTCAAATAATGATGATTAATGATAAAATATATATGGAAGTAAAAATATGACTTTGATTTTCTTACAGTAAAGCCACACCCTTGCCTGTCGTCCTGTAATTTATTCGTTAAAGAATGGGTTGAAAGTAATCAAAGTACTGTTGAACCTAATACAACAACTGTAGGTACTACTACAACAACTACAAGTACTTTAAAGCCTACGACAACTTCAAAAAGTGTGAAACCTACAACTAAAGGTAAAAAAAGAAGAAAACCAGAAAAAACGAAACCAAAAACAACGAAACCAAAAACAATAAAACCAAAAACAATAACCACACCAAAAACGACCATAAAACCAAAAACAATCAGACCACCTTCATCGCGGCCGGCAGCAAAGCAAACAAATGTATCTACAAAAAGTACTGTAAAGGTTTCTACGGCTACAAGTATTATCAAGTCTACTGAAATTATTACAAGTACTGTTCAGTCGACTACAGAAACTACAAGTGCTATTATTTCTACTGAAATAATTGCAAGTACTTTTAAATCTACTTCAGACGCTCTCGCTACAAATAAAAGTAAGTATGCCTCAAGTTTAGATTATTTGACAGTATTTTTTGTCACCCCTAATAAAAGTACATTCAAGATATATAAACTCATCCACTTGTCCCAGCACTATATCATCAACCACAACTCTTACGTCCGTTCTTGTTATTTCTCTATCAAATACTAGAATTTTAGTTTTCTTTGCATTTGATTGTAAGCTTCTTACTATCACAGTAACGAATGTTACTGTCACCAGCGTTTGAACCTTAAATAAAAGTTAACCTAAAAGTACAGCATCATCTACATAAAGCAGACAGTCGAAAAAAGAATGTGTGCCGAGAACAGGGTGAATAGAGTTTTAAGGAGATTACTTAAAAGTACAGTACTTAGTAAAGGTGTTATCTTGCCTTGCATAATTATATGCTTATCCCAACGCTATTCTATGGAAGTGAGAATTGGATATATCAGAAAGGGGATGACAGTAGTAGAGAAAGAAAGTGTTCGTATATGCATGCATGCTCTGTTGGTTCAGACATGTAGAAAGAATGGTAGATGAAAAGTTAATTAAAATGACATACAATGCGAATGTGAAAGAATGTGGGTACCGTGGAAGACCAAGACTGGCACACCATGATCAGATTGTTCGGATACTGTCCAATAATGGTGTCAAGAGTATTCGAAACTGGCATCTTTGTATGAGGAGAATAATGTATGTGAAGGAAGCGAGATTAGTCTACAAGAATTGTAATATGTATGTGTGTATAATATATTAATAGAATTATTTCATTATTTAACACGCTTTTATTTGCTTGGTTCATATGTTTGTATGTTAGTATGTAAGGGAAACTTAAATTAAGAATATTGTAAATAAAAAAAATGTATTCCATTGTAAAGAAATCGTTGGAGTGAATAGTGTCGTTATATTAAAATACAATATACCACGCTTTTGTTACCACAAAACACATTTTTTTCTTATTTTCACTATTCTTAATTTATTAATGCTGTCATTGACCTGCATACACACCACTTTTGGGTCGGATGGGGCGATTGTTACTCACCGTACAAAAATTGTCCATTGTAGTCAGACTTTCGCATTTTCCCTGTGTTGCTCGGGGCTTCCTAAGAAGGATAGATCAACAGTTATTCTACCAGGCAGTTCGTAAACGGCTAACGATTGGCTATACGTACCATTACCACAGTGACGCCTAGGTACAGCAACGCCTCGCCCCGGTAGGTACGGTACCACCGCCTTAACTATTCCTGCTGCAATAGCGTCAGTACTAGTCTAACTTTCGTATTTCAGTTTGGAGAGTAAAGAAGCCCGTAAACTTACACATGTTTTATTATTATCCCGCCATACGTATATCAACGCACTATTATTATCTTTGGTTTCTATTACGTCGACTAAATGACAGTCACACATCGGTTAATAAATGTGTTTATTAACCTCTCGAAACTTTGACACGCAAGAGCGAATTAAAGCGCCAGGTCTCATCACTCGCCTTTTGGCGGGAATGGTGACTCGGTCGACTCGTTGGAAAAAAATCTTTTTATTTCTACAACTAAGCCATATTTTCTCATTCTGTAAAAGACTGTGTATCAATTGATATATTTTCTGTCTATTAAGGATCAAAATAAAATAATCGACCAAGTAGTTTTTATATTTACAAACAAATATTACAAAAATCGCGTGAAAAATAATGAATTTCTAAATGACTTTATTTTTGGCATCACGATATATTTCTTACAACGAATTGTCCAAATAGAATAATTAAACGGCCTTTCTAATAAAAATAATACTTACATGAGAGAAATGCACCGTAAAACAACAAAAAATTCAGTTTTATACCACTAAAAAATCGATAACACACACGCGGTCCGGTCAAACGAACAAAAGTGGCTGAAGTATAATAAACGACAATAGCAGATCTCAGTTTACGAATTTGACATGACAGATATTTTATCATAGAATAAACGTCAAAGACGTTTTCATACAACATTAGACTTTATAATTAGAAATTTAAAGTTTAAATTCAAAAATTCAAAAAATCGAGCGGCGTAAAATTTTGCCTTCAGAGTGACAGTACACGCAATTGTCATACATTATGTTTAATATTTGCCTCCACGAGAGTCGAGTGGTTAAACTGTAATTTAACTGGGTTTACATTAAGCTTAAATACTAGAGATTCATGTGTATGTGTGTGTACCCTTACCTGTCGTACTATGTAGGTAATACTACAACAACTACAAGTACTTTAAAGCCTACGACAACTTGAAGAAGTGTGAAACCTACAACTAAAGGTAAAAAAAGAAGAAAACCAGAAACAACGAAACCAAAAACAACAATAAAACCAAAAACAACAACCAAACCAAAAACGACAATAAAACCAAAAACAATCAGACCATCTTCATCACGGCCGGCAGCAAAGCAAACAAATGAATCTACAAAAAGTACTGCAAAGGTTTCTACGGCTACAAGTATTATCAAGTCTACTGAAATCAGAGCTTGAAACCGGTTTAGGAAATACCGGTTAATAAAGGTTTTTTACCGGTTTTTACAAAAGGTTTTGTTCTAAGCGTATCTGACATGAGAGCGATTCAAAAACCTAAATAAACCGGTTTGAGCCAAATACCTACCTACCGCGAATGAAATTAAACGTCGTCGCACGGCACGCACAGGACAGGTTACGAATTATCATTTTGTAGTTCTCTTTGTGCGCTTCATTGCATTGTAAACATCGCATCAGAAGCGTGCGTATTATTTACAGTTATTTTAATAATGATGAACGAAAAAATAAAGCCCCATTTTCATTTTGATTAGTGGGAGTGTGAGTGTTTAATGCATGTGCTTAGTATTAAGCAAAAATACGTAAAGATAGCTGTGGATCAGTGCGAGTGATTTGTAATCAGCATAGTAAAAGTGAATAGATAGATGCTGATTACTTATCATTCGCACTGATCAACGTCTGTCTTCGCGTACTTTTAGTCTGAAATTATTACAGGTACTGTTCAGTCGACTACAGAAACTACAAGTGCTGTTATTTCTACTGAAATAATTGCAAGTACTTTTAAATCTACTTCAGACGCTCTCGCTACAAATAAAAGTAAGTATGCCTCAAGTTTAGATTATTTGACAGTATTTTTTGTCACCCCTAATAAAAGTACATTCAAGATATATAAACTCATCCACTTGTCCCAGCACTATATCATCAACCACAACTCTTACGTCCGTTCTTGTTATTTCTCTATCAAATACTAGAATTTTAGTTTTCTTTGCATTTGATTGTAAGCTTCTTACTATCATCATTCGTTACTGTCACCAGCGTTTGAACCTTAAATAAAAGTTAACCTAAAAGTACAGCATCATCTACATAAAGCAGACAGTCGAAAAAAGAATGTGTGCCGAGAACAGGGTGAATAGAGTTTTAAGGAGATTACTTAAAAGTACAGTACTTAGTAAAGGTGTTATCTTGCCTTGCATAATTATATGCTTATCCCAACGCTATTCTATGGAAGTGAGAATTGGATATATCAGAAAGGGGATGACAGTAGTAGAGAAAGAAAGTGTTCGTATATGCATGCATGCTCTGTTGGTTCAGACATGTAGAAAGAATGGTAGATGAAAAGTTAATTAAAATGACATACAATGCGAATGTGAAAGAATGTGGGTACCGTGGAAGACCAAGACTGGCACACCATGATCAGATTGTTCGGATACTGTCCAATAATGGTGTCAAGAGTATTCGAAACTGGCATCTTTGTATGAGGAGAATAATGAATGTGAAGGAAGCGAGATAAGTCTACAAGGATTGTAATATGTATGTGTGTATAATATATTAATAGAATTATTTCATTATTTAACACGCTTTTATTTGCTTGGTTCATATGTTTGTATGTTAGTATGTAAGGGAAACTTAAATTAAGAATAGTGTAAATAAGAAAAAAATGTATTCCATTGTAAAGAAATCGTTGGAGTGAATAGTGTCGTTATATTAAAACAATATACCACGCTTTTGTTACCAAAAAACACATTTTTTTCTTATTTTCACTATTCTTAATTTATTAATGCTGTCATTGACCTGCATACACACCCCTTTTGGGTCGGATGGGGCGATTGTTACTCACCGTACAAAAATTGTCCATTGTAGTCAGACTTTCGCATTTTCCCTGTGTTGCTCGGGGCTTCCTAAGAAGGATAGATCAACAGTTATTCTACCAGGCAGTTCGTAAACGGCTAACGATTGGCTATACGTACCATTACCACAGTGACGCCTAGGTACAGCAACGCCTCGCCCCGGTAGGTACGGTACCACCGCCTTAACTATTCCTGCTGCAATAGCGTCAGTACTAGTCTAACTTTCGTATTTCAGTTTGGAGAGTAAAATAGCCCGTAAACTTACACATGTTTTATTATTATCCCGCCATACGTATATCAACGCACTATTATTATCTTTGGTTTCTATTACGTCGACTAAATGACAGTCACACATCGCTTAATAAATGTGTTTATTAACTTCTCGAAACTTTGACACGCAAGAGCGAATTAAAGCGCCAGGTCTCATCACTCGCCTTTTGGCGGGAATGGTGACTCGGTCGACTCGTTGAAAAAAAAATCTTTTTATTTCTACAACTAAGCCATATTTTCTCATTCTGTGAAAGACTGTGTATCAATTGATATATTTTCTGTCTATTAAGGATCAAAATAAAATAATCGACCAAGTAGTTTTTATATTTACAAACAAATATTACAAAAATCACGTGAAAAATAATGAATTTCTAAATAACTATTTTTGGCATCACGATATATTTCTTACAACGAATAGTCCAAATAGAATAATTAAACGGCCTTTCTAATAAAAACAATACTTACATGAGAGAAATGCACCGTAAAACAACAAAAAATTCAGTTTTATACCACTAAAAAATCGATAACACACACACACGCGGTCCGGTCGAACGAACAAAAGTGGCTGAAGTATAATAAACGACAATAGCAGATGTCAGTTTACGAATTTGACATGACAGATATTTTATCATAGAATAAACGTCAAAGACGTTTTCATACAACATTAGACTTTATAATTAGAAATTTAAAGTTTAAATTCAAAAATTCAAAAAATCGAGCGGCGTAAAATTTTGCCTTCAGAGTGACAGTACACGCAATTGTCATACATTATGTTTAATATTTGCCTCCACGAGATTATTTGACAGTATTTTTTGTCACCCCTAATAAAAGTACATTCAAGATATATAAACTCATCCACTTGTCCCAGCACTATATCATCAACCACAACTCTTACGTCCGTTCTTGTTATTTCTCTATCAAATACTAGAATTTTAGTTTTCTTTGCATTTGATTGTAAGCTTCTTACTATCATCATTCGTTACTGTCACCAGCGTTTGAACCTTAAATAAAAGTTAACCTAAAAGTACAGCATCATCTACATAAAGCAGACAGTCGAAAAAAGAATGTGTGCCGAGAACAGGGTGAATAGAGTTTTAAGGAGATTACTTAAAAGTACAGTACTTAGTAAAGGTGTTATCTTGCCTTGCATAATTATATGCTTATCCCAACGCTATTCTATGGAAGTGAGAATTGGATATATCAGAAAGGGGATGACAGTAGTAGAGAAAGAAAGTGTTCGTATATGCATGCATGCTCTGTTGGTTCAGACATGTAGAAAGAATGGTAGATGAAAAGTTAATTAAAATGACATACAATGCGAATGTGAAAGAATGTGGGTACCGTGGAAGACCAAGACTGGCACACCATGATCAGATTGTTCGGATACCGTCCAATAATGGTGTCAAGAGTATTCGAAACTGGCATCTTTGTATGAGGAGAATAATGAATGTAAAGGAAGCGAGATAAGTCTACAAGGATTGTAATATGTATGTGTGTATAATATATTAATAGAATTATTTCATTATTTAACACGCTTTTATTTGCTTGGTTCATATGTTTGTATGTTAGTATGTAAGGGAAACTTAAATTAAGAATAGTGTAAATAAGAAAAAAATGTATTCCATTGTAAAGAAATCGTTGGAGTGAATAGTGTCGTTATATTAAAACAATATACCACGCTTTTGTTACCAAAAAACACATTTTTTTCTTATTTTCACTATTCTTAATTTATTAATGCTGTCATTGACCTGCATACACACCCCTTTTGGGTCGGATGGGGCGATTGTTACTCACCGTACAAAAATTGTCCATTGTAGTCAGACTTTCGCATTTTCCCTGTGTTGCTCGGGGCTTCCTAAGAAGGATAGATCAACAGTTATTCTACCAGGCAGTTCGTAAACGGCTAACGATTGGCTATACGTACCATTACCACAGTGACGCCTAGGTACAGCAACGCCTCGCCCCGGTAGGTACGGTACCACCGCCTTAACTATTCCTGCTGCAATAGCGTCAGTACTAGTCTAACTTTCGTATTTCAGTTTGGAGAGTAAAATAGCCCTGACTGTGAAGACTGTGTATCAATTGATATATTTTCTGTCTATTAAGGATCAAAATAAAATAATCGACCAAGTAGTTTTTATATTTACAAACAAATATTACAAAAATCACGTGAAAAATAATGAATTTCTAAATAACTATTTTTGGCATCACGATATATTTCTTACAACGAATTGTCCAAATAGAATAATTAAACGGCCTTTCTAATAAAAACAATACTTACATGAGAGAAATGCACCGTAAAACAACAAAAAATTCAGTTTTATACCACTAAAAAATCGATAACACACATACACGCGGTCCGGTCGAACGAACAAAAGTGGCTGAAGTATAATAAACGACAATAGCAGATGTCAGTTTACGAATTTGACATGACAGATATTTTATCATAGAATAAACGTCAAAGACGTTTTCATACAACATTAGACTTTATAATTAGAAATTTAAAGTTTAAATTCAAAAATTTAAAAAATCGAGTGCGTAAAATTTTGCCTTCAGAGTGACAGTACACGCAATTGTCATACATTATGTCTAATATTTGCCTCCACGAGATTCGAGTGGTTAAACTGTAATTTAACTGGGCTTACATTAAGCTTAAATACTAGAGATTCATGTGTATGTGTGTGTACCCTTACCTGTCGTACTACGTAGGTAATACTACAACAACTACAAGTACTTTAAAGCCTACGACAACTTCAAGAAGTGTGAAACCTACAACTAAAGGTAAAAAAAGAAGAAAACCAGAAACAACGAAACCAAAAACAAAATAAAACCAAAAACAACAACCAAACCAAAAACGACAATAATACCAAAAACAATCAGACCATCTTCATCACGGCCGGCAGCAAAGCAAACAAATGAATCTACAAAAATTACTGCAAAGGTTTCTACGGCTACAAGTATTATCAAGTCTACTGAAATCAGAGCTTGAAACCGGTTTAGGAAATACCGGTTAATAAAGGTTTTTTACCGGTTTTTACAAAAGGTTTTGTTCTAAGCGTATCTGACATGAGAGCGATTCAAAAACCTAAATAAACCGGTTTGAGCCAAATACCTACCTACCGCGAATGAAATTAAACGTCGTCGCACGGCACGCACAGGACAGGTTACGAATTATCATTTTGTAGTTCTCTTTGTGCGCTTCATTGCATTGTAAACATCGCATCAGAAGCGTGCGTATTATTTACAGTTATTTTAATAATGATGAACGAAAAAATAAAGCCCCATTTTCATTTTGATTAGTGGGAGTGTGAGTGTTTAATGCATGTGCTTAGTATTAAGCAAAAATACGTGAAGATAGCTGTGGATCAGTGCGAGTGATTTGTAATCAGCATAGTAAAAGTGAATAGATGCTGATTACTTATCACTCGCACTGATCAACGTCTGTCTTCACGTACTTTTAGTCTGAAATTATTACAGGTACTGTTCAGTCGACTACAGAAACTACAAGTGCTGTTATTCCTACTGAAATAATTGCAAGTACTTTTAAATCTACTTCAGAAGCTCTCGCTACAAATAAAAGTAAGTATGCCTCAAGTTTAGATTCCTTTGAAGAATAGGTCAACTGCCGTTCTACCAGGCGGGTCCTAAAAGGCGACCGATTGGCTATACGAGTTACTACCATCGTGGCTACAGGTAGAGTTCTGCATTGTCTTGCCCGCGTCTGGTACCATCGCTTTTCCTATTCCTGCCGGAGTAACATCAGCAATATCTGTCGTGTTTCGGTTTGGAGGGTAAGGTAGACACTAGACTACAGAGGTATTTTTTTATATTGTTACTATTAATTATATTGTGTTATTATATTATTATTAACCTATCGAAAATGGCTAGAAGAATTTTGATGTTCAAAAATTTGTAGTATACAAATAAATAAAATTGGAGTGTCTGTTTGTAATATTAAAATAACCGCTTTTTAATAAATGCATATGGATGTATATACGGTACATATACAAAAATAACATTTTTTACAATTTTTGTCTGTGTGTCTATTTGTTGTGGCTAATCTCTGGAATGGCTGGACTGATTTGCTGGCGAATGTCTGGACGGGACTTTCACTGGCAGATAGCTGATGTGACAGGGAAAAACTTAGGCTACTTTTCTTCTACCACGCGGACGAAGTCGCGGGTGTAGCTAGTTTTTAATAAAAACTATGAGTAACTATATACTCATAATAAAATACCTGACGCGGCAAAAGTTTTGCCATACAAATTACTTGATTTTTGGTGGGGTACTTAAGAGGGGAAGTGGGTTAATTGGGACAAAACCTATTCTATCTTTTAAATGGGAACAAACAGTAAATATCTACAAAATTTCGTTGAAATCGGTTCAGTAGTTTTGGTGTCCATCGCGGAGTAAATATTGTATATTAGTTTTATTTTAAATCACTTTAAATATGTATCAAATTTTGTGAATCTGACTTTTAAAAAAATGTATGTCAAGACTTATTTTAAACAAGCCCGAGACTTCGTCCGCGTGGAAAAATTTCGGAAAAAAGTAGCCTAAGTTACTCCCTATCACATCAGCTATCTGCCAGTGAAAGTCCCGTCCAGACGTTCGCCAGCAAATCAGTCCAGCCATTCCAGAGATTAGCCACAACAAATAGACACACAGACAAAAATTGTAAAAAATGTTATTTTGGTATATGTGCCGTATATACATCCATATGCATTTAGTAAAAAGCGGTTATTTTAATATTACAAACATACACTCCAATTTTATTTATTTGTATAGACTACATTTTTTTGAACATCAAAATTTCTCTAGCCATTTTCGATAGGTCAATAATAATATAATAACACAATATAATTAACATTAAGTTACAAACAGACGTTCCAATTTTATTTATTTGTATAGATGTATAGATAAAAATGTATTCTATAAATATAACTTTCGCATGAATAATATAAGTATGGATAATTAGTATGAAAGTATGGATATAAAGTTAAAGAGAAATAATTGATAAAGTACGTGTCGGGCTACTCGCAATGTAGGGTTCCAAAGTTGCTCAAAACAATAATGCGGACTAAGAAGACGGCTTTTATAGTTTCATTTTTTTATAGAAGAGGGGGCAAACGAGCAGGAGGTGCACCTGATGGTAAGGGATCGCCGCCACCCATGGACATCCACAATATGGTCTTGCAATTGCGTTGCCGGCCTTTTAAGAATGAGTAAGCTCTTTTCTTGAAGGCCCCCAAGACGTATCCGTTTGGAAACGCTCCTGCCGGTAATTGGTTCCACAACAAAGTAGTGTGAGGTAAAAAGTGCCGAGAGAAACGCACAGTTGTGGATTTCCAGACATCGAGATGGTGAGGATGGAATTTCAAATTTTGACGCGATGTCCGATGATGGAATTCGGCGGCAGGAATTAATCCAAATAACTCGTCGGAACACTCCTCATGAAAGATACGATAGAAGACACAGAGTGAACCAACATCTCTGCGCAATGCCAAAGAGTCAAGCCGTTTCGAAATAATCAGGTCGTCAACGATTCGAACCGCTCTACGCTGAATGCGATCAAGAGGAAGGAGCTGATACTGAGGAGCTCCGGCCCAGAGACGAAAAAAGTACTCTATGTGGGGCCGAATTTGAGCCTTATAAAGTTGAAGGCGATGGGCCGGCAAGAAGTACTGTCTTGCTCTGCTGAGCACACCAAGCTTTCTGGAGGCTAGTTTAGCCTTACCTTCCAAATGACCGCGATACTGAACGTAATTCGATATGTCGACTCCCAGAATCCCGATACTAGCTGAGGCTGCCAGGAAGTATTCCTAAATCGAGGTGAAACGACAAATGGTGTCTTTTTAGCGGAAAACACGCAAAGCTGTGTCTTCTTGGGGTTAAAAGTGACCAGGTTTTGACGATCCCATTCCGGGACATCGGTTAGTCGATTCTCAACTTCGGACACAAGCTTGTTTCGGCTCTCTTCGACGTGTTCCCGAGAAATACCGCTTCGGCCGGAGTATGTAGCATCACCAGTACTGTCATCTGCATAGCAGTATATGTTGAGAATCCGCATCATGTCATTGATATGCAGAAGGAACAGTGTCGGTGATAGCAGGCAGCCTTGTGGAACACCAGCATTGATATATTTAAGGTCAGAGCACGCACCGTCAACTACGACCTTAATGCTCCGATCAGCCAAAAAACTGGTGATCCATTTGCATAATTTCTCGCGAAGTCCATAAGGAGGCAGCTTTGCCAGAAGCGCTTTGTTCCATACCCTATCAAAGGCCTTCGCTATGTCTAAACTAACTGCCAATGCTTCTAACTGCTTCCGCCCACCGATGTGTTAAGTATACTAGAAGATCACCATCAAGTACTGGCGGTCGCTAATCAGCTGGTGCTCTTCTAAATACTTGAGGAGCTGCGAGTTGATGATTGTCTCCATAATTTTGGAGAACAAGGAGGTTATAGCTATTGGTCGATAGTTAGACGGATTAGAGCGATCTACTTTTTTAGGGATGGGATGCACTAAAGCTGTCTTCCATGAAATCGGTACTACGCCGAGCGAGTAGGAGAGCCAGAATAGGCGTGTTAGTACTGGCGCCAGCTCTGGAGCACATGATTTAAGTACAATCGGAGGGATGCCGTCCGGTCCACTCGACTTATGGACGTCCAAGGAAAAAAGTGCTTTACGTACGGAAGACTGCAGGAATTTTAATTCCGTCATAGAACTATAGCACTGCGGGATGGTAGGCGGTGCATTTCCTTGGTCATCCAGAGTCGAGCTGGCCGCAAGGAACGAGCCCAGAAGATCGGCCTTCTCCCTTTCAGTATGGACCATAAGAGTCATCATCTCCGTGTAAGGGTGGAAGAGAGGGCTGTGAGAAATCCCCCAAGACAGTCTTGGCGAGAGACCAGAACGCACGAGTTCCCGAAAGAAGGCGAACTAATTTCTCACCAATTCTGCCAATGTGTTCAGATTTTGCCTTGGCGATAGCTCTTTTGAAGAACCTCGAAGCGGAATTGTACTCCTTACGTAACGCGCTGGTTTTTTTCATTACGAGATGTCGACGCTGCAGTCCAAGCCCGGAAGTATTCCTGCTTTCGGTGTGAAGCCGTTTTGCAGGAGCGACCAAACCAAGGCTGAGACTTCCACCAACTGGTACCGCAGAAAATGGAATGAAAAGTTCCATGCCCTGCAGCACCACATCAGCGATAGAGTCAGCGATGACACTCGTATCATCCAGCGAGAAGCACATCCGCCCCCATGGGTAGGACGCAAAAAAAGACCGCATCCCGTCCCAATCTGCTGACCTATAGTGCCAAACACGACGACAGCCTCCAAAAGGAGGCCGTGATAGGTGCGTGATCGGCACTATACTCCGGATCAGGCAGTGGTCTGACGTACCAAGAGGGACGTCCACAGATACCTGATAATTGTCCGGATGGGAGGTCAGCGGAAGGTCCAGCAGTGAAGGCGTATGATCGTCCACATCGGGAACTCGCGTAGGCGAGGTTACCAATTGTGTTAGACCATATGCCAAGGCAAAATCATGAACAGACCTCCCCGCATGATCGGTAGTACGTGAACACAGCCATTCGGCGTGGTGGGCATTAAAATCGCCTAAGATCACGATCTCGGCGGAGGGGGTCTGTTGCAACACGGAATCTACAGCCGTTTGAAGGCGCTTAACGAGCCTGTCGAGTTCAGCATTTCTGCTATGGGACCTGTAGAGGCACGCATAGATTCGGGGATGGTCGTCGCAGTCTACACGCAGCCAGAGGATGGATAGGTCCCTATAGCCTTCAAGGCTGCTGAGACGTCGAGAGCAGATATCCTCTCTGACATAAGCACAAACTCCCGCCCGGTTAAGTTAACAGTTAAAGCTGTTACTTTACGTTGGTTTTAAGTGAGGTAGTGGTATCGCCCCGGTCGTGCCGACCCATTCAGCTAAGCATGGCACTACCACTGTTTTTTGACTGACTGCACCGGTAGAATAATTTCAAAAAAGAAGATTATCCCTCCGGCGGGCGATGGGGTCGTCACGTCCCGACGCCGACAATGAACATTTAAGCTATTCAATGTCATTTATTTCTATGTATTAGTATCGTTGACTAACACCCATAACACAAGCAAATAATTTTCCTACTTTGGGGTTAGATCAGTAAGTGTAGTTTGTCCCGTGAATATTATTATTATTCTCTTTATTTACATTTTTTTCTTATTTTATATACATTTATAATTATAACATTATCAAAAAAATCACAATATTATAAAAATAAATATATAAAAATAGCTTATATATATATATATATATATATATATATATATATATATATATATATATATATATATATATATATATATATATATATATATATATATATATATATATATATATATATATATATATATATATATATATATATATATATGTATATATATATATATATATATATATATATATATATATATATATATATATATGTATATATATATATATATATATATATATATATATATATATATATATATATATATATATATTGTCGTATTACTGATGTTATGTTAAATGTCGTCGTGTATTTAACAGGAGGTGGGCAGAAAAATATTTTGATGTACGTATCGATTGTAGTAGCGGCTGTTTTTGTCATAGCTGCATTAGTTGCCGGTATTATCTACATGAGACGGCGAAGACCAAAAATAATTACTATGGAATCGGACGTTATATATTATTCCTACGTAAGTATATTTTTATTTACGTAGGCATATAGTATATTTTTTTAATCCCCGGTTTCCGTCAAAGAAGAGGGGTTAGTTCCAACTATTTTTTTACACTTCATAGTCGATAGAAACTCCATTTTAATACAATATTTATTAATCAATTCACTGTACAAGTTTTACAATAAAGTAATTTTTGTTTTTATTTTATTAGGAGGAGCAAATAATTCCAAGTTTCCATTTACTTCATATTTCTAACTTATTATTCGGAGAAACAAATAATTCTAAGCTTATTTTGTTTAATTAATAATTTTAAAGTATTATAGTAGGAGGAGCAAATAATTCCAAGCTTTTTTGTCTACTTAATAAATCTTAAATATTATTAGGAGGAGCAAATAACTTCAAGCTTTTTTGTCTACTTAATAATTCTGAAAAATGATGAGAAGGAACTAATAATTCCAAGCTTTTGTGTCTACTTAATAATTCTAAAACATTATCAGAAATACCAATGAATTCGACGCTTTTTTGCTTCTGAGTACCTTGTAAGGAAATATTATGAGAAGCGATTAATTCCGAGCCTGTTTATCTAAAATTATAAAGTTATTTCAACGAATATTTAATTCTAAGATTTTTATAAGCTGTTATACGACCAAGTTAGTTTCCTGATATTAAGTACAGACCACTAACAATGGACCGAAAAGCGGCCAAGGAAAGTAATTCTATAGATTGACGTACGCACAACACGAGAAATGTATGCAAAAACCGAGTGGGAGATGCTAATGGCGTAGCTGATAGATGATAGATGATAGATGATAGATGATAGATGATAGATGATAGATGATAGATGATAGATGATAGATGATAGATGATAGATGATAGATGATAGATGATAGATGATAGATGATAGATGATAGATGATAGATGATAGATGATAGATGATAGATGATAGATGATAGATGATAGATGATAGATGATAGATGATAGATGATAGATGATAGATGATAGATGATAGATGATAGATGATAGATGATAGATGATAGATGATAGATGATAGATGATAGATGATAGATGATAGATGATAGATGATAGATGATAGATGATAGATGATAGATGATAGATGATAGATGATAGATGATAGATGATAGATGATAGATGATAGATGATAGATGATAGATGATAGATGATAGATGATAGATGATAGATGATAGATGATAGATGATAGATGATAGATGATAGATGATAGATGATAGATGATTGATGATAGATGATAGATGATTGATGATAGATGATAGATGATAGATGATAGATGATAGATGATAGATGATAGATGATAGATGATAGATGATAGATGATAGATGATAGATGATAGATGATAGATGATAGATGATAGATGATAGATGATAGATGATAGATGATAGATGATAGATGATAGATGATAGATAATAGATGATAGATGATAGATGATAGATGATAGATGATAGATGATAGATGATAGATGATAGATGATAGATGATAGATAATAGATGATAATTGATAGATGATAGATGATATATGATAGATTGATGAATAATTGCTGATAGATGATACGCATAGGGACCTTCAAGAAAAGAGCTTACTCATTCTTAAAAGGCCGGCAACGCAACTGCAAGACCTCTGGTATTGCAGATGTCCATGGGCGGCGGTGATCACTTACCATCAGGTGCACCTCTTGCTCGTTTGCCCCCTCTTCTATGAAAAAAAAAGCTAGACAGTACATATTTTAGCGAGCTAGTCTAGTTGCGGAATGCTAATGGTGAAGTTAAATAGAAATCGCCTCTGTGGTCTAGTGGTCTAGCGTTGGCGTTGACCACATGAGGTCCCGGGTTCGATTCCCGGATCGGGCACATTAATAAAAGTGTTTTTCAGTTTTCTGAGAAACACAAAGTTGCCCTTGATTGGAAAGTGCCCGGTTGGCGATAGGCTTGCCACCTATCTAATTTGTGGGACCAAGTATCTTCGGCTAATCGTGGGTGCACTTGTTGTACCTCTGCCTACCCCTTCGGGGATATGGGCGTGAAGATACTTTTGACGTGACAACGTCTTATAATTCGATAGAGCTGGCTGCACGCACGAAAAAACATGACTCATGCGGCGTTACCTCGCTCTGAGGCGTTCCGTAAATGCTACCATTCCATTAGTATTTTCTTAAGACGTTGTCACGTTCAACTATCGTCTGTAAACCAACTTTACAGACAACCGATTTTTAAATAGAACGATTCCTAAGGAGCTTTTTATAGTATATTCGATATAGCACACACAGACATCCCACATCTCTGAGGAGACTAAGAGCTCAAGGTTTGTTGTAAGAACCGGGTTTTCCACTATGTAGGCTCAGCTCGCCTTTGTAGTATGTTGAATTGGAGACTTTGATATTTGTGGACTACAGCTGTACTGCTGTACAGTCTACAGGTGTGAACAGTACTCCATGTGTGACCGGAACTTTGTAAAGTATAAGCCTGTGGCCAGGTGTGAAGTACTGCCTAGAGCGGCTGTTCACTCCCAGTATCTTTGAAGCTATTCTTGCTTTATACTTCAAGTGACACCAAATCTGGCCCATCCTTCAATTCTACTAATCCTGTAATGAATCTATATAATATCTATACATATAATAAAATCGTAGAAAAGTCAAAACTGTACATTGAATATTTTTTTAAAAAATACTTGGGGCGTGATCTACAATCGATATCGAAGCCAAAAATATAGTTTTTAGAATTTTTGTCTGTTTGTCTGTGTGTATGTCCGGGGTAAACTAAAAAGTACGGCATGGATTTACTTCAATTTTTGCATGAATATTACTAACAGGTCGGGTCAACATATAGGCTACACATTATCACGCTATCACCTACACGGAAGGAGCAGTGCAGAGTAAACGAAGTCTGCGCGTAAGAAGTCGCAGGCAACAGTTAGTAATATCATAAATGCGAAGGTTTGGATGTTTGGATGGATGGATGGATGTTTGTTACTCAATCACACAAAAATTACAGAACAAATTTGGTACACAGGTAGCTGATAACCTGGAATAGTTTTCGCCGTGTTGGTCCCGGCCTCCTTTGTAGAATAGGCCAACTGCCGTTCTGCCAGGCAGGTCGTAAAAGGTGACCGATTGGCTATCGAGTCACTACCATCGTGGCTACTAGGTGGTAGAGTTCTGCATTGTCTCGCCCGGGTCTGGTACCACCGCCTTACATATTCCTGCCGCAATAGCGTCAGTGCTTGTCGCTGTCGTGTTCCGGTTTGGAGGGTAAGGTAGCCGGTAAACTTATGCGTGTGGCATTATACCTCGCCACAAGATAGCAACGCACCATTAACATCTTTGGTGTCTATAGGCGATGGTTGACTCTTTCCATCAGGAGACCCATCTGCTTGTTTGCTATCTTATGACATAAAATAAATAATAAATAAAAATATAGCACATAGGCTACTTTTTATCCCGGAAAAATTAGGTGATCCCGCGGGATTCGCTAAAAACTTTTATAATGCAGCGGGCTGAACGCTGTAGCTAGTAATTATTATAAATGCGAAAGTTTGGATTTTTGGATATTTGGATGGATTGATGTTTGTAACTCAATCACGCAAAAACTACTGAACGGATTTAAATGGAATTCTGCACACAGGTAGATGATGACCTAGAATAGCATATAGACCATTTTTATCCCAAAAAAATTAGGCGATTCCGCGTGATTCGCCAAAAAACTTTATATGGTAGCGGGTTGTACGGTGCAGCTAGTATTATAAATGCGAAAGTATATTTAGATGAATGGATGTTACTCTTGTACCCAAAAACAGCTAAGCCGATTTAGATGAAATTTAGCACACACATAGACGTTGACCTGAAATAACACATATTATACTTTTTATCCCGGGGAAATAAGGTGTTCCCATGGGATTCACTTGCGAAAAAATATGAAGTGTATGTGCATGTGCGACGCGATGATCAATTTAGTGATGATGCAGTGTTTGATAAATCCCACGGGTACAACAGGAAATGCGGCAGGGGCAGCTAGTTAATTATTAAAGATTTTAATCAGCAATTAATCTTGAATTTTTTGATCCCTCACTATAATTTCTTACAATTATTAAATTGTAAGAAATTATAGGAGAATATTTTTGTATTCTAAAACTTCTTCTTCAAAACTTGATGGTCCCGTTGGTCGAGTGGTTAGCGACCCTGACTACGCAATCAACGGGGCTCGGGTTCGATCCCGACGGGGACAAGCATTTGTGTGATAAGCATAAATGTTTGTATTTCCGGGTTTGGGTTTTTGTTAAATATATTCTAGTATTTATATATGTATTTCTATGTATTAGTATCGTTGACTAACATCCATAACACAAGCAAATAATTTGCTTACTTTGGGGTTAAATCAGTAAGTGTAATTTGTCCCGGGAATATTATAATTATTCTGGTCTTCTAAACATTTAACCTGTCATAATAAGTGCATAAAAATAATTTCAGGCTACCTCTCCGCAACAACTACAGAATGTTTATACGACAACATTGACACCAAATGGGCCAATCGGAGCTTCAAATACATATTTGAATGTACGTAATCATACCCTTTTTTATAAACCTGCATAGTAGTACATAATTTATGACAACGCCATCTGTTAGAATATTTAAAAACCAATTATTTTGATCAATTTTTTTTTTTTATCTTATTGTCACATCTGCAATCAGTCAAATTCACTATAATCAGATTTGTTGTGATATTTGTTAACTTTTTGGAAAAAACATAATCGGGCAATGAAGTTTCCTAGTCAGTAAGCACATTGGCTCTTTTAAATCTCTCCCCTGATTATGGAGCCAGGAGCGGAGAGCACGTGACAAGGGATTTGGATGTTTTTCCATGTAATCCCTATATATTCGTGAGTACAGCTTGATTACCTCAGCAATTGTAGGCATTTTTAAGTATATTCTACACTTATCGTCGGCGCTTGGTGAAACTCCATTTTAATGCAATATTTTATCACTTATACATTTGTACCGTTTCACAAATAAGCTATAATCATTTATTTACAACCAGTTTTTAAGAAACTGCATTTTTAAGTACTCATGAATCTCATTGTTTCGAGCATACCATGATACACATGCTATGGTTCTTAAAATGTTGTTTTGTGCTCTTTAGAGACAAAGTATATTTGTTTTACTAGCTGAGGAACACAGCTGTATCCCATAAATCCAGATTGGTTTCAATACAGCAGAGTATACCCTGAGTTTGTTGTTTAATGAGAGATTTGACTGTCTGCCTAGGAGCCAGAGCAGGTTTCTGAATCTAAAGTTGAGTTCATCTCTCTTAAGTTTAATATGTTCTTCCATGTTAGTCTTCGATCCAGGTAAAATCCGAGATACTTAACGCATAAGGACTGTGGCGGACTCTCTTGGCCTAAGTTGACTGAGAGTCGGTGTCTCTGTTGTAAGGCAAATGTAATGTGATGTGATTTAGCGGCACTAGCTTTTATTCGCCAATTGTTCATCCACTTATTTATTTCATTTAGTTGGTTTTGAAGAGATCTACTAGCATTTTCGGGTTACGGCTATAAGCCAGAAAAGAAGAGTCATCAGTAAATGTGGCAACCATTACACCAGATGTCCAAGGTATGTTGTACGTGTGTATATTATACAGCAAAGGACCCAACAAAGATCCTTGCGGAACTCCAGCATTACAATTTCATAGCGAAGAGCGCGAACCACGAAACTTAACTTGTAATTTTCTATTTTCCAGATATGATTCCATTAAAAGATAGAAGGAATGTGGTAAGAATTTCTTAATTTTACAGAGCAGGCCCCTATACCAGACTCTTATCAAATGCATGTTGTATATCCAAAAATGCGGTAGAACAACATTCTTTGCACTCAAGACATTGCCTTACAGCATAGAAAAATCTGTGCACCTGGTCTACTGTGAAGTGGTTTTACGAAAGCCAAATTGATGATCTTAAATGATATTGTTATTCTCTAGGTAGAGATGAAGTCGGATGTGACTATTCTTTCCCATAATTTCGATAAGACCGGGATTAAACTTATGGGGCGATAGGACGATGTTTCACTTGCTGGTTTACTAGGTTTTTGTATCACAACTACTTGCGAGACTTTCCATAATGTAGGCATATATGACATCCTAATACGGCATTATAGAGCTTCACTAGAAAAGCTACATACTTTTTGGGAAGCTCTTTAAGTGTTTTTGGGTAATTAGGTCGAAGCCTTCGTTCGTTCGGAGCTTCATTGGGATCTAGTCTTGCTATTTCTCTTAATAGCTCACGTGAAGGCGTTGGTTTGATGGATAAACACAGCTATAGATCTTGTTTCATGATTATATCCATATCATTAGCTGTAAATATGTGGGCAAGGTGGGTAGCAAATGCTTCTGATTTATCAAGGTCAGTCCTTGCCTAGGTACTGCCACTTCTAATAGGTGGAGAACACTGCGGGAATTAAGATAAATTTTTTGTTGCTTTCCATAAGTAATAGGTGCCACGAGCATTTGGAGACAACTTACCTAATTTATGCTTAAGTGTTGCATTGACTGAATCGTTTATAAGTATTTTTAGATATTTAATTGCATGGTTTAAGCGAGCCTTGTCTTGTCTACTGCTAGTACGCTGCCAGATCCTTCGGAGACGTCGCTTATCAGCAATTTTGTGCCTTATTTTTATGCTTAAGTTCAGATGTACTCTTCCATGCAGCAACCTGAATTAAATTTGTAATAAATAAACAGGCATTATCTTCGTGATATTTTATTGAGAAGTTAAGATTAATTTTTATGTCGAGATATTTGGCCTGATGAAAGTAAGAAGTTCATTTACATTGGGAGTAAGACCATTTATGTTCCACATAGCAACATTTAGGGAGATCATTTTAAAAATTTTGAGACTAATGTTGAAATAAGTTCCACAAGTGAACCTATCTGTTGTATTAGTAAATCTAGTTTCTCATTTGTCTAATAAGTATACTTTCAACTGTACTGCTTATCTGTTGACTGGATTCAGGATAACTTTCATTATTGTAAATTTCACGAGAGTATTGTGAGTTATCCTGAATCCAGTCAACGGATAAGCAATACAGTTGAAAGTATACTGCAAGCAAAGCAAGCAAAACATATACTTATATATATATATATATATATATATATATATATATATATATATATATATATATATATATATATATATATATATATATATATATATATAAGTATATGTTTTGCTTTTACAGAGATCGGTTGTACAGTTGTAGTAAGGTTGGTGAAAGAAGCAAAGGTTGTTGGGAGCTAAGTCAGAATTTGCGTTATTTCTCTACTAGCAACTGGTGGTATTTGCCTTAAGTGATGCATTTTATTTTTGCGTGCCAAGATTTTCTTATAAACCTGACAGCCCTTGTAGTTAGCAGGGTGTTCACATGAGCATAACGCACACTTATATTAACTCCAGTTAGTTAGTTAATTAAACAGCAACTGATAAATACATATTTATATTTTATGTTAAATACAAAAGACAAAACTAATTCACTTTGTTGTATATTATCACACTTCACTTCTCAATTTCACAAGCACGAATGTCTCTAGAATATGTTTGTCAAACCGTGGTCAAGTCCTTATATAATGTTTACTTTTTAGTCTTTATGGACTTCATTATTACGTAAATCAAACACTTTACTTTAGGCCAAAGGTAATATTAATTTAAAATAGGTTTATTAATGAATAATTCTAAACATTTTATAGAATATAAGAGTTATTTTAATAATAAGTAAATAATAACACATCAGCTTTGACATAACCACGGATATTTCTGTGGACATAACAATTTAGAAATTGATGGCCGCATATACCAAGTCATTTTATATATTATGTTTGTATAAAATATTCATAACACTTAGCGGGCATTAGCGGGTGTATTTCTATCTTTTTGGCTACAGTCAGAGGTTTTATGGTTTTCTCCATATTCTACACACCGGAATGGTCTCGTACAGTTGTTCTCGAGTATCCATGTTGTTGGCATCATTAACACTGAACTATAGTTGTTGATTTCCTTAGATCCTCTATTGTGAATTTTTGATGATATATGTACTGGATATTTTTAACGTCAGGGTTTTTAAACTGGGTTTAATATCGACGAAAAAAGTTGAAGTTGGTTTTCTTTGAGGGCCATATCGGGCATTTATTACTTCACCTCTGACTTTATTTCCAGTTTCTTCAATTGCTACAGTGATATCATTATAGGGTGTGGTATGATGTAAATTTTTAATAACTATGCGGTAACATCTGGTTTCTTTTAGAGTAAATGGTTTTCCAATAAAACCCTTCTCTCTCACAATTGTGATGATATTTTTTGTAATCTTCAATAATATTTACATGAACTCTTAGCATACTTTTGTTTACTATCTTAAACTAAAAATTGTCTTTGTTACAAACTGTTTTAAATAAATCAGATGTTGCTTTGACATCATCAATGGTGTATAGAATAGATGGCTGTGGTTTAGTTTCTTTTAAAGGCTTATCGCCAGTGTGAGTATTCTTTTCCACGTCCAGGGTTAAAAGAGCTAAAGCGATTATTAACTGTAATTATTTCACCCTGGGTTGGAGACTCACTCATCTTTTTCCTTTTATTTTTGAGAAGTGTCGGAGCATGTTGCCAGTTTGTTGGATTAGTTGCATCAGTACAATCTTGTTGACTATTTCTCTGTGAATCTATATTCCTCTGTTTATCTTCTGTGTAGGTAATCTCATTTTCTGTTATTGGAATATCTGATAATGCATCTTGAAAGATTTCACTGCACTTGCTAGGAGCAGGTGAGTGACGTTTATAAAATAAACTAGGATGAGAGATCTGTTGTGTTAAAGTTTTTTTATGAGTGGTGGTAAAAGTTTTGTTTTCAATTTTGCTCACTTTAATTTCTACGAAAATGGCACGGTATAAGTGGTCACTCAAAGATAACGGCCTTTACCCATGAGAAGGCACAGTACAGTGATGTGAGCCGGGTTCGTCAAGGTTGGCGTTAGCAACTAAATACCCTCAGTCATTCACCCTCTTGGCACGTTCCACACTTTAGGATTGGGGTAGTTTTTTAAAGAGGTTGTCTTCCTCGCAGCCCAAGCCAAGACCACCGTCCCTGACACGTGACCACCGGTTTTACGGTTTGTATGGGCAGTGAGGCAGCTTTTGCGCTCACCTGACCAGGCTGTAACCTTCTTGAAAGATCTGAGAGCCACTGTTGGTCCGCTAAGACTCATCCGCTACCATCTCTACTGCCTACTTCAGCAAAAGCATGCAGCACCATTGTAACCTTTGTTCTAATTACTTTGACGAAGGGTTTTTTTAATGAAGTGGTCATCTTCACTACTGTGTTAGTTCCGGGCTCCTTTGAAGAATAGACGAACTGCCGTTCTGCCAGGCAGGTCGTAAAAGGCGCCCGATTGGCTATGGAAGTCACTACCATCGCGACTACTAGGTGATAGAGTACTGCATTGTCTCGCCCGGGTCTGGTACCACCGCCTTTCCTATTCCTGCCACAATAGCGTCAGTGTTTGTCAGTGTCGTGTTCCGGTTTGGAGGGTAAGGTAGCCGGTAAACTTATGCATGTGGCATTAGAACTCGCCATGAGATAGCAACGCGCCATTAACATCTTTGATATATGTCTATAGGCGAAGGTTGACTCTTTCCATCAGGAGACCCATCTGCTTGCTGCATCTGCTACCTTATAATATAAAAAAAACCTATACCAAGCTTCACCTGGCAACAGTTCTGTACCTCTACCGTCTGCTTCGCCGAAATGATATGATACCATCTCCGCCTTTGCAGCCGTTGAGGTCCTTACCCGTAATCCTGGACACGAGACCACGATATACCCCTCAGCACTGGGTCCCTGTCCGAACTTGGCCACCCATTCATCTCGGCCTACTGAGATGAGGGATGCGCATCCTCGCAGCTTGGACGCGCCGTACAGAAATTGCCCAGGTAGAGAGTAGAGAACATCTTCCCAACCGATATTTTTGCCTCATCTTAATGATTTAGTAATGACTAGATTCCCTCCCCAAATAAAAATTCTAGATCCACCAATAAGCCTCCTTTCACCTTTATATTTGATTTTTTTTTGTTTCAGGTCATCACAAGACACGAATGTGTAATAGAAGGAACTTACATGTCTCCTTATGAAGCAAAAGAACCAGACAGGTCATCAAAGGTGTATTCAAACTTGAAGGAAGATTTACCTGTTTATAGCCAACCAATGAAGCGCCTTAAAACTTTTGAATAGTTTATCATTATTATGGCCTGCGCAGACAAGGGTATCCTCGGGGTAATTTTTTGTCCACCAATAAAGATTCCCACTAAACTGTATCAAATAACGCACGCAGAGGACTAAAATAACCGCTGAATCTCGCCAAAATAAATGCCAAGACTGGACTGGACCAAAGCACGGGGGAGTCTCCGAAAAAAATTGATCTAATGTGACTAGGAACAGCAACACACAGCAGTGTTACCAAACCTACTGTCTTAACAGTAGATTTACTGTTTTTGACATTTTATCCTTATTTTCCATTTTTAGCCACCGACGCAAAACGAGAGGTGTTATAAGTTTCAGGTGTGTACCTGTGTATCTATCCATGGCATAGTAGCGCCCTCGCGGATGGTCCTATTTGGTTACGGTTTTTTTATTTGAAAGCCCTATTTTGCGAGATGATTCTTAGCTAGGATTCAATAGAATCTGTTCAGCCGTTTCAAGATCAGCAGCTCTTCAAATCGATGAAACGAATCAAAAAACATGTAAAGGCTTTACCAATACTATTTTGTTATTCTGTTACTTTATTGATATTTTATTATTTATTTATTTATTTATTATTCATTTACAATATCATTACAATTACCCAAATCGACATTGCATGTAAACTATATCTAAAAAACTATTCCTTTCAATATATATTTTAGCACATTCCGTGACATCCGATAGGCTACTATGATAAATATCTATTTTCAACGATATAAAATTAATTAACCGAATGGCACGCGACACAGGGGCAAACTTCAGCAGGTTAGTCCTTGTTTTAGGGACGCTCAGTAATGGGGGGCGGCGACGCGCGCCGACGTAGCCGTCAGGGACGCACAGTCGCAATTCCGCCAGGACCGTGGGGTGGTACAATTGCCCGCGCAGGACGCGTACCATATAGCATACCAGCGATACGTCACGCCGGACGCTAAGGCGATTATATCCGACCATACCTAACACAAATAAACTAGAATACATTAGCTGATACATAGGTGATAGGGTACACACCGTATTCTTTAAAATATAAAAATCGAGTAAACTTATTTTGAATTTTTTCCACCATTAGACTATATTTTGCCTCATGGGGATTCCAAATAACAGCCGTTGACTCAAGGTGACTCCGAACGAGTGCGTTATACAGCATTTTTATAACTAACATATTGCTAAAGTTTGCAATTTCTTTAAATAAACCCTAAATTTTGGAACGATTTCTTGCAAATGTTCACAATATGATTACGAAACGTTAGCTCAGGTACCATCTCAACGCCTAGGTCTCGGACACAATTAAAACGTGCAATTGACACTGATTGCATTTTGTAATGATAGAGCAGTGAAGCTTTAGCCCGGCTGTAGCTCATTATGCAACACTTTGCCACGTTAAAATACAGCTTATTGGCATTACTCCACTGCACGATCCTATCAATGTTCTCCTGCAACCGCTCCATGTCCGAAGCGTCTGCTATTGATAAAAAGACCTTAAGGTCATCTGCGAACAGCAGACACCTCGCCGCTCGAATAACCTCCGATAGGTCATTAACCATTAAAAGAAATTCCAATAGCCCTGAATTACTTCCTTGACTTATACCGGAAAATGTAAAATATGGCTCAGATTCATGACGTGCATATTCTATGTACTGCCGGCGCTCACCAAGGTAGTTAGCAAAAAATTTAAGTAAATTTGGAGTAAAACCCAGTATTGCCATCTTTGACAACAGCACATCGTTGTTAGCAGTATCGAATGCCTTCCGGAAGTCAAAGTACGCGCAATCTACCTGCCCTCCAGTATCAATAATAGGTGTAATATAAGTTGTAAAAGACAACAGGTTACTCGCAGTACTTCGCTTCGGCCGAAAACCGTGCTGAGCATCGTTAAGTTGGACATCGATTTGTGCATAAATAGATGCTTGCAATACAGATTCGAAACATTGGCGAATGCCGACAGAACCGCTATCGGCCTATAGTCACTAACATTAGTACTAGGGCTTCCTTTCGGAACCGGTATGACTCTGGTGATTTTCCATTGATCTGGATAGGTGCCTTCGTGTTAGAATAAATTAAATATATGTAACAAAGGTTTTAATAACACTTCACGACAATCCTTAACAACATATGGTGGTATTCCATCCGGTCCTACCGAATGTTTGGGCTTCAGGCGCTCGAGAGCTGAAAGTAGATCTTGCTTACCGATCTGACTCACATTAACACGGGCCGCGCTAGTGACAGAGATAGCCGAGCGCTCCGCCTCGGCCGGATCAAGAGTTGCCCGCTCAGTGCTATACACCGAGTGAAAATAGGAAGCAAAGTACTCAGCACACTCAGCATCAGTAACTGCTACCCCCTCTTTTTTAATACGTGTAACATAACGTCTCCATTTTTTATTTTTAATATGTTTCCAAAAAGATTTTGGATCATCTTTAATATTTGATTCCAGTTTACGCTGATAAGCTTCATAAGTTAAGAATAATAAAGGGTGCAAAAGCGTTTTATGTGGCACATTGCTTATAGTACTGGCATGGCGAAAAAGTATAAATCTTACAAATCAAGATTAAAAAAATTTAATATGCAGTCACTGGAAAGTCGTAGAAAGCTTCTGGACGTTTTGTTTTTCGTTAAGCTTCTCCAATACGAAATTGACTGTCCAAAATTTTTCCAAAAAGTTGGCTTTCGAGTGCCGAGAACTTGTCCTCGTGGTCAAATCACTCCATTATGTCCACCATTACGAAGAACTGTTGCTGGTGCGAACTCTCCCTTACCTAGGCTGTGTAAAGTAGTCAACGAGTATTGCAGTTACATTGACATATATAGTGACTCACCTGACAAGTTCCGCAAAATCTTTTCAAGACTCCAAATAGATTAGTTTTTTTTTGTTTTTTGTTTTACACTTTGTTTTTTTTATTTTTTTATTTAATGTTTTAGTTATGCTTATTTGCCTTCATTTAATTTCTATCTCTTTTGTTAATCTGACTGTTATTATCATTTTGCATCGACCATTTAAAACACATGAGGTGTTTACCTATAATTGTTTGATACAATAAGCTCATATTTATAAGAACTCAAGTTGTTAATTGTTTTATAATTGTATGCAAACGTTGGTAAACCTAATAAATAAATAAATAAATAAATAATTTACGTTTAACTAATGCCCGATATTGAGAAAACGTTTCGTAATTAAATTGCAAACCCGTTATTTTAAAAATTACATGCAATAAAAATTACAATATTGCAATTACCTGGTAACCTTGACCTGATAGTTTAAGATCATCATTGGAAGATCATCAGTATCTATTTAACTGACAATTTTAGTAAGTAAATAACAGATTTTTATAATATTGCAAGCCACTTTTTAACGACTTTGACATACGTTTGTACAAAAACTTGGCAGATTTGTGACAACTCAGTGACAATGCAATACTATGATACCGATGCAACTAAGCCATGAGCTTAGTTGGATGGTATCACGTAGCCTGGACGTAGGGACTGGAACTCCCTGATGCAGAGTTTAACAAAACAACCTTATTTGGACTCATTGGTCTTATTGCTATAAGTACTAAGATTGATTAGCGCTCATGATGACGAGGATGTGAAGATGGAGCTGAAAAAATTGCTACCGACACTCACGCGTAGAATGTAAAAAGAAATGAGATAGTCAAGGTCAGACTCGATGGATTTTTGTTGACGTGTACTTTCCATTACATATAATGTCAAAGATCTGAGGATGGAGCCGTAATAGTGTCATTGTAAATCCCAGATAGAAAGTACTAATATAGTGGAGTTTGAAGTCATTGTACCTAACTCTCAGATAGAAAGTACTAATATAGTGGAGGTCATTTGTTACAGTAAGTTCTTTCTCATGATGATAAGGCTCTGAAGACTGATCCAAAAAGTGACATTGGAACTTCAAGAATCCAGATTCAAATTGCAACTACAATGAACTCCTAAAGTAAACGAGGTAATGTTTTTGAATTAGCACTTAATTTTCTTGTATTGGCAAACACCTTAGTGCTGGATAATTTTCAGAATCTGATTATGAAATTGAAAGGTAACCATGAGAACTCCTAAGCTAAAAAATATAAACTAATCGAAATTAGGCTCTTTTGTTTTGTTTGGACTAGCACTCTAGCGTCAGACGATTTCCAGAGTATCGTGATAGAACTGAAAGTACATTATGCGAACTTTGGAACAAAATAAAGCAACACCATCGACTTTGAGGTCGTTTGATTCGTTATTATAAGGACTTTGGAGGGGAATGGCTTCCAGTGCCTGATGATAGAGCTGAAAGATGTACCAGAGAACTCATAAGCTAAACCAGGTTAACCCATCAAGTTGGGACCCATTCGGTTTGTTTTGGCAGAAAATTTGGTGCAGGAAGATTTCTTCTAGTATCTGTTAATGGTATCTGGTAATGGTATCTCATGCGAACTTCTAAAATAAACAAGATAAACCTATCGAGTTTGGTATCCTTTGTCCTGTTCTTACAAACATCCTGGTGCTAGACGATTTCTGGGGTCTTATGATGAAGATCATGAGAATTTCAGAATAAAATGTAGTATATTTTACAAGGATTTTGAAGCACGATGGTTATCAGTGCCCGATGATAGAACTAGAAAAATTCTATATGAACTTCTAAGTAAATCCATATAAACTCATTGAGTGTGGGCTGATTGGGTTTGTTTTGACATACACTTTGGTGCTAAAAAATTTTTAAGATCTGGTGATGAAACTAGAAGGTAGCCATGATAATTTTTAAACTAAATAAGATAAAACTATCGAGCTCAGATTCATTTGTTCTGTTTTGATCAATACCCTAATGTCAGATGATTTCCAGGGTCTTATAATGAAGCAGAAAGGAGGTTATGGAACTTTGAATTTTTAAAGTCTTTGGAGCAGGATGGCTTCCGTTGTCACATAATAGGGTGGGAAGAAGTCCATGAAAAATGCTAAGTAAACCCAAAAAAAACCGTTGAGTGTGAGTTGCTTTGGTGTGTTTTGGCATATTTTTTGGTGCTAGATTTTTGTTTTTTAATTTAATAATGGAAATTGAAGGAGGCTATGGGAACCTTAAAAATAAATAAGATAAAACCATCTAATTTTGACTCAGTTGTTCTGTTTTGAGAAATACTTTGGTGCTAGATAATTTCTATGATCCTAGGATGAAGTAGGAAGGAGGTTATGGGAACTTTGAATTCAAATTGAGCAATGCCATCGATTCATTTGATTCGTTCCAATAAAGATTTTGGAATAAAATGAGTTCTAGCTCTTGCTAAACCAGATAAACCCATCTAGTATGGGCTAATTGGGTTTGTTTTAGCATACTGTTTGGTGCTGGAAGATTTTAAGAGTCTATGGATATAACTGGAAGATGGCTACAGGATATTTTAAACTAAACGAGATAAACCCATCGCGTTAGGACTTATTTGTTCTGTTTTGACAAATAACTTGGTGTTAAATGATTTCCAGGCTCTTATGATAAAGTGGGAAGAAGGTCATGAGAACGAAACAAACGAATGAATGAAAATTGGGCAGCACTATCGATTTTGGTTTCGTTTAATTCGTTATTTAAGAACTTTGGAGCAGGATGTTTTCCAATATCCGATAGAGCTGGAAGAAGTCCATAAGAACTTCTAAGCCAATCTAAGTAAACCCATCGAACGTGGGCTGATTTGGTTTATTTTGGCTAACACTTAGGTGCCAGGTGTTTTCTAAGATATAATAAAGATGGAACTGGAAGGTGGCCATAGAAGATTGGGCTGATATAGTCGGCTTTATTACATAAAGATACTTGAGAAGAAGTAACTCTGCGATTTGATAATGGAACAAGAAAGTGGCCATGGAACTTCTGCACTAAAAAAATAAGCCCATTGAGTGTAGTCTCATTTATTATTACACTCTGAATCAAAATAATTTCCAGGGTTACATAGTGTAGCTGTATGCCATGGGAGTTTTACAATAAAACAACTCAAGCTCATTGAGTAAGGAACCGTGATAACCTTTATGTGATGGCGTAAGTTCCCCTTTCGAAAATCATCAGGTCCTTTCACGTTTTGCTCTTAAAATGATGCATATCTAGCAGAATGGCGATCTGAGTTTGTGTCGGGGGTATTTGAAATTTTTAATTTTATCGTGTACTTAGTTCCTATTTCTGCTGTTTTTCGGTGAGGTATTCGAATTTTGAACTTTGTCAAAAATAATTAATCCCAAATCGCATTATATTACAATCAACACGTATAACCTTTTGACAAAAGCAATTTTAGTTTTTGTACGCGTTGATCACGCGCTTTATTACAATTGGTGTCTTTAGCGGGCCTCTTGCGGTAAAGGGGATTCTGCTATTAACATACAGTAACACAGGATAGTTGAAATAATACAGTAATTACTTAACAAATAGTTATATGTCACTGTAACCGAGGTATATATGAAAAAATGTAATAAAATCACGTACCTACCTACGATTATAAAAAAAAAATAGTCCGAAAACGTTTAACATCGCAATATTAACAATGTTAATGAATCGTGCTTTTTCATGATTAAACGAATCATTTTGATTCAGTATTCTATTCATTTTGATTTTCTTTACTTAATGATTCCGAGAAATTCCTTTAATAAAGCAAATACACATAGAATAATAACGCATAGAAACCGAGTCGACCCGCGCAATATTAAGCCATTTCAAAGAAGCCTGAAAAGGCTTCTTACGTTCGCCGGCCCCTCAGACATGCGACACGTGCCACGCGGAGTACAGCTCTCGCAGTTTCAAAAAATGTGAGTTACTGTGTGGTGAAATGCTGTCACCGTGCTTCACAAAAGCGTATTTAGGACTTGAAGATAACATTTCACCGATAAAAACTACTTGGCATCGGATATTTTTGTATAAAATCCAAACAAATAAATCATAAATATCTAAGTAGAACGATATTCAAAATGTTGCCAGCCAAAGGGTAAAATATTCTACTACGTATTTGTTTTTACCTATTTTCATTATAATTAATAATATGTGTATTCCTATTTTATGTGCGATATTACATAGCCTGGACTTTGCTTTTGCATAAAAAATAGTTTTTAAGTGTTGGGACTCACCCATTATACTGGCACAAATATTACAAATCCGTTTGTCAGACCAATATTATGAAGCATTTATTCGTATATAATGAGGACTTTTAGAAGACAAAAAAAATGTTCCAACTAACATTCTAGATGCCACAGTGACCATCAAAAAAAAACTCTGCTACTACCAAAGTCTTTTTTTTTTTAATTTTCTTATTAAATAATATGCCATCGTACTGCATTATTTCGTATTGCTTAGTGTTAAGTAGTTTTATTAGCGATATTTTCGACTTTTATTCACGAAAACATGTAGGGTAACGTGCCCTAAAATCGGTCTGCGCCTAATGTCGACTTTCTAATATGTTTATACTGATAATTAAGCTAACATTCCGCATAACTTTTAAGAACGCGGGCAAGACTTCATACATCGTTTTTTAATTATTATCTTAAAGTTTAATATGTTTCTTAAGGTTCTATATCAACTGCTTAATTTATCCGCATTTAATAAATATTTTTTTAAATTGGGGAATAGTAGTTAAATAAAGTTGGAATTTAGGTAAGGTTAACGTAAGCAATCAGTGCTCTCCTTAGTAGTCTGTGGTTAGATATTTATCTTGTCATTGGGTGTCTTCAGTACAACAGCTGTTAATCTCAGAAATCTAAGTTAGATTGACAGAATTCTGAGCTAAGTTTTTGCGAAGACATTTTATAGGTACTTAAAAGAACAAAAAATAAATTAGCTTTAACTATTCTTTAATACAAAAACAGGGAGAATTTTTATTTGATACTTATAATGAAAATTATAATATATAAACTTATTGCTCTTTTAATGAAAATGTAAATTAAGTTTTATACAATGATAACACTTCAATTTGATGATAGAATTCAATCAAATTAAAGTCTCAATATTTTTTATATAATTGTTCCTAGCGATATATTTTATTTAATTGATTTAACAATCGTAGAAAATTATTCTAGTTTTATTCCAGTAGTGAAAAATAAAACTTTAAATATCAAGTGCCTTTAAATTATTTCCTTCCTTTGACTACAACTTAATAAAAATAAGTACCCTAAAATAGTTATATTGAAGATTATTTGATATAGACAAAAAATAATTTATATAAATCGTTTTATTTAAAAAAAAAAACACAATATTGAATATTTCATATTTAATAATATAAAAAGACGAATAAAATAAATACTGAATTATCAAAAAGTACCCTCGAGCTAAATTATTTTCATAAGACTTATAACACAAACATTTTTAATCTCAATAATATTAATAAGTATAAATAACAGTTAAAGCAAATACAATTATTAATTTTCTTAACATTAAGGTCTAACTAAAAATATTGTGCGCAATTTTTTTTCCACAACTAGCAACTGTATAGTGATAAGTTATGTGTTTCAAATTATCTATTTTTAGTCGATTTACATAACAGAAAAATTATAAATTGTAAGTACTTACCTGTGAAATGTTCACTTTTTTGTTTTTCTATTAGAATAATATAAAAGAGATATTAGAACACTTCTTTATAATGCAATAAGTCATTTCGAATTATTTTTCGTGAACTGTGTCCGATATAACCTAATCTTATTAAGCATTGACAACTCGCGAAACGAATTGAGCCGTTTCTGGCTCAGTTTTATTTACTCGTTTTTTGTGGTTTTTAGGCGTTATTATTCTAAGATCAGAACTAAAACAGTTGCGGACGCTACGTGGTGCTCAAGTCGTGCACAGAGCCAATAGTAGCCAATATAGTACGTTTAGCTTAAAACATTTCAATTTTTTAAGTTGATTTAAATAAATACTTGATTAATAAGTATCTTATTAATTTTTACCTTAAAACGTTCGTCTATAACGTAAGTATTGTTTCTGTTTGCTACTGCTTGCCACCCATTTGCTAATTTTCAAGCTAGTTTAAGGTTTAGAATCATGGCAAGATTTGTATGAAAGTTAAAATAAAAAAGGTTCCAAGGTAATAGCTTTGAACAAACATACATACACATACACGCACAAAGACATACACATAATAACACACAAGTATTTGCCAAGCAATGTATCATTTATGTAACATTTGTATGATATAGGATAATATATTAGTAGATACATATCAATAAGGTTTTTTTTTGTAAGAATTACTTCAATCACTGTTTTTATAACTTAAATAACGTAAACTCGTATTGACCATATTTTTTATTTATGCTCGGTGCCGGTTGGTTACCGCTGTTTAATTACTGAAATTTTAAAAAAAAATCTTGAGAACCTCTAAAACATTTTCCTGTAATTCTACTCATTTTACCTCACCAGAATAAAAATTGTAAGTTCTAAATTTTCTATATGACTAATAATACTACTGGAAAGACAGACAATCTTTATTTCAGTGAGGTAAAAATATTTTAAATCACAAATAAAAGCCCAAAAACTAAAAAAATATAAGGTTAAATAGCTTTGGAATCATCTTGCGAACATCTAGAACATTTCCCGGCATTTAACATATTTTATCTAACCGAATAAAAAGTGTAAGTTTCAAGTTTATACTAAATGATTAATAATGTTATAGTATGAAAGATTATTTGTATACCGGTCAGGTAGATATATTTTAAATACCGTCTTGGGAAAATATTTATTTACTTGCAACACTATTCGAGTCTTTGGCATCTTTGTGTGCGTGACGACGCAAGTGATTACACGAAGCTTACACGGACATTGACACGGTTTTGGCCTAAAATATGAACGAAGCGTTGAATGCAAATATCACTCTAAGCGTTATTACTCTATGCAAATACAGTACTCGTATGTAGAACTAATTAAGTATAATATATATAAATACAAATAGAAAATTATAAGCACTTGAGCATCGTCGTAAGGTCGCTAGCCTATCAGTTTTTTAAAGGATGCACTTTGGTGTGTGCGAAAGCTCTCTTCGAACTTATTGGGCCCTCACCATTCCTTTATCAGTCTACTAGACGCAGGCACATGTTCCACTCGGTCGCCTTTTACGACCTGGCTGGCAGAACTGCAGTTGGCCTATTCTTCAAAGGAGCCCGGAACCAACACGGGGAAAATCTTGGATTATTGCACGATAGTTCGTTAAAAAATATCATAATCGCTAATGTGATTCCAGCTGGTATATTTTAGTGTAAAAACGTATAAAGCATCTCCATACAATTAATTATTGCGGCAGGCGTATCACCTAACGTTTGCAATCCGCCAACGATCAGCGATGACTTTTTTAACGTAACGAAAACTCATGAAAATCGTCGTCCATTGCTTGCTGGTCACTAGATGCACTTTATGCAATGTCACAGCACCAAAACTGACTGCAACTAGCATACACGGCTGTGTGTCTTGCAATATCTAAACAATTACGATAATTTCGCATTGCGAGTTACGTGATAACCCAGCCGGACGTTACACTCAGGTGCGGCTGAAGGGGTATTAGTTTATTTCTGGACATCGACTGGATTTACCGATATTTGGAGAAAATAAAACAAAACAAAATGTAGTAATATTTATATTCCTTATATACAAAATATTATGCCGTGTATAGAAATATACATATCGACAAAAATAACATTTATATGTACAGATATACACGTTAAAGGACATCGCACACAATCGACAAAAAGCCGTAATCAACATTTTTAAGATACTATTAAGTCGCACAAAACTTATATTTCTTGTATTTATGAACAATTTTATTAAAATTTATTTTTTATCCATAAACGTCACACATATGAAGTGTTCTATACACTATATGTGTACAAAATAAATTTTATTTATTTATTTTAACATACATATACATTTCTCTATACGTACTTACAATATTTATGTAGCCCAAAAGATTTTGGGCATTTCCGTTTAACCAAAACCAAAAACGTACCCACAAAAACCAAAGTAAATATCACACATATTGTATTAAACATGTGCTGGAAATATTTGCTGAATTACCTGTAAGTTGTTATCAATCCTGGTTCAAAAGTTCATATTTCGACTCTACTGTCAGAGAAGGAAGTGCCACATTGTCTTACGCTTAAATTGCTTAGTGCCGCGTGCTTTAAATTTCTTACACATGAGTAGATGTATAATTTTATATTAAAATGTACAAAGCTCCTTACAATGTAAAATGGCTCCGAAACTAGATCACTTCTGAGATTGCGATCTGGGCATATTCCATGCAATAAATTCGCATTTTTGATGCAAAAAGTAACATCTCCGAACTGCTTAAAATGTAACGACGAGCTCTTGCACGTATTAATGGAATGTACCCAGAACGCAGCGGCGAGAAATAAATTAAAATTTGATTTGTATTCTGTTGGGCAATGCAAAGTAATACTGGCAGATCCGCTGCAAAAAACTTGTCCAATTTAGGCCATAGACAGGTACCTTAAGAATTAGTTTTAAGTTGAATTTTGTAATCATACACTTCTGTAATATATTTGAGTTTGCCAACCAGGGCGGCATGTTCGCGTATGCGACAAAGCCACAAATATATTGATTAAAAAAAATGTAAAATGGCAATAGTTTTGAAATATATTTGTTTTTTTAATATCATAAGATAGCGAACAAGCAGATGGGTCTCCCGATGGAAATTACGGAATGTCAACCATCGCCTATAGACATCAAAGATGTTAATAGCGCATTGCTATCTTGTGGCGAGGTCTAATGCCACTTGCATAAGTTTATCGGCTACCTTACCTCTAAACCGGAACACGACAGTGACAAGCACTGACGCTATTGCAGCAGGAATAGATAAGGCGGTTAGTATCAGACCCGGGCGAGACAATTCAGAAGTCTATCACTAGTAGTCACGATGGTAGTGACTCGCATAGCCAATCGGTCGCATTTTACGACCTGCCTGGCAGAACGGCAGTTGGCATATTCTCCAAAGGAGATAACTTATAGAGCTGTGTAATATGAACTTTCAATTCAGCTATGTCAAAGAATAATAAACACACCCCTGCAGGAAAATATGACGTAGCAACCCTCGTTCTTATCAGTATCACTCAGCTTTCAATATCATACCTTTTTCACTAGGTGCGTAAATATACTATTAATAGTCAGCAAATGTATGAATAAATAATTTAAAATCATTAATACTTATAGACATTGTCAGCTGCAAAGAAAATTACTATATTTGCCCCACGATACGGGAGGCAGTTGCGAGTAAATACTCATAACGCCCTCCCGTATAGACAAATATGTATTTGTGTTTCCTGGTGAATTTTGTCATAAAAGAAACAAAAAAAAACAAAAAAAAAGTAAAAATGTTAAATCAATCCATCAAATACTCTGCGTAATTTGCAGATATCAACATAAAGAAACTGAAATTTAAATATAATAAAATAAATAAATTTTAAAAATAATGTATCCAACGACACATTAACTATATAAATCCATTCAGTAGATTGAAAGATGTGAGGTAATAAGGAATATTATATGCATGCAAGATATATAACATAATCCTACAATTGTAGTCGGTTAAAACAGCAAATATTTTGTCGGTTATCTGCGTTTTCCTTAAAAATACTGCTAATAAAAATTCATCTTAAATAGGAATACAACTTTTACAAACATTTGATCAATCACACTAAATAATCACACAAAAGGCGTCCTTCTAAACATACCCTTAATTAGGGAAAGAGCTAAAAGGCTTTACGAATTTATTGATAAATTTAATATCTTGGGGACATCTATAAATAATGTTTTTTTAAATTGCAACATCCCGCTGATTTACGAGTCACTGCTGTAATCTCATTTAAAAAGAGGTACAAAATAGGGAACAAACTCACTTAGACCGGAGAAGAAAGAAAACCCCAGCGACCCAATTGGAGAAGTATTTTTTTAAACCCTCGTTTTATGTTTTGTCTTAAACATAAATCTATTTTAAACCTGTTTAAATAATTATAACAAATATGCAGCAGTTTTATCTTTACGATTTTTTTAAAGTGATGACGTCATGGAGTAGGCTGAATAATATTGTTCTATTGCGAGAAACAAAAAAGAAATACTTTGATGTTCATTATTATTTTTCTTATATATCGTAAGATAGCAAACAAGTCGATGGTTCTGCTGACGGACAGACGACAACGCTTATAAACGCCAAAGATGGCAATAGTGCGGCGCTTTTCATCTGGCAAGGATTTTCTTTCACGATTTTCTTTTATTGCTTTGTAATTAAGTTTAAATTTTTAAAGTGTATTTGCGATTAATGTTTCAAAATCGATTTTCGATTAATATTTAAAATCGATTTGCGATGTATTTTAAAAATCGATTTACGATTATTTTTAAAAATCGGTTTACGATTGGTGGAACATCGATGTCGTGTTGTCTTAAAATAAAGTATAATGTTGACATAACCTAAAAATTTAACTATACGTCTATTAGCATTCTTTTCAATCTTTTATTTATTTTACAATAAGATTTTAGCCTTATTCTTTCTTTTAAGATTAAATCTTATTGGCTAAATACTAGCAACCAGTCAACATACGATTTTTAGTGTTCTTACCTTGTTATAAAATAGTATTATTATAAAAATAATGTTAAAGGTATATTTTAGTCTTATTGCCTTGTAATAAGGTTGAAATTTCTGTATTTATGCTAACATTCAATGAACGATCAGCTTTTTAGCCGTGGCATATAATTTATTGTTTTTTTATCGTTATAGATTATTTTTGCTTATTATGAAAAATATTTTTATGTATTATTAAGGGATAAAAATTGCGAGAAAAGTAATACAAACAACATATTTTCCCATAGAAAAAATTCCTAGCTATCAAACATTTAAGGATTTTAATTCTATTTCAAGTCGCACGCGATACAAAGTTCCTTGATTCCACTAGTTTAATTATAAAATACAATATGTATATTAAAACCGTTTCTAAATACTTAACTATATTCTTAATAAATAAACCTAATTCAACGACGTACTGTTTCGCAAATTGATCGCTCTTCCATTTTTGTTTACTTTAAAATCACCATGCCACACTCCCCTGGATTTTTTATCATGAGGTAGAGTAGATTATTTTCACGCCCGCATCCCAGAAGGCGTGAGCAAAAGTACAAGTGCATTCACGGTAAAAAAATAATATGAGGTGGTTTTATAAATTTTATTAAATTAAAAAGATGAATATCATCGATATAACCAGTTGCTTTTGCGAGGAAGAAACCGACAAAAATGTCACAGATGTTATAATTAACAAACAAGTAAACGTGTGAGTTCGAGTTAAAAATGTAGTTTCATCACGCCGATTATCTTACGGGATAGACAGTGTAAAACGTCAAAAGAGTGCCGGTAACATTATTTTGTATCGATTTTTTTGTTCTCTCCACAAATTTAAAACTAAATTAAAAAGAATCATAGCAGTTACGTCTATTTTCATTAGGAATGACGACATATTTCTGATTATTCGCTAATAAATAAAAATTTAAACCCAACTTCAAAAACAAACAATATTTAAACTCACGAGCCTAGGGTTTTGAAACAATATATTTTAGGAAGTGTATACAGTGCCACTAGCGGTACTGTATCGCAAATAATTTTAGCACCGTAAATTAGAACTAGAACCTTACCTGATTTGATAAGATATTTTTAATTTTTATACAGAATGATTGATAAAAGACTGTACATACTGAACACAAACAGCGATTGCTGCTGCGGCAAGTTTACATTATTTGAATACTACTATACTAATTTCGTTGAGGTTTACTACATAGTTAAGTAATGTTTTTTTTATTATATTTTTATTAGTTACATATGGCCATTAAATATGTATCTTTAGTTAGTTTGTATTTAGTTGCAACACCGAAAATAAAAGTGACAATACAATGAAGGATACTATTTGAAAAACTTCAAAACAATAAAGTAAATTTCGACACGCTAGGACTTGAACCTGTGACTTTCCCACTAGCCGAGACGCTCTAACCAACTGAGCTAGTGTCGACTAATTTAATTGTGTGGCAGTGACAAAATCATTATTTTCATTGTTACCGATTCCGTCGATTGTACCGATAAACGGATCGATAATCGATTACAAAGGAAAGAAGAATTTCCTCACATGTAACTAGTCGACACTGACTCAGTTTAATAGAGCGTCTAGAGGGAAGGTGACAGGTTCAAGTCCTGGCGTGTCGAAATTTTTATTTGTCATTTTTCAAGTTTTCCGAAGCACAGGCTGAGTGCTAAAGCATATATATTAAAGGATACTACTTAACGGCACATTAAGCGATGTATATTTGCCGTATGCTTACGGTTCTACAATATCACGAGCGGCACACTATACACTCCCTATATTTAATAAAATGAAACATAAAATTTGATCAACACATTAAAATCTACAGTAATTTATAAAAAATAATACATTTAAAAATATATTTAAAAAAATCACAAAAGTGTATGTCTTAGGAAAATAATAATAATTAAATGCAATTTATGTTTGGATTAAAACTGATAGGTTATCAATGAGATTGTAAAAGGAAACATTTTTCATATTAGATTCGGTCTAGTAGATCATTTTGTTCTACCCTAATTAAAGTAAAATGAAGTGTCAAATATTAGTTTTCTTTTTTATGACATAACAACGTCATAAAATCAATGAACTCCAGTTGCACGCACGAAAAAGCATGACCCATTGGCACGAGCCGAGCGTGCAAGCGAAAACGCGGAATTAGCTATAGAGAATGTTTTCTTATGACATTATTATTATGACATTGATATAAAAAACCCAAGATACACAATCAGTGTCTCAAAAACGTCCTACAAGAATTTAAAATTGTGCGCTCATTTCACATAGAATCGCGTTGGTTGCGACACTGTCAATTTTATTTCTTTTTGTATATTGTTTTTTAAAAACAACTATAAATCTTGCACTTAAGGTTGGATATGCAAAGACATATGTTTTTGCCCTATCTATAACTACTTAAATGAAATTAGTGACAATTTTGAGTGTCAGTTTTGTTCGGGATCTATCTTGGGTTTTAATATTAATGCGTATTATCACGTAAAATTATAGTCACTTAACCAACTTTACAACCAATTTTTTGAATTCCAAAAATTTAAATAAAGGCAAAGCTTTGATAAAATATTTTCTTTTTCTACTAGCTCTGATGTATGTGCGATAGAAAAAAAAAACATATTTCAAATCCATTTTCAATGAGCTAAATTTATAAGAAATGACCGGCACAGACATCCATTACAAAATACCAAAAAAAATATTTTTTTAATGGTAAGTAAATGTCGTCACCGATTTTTTTTCACCCGGTATTCTATATACACGGACACTAGTCCCAAAATGTGATTAGTGGCAATCATATCGCCAACCGGCCACGTATCCAATCCCGGGCAATCTAGTGGACGGTATCAAGACAAAACCCCGAACCGCTATAACACAGAGGCGTAAGGGGTTAAGTGGAATACGCCGCCTTAATTAAAACGAAAACGAACCAAATTATTATTTAGTTCGAACTTTCTATTTGCTAAAATTGTTATGCGAAAACTATAGGGGGATGCATAACTACAAGGGGAGGTATTGGCTTACAAGGGTGGTCACCAAGGAGGGTTAACACATGAAAAAAAAAATCACAATACAAAAAATACATTCCTGAACGCGAAGGAAGAAATACGACCTAAACTCCGAGATAAAACTATAGTGCGCGCGGAACTAGTTGGCCGCTCCATACGTATTACGTATTACGTATGGAGCGGCCAACTAGTTCCGCGCGCACTATAGCTCATCGCATAAACGATGTCTCCCGATATGACACCTATAGATTTTTAATCCAAACTAAATTCACTTTGAGCATTAATGTTCATGTCCCATAGTCAACAATACCGGCAACATTGCACCAACTGCTAATATAATAACTTCACAAAGTTGTAAACCTCCGAAACCTTTTTTCGCAACCACCCCATCTTGTAGGGGGAGGAGAGTGTGGGTATTTGAATGAGGGTGTGTTAATTCTGGCAACACATGCACTGTTGCCACGTACAAGAATGTGCCCGCCGAGAAAAGCATTGCGATACCTGAAAATATAAACAAATATAGTCGCACCTCTATAATTAGACGATAGCAGAGGTATCTATACAAATAAATAAAATTGAAGTGTTTGTAATATTAAAATAACCGGTTTTTACTAAATGCATATGGATGTAAAAAATGTTATTTCGGTATATATACACTGTACATATACCAAAATAACATTTTTTACAATTTTTGTCTGTCTGTCTGTCTGTCTGTTCCGGCTAATCTCTGGAACGGCTGGACCGATATTGACGAGACTTTCACTGGCAGATAGCTGGTGTGACAGGGAGTAACTTAGGCTAAAATTTTTTCGAAATTTTTGCACGCGGACGAAGTCGCGGGCGCAGCTAGTAGAAGAATAAATAAATATCATCACGGAAATTCCGTATATATAAATAAATATCATCACGTAAAATGAATACAGGCGCTGCTTCATCACATTGACAAGCAATACTAGACAAATAATGTTTAATTAATTCTGTTATAAACTGAGGGTAAGCGGGAAAAGAAATACGATGTTCCGATTGGCTACTTCAAAATCGGAGTTTTGTGACACATGTTTACAGCTTACAGGATTGGTCAGTACTAATTATTTCGGATTATTATAAAATTTATTAGCCTGATAGTACTGAGTAAATCGTGGACATCGTGACTACTATAGTACGTTCGCGTTTAGAATGCAGTGAATCATTTTTATCCGTTGGTTCATTAACCAATCAAATCATCCGTAATTAGATTTCGAGTGATCTGATTGGTTAATGGGCCAGAGGATAGCGGACGTACTATAGGTAGTAGAATTCCGCAGTCTCACCCGGGTATTTGGTACCACCGCCTTACCTATTACTGCCGCAATAGCGTCAATACTTGTCATTGTCGTGTTCCGGTTTGGAGCGTAAGGTAGACTTATGCATGTGGCATTGCCATCCCGCCACACGGATAGCAACGCACTATTAACATCTTTGATGCCTATAGACGATGGTTTCTCTTTTCATCAGGAGAGCCATTAGCTTATTTGCAATCTGATATAAAAATCAATTATTTAATTTAAAAAAAAAAAACACTATTTATGGTGACACATATAGCCAATTGACCGCCGCTTTCGACCTGCCTGGCAAAATTACATATGGCCTATTCTTCAAAGGCGGTGCGGATCAACAGAAAATGGCAAGTATTGACGCTATGGCGACAGGAATAGGTACGGCGGTGGTACCAAAACCGGGCAAGTCTTTACGTCTAGTAATCGTAGTTCGTACCAACTAGTAGTCACGATGGTAGTGACTCGTACAGCCAATCGTTTGCCTTTTACGAACTGTCTGACAGAATGGCGGATGTACTAACAATGTTTCTTCAGAGACAAAGGTATTTAAGATTGCGAATAAGCGTGTTATAGTGATTGTGTGTTTGATATGTGTGCGCATACACGAGTGAGTCTATTTATTTGAGTAGGTATGTATCAGGGATTGGTAACGTTACCAAATAACATAAAAAAATAACGTTGAGTAACGGTATTTTTATTGCGACACCTTAATAACGTCAAAATATAAAGTCCTTCCAAAATATAATTCCAAAATATAATATGTGTGTGTGTGTGTAGGTTTGTTTGTGCGTGTGTGCGAGTTTGCGAGTGTGCGTGTGTGTGCATGTGCGTGTATGCGTTAGTGCATGTATGCGTGTGTGCGTGCGTGTTTGTATGTGTGTGTGTGTGTGTGTACGTGCAGGTGTGTGTGTGTGTACGTGCAGGTGTGTGTGTGTGTGTGTGTGTGTGTGTGTGTGTGTGTGTGTGAGTAGGTATGTCTGTACTCACCCGTAGCATTAAAGTCACTCAAAGTTTGTTTACTCTCGTTGCCAATGCCGAAGTAAGTGAGCAAGGCGAGCAGGGGAGCAGCACATGAGAATATTAAAAGGTGTTTCCTTATTCTATTCCTGGGAAAGTATATAGTAATAATAATAATAATAACCTTTATTGTCAGAAGAATACAGTAGACATTGTACACGACTTGGATCTTATTTAATACTTACTGAAGATTCATTACTATATAAAAAATATATTACTAACTAAAGATTTATTTTAGACGTTTAAAAAAAAATATATATATATATATATATATATATATATATATATATATATATATATATATATATATATATATATATATAGCATAGCATAATGTTTGATCTTAAGATACCTTAATATAATATATTATCTTAAAGCAAATTTCAGAAATCGCTCACCATACAAATCGTATGAACCATCACACACGACTAAGATAATATATATTTTACCTTTCATATCTTAAGATACCGAACAACGTGGAAATATATATTTCATGCGAAGAAATATATATTTCATATCTTAAGATATGATCTTAAGATACGAAAATATATTTCTTCGTATCTTAATATAAATACATGATGTTTTTATTTTGGGATATGCGCGGTCGTAGTGCCTCATATTCTATACTAGCTGTGCCCGCGACTTCGTTCGCGTGGAAAAAATTCTAAAATAAAAACCCGCATAGTTCCCATTCCCGTGGGATTTCCGGGATAAGAACTATCCTATGTCCTTTCTTGGGTCTCAAGCTATATTTTTACCAAATTTTATCCAAATCGGTTCAGTGGTTTGGCCGTGAAAGCGTAACAGACAGACAGACAGACAGACAGACAGACAGACAGAGTTACTTTCGCATTTATAATATTAGTATGGATAATGTTATAAATGCGAAATTTGGGATGTTTGGATGGATGGATGGATGTTAGTTACTCAATCACGCAAAAACTACTGAACAGATTTGAATGTAATTTGGCGCATAAGTAGATGAAGACCTGGAATAGCACACAGACAACGTTTTATCCCAAAAAAGCAGGTGATCCCGCGGGATTTACCAAAAAAATTTACAATGTAGCGGGCTGCACGGTTCATCTACTTTAATATAATAGTTACTAAGCGTTCCAACTGAGAATAGAATCGCGCTTGTTATCAACTTCATATCACAAGTGTGAAATCAGTAATGTCAGCAAAAAAACATTTGTTCAAAAAATATTGCTGATTCATTAAAAGTTCCAATTTTTTATCAATAAAAAAATTTTATAAAAAACATCAATATATATATAAAAAAGTCCTGTTAGTTACACCACTTATAAGTCAAGAAGGATATTTCATATTATTCTATATTAAAATCGTTGTCTGAGGAGCTGTCAAGAAATAAGACCGTATCACTCATGGTTAATCAACCTGTATGTAGAACTCCAACGACGCAGACTAATATTATCGTATCTTAGCCGTGTGTGATACGTTAAGATACTGTAATATTTTATATTAGGGCATCTTATGATCAAATATTATAGTATCTTAACCGTGTGTGATGAGCTTAATCTACACATATAATAAAATCGTAGGAAAGTCAAAACTGTACATTGAATATTTTTTTAAAAGAATACTTGGGGCGTGATCTACAATCGATATCGAAGCCAAAAATATAGTTTTTAGAATTTTTGTCTGTTTGTATGTACATATGTCCGGGGTAAACTCAAAAAGTACTGCATGGATTTATTTCAAATTTTGCATGAATATTACTAACAGGTCGGGTCAACATATAGGCTATATATTATCACGCTATCACCTACGGGGGAGGAGCTGTGCGGAGTAAACGAAGTCCGCGTGGACGAAGTCGCTGGCAACAGCTAGTAGTTAATAAAAGCGGAGGTACACCACTGTCGACAGATATTTAAAAAATATAATATCAGAGATATAGATATCTATACATACTAGCGATCACATGTGGCTGAAATTTGATAAAAGACTAAACAAAAAAAAGAGATTTTCTTTTTAGTTTGGCAACTAAGTTTAACCGTAAAGAAAATAGTAGTTTTCACCGTGTTGGTCCGGGGCGCCTTTGAAGAACAGGCCAACTGCCGTTCTGCCAGGCAGGTCGTAAAAGGCGACCGATTGGCTATACGAGTCACTATCATCGTGGGTGTTCTTAGTGTCTTCCGCTACACAACTAAGTGGTAGAGTTCTGCATTGTCTCGCCCGGGTCTGGTACCACCGCCTTACCTATTCCTGCCGCAATAGCGTCAGTGCTTGTCGCTGTCGTGTTCCGGTTTGGAGGGTAAGGTAGCCGGTAAACTTATGCATGTGGCATTAGACCTCGCCACAAGATAGCAACGCACCATTTACACCTTTGGTGTCTATAGGCGATGGTTAACTCTTTTTATCAGGAGACCCATCCGCTTGTTTGTTATGATATATAAAAAAAATTCATACTCAAAATATTATCCGATTCTAACAATATATACACATGTCAAACTGATAACCACCGTTTTTTCATCGGTTGAAAATAACAACTTTTCACTAGTGCATTACAATGTTTACACTACACTTATATCAAAATATTCATTTTATAGTGGCCGCGTTTCCGATCCGGTAGTAACTCAAAAAATGTTGACTCGTCAAAAGTGCCGGTAAAGGATAATTTGAATAAAAATGTTTTGACTTTGACTTTGACTATATTTTTTTGTCCATCTGTCTGTTTGGTCTTGTTTATCTTTAAAATGTCATCAAATCATTATATTCAAATATTATTCAAATCCAACAATATTACATACGGACATGTCAAAATAATAACTTCCGTTTTTTCATCAGTTGAATAAAACAACTTTTCACTAGTACGTAACAATGCAAGTCAGTTATACTAAAAAATTTACTTTATAATATTTGTATGTCCCTCTGTTTGTTCCAGCTAATCATCAAAACGGCTCAGCCGATTTTTACGGGCTTTTACTAAAAGATAACTAGTTTTATACGAAATAATTCAGACTAATTTTATTTTAAAAAAAGACTAGCTGTGCCCGCGACTTCATTTGCGTGGAAAATTTTCTAAAATGTAAATAGCCAAGTTACACCTTATTACCGGGATTTAAATGACAGTACCGGGGTTTGATCCGCATAGTTCCCGTTCTTGTGGGATTTTTGGGATAAAAACTGTCCTATGTCCTTTCTCGGGTCTCAAACTATCATTTTACCAAATTTCATTCAAATCGGTTCAGTGATTTTGAAAAAGAGAAGGACAGACTGATCTGTTACTTTCGCATTTTTAATATTAAATGGATTCGGAGCAGTGGTACTATATAACCTGACCATATTGCGGAACTCTACCACCTAGTAGCTACGATGGTAGTGACGTGTTATCCAATCGTTCACGTTAAACGAACTGCCAGGCAAAATGTCAGACACTCTATAACTGATAGGCTAGTCTTCAATGGGGAGCCCGGACCAACTCTGAAAATAAAAACAATTAATTGATAGGCTTTTTCAGAAGCCAGTTGACAAATATCAATTTACCTTTCTAATCCAGCGTGTAATAGAAATGTGACCAGGCCAAATGCGGCAGGCGCCTTGTGCAACATGATCGCCAGGAAGACTATGAGTTCCACATCAGCATGAGAGGTGGTGGCAGCCGCACCAAGAGCAATGCCATCAGCTGAAAAACGAAAGTAACATTACTTATGTATGAATATGAGGGTGGATTGAAAAGTATTCAGCCTAATCAAGAAAACCACGGTGCTGGTGCCAATCCCGGCTGGTTCCGAGCTCCTTTATAGAATAGACCAAATGCCGTTCTGCCAGGCAGATCATAAAAGGCGACCAATTATCGAACCGAACATCATGACTACTAGGTGGTAGATTTCTGCATTGTCTCGCCCGGATCTGGTACCACCGCCTTACACATTCCTGCCGCAATAGCGTCAGTGCTTGTCACTGTCGTGTTCCGGTTTGGGTAAAGTAGTCGGTAAACTTATGCATGTGGCATTAGACCTCGCCACAAGATAGCAACGCACCATTAACATCTTTGGTGTCTATAGGCGATGGTTGACTTTTTCCATCAGGAGACCCATCTGCTTGTTTGCTATCTTATGATATAAAAAAAACATATTAAATCTGTTATATTTTATTGTTCAACTGAAAGCAGTCGCGGAACCCACCTCGCAGACACTTTGTGGAAACCCAATTCGTGGACTATATTTTGAGTTCGTTTATAAGAGATGCCTATAATCTCGGCTATCTCTCTAATTTTTAATCTGCGGTCTCCCATAAATAAATCAAGTACTTTTTTAATATTTTCATCAGTAGTGGACGTCTAAGGCCTTCCAGATCGGGGTTCATCTTTCACACTCTCTCAGCCACGCTTGAATTCTGCTATCCATTTTTTGACGGATGAATAAGACAGCAGAATCCCCTAATGTACTGACCATATCATCATGGATGGCTTTCGGTGAAAGCCCCTTCTTATGGAGGTACTTAATGGCAGCACGCTGCTCGATTTATTCCATTTGCAGAAAGTATGTCCAATTGCTTTTTTAATAAATTGTGCAATCAATGGCTGAAATCCACAATTGTGGCTTTGAACTATTGCCGCATCCGCCTTATTCACCTGATCTGGCACCGCCAGACTGATTTCCTGACAAAAGATTTTCGACAAACGACGAAGTCAAAACAGCAGTAGACGCATATTTTGATTCTAAGGAAGAATCATTTTTTTCAACGGTCTAAATGCTTTGAATGGGAGATGGCAAAAGTGCTTCGAACTTGATGGTGATTATGTAGAAAAATAAAAATATTACTGATTTTGATGATGAGAGATGAGATCGCTAAGAAAAATATGTGGTGTAACACTCGCGGACCGTGTTCGTAATGTGGAAGTGAGAGAGAGAGGTTAGGTTTGAAAGAAAGGGTCGGTGTAAAGATGAGAAAGGGCATGCTCCGTTGGTTCGGACATGTAGAAAGAATGGTAGATGAAAAGTTAACAAAACAGATATACAATGCGAATGTGGAAGGATGTAGGTACCGGGGAAGACCAAGACTGACATAACATGATCAGATTGATCGAGTACTGTCCGAAGGTGGTGTCAAGAGTCTTCGCAACCGGCGTGTGTGTATGAAGAGAGTGATGAATGTGGAGGAAGCGATACAAGCCTGCAAGGATCGTGATATATGGCACTCGGTTCTCTCTGCCTATCCCGAAAGGGATCTAACGTGAAGATATGTATATGTATGTACTAATTTAGTATGTTTATTTTCTTGGTTAGGCCGAATGCTTTTCGATCCACCATCTTACTAAACATTTACGTGTCTGGTTGTCTATCATGAAGCATATTCAGTTCATCGAGTTTCAAATTACGTTTCCAAAGAAGTTGCACTTCGATAAAGCGAACGTGTCAAAATCTATTTGTTTTTATCGACATTTGATAGCCGTTACGGCGATAACAACTTGCGTAACTGTTAACAAAATTAAAAAGCAATAATATGAAATACTTCAATATTTATTACATCGACTGATCGCTATATCAACCGATTTCTAATAAAAAACATTCACAATTATGCCGTGCCTTTTTAGGGTTCTGTACCTAAAAGTTAAAACGAATACCTATCACTAAGCTTCCACTGTCTGTCTTTTTTTTCACTGTCGATAGGTAAGCGCTTGACCACGATCTCGTCTGATGGTAAGCTAAGATGCGGCCTAAGATGGAACGCGCTTCCCTAGAAGGTACCTGTTCACTCTTCTCCCCTCCCAGGATGTAGTGTAGTGGTTTCCAGGAAGATCCCCAGGTTGTACCCGTCGGGGAACACAAACTTAGGAAGCATATTCCAGCCCCTTGCGGTTCGGATCAAGAATGTCGAGTCGAACCGCTCGTCTGTCTATCTGTCTGTCACCAGGCTATATCTCATAAACCGTGATAGCTAGAAAACTGAAATTTTCACAAGTTATGTGTTTCCTTTGCAATACTAAAAATACTAAAAATACAAAAATGAAAATACTAAAGGGATCCCCATAGTATAAACGTGTTTTTTTTTTCGTTTTTTTTTTTGCTATGATGGTACGGAACCCTTCGTGCGTGATTTCGACTCGAACTTAGCCGGTTTTTAAGTTTGCTGCCATAAAACTCGGTCGCTCATGAACCGATTTGGATTTTTTGTATAGAAGTTTTCCCCGTTTTGGTACCACCCCTCCATCCGAAGACCGAAGAACAAACCATCTGCCATTCTGCCGGGCAGTTCGTAATAGACGGATGAATGGCTGTACGGGTCATTATCATCGTAACTCCTAGGGTTTTTTTTATATCATTAGATAGCAAACAACCAGATGGGTCTCCTGATGAGAAGACACAACCATCGTATATAGACATCAAAGATGTTTGTGCCGTGCTTAATTATTATTAAATTTATTACAAGATAATCTATCTATATATTGCTGATCGTTAGTCTCGCTAAAACTCGAGAACGGCTGAACCGATTTGGCTAATTTTGGTTTTGAATTCATTGTGGAAGTCCAGGGAAGGTTCAAAAGGTGAGAAAATATAGAAAAAAATAAAAGTAGTTAATAAAAAATTATTGAAAACAAAAAACCCGACTGCATTTAATCTTTAGAAAAGGTTCATTGCCTGAAATGAAAGTTAAAAAGAAAGAAACAAGCCCAGTAGTTTAGAATCATGTTAGGTAATAATGAATAACTTCACCATTGAAATAGTTCTATAACCTTTGCTAAATGCAGTCGAGTTTTTTGTTTTCAATATTTTTTTATTTTAGACTTTTTAGTTAGGATTCATTAACTTCGATATTAAAATTATAAGATGGTGAATTTTTTTTTATAGAAGAGGGGGCAAACGAGCAAGAGTAAACCTGATGGTAAGTGATCACCGCCGCCCAAGACATCTACAATACCAGAGGTCTTGCAGTTGCGTTGCCGGCCTTTTAAGAATGAGTAAGCTCTTTTCTTGAAGGTTCCTATGTCGTATCCGTTCGGAAATACCCCTGCCGGTAATTGGTTCCACAACAGAGTAGTGCGAGGTAAAAAGTGTCGGGAGAAACGCACAGTTGTGGATTTCCAGACATCGAGATGGTGAGGATGGAACTTCAAGTTTTGACGCGATGTCCGGTGGTGGAATTCGGCGGCAGGAATTAATCCAAACAACTCGTCGGAACACTCTCCATGATATATACGATAAAAGACACAGAGAGACCCTACATCTCTGCGCAATGCCAAAGAGTCAAGCTGTTTCGAAATGGCCTGGTCGTCAACGATTCGAACCGCTCTACGCTGAATTACGCAATCTTGTCATTTCATTCCGAGAGTTTTTATTATTATAGTATTTAAATCGTGGGAATTATTAAGTAACTTGCGGTGGTCTAAACTACTTATTATTAGCCCCCCTAGATACCTAACCCGTCTCAAAGCAACGCATGCTTTGACTCGGGTTAGGTTCGATTTTGACTTTCACTTCAGAAACATTGTTTTTATTTGCTTTGTTGTCAAATTCTATATAAACAGTCTGTGGCAATTCTCCGTCTTCCAATTGGTCCCTTCGAAGAACTGTAGGGCTACTCTTGAAAACCAATTTCAATTTTAAATGAATATTTAATGAATTTTGAAGTATTTCGTACTCTGGACAACTATATTCAATTATTGGATTCGGTGACAGCGCCACACGGATTTCGAAATTTTTTGGAACTACTCATTATGGCTTTTATTCGTTATTTTGTTTAAAACGGTACTTAAAATTTCTACTTGTAACACACGCTTGACGTATAACGATGACATCTATTTCCAATAATTAGGTCGTTACTATACTGAATCAGTATGGGCAATATTGGTTTCAAGAGTACCGTTTTTTGACGATATTCGAAACTTATTGTTTTTATCAATATTGGTTTAAGATTTATATTGTTTTCAAGAGTAGGCCCGCTGGTCACTTTATTGTCCTTATAACTCTCATTGCTCCCTTCCCATTGTAATAATATTACATTCATTCTACCTCTATTATTTATATTTTGCATTAATTCCCCCGTTGTAAAGGCAGAATAACGAAACACTAATTAAAGTATACGTATAAAGTAAGTACTTATTACAAGTAAGAAAATAGGCGAGTATGGTTTTAAACAAATTTAAATTGTTATACATAATATGTACCATGCATTTTTAAAATTTTCACTTTCTTAGTGGGTAGTTAAAAAAGGATTCTAAAGTAAAAGTTTTAACGCACTATAAAATAGTTGGTACCTAATAAAACCAACTAACTAACGCCCTGACCGCCCCGTCGTTGCTTAAGTAGCGACCCTAACTACCAATCAACAGGGCTTGGAGACAGATTATAATAATATAATGGCTACAATCATAACTTGGGTTTGATTCTCAGCAGGGACAAGCATTTGTTTGAAAAGTTTTTTGTATTTCTGGTTTGAAATAACTAAGCGAAGCTTTGTGACGATAGCCGCAAGTGCAGCCGCAGCATTAGAGATGCCACGAATAGTGATTTTGGTGAATATTTGGCGACGTATTTGTTTTCCCCGTGTTGGTCTCGGGCTCTTTTGAAGAATAGGTCAACTGACGTTCTGCCAGGCAGGTCGTAAAAGGCGACCGATTGGCTAAACGAGTCACTACCATCGTGGCTACTAGGTGGTAGAGTTCTGCATTGTCTCGTCCGGGTTTGGTACCACTGCCTTACCTATTCCTGCCGCAATATCGATAGTGCTTATCACTGTCCTGTCGTGTTCCGGGTTGGAAGGTAAGGTTGCAGGTAAACCTATGCATGTGACATTAGACCTTGACACAAGATAGCAACGCACCATTACCATCTTTGGTGTTTATAGGCGACGGTTAACTCTTTCCATCAGGAGACCCATCTGCTTGTTTGCCATCTTATAATATAAAAAAATCAGTAGCGAGTTCGGAGTTGATCGTTTCACGAGGTACAGGTATTATTTGTTTATGACGATTGAGTGCTGTAAGCAGATGGCTCTCCTGATAGAAAGATGGAAAGAGAAGAGATGGCCTATAGATACCAAAGATGTTATTTATTTATTTATTCTTTTGTACACACAGAAATACAAAACAATACTTATTTAAAAAGAAAATATATGTACAATGGCGTGCTTATTTCTTTAAGAGATTTCTTCCAGCAAAACCAACCATACAGGTTGTTAAAAAAAAATCACTAGTTATAAACAGCAGGCATGGTGTACATTTGAGATTAAAACTAACTAAAACAAATTTTAACAAAACAAACAAGGATAAATGCAAGGTAAAATTGCTTCTTTGATAATGATTTCTATAAAAAGTGACAGTGAGACAAAATCTATGATAAAAATTGAAAGTGAGTATAAGTGAAAAAAAGAAAACACAGTCACATCTATGTTTTTAAATTACGTAAGTACATGAATATATATGTATATATATATATATATATATATATATATATATATATATATATATATATATATATATATATATATATATATATATATATATATATATATATATATATATATATATATATATATATATATATATATATATATATATATATATATATATATATATATATATATATATATATATATATATATATATGCATAAGTCTACCGGCTACCTTACCCTCTTAACCGGAACATGACAATGATAACCAACCATTGACGCTATTGTGGCAGGAATAGATAAGGCTGTGGTACCAAATACCTGGGCAAGACGTTGCTAAACTCTAACACCTAGTAGTCACGATGGTATAGACGGAAACAGCCAATCGATCGCCACTAACGACCTGCCTAGTAGAACGGCAATTGGCCTATTCTTCAAAAAAGCCAGACCAGCACGGAGTAAAAACTACTGAACCGATTTTGATGAATTGATTTGAAAGAAAATACAGTCTCCTAAGTTGTAAAATTATACCCTATTTTAAATTAAAAATAGGTACTTATCTTGATATGTCTTTTATTTCCCGAAAAATTCGTGGACAAACATACAAATATACATTCACTTACGCAATTTTAGTCTACGTGCTTGGACACCTAAATATATCATCTACAACTACTTAAATGAAATTAGGGACAGTTTTGAGTGTCAGTTTTGTTCGGGACTGTGCACCTAGGGCTTTTTTATCAATGGACAAAAATGAAATTTTTATATTTTCAAATATTTTTTTTATTAAATAAATCGAACATATTGTTACGAGCTTCGAGTTCGTATTGCGCAATAAAACACTACTTATATTAAACCCGTGTATTTATAACACAAATATACAAAACAACACAATGCAATACGCAAATACACTAATTAACACCAATAACACTCACTATACTAGCACTAGAATTAACCGACTACGCAGAATTATAAAATAAAACACTTCTCGTATTCACTGTACTATATCACTTTACACTGATCGTCTCAAGAATCGCTGTCCAATCGCTGTATAAAACTGCACCCTATTCGCCAACACATTCCTATTTATACCCAAGGTAAAGTTCGACTACAATCCAGAATGTTCCGAAATCCGCGCGTAAACAATAATTTTAATGTAATCAAGTCCTAGTACACGCTATTACCCTTATGCTGTATGATAGCAGATCCATTATGGCATAGCTGCTTGGGTAACGGCGGCTGTTGTTTATCAATAGAAGTAGCTATCTCTTTCTTTTATTTCTAATTCTGTCCAGTCCAGTCTCCAACTCTTCACGTTTCTAGATTATTCGCAACAATACTATCGATTCTGAACAGCCTCTGAAAATTTGGCCGGAATTATAGAAGTAACCCTGAAAAACTGTTATTTTCAAATCGGTGTCAAGCCCTGCTGTGTTCTGCTTGTGTGTAAGCCAAGGCTGCCCAACCTTTTTAACAATTGGGCTAAACGGAGGGTTAAAACATTTACAACGGGCCACTGATAATTCCTATTTCAGTTACTCCCAGTAACAAGCGCGATAAAAAGATAACAATATTAAGAAATAAAATTAAATTGTTTAGCACTTTTAAACATTTATACATCACGGTCACATCAACTTGAAGTTTGGCGTTGATGACGTCATTTGATGCAAAACGTAACAATAATGTCCAAAAGCAATAGAAAACAACAGAAAACTAGCCAAATTATCGTCGCGCGTATCGGTAACAGAAATGCTGACCATACTGAAACTTTCCGAGCGAGCTAAGGAAATGCGGGGGAAGCGGGCGGGGCCTCGCATTCTAGAGGTGCGTCAAGTTAATGTGACCGCGTTGTATCTGTTTTTCTTTTGTACGGCAAGCGCCATACCTGCAATATTTCAAATATGGAAGAGATCATTGTTGTGTGATAAGAACGCCAATTTGTTAAAAAATACTGAAATTGTTATTTACTTTTGGAAATTATGTGTGTTGGTGTGCAATAAAGTATATTATATGATTGTTATTAGATTTAATGCAAGATCACTCAACCATGATGCATTCTTCAATAAATCAATTTATGTTTTTTTCAGAATTTTTCAATTTGGTACGAATTCAGAACTTGTAAATGGGCCAGTTAAAGAACACTGGCCATGTTTCATACATTGTTTGGACTCGTAAATTGAATATCAGGTCTTATAATGAAATTCATGTCAGAATTGTTGGTTTATTATTTAAAAATAAGTTTCATTTATAAAGGTCTCTAAAGAAGTATTAATAAAATAATATTTTAACTTTTTACAATTACTGACATTTTGCAATACGAGTTGTCAGTTTTGTCGTATTTACATCTATCACAACAGTATTTTAATGGACAAAATATGAGCTAAAACATTCTATATTTAAATAAATAAAATTAAATAACAATACATAATTACTTTTACTACTTTCTTTCTAAAAAATATTTTACAGCGGTGACGAGACCACTATTTGATGCTTTTTGATGGACACTTCTATTCACAGAGGTGGTCCTCCTTTCTTTATACTCCATGTGTAAAACAAGAACATTCAACATGGCGTAATTGTTTTTTTTTTGTAATTACGTCGAACTGCTCACTATGGAGACTTACAAAAAAATGTATTACATTTTTTTAATACATCTTTCGAGAATTTCTATATTGCTAGTTTATATTAAAAAAATTGCCTATTATTTAAGATATATTACGATCTCAGACAAAACAAAGGCCATTGTGGCCAGTCTTGTTCGCGGGCCATAGTGTGGCATGCGGGCCTAAGGTTGAGTAGCCTTGGTGTAAGCAAAAGACATGCAATGTATTTCACTCAAATTTAAACTTCGCTTACCGGCTGCGTGTACTACTAGCCCAACAGTAGCAGTGACATTCCTTTCATTTGGATTACCGGAGTCGTTATATCGTGATGACATTTGATCAACCAGCAGCATAAACACAAAGCCTAAAACAAAAAATATTATATACTAGATGAAAACCCGGCTTCGCTCTGAAGTCTCATAATACGCAATCTTATATACTAACCCAAATAGTAGACATTAAAAATAGCAACACTGTAGTGACGTCTTCTTTCAACTATTACGTTGGTTTAATAAAGACAACACTATAGTGTTGCTATTGTTTAATTTCTACTCTTTTAAGAACGAAGAGAAAATAATTTTTAATCGTAAAACTTATTTTCTCTTACTGCATGGATTTACTTCAAATTTTGCATAAATATTACTAACAGGTTGGGTCAACATATAGGCTACATATTATCACGTTATCACCTACGGGGAAGGAGCTGTGCGGAGTAAACGAAGTCCGCATGAATGAAGTCGCGGGCAACAACTAGTTCGCTTATAAAAATTATGTTAATCACAGATTAAATGCTTGTTAAAATTGACTTGTGTTTCGAAAACCGGCCGTTTGTCTCATAATGTGATACGTGGCAAGCATATAGCCAACTAGGCATTTATCTAATCCTGGCAACGTTGTTTTTATGAGAAAACTGAACAAACAAATTTTAAATTGCCCCACTCGGTAACAAACCAAAAAATGTTTGTTGCTAAAATAATCATTTTCCCATGTTGGTTCCGGGCTCCTTTGAAGAAAAAACTACCTGCCGTTCTGCCAGGCAGGTCGTTAAAGGCTACCGATTGGTTATGCGAGTCACTACCACCGTGGCTACTAGGTGGTAGAGTTCTGCATTATCTCGCCCGGGTCTGGTACCACCGCCTTACCTATTCCTGCCACAATAGCCTCAGTGCTTGTCACTGTCGTGTTCCGGTTTGGAGGGTAAGGTAGCCGGTAAACTTATGCATGTGGTTTTAGACCTCGCCACAAGATAGCAACGCACCATTAACACCTTCAGTGTCTATAGGCGATGGTTGACTCTTTCCACCAGGAGACCCATCTGCTTGTTTGCTATCTTATGACATAAAAATAAAGCAGTCTGCCATTACTCAAATGAGTATATACCAGAACAAGGGATATTGTTAACAATTTTTAACAATATCACTTGTTCCGTTAAATAATTATTAGAGACAGTTGTATACATATAATCATTTGAGTAATGGCAGACGGATTATGTGAACAACAAACATTTTTGTTGGGCACACTTGGAAATCGAACCCAGTACCTCATGCGTTTAACGCCGGCACCGGATCACTAGACAACAAACACGATGATGACAGTAAGTAAACAACACCATATGCACCAGAGGCACCATGCCTTTGATTGTGTAAGTGCCTCAGAATAATAATATTCACAGGACAAATTACACTTACTGACCTAACCCCAAAGTAAGCAAATTATTTGCTTGTGCTATGGGTGTTAGTCAACGATACTAATACATAGAAATACATATATAAATAGTGGAATATATTTAATAAACACCCAATCCCGGAAATACAATAATTTATGCTCATCACACAAATGCTTGTCCCCATCGGGGATTGAACCCGAGCCCCATTGTTGCGTAGTAAGAGTCTTTAACTACTCGACCAATAGGGTGGTCAATATAAAATCAAAATAGAACAGAACATCAAAAAGCCACTTTTTGCTAAAACTTTCACATGTCACATTTTTTTTGCCTATACCTATATAATATTTAAAAATAAGTAAAAATTAACTTATCCAAAACTTATCCAAAAAAATTATGACACAAAATCCCAAAACAAAAGTATGATCATATTAAGAAATAAATAATAAATAAATAATAAATATTCACGGGACAAATTACACTTACTGATCTAACTCCAAAGTAAGCAAATTATTTGCTTGTGTTATGGGTGTTAGTCAACGATACTAATACATAGAAATACATATATAAATACTAGAATATATATAACAAACACCCAATCCCGGAAATACAATAATTTATGCTCATCACACAAATGCTTTTCCCTGTCGGAGATTGAACCCGAGCCCCGTTGTTGCGTAGTAAGAGTCTTTAACTGCTCGACCAATAGGGTGGTCAATATAAAATCACAATAGAACAGAACATCAAAAAGCCACTTTTTGCTAAAACTTTCACATGTCACATTTTTTTTGCCTATACCTATATAATATTTAAAAATAAGTAAAAATTAACTTATAACTATCCAAAAAAATTATGACACAAAATCCCAAAACAAAAGTATGATCATATTAAGAAATAAATAATAAATATTCACGGGACAAATTACACTTACTGATCTAACCCCAAAGTAAGCAAATTATTTGCTTGTGTTATGGGTGTTAGTCAACGATACTAATACATAGAAATACATATATAAATACTAGAATATATATAACAAACACCCAATCCCAGAAATACAATAATTTATGCTCATCACACAAATGCTTGTCCGCATCGGAGATTGAACCCCAGCCCCGTTGTTGCGTAGTAAGAGTCTTTAACTACTCGACCAATAGGGTGGTCAATATAAAATCAAAATAGAAAAGAACATCAAAAAGCAACTTTTTGCTAAAACTTTCACATGTCACATTTTTTTGTTGCCTATAACTATATACCTATGCAATATTTAAAAATAAGTAAAAATTAAATTATAAATATCCAAAAACAATTATGACACAAAATCCCAAAACAAAAGTTACTATACTTTCCATCGTCAAAACTTGGCGAAATTCCATTGTTACTAAACTATGTAAAAGTGAAATTTATGTACAAGTGCAATTATAAAAGTGTCTGGCAACAATGGGATTTCACCAAGTACCGACCATGGAAAGTATAGAATATATTAAAACGGCAAATACGGCCAAACTTATTGTCATTTACAAGCAGTTAAAATTTAAATTTATGAAGGTAAATGAACACCTTTGGTTCAATAGTAATTGTATGTAAAAGTGAAATTTATGTACAAGTGCAATTATAAAAGGAGAATATATTGCATTCATTTTTTCTGGCCTACCCCATAAAGGATTTGACATGACAACATGTAAAACTCACCCAGAACTAGTGAAATCCCTATAACGGAATGCAAATCATCCTTATCCGCTGGTTCAGGGGTATAATCTTTAGTTACCATGGGTACTCTGTCAGAAAATAATGCTCGTACCCCTTCTGGAATTATCACAGCTAAAGCAGTACCTACTAGGAGACCAGCTCCGAACACTGTCACTTTTAATAACTTTTCCTGTAAACAAAAAAATAATATTTGAATCACATTCTCTTATAGGTAAGCTAAGGGAACTTATTAACTGCCATATGACTAGACATCTTATAAATACATATAATTTTTCCATTGATAGTTTTATTGAGATTTACTACCAGTGTTAGCAAACATACAATAATTATTGTACATGTATCATAATCTCATAAATCTTTTAATCCTCAATCCTAAGCGTACAATCTTGACAAAAATACAATAATTTTGAATGATAGCAATTTTCTATAGAACATTATTATTTTCTTAAAAAAAATAATTATATTGAAATCATTGTGTCAAATTTCTCGCTTTACCAATAACTGAGTTCTCAAGTATGTAGGTACTTATATAAAAAGTGCATTTTAACAAATTTTGTTTAATAATTCCTGTAATATCATTTAAATAAAATTACTTCAATGATAATCCTTTAAACTAAAGCTTTTAGGCGACAATTAAATGTAATTTTTAAATGTACCTACATTATGTATATTGACAATAAAATAATTTTACAGCCCTGATACAATAATTTTTCACAGGTCTGCCAAAACTGTTTACTACTTTTTTAAATGAAAATCAGAAATTATCGCTTAATCTTAAGTCCTACTAAAATCACAACAAAATCAAACAATTGTAAACACTTTTTATTAAAAATTAATTATTGAAATTGGTAATGGTGGTACATACATTTCTAACAATTGAATCATAAGAGCCTCATTCAAAATCGGCTGATTCTTTAAAATTATTAGGCTGTCATCATTTAGGCTGTTATCATTGTCATCATTTAGTAATAAATCTGCCGTATAGTTAAGAAATCACGACGGTATTGTGAAAGTGTTTACAATTAGCAACAGCTGTTAACTGGATTTTCAAGTCACGATTTCGAGGTGAATACTTCATTAATCTATATTTAGCCTATATGGGTTGCTTACCTCAGACATATTAACATTTAAAGGTATACTTCCAGCTACATATGACCCCACTAACATTACCAGAACAAGCAAAATAAGAACGATGGTGCCATCCATTTTGAGGGTGAATTTTTACACTGTTTCGTCGTATTTCTAACTTATACTGACATGAAACCTTTAGTAACTATGTATATAACATATTTTATTTCATAACTTTTTTTATTCTACAATGTACAATATATTTGTTTATAAAATTTACAAAAAATTTGGTTACTGATGAAGTGTTGACAACTCACAATGAAATGACATTCGCTGACATTGACGTTTAATTATTATAAATTTAGTGATGCGATATGTTCATTACAGTATCGAGTAGTTAATCAATTTAAAATTGTCACGTCGTGCGCTGGTTCGAACCGCTGAAGGGTTATAGTGTGATTGAACTAACAGGCCAACGATTGTCAGATGACGTTATAACTCTGGAGGTTGATGACGTCACACAAGGAGTAGGATGGGGTAAAGGTAAAGGAAATCTTCCCAGCCAGGCAAGGTTTGTTGTCTGGGGACCGAAGTCCATTTGAGAAGCGTTGAAACTTGTACATAGTGTGTTCAAGATAAATAATTGTGATATCGCGATTCAGGATTTTATTTTGAATTTTTTTCTGGTAGCGTTTGTAGATTGCTTGAACCGCTAAAGTACTCTCACCCAAGATCGAAGGCCGATTTAGTTGGGCCAGTGAAGCGTAATATGTACTTTGAGTGCTTGAGTCTGCGGTGCGTCGAGACGAGCAGAATGTGCGCGCGGTCCTCGGTGAGTCGGGACGTAAGCGCTCCGCTGTGGTTTGCAATGAGTCGGAATGAGCGGGACAAGGTTGCTGCAAGGAGATCCAGTGAACATAGGCAGTTCGAATTGGATTCCGGAAAGTGTAGTTTTTTTTTTAAATTTCAATTTATTGGACAATCAGATACACTCTAAACAATCTTAGAAAACTCTAAACAATCTTATCTGCCAAACTGATTAACAGTTTGTCGGCAGTAGTTTACAGTTCTCTCCTGTCCTAAAGTAAGTATGTACAATATTTTTTACGGCATGGTTTTTATTAACACTTAGATCTGTTTAAATCTGTAGCATCTATCTGCGCACTATTTAACTTCTTGCTACCGCCACAATTACGTTAGTACGCCTGTGTATTTGTGTGTGTATGTGCATGTAAACATCTCATAACTGCTGAACTACCAGACCGATCAATACACGGTTGATGACATTTGCTTAAGGTTTGCAAAACTTAAACTAAAAATATCCTTTAGGCCAATATACTTATCAATTTAATATATTCTCTTTAAAAAAACTGCGTCTGTCTGTCTATGCATACTATTTGAAAAGGTTCTATCTGTTAGTCTGAATATCGTTATAATATGTTGAAAATACATGATTTGCGTGATGGGCTATATAATTATAAGTAAGTATTCACGTGACAAATTACATTAACTGATCTATCCCCACAGTAAGCAAATTATTTGCGTGTGTTATGGGTGTTAGTCAATGATACTAATATACAGAAATACATGTATAAATACTTTTACATACATAATAAGCACCCAAACCGAGAAATACAAACATTTATGCTCATCACACAAATGCTTGTCACCGTTGGGATCGAACCCGAGTCCCGTCGATTGCGTAGTTAGGGTCGCTAACCACTCGACCAACGGGGCGGTCGATTGTCTGTCTGTCAGTTACAGATCTTACGAAAACCTAAACAAATAGGATGCGAAAAAATAAATAAATAAAATAATAGTAATAAAACGTAAAATCACATTAGTAATTATCAGTCGGTAGATACTACTTACTATAATGTGTATAAATATATCATGTTTGTTTGCAAGAACTTTGTTTTCCTTCTTTCCTATACTATACATATTCCTATTTGTTTATCCTTCTTTCCGATACTATGCCTATAGATATTTTTTACACATATATATAAAACCGTGGTGTCTACATGTACAGTAAATTTTTCGTTTTTTCTTTTATTTATGTTTGTTTGTCTATGTGTAACGTTATAACGCCAGAATACTTAACCGATCGTATTAAATGTATTCGTACTAGTGTACGAATATAATAAGAATAGGCATTTAGTAGCGCAAATGATAGGCGCAGCAAAGCATGTGGGTACTAATTAGTGTACACACATACGTACATACATACATATACACCTACATATATACACACATACAATATACATATACCTACACACATACATACACATATATATACATATATATATGTATACACACATACATATATACATACACATTATGCTATTAATATATTGTATAATGTTTCGAATTAAATGATTAGGTACACGGTTATGGACATCGTGTTAAACAATGTTTCCGTAACAGATTTTTTAAATGTAGTTGTGATTTAGCTGTATCAAGCAATTCTAGAGGCAGCTCGTTGTATAGCACAGGTGTTAACCAACGCCTTGTTCGCGAACCAAAATAGTTACTTACTCTAGGCACACAGTATAAACTCCTTTTAGATATACGGGTTGCATAATTAAATGTTCGCTTTTTTTTTAATTCGTTACTTTTTTTAAATGCGTAGGTAAGGCGTAGCTTGTAAAGATGGCTGATGCTATTGGAAGTAGAGGGGGGTATCAGCAGGTGCTGATGGTCGAAAGGTTGTAGCGTGCTGTTTTATCGTGGATCACCACTGCGTGTTGATGGCTGTTAGTGGTGAAGATCACGTCGGGCTAACGTCATCACTGTGGTGGTTGATGACGTCACGAAAGGACGTGGAAGTGAGAAGAATCACGTCGGGATAACCACTGTGAAACTTGTATATAATGTATACAAGATAAATAATTGTGATATCGCAATTCAGGATTTTATTTTAAATTTCATTTTTTTCCATTTTTAATTATAATTTTTCTGGTAGTGTTTGTAGGTTGCTTGAACCGCTACAAAATGATTTGTTTTCGAACACATTTGTTTGAACACACATCCTCAGGAATAAATTAGAGTTTATAATCAGTTCCTAAACTATAGCACTGCCTTAATGTTTAATAAAATGTGTGGTCTGCAAATTGTTATTATACACTTTCGTCATTATAATGACGTCTACCGTGAGACAGTTATATTGACAAATACCAGCATTACATTTTTTATATCATAAGATAGCAAAGAAACAGATGGCTCTCCTGGTGGAAAGAAATAACCTCCATCTATATACACCAAAGATGTTAATAGCTATCCGTATAGCAGTTGCTAATTCGACCTACATAATTTTACCGGCTACCTTACCCTCCCAACCGGAACACGATAGTGAAAAGTAGTTATACTACTGCAGTAGGAATAGGTAAGGTGGTGGTACAAGACTGGCAAGACGTTGCAAAACTCTACCACCTAGTAGTCACGATGGTAGTGACTCATATTAGACCATCGTTCGCCTTTTATAAACTGCCTAAAACTTTACACTTTACTGACGAAACGATAGATCTTGGAATTAAGCCAAATATATTAGTAATGTTGAATGGCACCTACGACAAAAGCATATTATTTGTTGGTCAAAGATACTAATATATAGAATTCCCTACATAATATATAAATACTCAATTATATTCAACAAATGCCCAAACCCAGAGATACAAACGTCTATGCTCATCACACAAATGTTTGTAATTGTCGAGAAAAGTTGGTACCTGGATCTATATCGATTGCGTAGTCAGAGTCGTTGACCACTCGACACACGGGGTGGTCAAATTATAATGGTTCCATATTATATATTTAAGTAACATTTATTTACTATTATCTAAGAACAGGGTAACTTATTATTATCAAAGGGCCGAATCAACACTGGGGGAGTGTCTAGTCTGCCTGCGACTTCTTAAGTAAATACAAAACATGGATCACTTTATTGGCGAATTTTCATCATTAGATAACTTCCCCTTTCTCTCACCACGGATTTAATCCTTGCATCTGATCAGATACCTGAAATTATGTTTAGTGAAACAGTACAAGTGCAGTTCTATCGTGTGGCATATTTCAAAGAATTGATTACTTTGATTCCAAACACTGGATTTTATCGTACCTAAATCAAAAGTCCACCTCGTTACTTCGATTTTCCCCCGTGTTGGTTTGGGCTCATTTGAAGAATAGGCAAAATGCCGTTTTGCCAGGCATATCGTAAAAGGCGACCGATTGGCTATTAATACAAGTCACCACCATCGTGGCTTCTTGATGGTAGAGTTCTGCATTGTCTCGCCCGGGTCTGGTACCACCACCTTACCGATTCCCGCCGCAATAACGTCAGTGCTTCTCACTGCTGTTTCGCTTTAGAGGGTAAAATAGCCGGTAAACTTAGGCATGTGACATTAGACCTCGCCTCGCCTCGCCTCGCACCAATAACATCTTTTGTGTCTTTAGTCGATGGTTAACTTTCCAACTGGAGACCCATCTGCTTGTTTGCTATCTTATAGTATAGAAAATCTTGATGTATACGTAAATACACTGACGGACACATGATGTACATGTTCCTGACAACTGTCTTACTCATACTTCTGACTAAGATTGACAGAATGCTTAACTATGCTAGGACATTTTCATGGAAGTAATAAGTACTTTGTTATTCGTATAACGACATTTTATATATACTAAGACATATTCCCATGCCGTCATTTTACTTTGTAAGTCAAAGCGCCATTGTATAATTCTGACACTTTTCTATAGGTTTTAACAGTCAAAGATATAAAATGTGTCAAGGCCGAAACCAGCTATAGGTACTCAGATGTTCAGAATAAAATTTTGTTTACTTTGTGATACGTCTGATTATCTCACTAAAATGGATTAGTTAGCAGCCGTTCTAAACACAAGTACTTAATGTGTGTACGGCTGAACTAAGTCATTACTAAATTAAATTGCTCAGATTTTGTATAGATTCAGGTGTTACTTTGCGGAAATATATTACTCAGAGGAGTGTCGAGGAAAGTTTTTGGAATAAATTCCTCAGAATATAGAGAAAAGCTTTTTGGCCGTGGTACTAGATAGTAGGGAAATTTTTCATTGACGCGATGTTACTTAATATGTCACGGCGCCATTGTTTAATTTTTAATAGGTTGTTACACTATTTAGTAGCAAGAGGTAGCAAGTGTAACCATGCAAAAAATATCACTCAAACGCTCAATAATAAAGATTAGGTGGAACTTTACTTGATTTTTTAAAAAAATGTCGAGTCGAGTTACCTGTCATAAGAAAGTCTTATGATTTTGGAAAAAATCTTATGAAACTGACGTCTGGGTAAGGCTTCAAAGGCTTTCAAGCCTAACATCTCTCTCACTTCAACATTACATTTTCTGTAGTGATCTCATTTCAACCGCGTTAACACTCCTCTCTTCGTGCCCTTTCTGACATACCCAGTTCTCATTTCCATAAAATAGCGTTGATAGACTGTCTTTTCAATAATCTACCTAATGCTCCATTTACTCTGTTCCCTGCACACACTCTTCTTTGTGCCTTCTAGTCCTTATAAAACATCCATCCAAGATATATAAACTAATCTACTTATTCCAGCATTACATCATCAACCACAACTTACACCCGTTCTGGTTGCTTCTCTTTCAAATACTGGAACTTTAGTTTTCTTTGCATTCATATGTACGCCCATACTCAATCATCATTCATAACTGTGACCAAAGTTTTAAGCTGAGATGGAGTTGAGCCTATAAGTACAGCGTCATCTGCAAAAAGCAGTCAGTTTACCGCTAGATCACTCATGCGCATTCCTGTATTCAAGGACCTTAATCTTTGGAGACACTTATCCAAATAAAGGGTAAATAGGAGAACTGATTGGTTAATAAAACAAAACGAAATCTGTAATTTTCTTTATTACGTCAAGTAGGTACATTTGATGTTTCACACGACATAATCCATTTCAAGGAAATCCCATAAATATTAAATGCCATAGAGAGTCTTATCATATTGGAGGCATTTTATATTTATTTTTGTTTGTAACTTATTTACTACCTTGCTACTAAAAAGCCGGACAAAACTTAAATGAAATTTTGTGTGCTATACTTTACCTTCAGATTCAGCACATATATAATAATTTGTACTCTTCACCATTATTTAAATTTTCTAAAGGTAAATTAATACAAAATAGTACAAAGATACTCTTGTCTGCAATAATAACGACTTTAGTGTTTGTAAATATAGAATACCTAACGGTTTTACGTCATTGCTTTTAAACATAATGCTGTAAACGAATGAAAATTGTTGGTACCACACGGGAAGTATACCTAAAAAATTCTTCAAAATCGCGTTCTGAATTAACAAACAGCTGAATAGATAACCACCACTTTTTGAAAAGTCGGTTAATTTTTTTTATACATGAGTAACAAATATTACGTCGTGATTTTTCAACTTCTATTTAATATTTTGTTTATGGCTGACGTCACAGACGTTAATAGTAATCTCAATAAAGGTACTCTAACTAGAAGTTTATGAATTTATGCGTATGTTGCATAAAATATGTAATTTTTATAAAACACGTAAATATATATATATATATATATATATATATATATATATATATATATATATATATATATATATATATATATATATATATATATATATATATATATATATATATATATATATATATATATATATATATATATATATATATATATATATATATATACATAACAAAGCCATAATTAATCGATGCATTTTTTGCATTAAGCTAATCTCAATCTTATTTATTTATTATTTATTTATTTATTAAAACTCTTTATTGCACAAAATATACAACAGGCGAACTTAACGTCTATGGACATTCTCTTCCAGTTAACCTTCATTTGTAGTAAACTTGTAACTTGTAACGGGCAGTGCATAGGAAAAGTGCTAAGGAAATAGGTACATAACTTTACATTAAAACAAAGAAAATGAACATTATTTTCTAAGCTGCTAATACGGGCAGATTAATATAATCTTAAATACATAATCTCAATTAGTGACACTATATTTAATTTAAAATCTCTCTACAATCAAAAAGAATATGTAAGCGTTTAGCTTCGGCTGAACTAAAATCTAAGCAATCTCACTTCGTCACTCAGAAAAGGTCTGGATACTTTTTAGATACATTTTTTTTAGCTGCCATATTTTTTAACGTATCACGGCGCCGTATATTGTATAATTCTGACACTTCTATAGATGTTGTCATATTTAAATAGCACGAGGTAGAAAGTCTATTCAAACCAAAATCAGCTATGCTCGATGCTAAGAACAAATTTTTAATTACTCTGATTACCCAACTTAGATCACAAATGTTTAACACTTTTAATCTAAGACCTAATCAAAACGCAAAGACTTGAATATCACAGCTTTTTATGTTCAGAATTATTTTTAGCAGATTCTGTATTAACTAAAACATATTACACCTTAACATATATTATGTAACTAATACCTCAAGAATGCAATTGTATCGTGCAATCGCATTGAATCCTCAATACTTGTTTCTATCATCTCAATTATTTGAAATTGTTATAAGTGTGTTAAAGTTGAAATTGTCTTTTTTTCACATTTGAACGTGTATATGAAATAACAAAAGTTACTATTTATTTCCATCGAAATATTTCTTATGGCATGTTATATCCAATAAATTTAATTGCACAGTATGTAAAACAAAAACCTGCTCGACCCAAAAGAGGTATCTACATATTACGTAGGTCAACGACAATAACAAAAAAAATTCTATATATTACTGAGATAAAAAAAATCATATTTTAAAACTCCTCATTTTAGTACTAAAGTCGAGGAACTTCCCTTTAAACCAAGCAAATAATTTGAAAATTTATCTATCAGTTCATCCATACCATCATCATCCATAAAATAATTACATATAAATGTGATTCTATTAAGCTACAAAATAATGCCTTTGAAGATCGGACATACTGTATATACCTAGTATTAATTAATGTGAACTACATGACTATCCTTGACTATAAAAATAGCTTGAATATTGAATAAACTAAATATAGTAGCAGTCCAAAAACTACAAATTTCAGTATTTGATGGTAGTAGTACATTCTGAAAAAAAAAAACATTGTGTTAAAATTACTAGTCACTATTAAAATATTTCTCCAAAGCTATTAAATATTTGAAAGCATACCTTCTCCAAGTTTTTCTAGCTTCTGGTAATGTAGACAAGTCGTCTTTGAAAAGATATACTCGCAATCCTAAAAATGAGAAATGAGATACAAATTAACAATAACAGTACCTAATTTAAAAATTTAACCAACTTCAAATGTGTGCTTAAACTCATATCTTAACACCTACAGAACAGATTAAGACGAAACACGCTTCCCTTAGTAAGAATACGCCTGATTTAAATCAAAAAGAATTATTCGATATAACTTTTAGCTCTCGAGAAATTTGTGGATAAATGTACAAACAAACATACACTTACAAATTTTAGTACACTTGCTTGGATCGTAATTAAATATCAAATTCCAACAATATTATATACCTACATACATGTTAGACGAATAACCTCAGTTTTTCGTCAATTAAAAATATTAACAGAGACAGATTTCAAAGCACGTGCCTTCGTGTTGGTCTATATCTGCCATTCTGCAAGACATTTCGTAAAATATGAACAATTGGAAACATGTCTACTAGATTTTACACTTTCAACCATCGGCACTTGGTGAAATTCCATAATTATTACAATAACTTGTACTTTTATTCCATTGTCAAGTGGATACTTATCCACTATATTATTTAAATTAATAGACCGGTTTCGTTTTTAAAACATCTTCAGGACGTAATATTCTGCATGTTTAAAGAATATTACGTCCTGAAGATGCTTTAAAAAGCGATACCGGTTGATTAATTTAAATAATTTAGTCGTTATTTATAGTGGAATAAAAGTACAAGTGTATTGTAAATTAGTTTCAACAAATAAACATGTCTACTAGCATGCGATGATAGCGCTTTATCTATTTCTGTTGCAACAGCGTCAATACTTGTCACTATCATATTCCTGCTTGGACTGTAGGGTAGCCGGTAATATTGTACAAGTGATATTGGACCATGCTACATAAATAACAACACATCATTTACATCTTTGGTATTTATAGGCCACGGAAATCACTTTCCATCTGGAGAATCATCACAAAAGTCCTCAAAGCATTATAGTACTCTACCACACGTAAAGTTAGTAACCACGATGGTAGTGACACACATTAGCCTTAGCCTAGCCTAGTCTAACTTCTCTTGCCTTTTACGACATGCCTAGCAGGGAGGCAGTTAATCTATTTTTCAATAATCTTTTAACGCAGTAAAACTGTAACAACCAACTTCCCATTTTCTATATCTTCGGAACCCTGCATCAAATCTTCACCTAATTAAAATTGGACCACTCCAGGAATATATCCTCTAAAATAAAAAATAATTTTGAAAATCTGTTCATGAATAATCGAGTTCTGGGGTAATAAAATTTTAAAAAAATTACAGCCAAATTAATAACCTTTTGGGAAGTCGATTGAAAAGTGGCACGGATTAACACAGGGAAAATATTTATTGATTAATTTATCATAAATTAAGAACTTACCCAGTAAGAATGTCTCATGCAAAAAGTCCCATGACATTTCTCCAATCGAGAACGGGAATACGATTTTGTCAGTCGTGGATAATGATCGCCACATTTCTTGCACGTTCCCATCACTAAACTCCCAATCTCGTGTTGAAAAGTGAAACAGAATATTGGCCAGTTTTATCAGTTTTGAGTACAGCTTGAGGAATCTAGAAAAAAGATTTAATGTTAATTTTATCATGAATCTTTGCTTTGATAATTTCGTATGTAACTTTACCCTTACAAAATGACGGGTAAATTATGATACTATACCAATACATATATTTTATGTATTAGTATCGTTGACTAACATCCATAACACAAGCAAATAATTTGCTTACTGCAAATATCAAGTAGAAGGCCTATAGCCAAAGCTCGCCTAGGAAAATCGCCTTAAGGGGCTGACAAGACCTAATTACTTGAAATTGATGTTTTAAGCAGTTTTTTAGGAAAAACTATTTGTTATAGCACATCAAAAAAATATACGTTAATATTCATCATAATATGTCCAAGATCGTGACCGAACTCGATACATAATTGAACAAAATTGGGTCGATAGAAAATAATTGCGAAAATTGGTCTTAAAATCATCATTAACGGTTCTATATCTTTATTTTTTTGACGTTAAGGTCTTCAATTAAAAAACACGAAGTCATCATATTCATACCTAAACCGATAGCGAATCATATTTGACAAATAATCTACACTTTTGTTTAAATTTCAATATTTATTCATTTAAAGACCCTGGCCGCCCAGTTACACTGATAGTGAGGTCTCGTTTACTCCAATAGAAATATAGTGAGCGATTTTTGTGTTGACAGCGCCTTAACATATTTGCACACAAATGTGGTATTGTCATACTTTTAACACATTGAAATAATGTCTTGCATTGATTCGTTTTTCTAACTTACCTCTCTGAACTTATTAATTTCAACCTTAGTCCAATGTGTTAAAGCTGGAACTATTATTGCCCTGAATAAGTAGCGCCAAGGCGCGTAGACGGTAACTTTGAGAAAATAGTTTAAATAAAAAGGACCTAAAGTAATACCTCTTACTCTCAACCTCATAATGAATTAAAATTGACTTCTATTAATTTTTTTCTCGTTATGCTATTACTGTTTTATTTTAAAACTTTATTCATGTCAGTTATGTGCAATGTTGCATGTTAGTTTGACATTTAATTAAATTAAATGTAAAATTTCTATTTTTTAAAATTTAATTAATTATTTTAGTTTAATTTAAATATTACTGTACAGTGTGACAAAAAACCCTATCTGATCCTAAAGAGGCATATAAGGTTATAAAAAAATTAAACATCATAAAAAATAATACTATTTATAAAAATATGATAGTATTTTATAACGCTCGTGATTACCATTAAATTTTTCTAAAATTTTGCGAATATTTTAAACTGGACAAAACTATTTCAAATTATCAGCTACAAGTTTAATATCTTAGCCTACTCTAACTAGTACTGTTCAAATAAACTATTTTATGATAGCGCGTTATAGACTATAAACTATATTTTTCTAGCGCGCTACGTTATCGACCATACTATAAATAACGTGTAACTGGAACACTGATCGCACGAGCCGATGGAGATAGTGCGTGACTCATCCAACTGCATACAGTGAGCGATGACTGAATGCTATAACGCTACAAACTATATTATAATTTCTAGCGTCTACGGCCTAGCACGTTACTCGTTAGATCGCGTAGTTCGTAACTTCGTAGGTTATAAAGTTATAACTACGGCCTACGCTAGCCGCTAGGTATATAGCGTGGCGTTATGTTATAGCGCCGAATTCAAATCTAAATAACGTACGCTATGCGTTGAGTATACATAGCGCGCTATAATTTAACGCTATGCGTTATATTAACCACCATTAACTCTAACGTATGCCAACATTTTTTGTTGTCAGAGTAATTTTTAAAATATCATTTAAAATAAATTATTTTCATCGGGCAAATAATATCTACATATCTATTTCAACAAAATAGTCTATACACATAAATGAAATTGAAGCATCTGTCTGTGATTTCAAAATAAGTAGGTTTTTCACGTGCAGTGTAATTTTTATGATACTAATACCTAAACAAACATATTTGAAATGACGGTCCGTTATTATATTATCCCTCCGTGTTGGTTCTGGGCTCCTTTGAAGAATAGATCAACTGCCGTTCTGTCAGGCAGGTCACAAAAGGCGACCGATTGGCTATGCGAGTCACTACCATCGTGGCTACTAGGTGGTAGAGATTTGCATTGTCTCGCCCGGGTCTGATACCAGCGCCTTACCTATTCCTACCGCAATAGCGTCAATGTATATAATTGTCGTGTTCCGGTTTAGAGGGTAAGGTAGCCGGTAAACTTATACATTTGGCATCAGACCTCGCCACAAGATAGCAACGTATGTACCATTAACACCTTTGGTGTCTATAGGCGATTTTTGACTCTTTCCATCAGGAGACCCATTTGCTTGTTTGCTATCTTATGATATAAAAGATATAAAAAAAGTAAAGAGTCTCAAGTTTTATGTACCATCCAAAACTTATACGGAGACGAGACTACTGTACACTGTAAATACAGTTGCGCAATATTACGCAACTCATAATGCAAAGCACAAAACGTGCTCTTTGATCAAAACATTTTTGCCTCTCCTTTTTTTAGTACGTTTTTTTTTATTTATATACTATATCCGGTTCTACCCAGGGAGACAGTTATTGGGGAGCTGTGGCAAAATCCTCAACACATTGTGTCTTGTAAACACTCTCATATACTTTGTGTTCGAATATCATACGGAAAAAAAAGTACAAGCATTTGACCATTATTTATAATTTATTATAATATGTATATAATTATAAATTAAGTATAAATTTATAATTATATATGACCCGTTTTTTACCTTTTCTCTGAAATGCGTCAATTTTTAGGCTGAGATGCGGCAACCCTAAAATTTACTTGGAACAATACTGACGCCAACCGTACGTACACTATATCAAGAATATTAATAATGAATGTGTATTGTGTGATCTTAGTCGTATATTATAAAAAAATACTTGCCCACCACGTCTTCCTGTCAACTTGCAGACAGAATCCACTAGCAACGCTGGCAAATAGTGCAGGAAGAAGTTGTAGAACAAAAACATGTAATAGTTATTCGTTGCGTTCAACCCATAGTACCTGTAATTAAAAATATCTCCATTAATAATTCGATTTATTAATATTTAAATAACTCTGTGTCTGCCTTTAAACACTATCACATAGGGAAGTACCTCGTACACTATTGAATATATCCATTGTCATTGAAAAAATGAGAAATCGATTTTTAAACGTTTAATATTTAATCGATTTTACAAGCTTAACAAATATTTGTATTTGCAAAATTATCAATATTTTCAATTCAGTTATGTCATGTTTCACAATTACAATATATTATACAAATAATAATTTAAATAGTGCGTAATAAAGCATTATATAGGATTTTACCAAACTCCTTTGTTTTTGAAATATTCACGTTTGCAGGTAAAATGGTGTGTATTTTATAACTGGGGGTAAAGCTTTTTGATCTAAATTCATTGAAATTCGAGCGATTTCTTGTAAATAGAATTATGTTAATTTGATTGTCTTTTAGAAGTAAAAAGTTATGGGCAGTTACCCATTTTCGGTAGACCAATGCCACAAGAATGGCAACGCACCATAAACATCTTTAGTGTGTATAATAATAATAATCCTTTATTTCCAGATATAAATATCCATTTTGTTAATGTGTTAGTAGTTTAAGGTACTTATAACTATATTAGTAAGGGTTATGTGTTATGTACTATTATTTATTCATTAATATATTAATATTATTTATTTACTATGTTTGAAACACTGAGGATACATATGTAACTTCACCCAGGGTTTCAAAAACTATCGTGTTTGTCAGACAAGACCCTTAGAATGCTGTTGGGACCTTCACGAATTCTGCTCATCGCTGGTGCTGCTCTTTTTCTAATTATAGCATTGAAACCATCTGTGCGCGCCTCGGCAAACATCATGGACGCGCTGCAGAAACGCGGCAATCCCATCAGCATTCTGAACCATAGGCGATGGCTCTTTCCATCAAGATCGCCATCTATTTGTTCGCTATCTAATGATTTAAAAAACGAGCTTTTGATTATAAAGCGTGTAATAATACCCTGTGTTACCTGAAAGGGATATATTATAAGTACGTCGATGACGTTATCAAAAAATAAATGAAATTATTGTATTTATAAAAAATGTGTTTTTTTAAATCCCGGTATTTAAACTTTAATGTCGATAAAATTTATCGAAAAAACTGTACAACACTCTCGAGTAAGCGGACGCGGGCGCGGTCACGTCTTTATCTGTCGCCATTTTTATCCAGTATTTTGTGTTGCCCATAGTAATATTATTTAAAATATCATTTATGATTATTTATTTTGTATTATTTATTTTAATTATTTATTTAATTTTTATTTTATTTTATCAATAAAAAAATAATATTAAATATAGAAGATACATATAGGAGGTGTCAAGAGTCTTCGAAACCGGCGTGTTTGTATGAAGAGTCGAGTGTTGTGAATGTGCAGGAAGCAAGAAAAGTCTGGACGTGACGACAATATACAGGAAACTAACAGTACCTAGTCAATCTACATACATGTGATATTCAAGCGACTCACGGACGCAATATCTCGGAATAGTTCCGGACAGTTTGTTCCGCACCAGTCCGAGATATCGCGTCCGTGAGAGGTGTTTATGTGTACTATGCCCGAATACTACTTGTTTGTAACATTGACTTCTGTTAGTCTCTAAGTATTCTGTCCGTGACCGCGTAAGGTGTTTGGCGTGAAGATATATATGTATGTATATTGATTATTTATAATCAATTTAAATATTTATTTAGATCCGTGAAAATTTACCTTCCTATATCCGCAAAATATTAGAGAATGTATGATTGTATTAGACTATAAAACAATGCCTCTAACGATCGAACAGAGTATCTTTGCACACTGTATACGTAGGTCATACAGCATACTATAAGTTTTGTGTAACTTAAAAAAACAACATGTTATAACCAAAATATTATGTTTATTGCTGTTCAAAATAATCTCCTTTACATTTTTAACATTTTTTCATGCGATCGAACCATTTTTTAAGACAGGAGGACCACAGATCTGAAGGCATGTTTTCTACGCGCTAATTGAACGCTATCACTGCCTCTTCGGAGTTGGTAAAAGTAACACAGGGTGCTAGGTCGGGGCTATGCGCAGGATGAGTGACGAGATGCACTTTTTCGGAAGCTAAAAATGACTTTGTTTTGTTGGCCGTGTGTGAAGAAGCGTTATCATGGTGTAGGAGAATGCGGCTTTTAGGTCCTCTTTCGCGAACTTCTTCAACACCCTGGGTAAACAAATGATAGAATACCACTCGGCATTAACACTCTTTTGATCTTCAAGTGGAATTGTACAGATGGGACCCGAAGCTGAGAAAAAAAGGCGATCATTTTTTTACCAACGTTTCTCGCCTGTCTCACTTCTGTTGGCCTGTTCTCATTTTCAAACACCCATCCACAACAAAATCATCAAAAATCATCGCTCTAAAATCTTTTCGATTTAATTCCATTTTCATTGCGTACGTAGAACTTTGATGAGTGATAAAAAACAATTGACAAATCATTTCCCGCCAATTGTTTTTTTTCTTACTAAGAAGGTTGCAACGTTTTAAAAATATAACATTCGAAATTCAAATAGTTCCGATTAGCTAGAACTGCAAAACTTTCAGTGTAACTCATGTATAAATGCATTGTCATCAAAACTTAAGACGAGGCATCGGGACAAACGAGAAAAACTGGTTTGCCAAATCACGTTTTTTTTGTATTGATTATTAAATATCAATTTAACAAAAATTATGCGATAAACCTGAAGATATTATCTAAGGAATGTGCTCATTTATTACATGATAGAATGTACTTTACTCGATCATATAAAATACATAAAACAGACTAAAAAAATCTCTAAAATAAATAATTTGTTAATAATATTTCTAATCCTCCACATTATTTTTATATAGTGATATTTAGTTTTAAATACAAAAAAGAATGTGCTAAATTATGGTTTCCAGCTGAACTCCTATATTTATTTATCTGAAAATTAACACGTTTCCCAGCGGTTTTAGAACATACCGTGCCGCCCATTTCCTATAGAATTGACACGTGTCAAAATACCTCGCCTTAAGGTGTACGCCCGCTTCGTTGATGAACTGTTTAGCGAACTTAACTACCAGTCGATAGGGCACTGGTGCGATTCCCGACAGAGACAAACATTTGTGTGATAAGCATAGATGTTGATATTTCTGAGTTTGGATGTTTTTGATATATGTAACAATTTTTTTATATGTATTTCTATGTTTTTTTTATGGAAGAGGGGGCAAACGAGCAGGAACTGCACCTGAGTTGAGTGATTACCGCCGCCCATGGACATCTGCAATACCAGAGGCCTGGCAGTTGCGTTGCCGCCCTTTTAAAAATGAGTACGCTCTTTGAAGGTCCCCATGTGGTATTTGTTCAGAAAAACCCCTGCCGATAATCGATTCCACAAAAGAGTAGTGCGAGGCAAAAATTGGCGGGAGAACCGCACGGTTGTGGATTTCCAGACATCAAAATGGTGTGGGTGGAACTTCAAATTTTGACGCGATGTCCGATGATGGAAGTTAGCAGCAGGAATTAATCCAAACAACTCGTCGGAACACTCTCCATGATAGATACGATAAAAGACGCAGAGTGTGCTTATACATCTCTGCGTAATGCCAAAGAGTCAAGCCGTTTCGAAATTATTAGTATTTATGTATTAGTATCGTTGACTATTTTTTTTTTTTTTTTAATGTCATAAGATAGCAAACAAGCAGATGGGTCTCCTAATGGAAAGAGTCAACCATCGCCTATAGACACCAAAGATGTTAATGGTGCGTTGCTATCTTGTGGCGGGGTCTAATGCCACATGCATAAGTTTACCGGCTACCTTACCCTCCAAACCGGAACACGATAGCGACAAGCACTGACGGTATTGCGGCATGAATAGGTAAGGCGGTGGTACCAGACCCGGGCGAGACAATGCAGAACTCTACCACCTAGTAGCCACGATGGTAGTGACTCGATAGCCAATCGGTCGCCTTTTACGACCTGCCTGGCAGAACGGCAGTTGGCCTATTCTACAAAGGAGGCCGGGACCAACACGGCGACAACATCCATAACACAAGCAAATAATTTGCTTACTTTGGAGTTATGTCACTTCGTGTACTTTGTCCAGTGTAAATAATTTATTATTTATTTCTAAGTTTAGCTCAATCGGATATTGAAAATCAGGTCTTAGGCTTGGACTTAAGTTAGGCTTGCAAGATTTTACCCACACTAACATGGCAAGTTAAATAAAAACTTGAAAAAATAACACAACCGAATCCATATTAATATAAATGCGAAAGTAACTCTGTCTGTCTGTTTCTTCTTCACGCCTAAACCACTGAACCGATTTGGGTGAAATTTGGTACAAAGATAGTTTGAGAGCAGAGAAAGGACATAATATAGTTTTTATCACGGAAATCCCACGGGCACGGGAACTATGAGCGTAAAAGGCGCCGGGACTTTTTTAGATTTTTTTCACGCAGACGAAGTCGCGGGCACAGTTAGTTGAAAATATATTTGGGAACACGGTTGAAAAATTCTTACCATACTGCTTTAGTCGTGGGTATATTCATTCCAATTTTCTCATTAGACTCCAGAAACTGCCTCCATGTCAACGGGTTCTGGGCACTCGACACGAAATTGTAAATCGGTATATTTGAAGTTTGGCTGAAATTTTTTAAATTACATATTAACAACTAGCTGTTGCCAGCGACTTCGTCCGCGAGGAGTTCGTTTTCTCCGCACAGCCCCTCTCCCTTAGGTGATAACGTGATAATATGTAGCCTATATGTTGACCCGACCTATTAGTGATATTTTGTTAGTTAGTGTGTGTGTGTGTATGTGTGTGTGTGTGTGTGTGTGTGTGTGTGTGTGTGTACACATCCTTTGATTTTGTGTGTGTGTATGTGTATGTAACAAACATTTGAACGGCTTGACCGATAAAAACGCGGTTGATGGCATTCGACTGGATTCTACTCAACTTAAACTTCCTGATAATTTGAACCAAATTGGTTCAGGAAATTTAGAGAAATTTTGAAAAAACCTCAAAATTTTTTTGGGGAAACAGTATTTTTTAATATAACTTCCAAATTAATGTACCGACTGAATACAAAATTTAATCAGCTCTATTCTCCAAAAAATCGGTTCATCCTTTCGGGAGTTATCGTTGACGAACAATTTTGAATAAAGTGTTTTTCGATATAACTTCGAAATTTTTCAACCAACCATTTTTTAATCTGCAATATCTTAATACTTAAAAAACTACGTGGAATTCCTATTCAATAATTGAAATCAAATCAATTTTTCAAAAGTTACAGCTTTTCAAATATTAAAATTACGATGTTTACAGCAAACTTACTTCATATTTTTAAAATAACTTTCAGGATAATATAAATATACCGTTTTGTTTAAAAATTATGAAAGTCCGCGTCAAAATAATGTGTTTAAGCTATTGCATAGCTTCTATCGCGGGCCTTGAGCGTGGAGACCGAATCCAGAAATTTCGTAACGAAAAAACCTAACACCCTCCACTTCGACCGGCACAGCGGTGATACTTTTCAGTTTTTCCATCTATTGATAAATACCAGAACTTTTAATGACTTTTTGAAATATCACGCTTGCCTCTTTCAGCAACCCGCATTTAGGTGGCATTGGTTGTATTGGAAAACTACCGTAATCATATATGTATATAATTGTAATTGCATAAGTTGATAAAAAATGCTATGCAATAGCTTTACCGCGGCAGTCTCCGAGTGCCTCACGTCTTTTTTTTTAATATACTCTTTGTCGTCGGCACTTGGTAAAACTTCATTTTCATTCAATGTTTAATATTAAAACACTTGTACTGTTTCACAATAAATTATCACATACGTTATCCAACCGGTTTCGGTTCTAAATAAAAACAAAAAAATATCTAACCGTCACGTTTTAACATTTTATAATTTGAATGCATAATACGTACTACCTTCAATAATATTATCATCTATACATATAATAAAATCGTAGAAAAGTCAAAACTGTACATTGAATATTTTTTTAAAAGAATACTTGGGGCGTGATCTACAATCGATATCGAAGACAAAAATATAGTTTTTAGAATTTTTGTCTGTTTGTCTGTAAGTATGTCCGGGGTAAACTCAAAAAGTACTGCATGGATTTACTTCAAATTTTGCATGAATATTACTAACAGGTCGGGTCACCATATAGGCTACATATTATCACGCTATCACCTACAGGGGAGGATCTGTGCGGAGTAAACGAAGTCCGCGCGGACAAAGTCGCTGGCAACAGCTAGTTGTAAATATGTCTGTAGGGTTGTCACTTTATGTGATAACAAAAAAAATCATAAAGTATGTGATAAACTTACTTTTCCTTGAAGTTCTTATCTGTATACCACGCTGAAGCGATTATAGCATTGACAGTAAGATCCACAGGAACCAAGTCTGCCTTTTTGTTTAAATCTATATACATTGCTCGTAACACCTAGGAAAGAAAAAATCATGACACCGATTTTCCTACAGAATAACTAGAATGCACCAAACGTCATTGAAAATTAATCGCTGGACAAATTACATGAATTGATCCAAGGGCGGATCCAGGGAGGGGTCATGGGGGTCATGACCCCTCCCCTGGCTAGGGGTCTAAGTATAAATTTTTAGGATTAGATAAGGATTAGAGACTATCATGACTGAACCGAAGGCTGGATCAGCCCTTGTATATGTGACCCCCGCTTAAATTGATCTGGTGCTGATGCTGGATCCGCTCTTGAATTGATCATATCCAAAATAAACAAATTATTTTCTTGTGGTTATCAACTATACTAATATTTAGAAGTGCATATATAAATAATACTGAAATAAATTTAATAAACCCAAACTTGGGAATACAAACCCGTGTTGGTTCCGGGCTCCTTTGAAGGACAGATCAACTGCTGTTTTGCCAGGCAGGTCTTAAAAAGCAACCGATTATCTCTACGAGTCATTACTATCGTGCCTACTAGGTGGTAAATTTCTGCATTGCCTCGCCCGGGTCTGGTATCACCGCCTTACTCATTCCTTTCACAATAGCGTCAACGCTAGTCGCTGTCTTGTTCCGATTTTGAGGGTAAGATAGCCGGTAAACTTATGCATGTGGCATTAGACCTTGCCACAAGATAGCAACGCACCATTACCATCTTTGGTGTCTATAGGCGATGGGTGACTCTTTCCATCAGGAGACCCAGCTGCTTCTTTGCTATCTTATGATATAAAAAAAAGAAACATTTGTGCTCACTTTAATGTTTATTCCAGTCGGAAAACGAACCCACAAGGCAAATCGACTGTAAAGTCTGAGTTGCTTACCACTGGAGAAAAGGCATGGCTAATTAGTAAACAAATTTAATCGTGTGCATTAATCAACGCTCATTATATATAATATATTTAATTCATTATGTGTTGTTAAGTCGTAACTACGACGTGCGTGGTCATAACATCAAATGATGCGATAGTATAAATGCTAATCTAATGACATGCTTAAACTGATTGCTATGTCGTAGTCGATGCGCTAGAACAAGCGCTTATCTAAGCGCACGCTGAAATTAATGCTATGTCGTACTCGATGCGATAAAACAAGCGTTAATCTAATCGCATGCTTAAATAGAAAGCTACGTCATAATCGATGCGATAGAACAATCGCTAATCTAATCACGTACTTAAATAGATTGCTATGAGTACGTCGTAGTCGATGCGATAGAACAAGCGCTAATCTAATTGCATGCTTAAATAGAATGCTACGTCGTAGTCGATGCGAAAGAACAATCGCTTATTTAATCGCATACTTTAATAGATTGCTACGTCATAATTGATGCGATAGAACAAGCGCTAATCTAATCACATGCTTAAATACATTGCTACGTCGTAGTCGATGCGATAGAATAAGCGCTAATCTAATCACATGCTTAAATAGATTGCTACGTCGTAGTCGATGCGATAGAATAAGCGCTAATCTAATTGCTACGTCGTAGTCAATGCGATAGACTAAGCGCTAATCTAATCGCATACTTAAATAGATTGCTACGTCGTAGTCGATGCGATAGAATAAGCGCTAATCTAATCACATGCTTAAATAGACCGCTACGTCGTTCACGCACGCTTAAAATAGATTGCTACTTTGTAATCGATGTACTAGAATGAACGCTAATCTACACGTAAACAGAAAGTAGCTATGTCATCGTCATTGCGATATAATAAACGCTTATCAACAGTAATGCTTAAATTAGGCAAATTAATAGCTTCATCAGATTTACCATGATTCATCAATTTGTTTCCTAGGAAATCGGGTGATCTTTAGTACCCCAAATGCTAAATTTAAGGATTATAGCTTGTTAACCAACTTTCAAGAAAAAAGAACATCAATTCGATATATTGACAGTAGGTACTAATGTTGAAAATAAAGGACGTATTTGATTGTTATTAATTAACTTAGTATTTTCTCATTCTACCAGTCAATTTACAAATTGTTGTATGCTTGCCCAAATATGTTATTGCCATCGTGAATACTAGGTGGACGATTCCGCGACGTTTCTCCTGGGTTTGGTATGATCGCGTTACTTATTTCTGCCGCAATAGCGTCAATGCTTGTTACTGACGTGTTTCGGGTCGGAGGGTAAGGTAGCCGGTAGACTCATTTACGTGTCATTACCATAGCAACGTGCTATTAACATCTTTGTTCCCACAGACAAAGCATATTATCTACATAAAAAGCGATATTTGAAATTACTTACCCCAGTGCCCAAACCAATAATGATTCCTGTAGGTCCATACATGCTGTCCGTCCACCCTCTAATGGGTTCCTCATATGTTGATATCACTAAAACAATTCAATAGCCTAGATTGAAATATGGAAGTTTCGTAAAATAACTAATCACATAAAATTTGCAATCCGTCAACTATCAGCGATAATTGTTAAACGTAAATTGCGATTGCGTATTGCAACATACGAGCCAGTCATGCATCTTCGCCAGCGAATAAATAAAAAAAATCAAATCAGAGACCTCGCAATCTAAGCTCAACAAGCTAATCCATAAACTAGAGGTATCTACTAATTCTATTAGCTCCTTACCAACAGCAGGTCTGAAGATGCAGATTGGTAGACCTTCTCCATAGATTCTGACAGCCTCCTCTGCCATAGCCTTCGTAAAGCAATATGTGTTCGGTCTTTTACCTAGAATCCTAAAATTGTAAGAAAAATATTAGATACTTTTTCGCCTCCGTGGTCTAGTGGTCCAGTGTTGGCGTTGACCACATGAGGTCCCGGGTTCAATTCCCGGGTCGAGCACATAAAAAAAAGTGTTTTTTCAATTTTCTGAGAAACACAAAGTTGCCTGGGATTGGAAAGTGCCCGGTTGGCGATAGGCTTGCCATCCACACTTGAACCCTAGTGTTTAGATATAAATATCTGTCCGAGTAGAAAATTAGCAGTTTCGATCTTGATATGTGTCTTGGTCTCTTGGTCTGATATGTCTCTGAAGAAATCAAGACACACATCAAGGTCTGTATCTGTTCGAGTATAAAATTAGCAGTTTCGACCTTGATATGTGTCTTGGTCTCTTGGTCTGATGTGTCTCTGAAGAGACCAAGACACAGTTTCCGACAAGTCACAGTTTCCGATCCAGTAGTAGCAAAGATAAATGGTATTTTCTCTATGGTAGTAGGTAGCAAAGATAATTTATGTAGTAGCTTAAAAAACTCCTGACACGTCAGAATAACTTGTAAAAAGTTTTATTGAATAAAGTTTCTGATTTCTGATAAATAAATTTCACATTCTAGATTTTTATATGTGACGCCTTTTAAACCCCCAACCCCTCTAGCATCTTGTCAGTCTCAAATTTACTTTTCTCCCTTAACATATTACATAGGTAATTAAAGTTAGATCTAGATTTAAAAGCGGTTAAAGTGTATGCTATGTTTTAATCCAAGGTGAATCATCACACTTCCAGCAAGGCGACTAACTTCTGGATCATGTAAATTTAAAAACTTCTTTAAATGTATCAATACGTCCCTTTACCGCAGAGGAACTGGTAGAAGGAAGATTAAAACAGCTAGAGGAACAAATATTCTTACTTACTTAGGCAAAATTGACTGTATTATATTCTCATCTAGCTGGCATAGCGCCTCTAAAGCGTCAATAGAGATAGGAGCTTCATAGAACCTAAAATATAAGAACAATTATTAAATAATCCTCTATTTACATAAAATTGGATGTTTGTCTGTATGTCCTTTATAGAATAGAATAATCTAGATATAAAAATAGAAAATGAAAGGAACACAAAATGGCAGGTGTATCTCAATGCGCTAAACATACGGTCTGCAAACACCAAAGGTGACAAATTGCTGTTCGTTATTGTAAAAGTTTGAATAATAATTAATAATCTTCTTCATTACATAATAGAGTTTAACGTAAGCACGTCCATTATTGGTAAAAATGGCAATTTGTAAGTTTTTGTAAAATAATCATGTGAGTGTTATACCATTTCTGAATCCGCATTAAATGATGAACTTTTTAAACTAAACGTTTAGCAGACGAAGAAAACTAGTTATTTAGTTATTTTGCAATTTTCCGCGAACTTTAAGTGTACCTTTGCGAAAGTTCGCGGAAAATTGCAAAATAACTAGTTTTCTTCGTCTGAACAATGGATTTCCGCAAAGTAACGCTTGAATCTATAAAATATCTTAAAACGTTTAGTAGATTTTTACATGGCTGATTGCCAAAGTTGAAGTTAAAATTCTATCAATCTAAAAACGTATCACAAAATATTTTTTATTTCGGAAGGAATTTTTTCAAAAGTCTTAAACATTCATTTGTGAATCTTAAAATAAAACAAAAATTCCACCTTTTTTTTATATCATAAGATAGCAAACAAGCAGATGGGTCTCCTGATGGAAAGAGTCAACCATCGCTTATAGACACCAAAGATGTTAATAGTGCGTTGCTATCTTGTGGCGAGGTCTAATGCCACATGCACAAGTCCACCAGCTACCTTACCCTTCAAACCGGAACACGACAGCGACAAGCACTGACGCTACTGCGGCAGGAATAGGTAAGGCGGTGGTACCAGACCCGGACGAGACAATGCAGAACTCTACCATCTAGTAGCCACGATGGTAGTGACTCGATAGCCAATCGGTCGCCTTTTACGACCTGCCTGGCAGAACGGCAGTTAGCCTATTCTCCAAAGGAGGGGATCAACACGGCGAACCTTGACCAAATGTGTTACAATGGTGGTTAAAAAACTGATTATATGTAGAAATTTTAACTAAAATTTTAACTAACAATTTCTCGAAAACCAAGAAACTTTTACTAAAGTCATGTTTATTTTATCTGACAGCCCTAAGGGTGAACATCTACCATGTCGCTCTGAGACTATATTTTTGGGATACCCAGTAGATATAAGATTGTCAATATCAGTCGTTCATTGCTTACTTCTCTTCTATATGATCGACATGTGTGTTCGCGAAAGCTGTGGATATATGAGTGATTGCTTTGAGGTTCCTGCACTCCTTGGCTAGTTTGAGCACCTCTTTCGTCCCTCTCACGTTGATGCCCGTGGCTGTAGACAGTTTCTCGTCAAATCTGACTGTAGCTGCACCATTTATTATGATTGTAACCTGGAATTGATATAATTGGAATTTTGAAAAAAAAAAACTTTGTCAATCGAAGGATGTGAACAGAGATAATACACGGAGAAAAAAACACAAATGAACAGTTTTGTTATCAATGGAGGTATTGATAACAAAACTGTTCATTTGTGTTTTTTTCGACGATAATAAAAATAAACTATTAATGTAGCGAGAACTTTCCCGCTACGTTAATAGTTTATGTAAGTTACTAATTTTGCCCCAATTTTCGAAAATTGAGTTTTTACCACGTTTGATACTTTCACAATGGTGTCAGTATGTGTACATAAAAAACTGTGTCAAATCGCAAGACAAATATTTTGGAAAAAAACTGTTTTATTGACATCAGTTTGACATAATTACACTTATTTATTTTGTACTTAAGACACTATTGTAGAGCGCAAAACAAGTTTTATTTCATTTGAAAAACCAAAATTGATCTTCATTTTCAAAATATACAGCTTTTCAAAAATAAAAATACTGTCATTTTAACAAATTTTAAATTTTTTAACTCTGAAAAAAATCTAAGCTCTCTTCTTCAATGGCGGATCTAGGGGAGATATGACCCCCTCCCCGGATCTGAATTGCTGTTCTATCAAGCCGTTCGTAAAAGGCGACCGATTGGCTATGCGTGTCACTATCGTCGTCGTGACTATAAGGTGGTAGAGTTCTGGATTGTCTCGCCCGGGTCTGGTACCAGCGTCTTATCTATTCCTGCCGCAATAGCGTCAGTGCTTGTCACTGTCGTGTCCCGGTTTGGAGGGTAAAGAAGCCGGTAGACTTATGCATGTGGCACGGCCATCCCACAACATGGCTAGCAATATACTTAATATTAACATATTGGTTATTTATAAGCGATAGTTTCTCTTTCCCATACGTGGCGCCATTGGCCGGTACCGCTGGAAGCTGAAGTAGCCGGTAACCTATTGTCAGGCGACGTCATCCGGTGAGGTTGATGACGTTGTACAAGGACAAAGAAGGGGAAAAGGAAGATCTTCTCAGCCAGGTAAGATGTACTGTCTGAGGACCGAAGTCCATTTAAAAAGCGTTGAAACTTGTATATAGTGTGTACAAGATAAATAATTGTGATATTGCGATTAATGATTTTATTTTTGAATTTCATTATTTTCTATTTTTTCTTGTAGCGTTTGTAGATTGCTTGAACTGCTACAACCAGTAGAGTCATCATCTTTGTTTTTCTGAGTTCCTTTATCGGGAGTAAACTAATCCTGCATATCGTCGATGAAGTGACAATACCTCCTAACTGTATAAATGTTAATTTTACAGGAGAGGAAAAAAACGTTTGACATCTAGTTTTAAATGTGTTGATTTGAATATAAAGCTATTTCAACAAAGCTCTAACTTTCTTCTGAATATTGTTAAAAGATAAGAGAAAATTCGATAGACGCAAAACTGAATTTTATGTATATTGCAATAAAAAAGTAAATTAAAAAAAAAATGTTAGTTAGGAGGTATTGTCACTTCAACGACGATATGGCATATGGCACGCAAATTCTTTAACACCCAGTATAAAAAATATTCATGCATTCTTACCTTTGATATCAATGTTTTTCTATCTTCGTCGCTTATTCCCAATCCAGGCATCTCCATGTCTCCGACGATAGGCATAATCTTGTGGATTCCCTTTGGATTTTCTTCCAAAGCTCTTTGAAATAGCTGAAAATAAAAAGACTTTTACTAACCTAAATCCAAATAGGAGAATCTCAATTCGATTGTTGTTTGTTGTTAACTCCCGAATCATTTGGTCGACCGCCCCGTTAGTTGAGTAGTTAGCGATCCTACTACGCAATTGATGGGGCTCGGGATCGATCCCCGACGGGGACAAGCATTTGTGTGATGAGCATAAATGTTTGTATTTCCGGGTTTAGGTGCTTATTAAATATATTCTAGTATTTATATATGTATTTCTATGTATAAGTATCGTTGACTAACACCCATAACGCAAGCATATAATTTGCTTACTTTGGGGTTAGATCAGTAAGTGTAATTTGTCCAGTGAATATTTATTTTATGATTTATTTATTAATCAATCAATTTAGAAAATTATTTTGTGTTTTAGGAGGGTATACTACCCCCTTTAATCTCATACAAAATTTGTGAATATCTGTTTCAAAATTTAGGGGCACAAGCCCCCCCCCCCCCTCCCACCCCTCTCCTAATACTTAAAAAATTCAATGATTCACTTGGTAAAGTCTACCCTCAGTAATCAAGCCCCCTCCAATTAAAAATTCGCTGAATCAAGCCCCCAAACAAAAATGTGTGGATCCACCACTACCCATTGTTCGAATGGTAACAACCCTGACTACGCAACCGATGGGACTTGGGTTCGATTCCCAGCACCGACAAATTGTGACATAAACATAGATGTTTGTATTTCTAGATTTAATTGTTTATTAAATATACTAGCTGTTGCCTGCGACTTCGTCTGCGCGGACTTCGTTTACTCCGCACTGCTCCTCCCCCGGACATACATACAGACAAACAGATAAACAGACAAACAGACAAAAATACTAAAAGCTATATTTTTGGCTTCGATATCGATTATAGATCACGCCCCAAGTATTCTTTTAAAAAATATTCAATGTACAGTTTTGACTTTCCTACGATTTTATTATATGTATATAGAAGATACTTAATTTTACACAACAGAACAACAAAAAAAATTACAGCAAGCGTTATATTTTCAAAAGGTACAAAATACTTCATGGTATGAAAGAACTTATAAAATTATACAAAATCTTGTGTTTTATGGTATAATTTTTTTATGATATAAGATAGCAAACAAGCAGATGGGTCTCCTGATCGAAAGAGTCAACCTGCATCGCCTAGACACCAAAGGTGTTAATGGTGGGTTGCTATCTTGTGGCGAGGTCTAAATTTATATACACATATGCATAAGTTTACCGGCTACCTTACCCTCCAAACCGGAACACGACAGTGACTAGCACTGACGCTATTGCGGAAGGAATAGGTAAGGCGGTGGTACCAGACCCCGGCAAGGCAATGCAAAACTCTGCTACCTAGCAGCCACTATGGTAGTGACTCGTAAAACCAATCGGGCGCATTTTACGCCCAGCCTGGCAGAACGGCATTTGACCTATTCTTCAAAGGAGCCCGGGAGCAACACGGGAGAAATAACTTCAAATTATCCAAAATCTTGTATTTTAGGTATGATATGAAACCATCCAAAATCTCTTGTCACTAGATAGTAAAAAACAAAGTCGCTTTCTCTGTCTGTCCCTATGTATGCTTAAATCTTTAAAACTACGCAACGGATTTTGATGCGGTTTTTTTAAATAGATAGATTGATTCTTGAGGAAAGTTTTAGTATATAAACCTTTCCACGGGAACAAAAACTACGCGGGTGAAACCGCGGGCAGGTCGCTAGTTTTTGATATAAAAGAGCTTACAAAATCGTCCAAAATTTCGTGTTATACGGTATGAAGGAACTTATACCACATTTTATGTTTTGCCAAATGTCCCCATGTCCCCATGTCCCTGTGTCCCTATGTCCCTATGTCCCTATGTCCCTATGTCCCTATATCCCTCTGTCCCTATCTCCCTATGTCCCTATGTCCCTATGTCCCTATGTCCCTCTGTCCCTCTGCCCCTATGTCCCTATGTCCTCTCTTATGCATGAAAGGACTAACAAAATCATACCACATTTTGTGTTTTAATGTATGAAAGAACTTACAAAATCATCCAAAATCTCATGTATCCTCGCTTGGGGATCTTTGCCTTTCTTATGTCGCACCAAGACATATATTGTGTCTATATCCTTGCAGGATCGGATGAATTTCTCGATCAGAACTGAAACATAATAACAATAAATAAATACCTATCACTAGGCAAATTCCTGTGATAATGGTGCCCGTATTAAGAAAATATCAAACACCTCACAGCTAGGCGTCTCGTAAAATGAGATAAATGTCTAATAAATGACGATGATCTGTTTGGCAAAAAACTCCAGAACCTCGCTCATCGACGCAGAGTGTCTAGTTTATCGGTCTTTTATCGGATACACTTTGGAGAGTGCGCTGCGAATTCGCACGAATTAATTCCGACATTGTTTGTCTACTGATCGTCGAGGCGCATAGATTCTAGTCATCGCCATATGGTAGACGTTCCATGTATCCGAACAAAGCGGTTCGACTCGACATTCTTCATTCGAACCGCAAGGGATTGGAGTATGCTTCCTGAGTCTGTGTTCCCGACGGCTACAAGCTGGGGATCTTCAAGAGAAGAGTGAATAGGTACCTTCTAAGGAAGCGCGTTCCATCTTAGGCCGCATCTTAGCTTACCATCAGGCGAAATCGTGGTCAAGCGCTTCCTTATCATCACTAGATACATAGCACAAAATAAAGTCGCTTTCTCTGTCTGTCCCTATGTCCCCATGTCCCCATGTTCCCATGTTCCCATGTCCCCATGTCTATATGCCCCCATGTCACCATGCCCCTATGTCCCTATGTCCCCATGTCCCTCTGTCCATATGTCCCCATGTCACCATGCCCCTATGTCCCTATGTCCCCATGTCCCCATGTCCCTATGTCCCTATGTCTCTATGTCCCTAGGTCCCTATGTCCCCATGTCCCCATGTCCTTATGACCCTATGTCCCTATTTCCATATGTCCCTATGTCCCCATGTCCCTATGTCCCCATGTCCCCCTGTCCCTATGCCCCTATGTCCCTATGTCCCTATGTCCCAATGTCCCAATGTCCCTATGACCCTATGACCCTATGTCCCTATGTCCCTAAGTCCCTATGCCTCTATGTATGCTTAAATCTTTAAAACTACGCAACGGATTTTGATGCGGTTTTTTCAATAGATAGATTAATTCTTGAGGAAGGTTTTAGTATATAAACCTTTCCGATATTTCACGGGAACAAAAGCTACGCGGTTAAAACCGCGGGCAGGTTGCTAGTCGATAACAAAAAAAAAAACATGGCGCATCGTGAATTTTAGCAGGATCGTGACCACTAACCATGTGATAGAGTTCTGTAACGTCTCGCCCGGATCTGGAACCACCAGCTTACCCATTCCTACCACGATAACATAATCTAATAACTTACTAGCGACCTGCCCGCGTTTATTATTAAAATATAATATTCATCAATAAAATATAGTAAAATATATCAGTCTAGCCGTTCATCTATGCATATGTATATGTCGCAGTGAAATTGTCAATAGCCGTTAGATTATAATCTACCTAGGGATTTTATAATTTGGTTAGGTTAGGTTAGCAGTTAAATTATAATATCACTGAGGTAGATTACAATCTAACGGTATTGACAATTTCACTGCGACATATATATGAAAGTCGTGTAAGTTATTTTACACATTTTTTAATACATGGTAACATGATCATTATCAATTAGAAAGAAAATATTTTTTTTAAATATTTCAAACGCGTTTGCCAGGTACCTAGTTAATATTATAAAAGCAAAAGGATGTTTGGATGTATGGATGGATGGATGTTTGTTACTTAATTACGCCAAAACTAGAGAACGGATTTGGATAAAATTTGGCACACAGGTAGACGATGATCTGAAATAGTACATAGGTTACTTTTTATCTCGAAAAAATTAGTTGTTCCCGCGGGATTCACCAAAAAACATTTAGAATACAAAGAGCTGCACGCTGCAGCTAATAATAATATATTTTACTAGCTGTTGCCAGCGACTTCGTCCGCGCGGACTTCGTTTACTCCGCACAGCACCTGGCTGCTAGGTGATAGCGTGATAATATGTAGCCTATATTTTGACCCGACCTGTTAGTAATATTAATGCAAAATTTGAAGTAAATCCATGCAGTACTTTTTGAGTTTACCCCATATATACAGACATACAGACAAACAGGCAAAAATTCTAAAAACTATATTTTTGGCTTCGATATCGATTGAAGATCACGCCCCAAGTATTCTTTTAAAAAAATATTCAATGTACAGTTTTGACTTTCCTACGATTTTATTATATGTATAGATATATATATTACTGTTACGAATAATCTAGAAGCGTGTAGAGTTAGAGCGCGCGCGCGCTAACTATCTAGAAATAAAAGAAAGAGATAGCTACTCCTATTGACAAACAAATAGTTGACTGAGGCTATGCCATAACGGACTTTGTGGGATATGGCATAAGGTTGAAAGTAGCATGTACTAGGATTTATGACTCATTACATGTTTACGATAAGAAGTGATTCATTGTTTCCCGATACATTTAGATTTTTCTGGATCCAGCTAGGATTTTACCCTGCCTATAAATAGAGAGGTGTTGACAAACACAGGGGAGTTTTTATCAAGCGATCGAGAGCGATACATCAAGTGATCAGTGCGAAGCGAGAAGTGTTTTATTGTGTAGTGTTCTAAGTTCAGTGATAGTACAGCGAGTGACAAGGGTGTAAAGTGTATTTTAGTATTGCATTGTGTTGTCTTGTGAATTTGTGTGTATCGTAAATACACGGATTAATATAAATGGTGTTTTCTTACAATTACGAACCCGAGTACGTAACAATATGTATAAATACTAGCTGCCGCGTGCAGCTCGCTGTATTATAAAAGTTTTTGGTGAATCCCGCGAGATCATCTAATTTTTCCGGGATAAAAGTAGCCTATGTGCTATTCCAGGTCATCATCTACCTGTGTGTCAAATTTTATTCAAATCCGTTCAGTAGTTTTTGTGTGATTGAGTAACAAACATCCATCTATCCATACATCCAAACATCCAAACTTTCGATTTTGTAATATTAACTAGCTGAGCCCGCAACTTCATCCGCGTAAGAAAATTTCAAAAAAAAGTAACCTAAGTTACTCCCTGTCACATCAGCTATCTTCCAGTAAAAGTCCCGTCAAAATCGGTTCAGCCGTTTCAGAGATTAGCCGGAACAAACAGACAGACAGACGGGGAGGCAAAAATTGTAATAAATGGTATTTTGGTATATGTACCTTGTATACATCCTTATGCATTTAGTAAAAAACGTTTATTTTAATATTACAAACAGACACTCCAATTTTATTTATTTGTATAGATATAGATTTTATACCGTTGGCATTTAGTGAAACTGCATTTAATAAATTTAATAGTAAGTATAAATTCACTTGTAAAAAAAGTATCGTAGCCCTGAATATGCCGTAAAAAGCAAAACCGGTTGACGAAACAAACAAAATAAAAAGTTTTGCCAACACTTTGCCAAATATTTCATTATCACCATGAATTGATGATTAGTGGTAGAGTTAGTTCTATTATATCATTGTTGATGATTGATTCTATTTGTCTGGTGTCGATTTTGTCTCATATTCTTTATCTGTATTTAGCCACCCGAGCGAAACCACGGCGGTCACTTAGTTTCGAATAAAATAAAATTTCTGAATACAAGTGAATAAAAATCACGAAAAATCATCAATTTGTAGTGTGTACATCGAAGTGTACACACTGTAAGTTAAATTAAAATAAATATTTCAACACTTCGTTCACAGGTTCCGTGGTGTAGTGGTTATCACATCTGCTTTACACGCAGAAGGCCGCCAGTTCGATCCTGGCCGGAATCACACTTTTAGATCTTTTATTTTTTAAAATTATAAAATTTTCTTTAATAACTTGAAACCGCGACTTTACTCGCTCTTTTAATTTTGATTTCTGCTTTTTTATATGACATTTATTGTTTCACAATTTTCACATTACGCGGATAAAAATAAGTTATTGTGGTAAAAATGTATAATTATTGTCATATTGTTTAATGTACCTAGGTCCTTAAACAATGTGTTATTATATATAATATGTCGCCGTGAAATTGTCAATACCGGTAGATTACCATCTACCATGGAAGCAAAAATTAATAAAAGGTTCCTACAGTGTGGCAACAATCAAGCAATTTTGAAATGAATATTCAATTTTATTTATGGTATCTACTATCTAGGTAATTCTCAACGATTAATTTAGAATTACACACATATATTAATAATTTTATTTATGTACCTTATATATATTACTATTATTACGTTCAGATTTTTCATGGTCGTGTAGGTAGGTGTCTTTAGAATCTAGTACCTATTGTCTACTTTCTTCATTATTGTGATTATACGACATCTATCGGTGCTTATATGTATCATATTATTATAGAACAAGTGAGAAGTGAGGGATAATTTGCAAATGAATGAAACACTGCAAATATGAAGAACATTGAGGATAATACCATTTGCACCATGTTCTTTCAGCAATCGTGACTTTTTTAGTCGTTAGTAGAAAGCACTGACCTCTTTTATAAAACTGTATCCAATTTGAGTATATAAATTTATCAACAGAGAGCGCTGATCACACAAAGCGTAGTTTCCATTCTTGAAATATGAGACATCATGTCATTATATTACGTTATATTAGTTCTGCAATTTTCTAACAGATGGTGGTAGTAGCTATAAATACGCATTACTTTAGTTCATGCGATGTTTATTGTTGTAAGCCATAATTTTGAGACTTTTATGAATATTTAAAAAACTTTGCTGTACATTCGTAAATAATGAGATATATTGTATTGTATACGCCATATTAATTCTATTTTTCAACAGGTGTATTTAGTAGTAAATAGGCAATAACTATAATTAATATATTAACGAAAAGCGTTATGTTGTTAGTACATTCATTGATTATTTTAAAAATAATTCATTAGAACGTTTAAATATAATTAATATGAGATAAAAAATCTATACATTATTTAATTTTTTTTAACGCCAATGATTGTGACTACTTAGTGGTATAGGCAGCTCCGCAATGTCTCGCTTGTCTGTTTCTTTGTATGGTAACCTACCAATTTACTAGTACATTTTCTTGCTTAGGGGCCATCCATAAATTACGTCACACGTTAAGGGGGAGGGAGAGGGATTTGCCGAAGTGTGTCATTGTGTGATAAGGGGTAGGGAGGGGTCCCAGATTTTGTGACATCACATTTTTTCAAAATATACTATTTTATATCTAAGTATTACAACACTAAATTTAAAAAAGCTATCTGTATAAATAAAAAAATAAACGAATGAGATCATAATTCCAATGTAAATATTATGCAAAATATGTGACGTCACGCTTGGTAGGTGGGGGTCTCACTAATGTGACCAGCTGTGATAAAGACGGGGGAGGGGTCAAAAATCATGAAATTCGTGTGACGTAATTCATGGATGGCGCCTTAGATACTAGTAAATTTTCCTGCTGTAATAGCGTTTAATGTTTGTCGCTGTCCTGTTTCAGTTTTAGGGATAAGGGGCCATCCATAAATTACGTCACACGTTAAGGGGGAGGGAGGGGGTCGAAGAAGTGTGACATTATATGACAAGGGGTAGGGATAGTCCCAAATTTAGTGACATCACATTTTTTAAAAAAACCTCTACAGATAAAAATAATCAAAGATCATTTTTCCAATGTAAAATTGTAAAATATGTGACATCACACTAGGGAGGTCTCACAAGTGTGACCACATATAACAAGGACGGGGGAGGGGTCAAAAAATCATGAAATTGTGTGACGTAATTTATGGATGGCCCGTAAGGTAGTCCGTAAAGTTATACATGTAGCATAGGGATAACAATGCATTATTAACATTTTTGGTGTCTATAAGCGATGTTTATCTATTTTTACTAGGAAATCCATACCTATGCTTGTTTAAAAGGTGCACTTATGATTAGTAGATGATATTTGGTCCCAAAATGCGATAGATGGCAAGCTTATCGCCAATCGGTTACTTAACCAATCCCGGGCAACGTTGTTTTTATCAGAAAACTGAGAAAATACATTTTGAAAATGCCCGACCAGGGAATTGAACCTGGGAGCTCACGTGGTCAACACTAACACCGGAATACGTCTAGACCACATTATGTTACGTTAAATAATTATACAAACTGACTGCTGAGTTACCTTCAATATTTAAGGACGTGATAGTTGGCGATCATATATGATGAGAAAAAAATAACATTAAAAACAAATATTAAAATACTTCTTAGTAAATTTAGTGAAAAGTACACCGAGAAACCTATATTTACCTGCGTCATACTTGGACACCGCGCGGGCGCACGTGTCGCGCAGCGCGCTATAAACACAAATACATAGGTAGGTACAAAACAAACAGCGCGGCGTGCTTAGAGAGTACTAGTTGTTGCCCGCGACTTCGTTCGCGCGGACTTTGTTTACACCGCACAGCTCCTCCCCCGTAGGTGATAGCGTGATAATATGTACCCTATATGTTGACCCGACCTGTTAGTAATATTCATGCAAAATTTGAAGTAAATCCATGCAGTACTTTTTGAGTTTACCCCGGACATACATTGACTTTCCTACGATTTTATTATATGTATAGATAATATCCACATTTCACTTATTTTTAGTGAAATATTGGTCAAATATTAAGCCCCTAATATTATTACTTAATTTTAACGAGAATCGAGTATACCAAGTGCTCTCCAAGTATCGAAGATAAGTCACCAATCAGTCTGTATATGGTCAGATAAATCGTAACTAATATTATCGTAAATTCTAAAGTAACTTTGTCTGTCGATGTCGTAACTATAAAACCGAATCATGCAATTTTGTGTACACTTTGCTAGAGATGCAAACTGCAAAGGTATAGGGTTCCCCTGGCTTCCCCGTGTTGGTCCGTGCTCCTTTAAAGAAAAGGCCAACTGCCGTTCTGCCAGGCAGCTTGTAAAAGCGTAAAAGGCTATGCGATTTACTACCATCGTGGCTACTAAGTGGTAGAGATCTGCATTGTCTCGCCAGGGTCTGTACTGGTACTCGATATAAAAAGGGTACATTACATCTGCAAAAAAGTACCGTTCCAGAAAAAACGATAATACCTAGATACCGTTCCAGAACAGACAAAAATACCTAAGTACCGTTCCAGAACAAACGATAATACCTAGGTACTATTCCAGAACAAACGATAATACCTAGATAGTAGATACCGTTCCAGAACAAACGATAATACCTAGATAGTAGATACCTTTCCAGAACAAACGATAATACCTAGGTACCGTTCCAGAACAAACGATAATACCTAGGCACCGTTCCAGAACAAACGATAATACCTAGGTACCGTTTCAAAACAAACGATAATACCTAGGTACCGTTCCAGAACAAACGATAATACCTAGGTACCGTTTCAGAACAAACGATAATACCTAGGCACCGTTCCAGAACCAACGATAATACCTGAGTACCGTTCGAGAACAAACGATAATATCTAGGTACCGTTCCAGAACAAACAATAATACCTAGGTACTTAGGAGTATATTGTTCTGTGCCTAGGTACCGTTCCAGAACGGCGTCAGACAATTTTAGCGTATTTATGCTTTTTAAAGGCCTCCATACGGGGTCGAATAAGGCTACTTCATTCCCAAAATACACGCCTAAAGCGGCCGAAATAGGGGCAGTAATATTCTATGAAATTCACGTTGATGACGTGTCCGCGGGCGAAGCTGCAGGGGTTAACGAGTAATTAAATATTAATTTGATTACTATAATCACCACTGTAATCTAATAGTCCGGTGTCGGAGTTGACCACATGAGGTCCTAGGTTCGATTCCCAGGTCGGACAATTCAAAATATATTTTTTTTCAGTTTTCTAACAAAACAAAACGTTGCCCTGGATTGGAAAAAGTGTTTGGTTGGCGAAAGGATTGCCACCTATCACATCGTGGGACTTAGTTTCTTCGGCTAATTGTAGGTGCACTTGTTGTACCTCTGCTTACCTCTTCGGGGGTGTGAAGATACTTTTTTTAGATTACTATATTAAATAGTATTTTTCATTTCCAATTGCACATTCCATAAGGTCAACTGTAATAGCCATTTCGAATAAACAAACAATTGCACATATTATGTGGATGTACCTAATTTAAATTTTAAACTCAGAAAAACTACGACAAGCGACTTTAGTCTCCTGGATCTGTTAGTCTGTAGATCAGATCTTCAAATATGGGACCGTGGAAAACACGGTGATAAATATATTCCAAAAAAAAATATTTTTTTTCAAATTGTTTAATAAATGGGTTCTGAGTTGACAAAGTAAGCCAGTTGGCCCTGCAAGCCATCCCGGAAACTTTCCGCTAGATTGAAGTATTTTAAGCCCTAATGAACAATAATCTATGCTCATAGATTTTTTCAGAGTAAAAAATCTAAACTTTGTTAAAATTGACAGTAACTGTTTTTTTGTAAACGCATTTTATACGTTGTAAAATGTTTTCTTAGCTACATAACCTATAAGTTAAAAATACAATGTAAAAAGAACTGAATATATAACGAACAAATTGAAAACCGTGATCGAAATATCACAAAAAGTTAACAAACAATATATTTTTCCGCAATGGAAATATTACAATCCACAGACCAATTAGATACTACGTGTAGCAATCTAAAAACCAGTTAAAAATTTCCGCCATCTTGTTTACTAAACAAAGAACCAAGGAATGGTTCATATACTGCCTACGATTTAATAAAAACTTGTTTGTTGTAATAAAACCAGACAGTTATGGGACTGCCTTTAGAAGTAATTTAAATAATACTCTTCTTAGGGCTTCCTAAAAAAACTGCACAACGAACGAGTAAGCTAATCTGTACAATTAAAGAAAATTGGAGTGTCTGTAATATTAAAATAACCACTTTTTACTAAGTGAGTGGTTACGCAAAAAGGGACCTCAAGGGAAAATAATTGATTTCGAGTAAATCACGTTTAAAATGTTGAGTCGAAATGAGAGAGGCGCGGGGTGTTTTATGTTAGTGTCGTTACCGTTAGTGAGCGACTTCGTCAGTGAGAAATAGCACGTGTTTGCGATAGCTGTATTATTGGTGACTTATTTATTCGTCTTTTACTTGTCTTTATGTGCGCGCTAGAAAAAGAAACTAGTGTGCGCTGTGTATAAGGTGTAATATTTTCAAAACTGCCTCGGCTTACATAAAAAATCATTAAAAAAAGCTACGGCACCTAAAATTATTTTGATTAGAACAAAACAAAGATTAAGGACCATAGAATCAGAATTTATCAAAAAAAAAAACCGTTTCCAATCCCTTCAGGTCCCTTTTTGCGTAACCACTCACAAATGCATACTGATGTATATGTCGCAGTGAAATTGTCAATAGCCGTTAGATTATAATCTACCTAGGGATTTTATAATTTGGTTCGGTTAGGTTAGTAGTTAAATTATAATATCACTTAGGTAGATTATAATCTAACGGTATTGACAATTTCACTGCGACATATACATGGTACATATACCAAAACAACATTTTTCACAATTTTTGTCTGTCTGTCTGTTTGTCCGTTTGTTCCGGTTAACCTCTAAAACGGCTGTACCGATTTTGACGGGACATTCGCTGGCAGGTAGCTGATGTAATAAGAAGTAACTTAGGCTACTTTTATTTTTAAAAAATCCACGCGGACTAAGCCGCGGGCAGAGCAAGTGAAATATAAAATACAGCCAAATTCATGATATCGCGAGATGAGTACTGAAACTATTAATAACAATATGTCATTAATTTATTAATAATTATTTCATATGTAATCTATATAAATAATAAATTGGTAAATCCGTGAGTTAGACTGAGGATGGTCAGAGAGAAACTATAACCTTATTTACTTCGAAACCCTAAAAATGAATTGTCAAAATGTTTGTACGCGCATAATGTAATAAATGCACGAAATTTGATAATTCTTTTTGTTGTGTTCATCATTATCAGAACAAAGTTTGTGTGAAAGCAAACTGCGGAAGATTTTACGTTTTGGTACCGGGCTCCTTTGAAGAATAGGCCAACTACCGTTCTGCCAGGCAGGTCGTAAAAGCCGACCGATTGGTTATGCGAGTTAATACCATTGTGGCTACTAGGTGGCAGAGTTCTGTATTGTCTCGCCCATGCCTGGTACCACCGCCTTACCTATTCCTGCCGCAATAGTGTTAGCGCTTGCCGCTATCGTGTTCCGATTTGGAGAGTAAGATAGCGGGTAAACGTATGCATGTGGCATTAGACCTCGCGACAAAATAGCAACGCACCATTAACACCTTTGGTGTCTATAGGCGATGGTTGACTCTTTCCATCAGGAGACCCATCTGCTTGTTTGCTATCTTATGATATATAAAAAATATGTATAAAAAAAGACCCGATCTTCGTATATCCCGTACTGGCCCGCACACTGGATACGTATCTCTCCACAACAGTGCTTTAGTCTGCGTACCCATAGATACCGGGCTTCAGCAGACCGTTAATGTGTACCTAGCAAGAATAGAGTTGTGGAGAGAACCCTGAGGGACTTATCAGTAGGTCATTCCATAATAGGTGAACATATTTTAACACAGCATTCGATACGTCGAACCAAGGATATCCAGCTAAAAATAAACGTCATTCAAGGATTTTTAAACTTTTTATTTGTATGAAATTTTATTCGTATACGAAATTTTTTCATACAAATCAAAAAAATTTACGGCCTTGAATAACGTCTGTTTTTAGCTGGATATCTTTGATTAGACGTACCAAATGCTGGGTTGAAATATTTTCACCTATTATGAAATGACTTTATATACACGTTTAAGAACTTCAGTTTGATGGAAGTGAATTTCCGGCATTTTCACCCACATCCAGGTAGACTGGGAGATTTCGCATCACATCATACCTACATAAACTATACATTAAAATCTTATGCTTTTATTTAACTTTTTGCGTTTTTTGGCGGATAGGGTACGGTACCCTGGGTACCCTTTTTTTATAGTAGAGGGGGCAAACGAGCAGATGGTGCACCTGATGGTAAGTGATCACCGCCGCCCATGGACATCCGCAATACCGGGGGTATTGCAGCTGCGTTGCCGGCCTTTTAAGAATGAATAAGCTCGTTTCTTGAAGGTCCCTAAATCGTATCCATTCGGAAACACCCCCGAGTAATGCGGGGCAAAAAGTGTCGACAAAAGCGCACGGTTGTGGATTTCCAGACATCGAGGTGGTGAGGATGGAACTTTAAATTTTGACGCGATGTCCGATGGTGGAATTTAGCGGCAGGCATTAGTCCGAACAACTCGTCGGAACACTCCCCATGATAAATACGGTAAAAGATGCAGAGCGAGCCTACATCTCTGCGTAACGCCAAAGAGTCAAGCCGATTAAAATAGCCTGGTCGTCGACGATTCGAACCGCTCTACCTTGAATGTGATCAAGAGGAAGAAGCTGGTACTGAGGAGCTCCGGCCCAGAGGTGAGAACAGTACTCCATGTGAGGTCGAATTTGGGCCTTGTAAAGTTGGAGGCGATGGGCTGGCATGAAGTACTGCTTTGCTCTACTGAGTACACCAAGCTTTTTGGAGGCTAGTTTAGCCTTCCCTTCCAAATGACCGCGGAACTGAACGTTGTTCGATATGTCGACTCCCAGAATTCCAATACTGGCTGAGGCAGTCAGGAGAGTGTTTTTGAACCGAAGTGATACGACAAAGGGTGTTTTTTTTGCGGTGAATGCACAGAGCTGCGTCTTTTTGGGGTTAAATGTAATAAGGTTTTGATGACCCCATTCTGAGACATCAGTTAGTTGATTCTCGAGTTCAGACACGAGCTTGGTCCGGCCCTCTTCGACGTGTTCCCGAGAAATACCGCTACGGCCGGAGTATGTAGCATCAACAGTACTGTCGACCGCATAGCAATGTATGTTACTAATTCGCAACATATCATTGATATGCAGAAGAAACAGTGTCGGTGATAGCACGCAGCCTTGGGGAACACCAGCATTGACAGGTTTAAGATCGAAGCATGCACCGTCGATTACGACCTTAATGCTCCGATCAGCCAAAAAACTGGTGATCCACTTGCATAGTTTCTCGGGAAGCCCATAGGAAGGCAGCTTTGAGAGAAGCGCTTTATGCCAAACCCGATCGAAGGCCTTCGCTATGTCTAAACTAACTGCCAATGCCTCCCCCTTAGACTCAACTGCCTCCGCCCAACGATGTGTCAGGTATACTAGAAGATCACCAGCTGAGCGGCCACGACGAAACCGTACTGACGGTCACTAATCAGCTGGTGCTCTTCTAAATACTTCGTTCTTCGTTCGTTCGGAACTTCGTTCAAAAAACTGCGTGACAAAAAGGCTGATTAGTTTATTCAAACGCAGATCAACATCGCAAACCAGTGAAGTTAAACAACTTGAAATAATCTCAGTAAATGTGAAAATGTTTACTGTATACAAATACTATGACAAGATGGCGGACTTATTAGCAAATACATGACAATTAGATTGTTATTTGTGTACATATAACTAATTGTAAGATCATCACTTTATTTTGAAGATAATTTATAGTATCAAGGTAATATGTGCGACTTGACACAATTTTATGGTATAACTAGCTGTTGCCAGCGACTTCGTCCGCGTGGACTTTGTTTACTCCACACAGCTCCTCCCCCGTAGGTGATAGCGTGATAATATGTAGCCTATATGTTGACCCGACCTGTTAGTAATATTCATGCAAAATTTGAAGTAAATCCATGCAGTATTTTTGAGTTTACCCCGGACATACATTGACTTTCCTACGATTTTATTATATGTATATAGATATTATTTATTTACTTATAAATAAAATTGGTTAAGTGCAAACGTAATGTAGGGTTCCGTAGTTGCTCATCGCAATAATGCGGACTATTAAGGGGGCTTTTATAGTTCATATTATGAACATTTAAGCTATTCAACATCAATGCCAAATATAATATACTAGCTATAGCATGCAGTTCGCTGCATTATAAAAGTTTTTGGCGAATCCCGCGGGATTACCTAATTTTCCGGGATAAAACATAGCCCATGTGCTAGCAGCTCATCATCTACCTGTGTGCCAAATTTCATTCAAATCCATTCAGTAGTTTTTGCGTGATTGAGTAACAAACATCCATCCAAACATCTAAACTTTCGCATTTATAATATTATACAATACCTACTAATACCTACCTAAAAACCATTTTTAAAATGTCTCTATTATTCTATTTGTACGCGATAATCTCTGCAACGCCTGGACCGATTTTGATGGTTTTTGCACTGAAAGATAGAGGAGTTTATAGGGCAAAGCATGGGCTACATTTTACCTGAGTGAGCAAAAAGGAGTGATGATTTTGAATTACGTGAACGAAGTCGTGAGGAATATCTAGTTTTTTAACATTTAGTAATAACTAGCAATCGGTCTATGATCGAAATTCGATCATAAACTAAACTCTAAAATCTCCTAAGGTTGAAAACAAATAAACCATTAATATAATTATTATGTTTCTGGTTTTGGGTGTTTATTTAATTAATTTAATGTTAAATAGCAGTATTTTATTAGAGATGTGGTTTGAACCGAATTAGAAATTCCGTCGAACTTTCGGTTAAAATAAATAAGTCGTCCGAATTTCTGCCGAGTTTCGGTTTAATTTTGGCGCGATCTCTCGAAATCCACAAGTTGTGACTTGTTTACGAATTACATAAATTATTTTGTATATCGTTAATGCTTTTCGCAGCGTACGCGAAATAATGACTAATTAGCAAAATTTTAATACCTTGGGTTACGTTGTTCCAATTTAAGTAGGGATCTCTATTTTTTTAATAATATAATGTTGCCTTTTTTACTTAGGGATTACTAAATATCTTTCAAATTATGATTTTTTTTTTAAATGATGGGACCCGAGGGACAGCCCACTGCCATAACATACGCTGCGCCACCCGGGGGCCAGGCGGCGCGCCGAATATACCTAAACTGCGGAGTAACACCCCCCCTGTGACCGAAACTCGACAATAGACTAGACAAAAAATGATGTGGTGTCGCGGGACACCAGGTAGGAACGACATTCCTTCGGCTAAACGGCACTACTCGCTCGTGTACGCGACTGCCGCGCCTGCGCACGTCTCATTTAACGCTTTTATTCCACGCATTTTTCTTACGGTTTTACTATCACATTTTTTTCAGTTCGGTCGCGCAGCAAAATCCCTATCCCCTCCAAGCCTGCCGTAAGGAACTTCGTTCCAATAAAATCTCTTTTAATTTTGACAACTGACTTTAACCGTAAAAAATATTATACATGTGTGTATCATCTTGTATGTCACACAAATTAAGTTTACACGTGTAAGGGGCCATTCGAGTATTACGTAAGCATTAAGGGGGGCGGAGGGGTCTTCCCTTTGCTTATTTTTGATGACAAGGGGGGCTCTGGATGGTGATTACGTCAACAAAATTCATTGTTTTTACTTTTCGAGTTTCGTACATAATATTTTCTGGTCGTTACATTAAATTTTTGCGTTAAATTCTTTAATCTTACCTACCTAACCCAATTACATTTAAGCTTAAGAACTGCTACTCATGAATCAAACACGAAACTGAGGAACAGTAGGCCTACTCTTGAAAACAATTTAAATCTTAAGCCAATATTGATAAAAAAATAAGTTTCGAATATCGTCAAAAAACGGTACTCTTGAAACCAATTGCTCACATTGATTCGGTATAGTAACGACCTAATTATTGGAAATAGATGTCATCGTTACATGTCAAGCTAGTGTTACAGGTGGAAATTTTGAGAACCGTTTTAAACAAAATAACGAATAAAAGCAATAATGAGTAGTTCCAAAAACTTTCAAAATCCGTGTGGCGCTGTCGCCGAATCCAATTATTGAAATAGTTGTTCAGAGTACGAAATACTTCAAAATTCATTAAATATTCATTTAAAATTGAAATCGGTTTTCAAGAGTAGCCCTACAGATTAAAAAATAAATTTACAAATGTTTACGTAAACAAGGAGGGAGGGGGTAAATTATTTGCTTACTTTTGCTGACATGTGGGAGGGGGGAGTCAATAACTGTAAATAATCTGCTTACGTAATAATTAAACGGCCCCTAAGGATTATTTTTACTAATTTCAGTGTATATCTAATGCATATTATTGGAACGAAGTTCCTTACGGCAGGCTTGGAGGGGATAGGGATTTTGCTGCGCGGCCGAACTGAAAAAAATGTGATAGTAAAACCGTAAGCAAATTCGCGTGGAATAAAAGCGTTAAATGAGACGTGCGCAGGCGCGACAGTCGCGTACACAAGCGAGTAGTGCCGTTTAGCCGAAGGAAGTTCGTTCCTACTCAAAAATATTAGATTTCTGCAGTCCTCCGCAATGTAAACTATGATTATCTTTGTACCAAATTTCTCCAAATCGGTTCTGGGTTTTAGACGTGATGAAGAGATAGACAGACAGAGTTACTTTCGAATTTATAATATTAAATATGAATATAAATACAAGTGTCATTTTAGTATTTCACTTAATCCTACAAAATATTGCTTGCAAAATAATTTAATCAGCTCGTAATAGGATTGACCGATTTTTTACCATTAATAATAATTGATGTAATTTATTATTTTTTATTATCTCTACAAATTATCTAAAGCTTCATAATACAACATTTACTATGCGTTCCAATTAAGAATAGGATCGCGCTTGTTGTCAACGTTATACCACAAGCGTGTAATTAGTAATGTCAGCATAAAAATATTTGTTCAAAAAATATTGCTGATTTATTGAAGAAGAAATAACGTTTTAATAACGTTATGGATATCAATAAATATTAAAAAACCTCAGTCTAGCTGTTCATCTATATAAAATATAAATGTAAAAAAGTCGTGTTATTTACACTACTTAAAGTAAAAAACGACGGAGGGAACGTTGTTGTGATTTTTGTGAGATTGGGTTGTCTTTTTCCAGAATATAATAAGTTCTAAAAAGAATTAAAATATATTATTCGTCATTAAAAACAGTAAAATATATCACCCTAGCCGTTCATCTATATATATTATGTATATATAAGTCGTGTTGGTTGTTTTATACCTAATTTTAATACATGGTAACATGATCTGATGGGAATCTAAATAAAAAATATACTAATTAGAATGAAAATATATTTTTTAAAGTATTTCTTTGTTAGGATTTTTTTGCACACCTTACTCATTAATTATGAAGTTTTTGCAAAATGCGGAGCAATATGTCATCCTGACAGTCCTATTCTCAGTTGGAACGCATAGTAATACAATTAATTCATTTCGAGATGTATGTGTGATCTTTTAGTAGTAGTATCATCACGCCCAGTTCTCTTGTGGGGTAGACAGAGTAAACCGTTGTTGGAAATTTATGTGGGATTTTTTTCTTTTTCTTCTTTTCTTTTCTCTTTAACATTAAACTATATTTTAAATTTTGTTGCATCTATGGTCTAGTAGTCTGGTGTCAGTGTTGACCATATGAGATCCCAGGTTTGATTCAGGGATCGGGCAATTCAAAAATGTATTTTTGCAGTTTTCTGATAAAAACAAACTTTACCGGGATCAACACCAAAATCGCGCACTCTGTCTATTTCTATCGGAGAAAACGAGAGCCCACTATCAGTGTAACTGGGCGGCTAGGTCTTATTATTAAGTAAAATATCTGGTTGACTGGACTCGAAACCGAGCTTTTCTTGAACCTGGAACCTTGATAAATCAATTCCTTGACCCGAAAAACCCCTAATTTGTGGCATTCATGAAAATCGTTGGAGCCAATTCCGACATTCCAATTTTATATATATATATATATATATATATATATATATATATATATATATATATATATATATATATATATATATATATATAAAATATTCATATATATATATATATATATATATATATAAAATATTCATATATATATATATATATATATATATATATATATGAATATTAACATATATTTTTTGGGATGTGCTATAATAAATAGTTTTTCTTAAAAAACGGCTTAAATAAACGCGCTCACGATCGAATGCGAAAAGAAAAACTCACACTTAGCACTCAGTACAATCGAAGGAATATCGATCACAAAGTGAAGTAGCTCAGTTCGTAAGAGCGTGCGGGCTAGATACAAGGTTACAGATTCACAACCTGTCTCGTCGAATTTTTTCTATGTTAAGTTTATAAAGTTTTACGGGATAAATATAAAAACTCATATATGGTCAGAAGTACCGTTAACAAGTTTTTTATCTTTAAGCGATTGTTATCTTTTCAGCAGGATAATCATCTTACTTTTTATCTTATAAAATAAATAAAAATAAAATTATTATAATTTTCCACAGACCACATGAATACTAATAGACACGCCATTGGGAATGAAACGTGTCGCCGCGCATATGTGCAAACGCTCCGATCACTGTCAAAAATGTCATATCGCACTTCCGCTCAAATAGTGTCATAAGTCAAAAAAACTAATTCTCGAGTGAAAGGGGTTTAAATTAGCGCCTACCTATTTTTTAGCTTTTCTGGTCAACGCCACTAACGTCACTAACGCCATCTAGTATGAAATCATCGAAAACAGTAGTAGATCACCATTCGATATAAAACTATGGCATAATACGATACGAATCTATACATATAATAAAATCGTAGGAAAGTCAAAACTGTACGTTGAATATTTTTTTAAAAGAATACTTCGGGCGTGATCTACAATCGATATCGAAGCTAAAAATATAGTTTTTAGAATTTTTGTCTGTTTGTCCGTTTGTCTGTTTGTCTGTTTGAATTTGAATTGTAACACTATTTGAGCGGAGGTGCGATATATTTTTAGATATATTTTATCGAGAAAAAATAGAAATAAACCATGTTTTATCGTATCGAATGAAATGACAAAGTATAAAATTACTCTTGAAATGATTTTATTTCATCGGTAAGTATTATAAATCTGTATTACTGTGTGTGAATGCAAGCTACGCTGACAAACTATAATAATAATAATAATAATAGATCAGGAAACATCCGACCGAAGGTTATGCGTTTTGTGACACAAGCCTTTGCCGGTACAGGTGTAAGTCCACAGGACTATATGACTTGTGTCACAGACCGTATAGCAGAAAGTTTGTGCGTGGGCAAACCGTATTCGTAGATACAAAGAACGGGTAAACAGGTTTAACCAGAATCGAATTTTCCGAAGTGATCAAAGAAAGGTGTATAGAAGTTGGGAGGAACCCGCTACTAGGATAGTTGATGGGCAACTACCAGATATTCAAGAAATGTCTTCATTTTGGAGAAATATCTGGTCTGTGCCAGTCAATCATATCAATGGTGAATGGGTGAGAGTAGTTGAGCGCTCGTGCGAATTATTGCAACCCATGGCGTCTATAAGTATAACGCCCCAAGATGTGAGAGAAACAGTTCGTTCTACTCACAACTGGAAATCCCCAGAACTAGACGGACTGCATAATTTCTGGTTGAAATGGTTGCAATCTTCACACGAGCTCTTAGCTGAACAATTCCAGGAAGCTATTGAATCCGGGTGCCTCCCATCTTTTATGACAACAGGACTCACCTTTCTGCTCTACAAATCTGGTAGTACCACAGATCCGAAGAATTTTAGACCCATCACATGCTTGCCTACAATTTACAAGCTCCTTACCTCCATTTTGAGATCAAAATTTAATCAACATTTTTATACAAATATCCTGCTCAAAATGGATGTAGGGCTGGGTCACGTGGTACTAAAGAGCAACTCCTCATTGACATGGCCATTAATCATCAAGTTCGTAGAAATAGAAAGGGTCTCGCCGCCGCTTGAATTGATTACAAGAAAGCCTATGATTCAGTGCCTCATTCATGGTTGTTACGAGTGATGGAACTGTACAAAGTTGATACAGTTCTATGCGATTTCCTAAGCTCATGTATGAGGCAATGGACCACGACTCTCTGTCTTCCTACGGGTGGTGAGAGTTTTTGTATTTCTCAACCTATAAGGATAGAGCGTGGAATTTTCCAGGGTCATAGTTTAAGTCCTTTATGGTTTTGCTTGGCTTTGAATCCTTTAAGTGCTCTACTTAGGGATTCAAAGGTAGGCTATCGGTTTCGTAGAGAGGGTGAAATCATTTTTCATCTCTTGTATATGGATGATCTTAAACTCTTTACATCCAATAAACCTGATTTGTTGTCATTGCTCAACCTTACGCAAAGGTTTAGTAATGATATCAGAATGGAATTTGGTGTAGATAAATGCGGGGTCATACATGTACAGAGAGGCCGAGTTCTGAACAGCGAAAATTTACAACTCTCGGAGACAGTGTCTTTCAAATCTCTCTCTGAAACCGAAACCTATAAATACCTTGGTATGTCGGAGTGCTTAGGTATACAGGATGGGGACATTAAGCAGTTGGTGACTGAGCGTTTCTTTGGCCGTCTGACAAAAGTTCTAAAAAGTCTTTTGTCCGGTGGTAATAAGGTGCGTGCATTCAACAGCTGGGTGATGCCCCTGCTTGTGTACACCTTCGACATACTAAAGTGGACTCAAACTGAGTTGGACGCTCTGGACTGTAAGGTCCGTAAACTACTGACAATGTATCGCATGCACCATCCACGTTCATCAGTAATGAGATTATATATCCCACGAAAATATGGGGGTCTCGGCTTACTTAATGCCAAAAACCTACATAATCGTGAGGTGTATAATCTTAGGGAATATTTCCTCCACGTCGAATGTGGAATGCATCGTGATGTTGTTGCAGTAGATAATGGTCTGACACCGCTCTCCTTAGCTAAAGAGAACTGGCACAAACCAGTGGTACTCAGCATTCAGGACCGTTTGAACGTTCTTTATGGGCCTGATATTGATTTACCGGCGTCCACTGCCTGGCTACGATTTGGTGACCTCTTTGGAGAGACTGAAGGATTTGCCTGTGCAATTGCTGATGAAGTTGTCAAGACGAATAATTACCGGAAATACATCATGAAGGATGGCACGGTCGACATATGTAGGGCGTGTCACCGTCCTGGTGAGTCCATCAGGCTATTATTTCCGGTTGTTCTCATCTTCCCAATGGAGAGTATTTGCACAGACACAATCAAGTGGCCAAGATTATTCATCAACAACTTGCTCTTCGATATGGTCTAGTAAGTTTTGAAGTGCCGTATTATAAGTACGTACCGAAGTCAGTTCTGGAGAATGGCCGTGCTAAGCTCTACTGGGATCGATCTGTCATCACGGACAGGACTATTATCACAAATTGGCCCGATATCGTGTTGGTAGATCGAATGGAGCGCCGGGCATTTATTGTTGATATCACAATCCCGCATGACGATAACCTCGTGAAAGCAGAAAAAGAAAAACTATCTAAGTATTTGGACTTAGCTCACGAGATTACCGACATGTGGGGTGTGGAGTCAACAATAACTGTCTCGATAGTTGTTTCTGTAAACGGTTTAGTAGCGAAGAGTCTCGACCAACACCTACGAAAGCTCTCCCTACAGTTCTGGATCAAGGGCCAGATACAGAAGGCGGCAGTGTTAGGAACGGCACGTATTGTGAGGAGGTTTCTTTCTCTGTCGCCCTGACCACCGGCGGCTTGGCCGCAAGGCTCAAGTCGGCAGAAAACCTATTTTTATATATTTATTTATATTTATTTTTATTATATATCGTATTTTTTTAATAATTATATTTATATATGTATGTAAAATAAGAGGAAAAATGTAAATAAAGAATAATAATATTAATAATAATAATCTTCATTAAACAAATCCAAGTACATACATAAATATTTAAAAACAAAAACAAAAAACAAAAATTTTAAAAACTAAGGAATTGTCTTGAAAGCGTATCCATTTAATACGTGCAATTTTCCAAAATTAACAAAATACCTATGTGAAATCCAAAAATATTGTTAGATTTGCAATTGAATGCAATGTTACTGTTGTTATATTGTTTTTTAAACGTTAAAACCCCTAAAAATAAAACAATGCTTTACTACATAATTTTTATTGAAATAAAATTCACTTCCAATAAATAAAAAATATATATTTTTAATTTTACAGCATAATTTTCTCGACGACTCTGCTCGCCTTTAAGCTTATCTTGCCATCTGAAATATAAAATATATTAATTATTACTTAAATTAAATATTTAAAAAATGATAATAGATATTATTACATATTATTTCCTAAAAATCAAAATTATGCAAATCAGTTCAGCTGTTCTCGAGTTTTAGCGAAACTATATATATATATATATATATATATATATATATATATATATATATATATATATACGTATCCGGCTGTTACCAACAAACAACAATTTCAAAATTGGCCCAAATATTGATGCTGATAGATAAGGTTTTGGTATTTACTAATCTAGATACGTGATCTGACGACGCTATTTATATACGGTAGTATTATAGAATTTACTTGTGATATTTACACACGACAACGTTATGTTTTACATAAAATATGAAAGAAGTGCAAATTGTTAGTGTAGATATAGAGGCATTTTAAAGTTATACGTGAATTGTAACACTTATACAATAGAGACAAGGTAGCTTTAAAACTTAAAATCCTTTTATATTTTCTTTTAAACACTATAAACCGAAGTCATTCTAGTTATCCAAGTATCTGATTGAAATTCAGCGAGTATTTATTTATTATCAATTACAAAAGACAAAGAGAAATTCAACCAATCGAACAGATTGTTCGTTTCTGATGCAATTCCTGCCTTCAAAGACGCACATTACACAGTGTATAAAAAATCCTAGTCTGATCGTCAAAGTTAGTGTTTAGTAGCCTAATGTAATAATATATATGCTATTATTTTACGGATATAGGAAGGTAAATTTTCGCTGATCAAATTAAATAATCTTAAAATAGCAACACAAAATGCAGGACAAAAAATAGCGATAGAAACAGGCGCGAAGAGACTGCGTCCGCTTAGTCGATGGTATGTTTTGAAATATTCGCTAATTTTAGCGAAATTGAAAGTTAAATTCGAGAATATCTGAATAGCATTTTTTATTTTTATAAATAGAATAATTTCATTATTGCTCGGGTCAGACATGATTTATTACACACTGTGTAATTCCTTAAAATAAAATGACACCAAAACTAAACTCCTAGCAGTAAATTTACAGCTTGTTATTGTCATTTACGATTTGGGGGAGAGTAGTCGGTAAATATAAGCATGTAGCTTTTCCTTGCTTCGCTGATGGTTACGCACCTTTAACATCTTTTACATCTTTAGGCGATACTTATAACTTGCTATCAAGATATTTTTTATAGAAGGGGGTTAACGAGTAGGAAGTGCACCTGATGGTAAGTGATCAATGCCACTTATGAATATCTGGATACCAGAGGCAGTTGCATTTCCGGCCTTTTAAGAATGAGTAAGCTCTTTTCTTGAAGGTCCCCAAATCGTAGTCGTTTAGAAACACCCCGCTGGTAATTGTCAATTAATTTCACAAGTAGTGCGAGGCAAAATGTGCCGAGAAAAACGCACGGTTGTGGATTTCCAGACATCAAGGTGGTGAAAATGGAACCTTTTAATTTGAACGCGATTTCCGATGACGGATTTGCTTATTTGTTATTTTTTATGTAGGAACTTTTATACAAGAAGTCTATCATTTCGACATTGAAATTTATGTCGGTCCTTTTGCGAGACTACTATGAAATAATAAACTATATCTTACCTTCAAGGCAACACAAAGCATTAACCTTTTTAAAATGCAAACAAAAACAAATCACACACGACGTAAAAGGCTGTATGGCCTTGGGCTTAAGCCTGTCACAGAAATAAGAGTATAATACACCATCATGCCACAAAACACTAAATTAAAAAAAAACAAAAGCACATCACACCAAAATCTTAAATATAACTGAAGTTTATTTAGTAATAAAAGTTACTTACCTTAATAAAATAAAAACTATATATCACACACAAAATGCAGTATAAAATAAGTCTTAGCTCATCCCGTATAAATAAAACAAAAGCTTCACGCATCACAAAACCAAATAACAAACGAAGGATATATTAATTACTGGAAAAACAAAATAATGATTTTTGCGTCAACACAATTAAAACTACAAATCTACCTTGTTAAAAATAATACTAATAAAGACGATCACAAAATAAGCTTGCAAGCACTTACGAACAAAAAATCAGTTTCCGTGTGGGTATTTCCAGAATACTACCATACAGGCTAACGCTTAAAAGATTGTTTTTTTTGTTATATCATAAGATAGCAAATAAGCAGATGGGTCTCCTGATGGAAAGAGTCAACCAGTCAGAAAGAACCAACCCGGGGATTGTACGCATTGAAGGACATGACAATAAATGGTCATAATCATAAGTAAACAATAATATTTTTTAACACAGTAAAACTGTAGCAACCGACTTTCAATATCTTATATTTCCGGAACCCTGCATCATATCTTAAAAAGTTAAAGTAAAACCACACGGGGAGGAACCCTCTCAAACAAAAAAAAGTATTTTCAAAATTGGTTCATAAATAATCGAGTTCTGCGCTAACAAACATAAGAAAACAAAATCTGTTGAAAATATAATAAAAAGAGAACATTGTTTAAATTGTGCATATTAAAGCTCAACGAAATTAGTACAGTAATATTCAAAAATATGGTCACCGCACGTTATAATTACGAGTCACGTGTTCGGCAAATCGCTCTTTGTATACAATGAACTTCTATGCGCGTGGGTGAGTGTTGTCCGTAATAAGCATTTTTATTAGGTAATTAGGTCAAAATTTAAGTACCTATTTTTATATATTCGGTATCCACGAAATAAAAAAAACAAGTTGCAGTCCCGTTAAAATTCCAAAACAGCTTAACCGATCTTTACGAAAACTATTATACGAAGAGAATACTTGATTGCCCAAACGATAGACCCTATAGTGTTTGTCTGTTTATCTGTATACTTCGTTATAAGAGCTCTTGACCTGTGACAAGCTCTTAAAATTCACAACTAAAAAGTTTTAAACTCATAATAGGAAACTGTTACATATTCAAGAGAACTATTCAAAATTTTGTAGGTCTTTGGTGTTATGTTTTCTCGTGCAATTTCGTCGGATGTCAAAATACATTCAGAGTGCTAAGTGTAAGTTTTTCTTTTTGCATTCGTATGTGAATTTGTATGTGATTTGAACAGCGCCACCTAGTGGTAAACTGGTTTCTCACGTTTACCACTAGGTGGCGCAGTACAAATCACTACAAATTCCTAGTAAACTCCAAACGCGCTCACGATCGAATGCGAAAAGAAAAACTCACACTTAGCACTCTGATCTGTTTTTAAAAACGCGTTTTAAGAAGTATCTTTTAAATAGTTTGAAAAATGTATGTCAAAAATCAAAGTGCACGCCATAAAAAAAATAGTTTTCTTTTTTATCTTTATATGTGATGTTTATTTTTTTTAAATAAGAAACGGTCGTACAGTCCTGATTTAATCCTAAGCCAAGAATTCTAATGAAAATAAATTGGCTGCTTCTATATTACGTATAATTATAAGCTGTTTGTTGAAAGATCTGTGCCTTCTTATGTCATAAAATCTAATGTCAAAAATTGGTCAACTAATGTCAATAGCTTGAAAATTGAATTAATGCAAATTTTCATGAATATTATTTATTATATTCATACACTCCATTTTTCTCTTAATTTTAATTAAATGACACCAAACAAGACACCTAGGTACAAGCTGTTATTATGATCCCGGGGCTGCACTTTCGTAATGCGTATATCGTCCCGAAGTTATATATGCACTAAGGTACACGCATTCCGGAATGTATGCAAAAATAGCCGATAACAGCCGGTCACATCTGCATTTATCGTGTCATTGCACGAAGCTTTATGACGATAGGCGCAATTGCGGCCCCAGCATGAAGCTAATTTTTTTTTATACTAAAGGTAAACTTATACATGTGGCATTAAGACCCTGTCACGAGGATAGCAAGAAAAAACGCACCAATAATAAAAATAATTAATTAAAAAAAAAGAAATGTTGCATAACTCTATCCACTAATATTCTATAGTAATGAAACGTTTGGCTAAATTTTACTTTCTTACTATCTGGCAGATTGACAGATGACCTTTTCTGTTTTGATAGAACTTATTTCTGTAATTTATTTAGACTAAAACCTCTTTATAAATTCCATTCGAAAACACGCTAAACTGTCATGGCGACCTTCATAACTTCACGTCGTGCAAAATAAACAGATTTATCAAAGTTCTGATCAATACATTAAGCGTACGTGTTCAAAATGTAATATAAAATAATATTTCGCAAGGTGTGACGTCACCGGTTGGCATTATGCATTACATGACATGACATTTATTGTATTTTTTATCGTTAATGTTAGGTTTTGTACAACTATAATAAACTAGCTGACCCGGCAAACTTTGTTCCGCCTTAATGGCAATAAATAAGCAGATTTATTTTTTAATTGGAAAAAAAGTATGATATGTCCTTCTCCTGGCTCTAAACTACCTCCCTGCCAATTTTCAGCTAAATCGGTTCAGCCTTTCTTGAGTTATAAGTGGAGTAACTAACACGACTTTCTTTTTTATATATATATATATATATATATATATATATATATATATATATATATATATATATATATATAAATAGCGTTCGCCCTATGATCGAAATTTGACCATAGACCAAACAATAAAATCTCTTTTGAATTTGACAAACAGACTAGCCATAAATATAACAGTATACATTCATAATGTTTATATTACCACTAGCTGCCGCGTGTAGCCCGTTGAATTATAAAAGTTTTTGGCGAATCCCACGGGATAATCTATTTTTTCCGGGATAAAAAGCTTATGTGCTATTCCAGGTCATCATCTACCTGTGTGCAAAATTTCATTCAAATCCGTCCAGTAGTTTTTGTTGTCTGATTAGTAACAAACATCCATCCATCCATCCATCCATCCATCCATCCAAACTTTCGCATTTATAATATTAATGTATATGTATGTCAAATTAATGTATTATGTTTATTTATATAAATTTAACATATTTATAATGCATACTAGCTGAAACGGCAAACGTTGTTCTGCCTTTTTAACTACTCTTATTTTTTTCTATATTTTCTCACCTTTCAAACCTTCCCTGGACTTCAACAATTAATTCAAAAAAAATAAATTAGCCAAATCAGTTCAGCCGTTCTCAAGTTTTAGCTAGACTAATGAACAGCAATTGATTTTTATATATATAAGATATATTATTTAAAAAAACATTACATTTCTTTAGTCCACCGCAATCTTTAGGTATGCCAAATTCTATACTCGTTCGTTCGCGTAATTATTGTAAAGGGGTACAAAAATTTGTGCTTCATGTACTAATATACATAATATTATAGATAAAAATACATTAAAACAGTTCTTAATCTTACTAATTTCTTTTTTAGACTACATATTCAAAAAGTAAGGCCAGAACCTTGGATATAAAATGACCTTTTCGAATAAGGATGCTGAGATTTAAAAAAATAAAAACATGATGGTTTGTCTTGCCCTGCATTAGGCACTCGATTTTCTCTGCTTATCCCGTAAGGATCTGGCGTGAAGATACGTATGTTGAACATAACATCGTCCACTTTTTGTACTAAGATATGAATGAGTTCTCTAAGCCCAAGTTCTATAATTATTATATCTATATCTATACAAATAAACAAAATTGGAGTGTCTTTGTGATATTAAAATAACAGCTTTTTACTAAACGCATATGGATGAATACACGATACATTACCGAAACAGCATTTTTTCCAATTTTTGTCTGGCTGTCTGTCTGTCTCTCTGTCTGTTTGTTCCGGCTAATTTCTGGAACAGCTGGACCGATTTTGACGAGACTTTCACTGGCAGATAGCTGATGTGACAGGGAGTAACTTTGGTTACTTTTTATTCGAAAATTTTCAACGCGGACGAAGTCGCGGGCTTAGCTAGTTCCTAATATTTTTACAACGCACGCGCAATTTGATACGACGACGCGATGACGCGACGCGATATAATTTATTACGTAAGATTTAATAGCGAATTTTTTTAACGCCACATGGCTTATGTTACGTTTATACTAATATTATAAATGCGGAAGTCTGTCTGTTAGTAATTTATATAATCTATATTAATCCTATCCTATTCTACTAACCTTTATTTAATATGTATTAATAATAAAAAGGCGAAAGTTTGGATGTATGGATGGATGTATGTTTGTTACTCAATCACGCAAAAACAGATAAATCGATTTGGATGAAATTCTTCTTCTTCCCCGTGTTGGTCCGGGCTCCTTTGAAGAATTGGCCAATCGCCGTCCTGCCAGGCAGGTCGTAAAAGGCAATCAATTGGCTATGCGAGTTACTGCTACTAGGTGGTAGAGTTCTGCATTGACTCGTGGTCTAGTCATTTCCAATACCAAAAACTAATACCAATGGTATTTGTTTATTGTCACAATACATTTTCTATTCCTAACGAATACCAAATTTTGAATATTTAAATAAAGTACAAAATCTATTCTCAACGAATACCAAAACATAATTTTTAGTACAGTCACAGAAACAATTTATTTGCATTCTAATAATTTAGGTAACGTTAATTAATAAAAAATAATTTGCGAAAATTTTTTACTACCATAAAATGTGAGTTTGTTCTTTTAAGGGTTCCGTACCTAAAAGGTAAACGGGACCCTATTACTAAGCCTAAATGATTTAAATACATTTCGTAAAAACACATTTTAAAGCATTTTTATTACAGACTGTATCTCATACCATTTGATTTGTTTTGGGATTCGTTTATGAGTGGTATTCGTTCGGAATAAAAAAATATTATGGACTAGCTGTTGCCTGCGACTTCGTCTGCGCGGACTTAGTTTACTCCGCACAGCTCCTCCCCTGTAGGTGATAGCGTAATAATATGTAGCCTATATGTTGACCCGACGTGTTAGTAATATTCATGCAAAATTTGAAGTAAATCCCTGCAGTACCTTTTGAGTTTACCCCGGACATACATACAGACAAACAGATAAACAGACAAACAGACAAAAATTCTAAAAACTATATTTTTGGCTTCGATATCGATTATAGATGATGCCCCAAGATACTTTTAAAAAAATATTCAATGTACAGTTTTGACCTTCCTACGATTTTATTATATGTATAGATATTAAACTAATACTACCTATTGTAATTCGTTTTTGGTATTAGACAGAAATACGTTGTTATCGCTAGTAGTGGTTGATGTCATAATGTTCGTAAAATGCGATAATGAGGATTTCATCTCGCTAACTGAGAAACCGGTGAATCGTGGTGTACTTGGAAGTCTATGGACGTTCGCTTTACTCTGCCTACCCCATTGATATAAAAAGGGAAGATACGTTACCTAGTCACAGCGCCTGGTCCTACAAAACTAGGTCCGTAGACACAGTGACAATTGGTGACAATCAATCACGCGCGGGACCTCATATCATACACTTATATTTTCCGACACTTTTTACCATTAAACACGCGTCAAAATACCTTCTTGTATATTCAGCCAGTGTTATAATCACTCAAGGAAAAAAAATAAGACACACTGGATTACTTTCCATTCGTAAGTACGGTTAAAACAATTTTTTTTGAAAATAAGATTAAATTATTGTTTAGTTCGCCATGTTTGCGAGAGTGAGATAGTACAATACAAAAGTAAGCGAGAAAAACATAGTTTGCTACGTTCGTCGCATTACTTTGCGTTCGACTGATCTTATGGTTATCTTATGGTAAATTGGGTCAGATACGGTAAATCAAATCGGAACACGAAAATAACAAGCGGTACGTTGCGGAACTCTATCAACTAGTAGTCACGATGGCAGTCATACGTATAGCCAATCGGTCGCCTTTTACGACCTGCCTGGCAGAACGGCAGATGGTCTAATATTCAAAGACCCGGGGAAAATATATTTGTTGTTCGGCAGATTATTTTTGGTTAATTATCTGTGATTTTGTATCACCCATATTGATCAATATCTATATATTTATTTAAAGTACCTGAATCACCGAGCTTTGCTCGTTTTTTTGTTGAAAACGACGTTTTTTAAATATGAAACTAAGTATGATCGATTTATCGCCCCCGAAATCCACTGCGTACTAAAGAATGCAATGCATGCATCGCTTGGACTCATAAATTGAATATTTATAAGACACTAGCTGTTGCCAACGAATTCGTCCGCGCGGATTTCGTTTACTCCGCACAGCTCCTCCCCCGTAGGTGATAGCGTGATAATATGTAGCCTATATGTTGACCCGACCTATTTAGCAATATTCATGCAAAATTTTAAGTAAATCCATGCAGTACTTTTTGAGTTTACCCCGGACATATGTACATACAGACAAACAGACGAACAGACAAAAATTCTAAAAACTATATTTTTGGCTTCGATATCGATTGTAGATCACGCCCCAAGTATTCTTTTAAAAAAATGTTAAATGTACGGTTTTGACTATCCTACGATTTTATTATATGTATAGATGATGTTTTATAAATAACGAAATTCGTATCAGGATTGTTGTTCATTATATAAAAACAAGTTTCATTTATTAAGGTATTTTTTTATAAATTATTGACATTTTGCACTATGAGTTGTCAATATTGTCATATTTATATACCGGCTGTTGCCCGCGGCTTCATCCGCGCGGACTTCGTTTACTCCACACAGCTTCTCCCCCTTAGGTGATAGCGTGATAATATGTAGCCTATATGTTGACTCGACCTATTAGTAATATTCATGCAAAATTTGAAGTAAATCCATGCAGTACTTTTTGAGTTTACCCCGGACATACCTACATACAAACAGACAAAAATTCTAAAAACTATTTTTTTTTTGGCTTCGATATCGATTGTAAATCACGTCCCAAGTATTCTTTATATATTGCTCCTATTTAGTTTTAAACGCAGTTAACTGCAGCAACCGACTTACAATGTCCTATATCTCCGTAACGATACATCGCAAAATTAAAATGGTACCACACGGGGGTATACTCTCCCAAAAACAACATTTTTCTTACACTCTTCACTCATGAACAATATAAGACTGTTTTTTTTATATCATAAGATACCAAACAAGCAGATGGGTCTCCTGATGGAAAGAGTCAACCATCGCCTATAGACACCAAAGGTGTTAATGGGGCGTTGCTATCTTGTGGCGAGGTCTAATGCCACATGCATAAGTTTAGCAGCTACCTTACCCTCCCTTGATAACAGTGGGATTTGAAGATCTGTGAACGACCCCTTGTTTGCTGTTTTGTGACATAAATAATCCGTTTGCGGCTCAGTTTCTTAACTATACATCAAATTGACGTAATAATACACAAAAACACGTAAAAAAACAATAAGTTTTTTGCATGTAGTTTGAATGAACCCGGATCTTTCCAAACTCTCGAATATTGACTAAATTATTCATAAGAACATCTAAACTATAAAGATTTGTTTGTCTATACTAATCTAATCCAATACCTTTAAAGGAGCAATTCTTATATATATATATATATATATATATATATATAGGTCGAGTTTCTTTACATGACGAATTTCGTGAAGGGCGGCCTTCAACTGCCATCAACGAAAATAATGTGACTACTTTTAAGCGGTTAACTGAACAAAACCCCCGGATTACCTATGAGACAATTCGAGGACTATTGGGGATTTTACACGAAGAATTGAAAGTCTGGAAAATTTTGTTGTCGTTGGATCCCTCATGAACTGACACCGGAGCAGTTGCGGGCTCGCGTGGAATGGTGCTCACAGATGCTACTGAAGTACGACCACGGACGTTCTAATGCTGTTTATGACATTGTCACAGGAGACGAAACGTGGATTTATTGTTTTGAACCCGAAAAAAAACAGCAATCTTGTGAATGGATGTTTGAAAATGAGAACAAGCCAACAAAAGTGAGACAGGCGAGAAACGTTGGTAAAAAAATGATCGCGATTCGCGATTTTTTTCTCAGCTACGGGTCCCATCTGTACAATTCCACTTGAAGATCAAAAGAGTGTTAATGCCGAGTGGTATTTTACCATTTGCTTACACAGGGTGTAAGAAAAAGTTCGCGACAGACGACCCAAAAGCCGCATTCTCCTACACCATGATAACGCTTCTTCACACATGGCCAACAAAACAGTCATTTTTAGCTTCCGAAAAAGTACATCTCATCACTCATCCTACGCATAGCCCCGACCTAGTACCTTGTGAGCAATTCAAAATATTTTTTTTTAGTTTTCTAATTAAAACAAGGTTGACGAGGATTAAGTAAGTGCCTCGTTGGCGATAGGCTTGCCAGTTGCCACCTATCATATTATGGGACTAACGGCCGATTTCTGAAACGCAAAATTAATCTGTGTTCAACATAATTTTTACAAGCAAATGTTTTATTAAAAAAGATTAATTGCTAGTTAAAATTAATTTGTGTTTCGGAAACCGGCCGTAAGCATCTTCGGCTAATCGTGGGTACACTGGTTGTACCTCTAACTACTACTTCGGGGATATGGGCGTGAAGATATTTTTATTCGAGTGATTTATCCATTAATATTTATTTTATAGGTATTTACTACTCTAAGAATAAATCCATCCCAGAAAATCAATTTTTCTCTAATATATAAAGAAAATCTTTTTTAGTGTAATTATTATAGAAAAGTGAAATTTCGAATAAGAGTGGCCATGTTTTTTTACTTGTTGCGTACAGATTATGTTTATTTTTACATTCATTTGATTCCGCTATAATAATGGTTTATAACCACATTTAACTAAATCTATGATGTATGGTCAATCGGTATCGTGGTGTGAGGAATTTCCGTTAACGATATGGGAAGTCCCCAGTTCGCTTATAAACTCGTTTGTTATTGTTCAATATGAATACAATAAAATGAAGTATGTGGCCTATGGTTTAAGACAAAGCTACTCAACCTTTTAAGCAGTTGGGCTAAACGGAGGATTTAGACATTGACGGTGGGCCACTGATAATTCCTATTTCAGTTACTCTCAGAGCATGTGCAATAATAAGAAAACAATATCCATACTTCCATACTAATATTATAAATGCGAAAGTCTGTCTGTCTGTCTATCTGTTACGCTTTCACGGCTAAACCGCTGGACCAATTTTCATGAAATTTGGCATGGATATAGTTGAAGATCCGGGGTCAAACATAGGTTAATTTTTTTTTTCAAAACTCAGTCCCTGGAGGGCTGATTTTTTTATTTATTTTATTTATTAACACTTTATTGTACACAGAAAATAACATTAATAAGAGAATACAAACGTAACTATAGTACAATGGGCGAGCTTATCTCTACTTAAAGAGATTTCTTCCAGCCAACCTTTATTGAATTATTTATTGAAAGCTATTTGGACGACTTATTGATATACTCGCGAGCGAAGCTGCGCGGGTCAGCTAGTTAAGAAATTAAATTGAATTGGTTAGCTCTTTAAAATCTTTATTTCTATTTATTTTTGTATGACCAGCGCCATGCACGAAATTTTGAAATATGGAAGAACTGTTGGGTGATAAGAGTGCCAATTTGTACTTTGTACTCTGTTCTTAATCAGAAATTGTTATTTATTATGTGTGTTGATGTGCAATAAAATATATTACTTTTTTATTAGATTTAAAGCAAGATCACTCAACCATAAGGCATTCTTCAATAAACTAATTTACGTGGTTTTAAATTTGATAGGAATTCAGAACTAGCTTGGGCGGGCCATTCAAATTTTGTTTGCGGGCCATACATAGCCTGGGGTTGAGCAGCCTTAGTTTAAGATATTGACTACATTTTTATACCGTGTAGGGACGGTCTACCGAAAATCGAAACCACAGATTTGGGGGCATCATTATAAGGTGACAACCGTTGGAAATTTGTGTGGAAAAGTTTTGATATTTTCGACGAATTTTTACCTTAACTTTTTGTATGTACCGTAAAATGGGGTGAATAGGCACAATTCGAAACTTCAGACTTGTATTTCTTTATAAGTTACAAGGACTGCATACCACTATCCCTATTTCTTTTGATGAGTCTACCAGTATATTTTTCTATCGAAAATTTTATTTAGTAGTTTTTCCATGCATTAAGAAGAAAATTGACAAAATATAGACTAGTTCTATTTACCCAGTATAGGGGGTGAATAGAAACGCTATTCACCCCACACTTCGTGTCTATTTACACCGTTTTGTACCTAAATATTAACCTCGCAACAACACAGCCAACTTTGAGACGTTAATTTCTTTTTGTCTTTTATTCCATAGACAATCAGGTGTTGCCAATTCACATAGTACATAATGGTGTGCAGATAAAACAAAACACATGGTATTTTTACGCTAATGCGACTTGGATCTGTGGACATGAAAAACTATTTGGTTTTGTTCCTATTCAGCCCGTGATTCCTATTCACCCCGTTTTACTACTCTACAGTGTTTTTTCTAAAAAATAGTCAAAGAGATTGATGAGATAGGCCTAATTACTACAAAAATATAGCGTCAGCCGAAATTATCAAATTAATTTGATATTGATTAACTCCTTTGTGGAATTAATTACCCTCGGGGGTGTTTCCGAATGGATACGAGTTAGGGACCTTCAAGAAACGAGCTTATTCATTCCTAAAAGGCCGGCAACGCAGCTGTAATATCCCCGGTATTGCGGATGTCATGGGCGGCGATGATCACTTACCATCAGAGTGCTAAGTGTGAGTTTTTCTGTTCGCATTAGATCGTGAGCGCGTTTTGAGTTTACTAGGAATTTGTATGTGATTTGTACAGCGCCACCTAGTGGTAAACTGGTTTCTCACGTTTACCACTAGGTGGCGCTGTACAAATCACATACAAATTCCTAGTAAACTCCAAACGCGCTCACGATCGAATGCGAAAAGAAAAACTCACACTTAGCACTCAGATGCACCATCTGCTCGTTTGCCCCCTCTACTATAAAAAAATGTAGGTATATTAAGCTCATATTAGAATTAAACTTCTATTTAGGATAGTTTCTCTAGTACATACTTAATACATTAAACTATCTGACTTTATGTTAAGAAAATCAACCTTCCTATATTTATAACTAATAAATAAGTAATTATTCAGTCGATTATATAATCAATTGCGTATTTATAAAATCTATTGTGCCTTACTACGTTTTTGACATTTGACATAACTCAAAATTCAAGTCGATTGTCTTGAACAACAAAAACTATTTAATTTTAAGGTCAAATGATTGATTATTTATATGTCTTGATTAATAATTAATTCTACATTGAATTCATTGGTAATATCACAAGTCATTATTTCCTTTTGCTCTGTTGGATAAAAAACAAACTTATATTTAATAGATAGTGTAGTTTTTTATATGTAAAATCGGTGTAGTATTTTGTGAGTTAATTCATTACGAACAATCTCACAAATAATTAAATATTATCTCTTTACGATATTAACTAACTAAACTGAACTAGAAACTAGGCAAACTGATTATATGGAGATGACACTTATCTAGATCAATTTGAGGGTATTTGGGCGTTTCAGTCCGCGGACCGAAACGCGTAAAGGAATTTTAGTTATTGGTCTATTCAAGACCGACGTACCTAGTACGATCAAATCGGTCGGGTACTATCCGAAGAGGGTGTTAAGAGTCTTCGAAACCGTCGTGTTTGAATGAAGAGAGTTAGGAATGTGCAAGAAGCAAGGCAAGTCTGTCTGGACCGTGACATATGGCAATCAATTCCCTCTGCCTGCCCTGTAAGGGATTTGGCGTGAAAATATGTTGTTGTTATTGTTGTCTATTCAACCCGTAAATAAATTGTGAACAGAATCGCCCCATTTAAGAAGAAAAAATTTAACAGTGTCAAACTTCATACTCTACCATTCATGTAATTGTCTTCCTTCGCGCATTAATTAATACCTACGTAGATAATCATAACCCTGATGGTCTTAAAACTCAACACAGCTCTTTGATTTATTACCTTAAAAAAGAAAACAATAGTACGAATGAGTTTTTTGCTGATGAATTAAAATTGTTATTTAAAAATGATTTGTTAATGTAGGTTTAATCGTAATATTTTTACTAGCTGACCCGGCAAACGTTGTTCTACCTTTTTAACTACTCTTATTTTTTTTATATTTTCTCACCTTTTAAACCTTCCCTGGACTTGCACAATGAATTCAAAACCAAAATTAGCCAAATCGGTTCAGCTGTTCTCGAGTTTTAGCGAGACTAACGAACAGCAATTGATTTTTATATATATAGATTCTTATGTATGTATGTATGTATGTAATTTAGTATGTAGGTATCTATTATTCATAGATTTTATAAAATAATGTCCAACCTTTTAATATTTGCACACCACATTGGAATATGTCGGTAACATTTTTTCTCCGTGTTGGTCTCGGGCTCCTTTGAAGAATAGGCCTACTGCCGTTCTGTCAGGCAGGTCGTAAAAAGGCGACCGACTGGCTATCCGCGTCACTACCATCGTGACTACTAGGTGATAGAGTTCTGCATCGGCTCACCCGGATCTGGCACCACTGCCTTACCGCAATAGCGTCAGTGCTAGTCAATTTCATGTTCCGGTTTGGAGGGTAAGGTGGCATTAGGCTTCGTCACAAGATAGCAACGCACCATTAACGTCTTTGGTGTATATAGGCGATGGTTAGCTCTTTCCATCAGGAGACCCATCGGCTTATTTGCTATCTTATGATATATAAAAAAATAACTAAAATAAATTATAAGGACCATATCTTTATCTTTAAAATTAAATGTTAATAAAATATAGAAATACTAGCTGCAGCGTGCAGCCCGCCGCATTTTAAAAGTTTTTGGTGAATCCCGCGGGATCACCTAATTTTTCTGGGATAAAATATAGCCTATGTGCTATTCCAGGTCATCATCTATCTGGGTGCCAAATTTCATTCAAATCCGTTCGGTAGTTTTTGCGTGATTGAGTAACAAATATCCATCTAAACATCCATCCACACATCCAAACTTTCGCATTTATAATATTATAATAATAATATTATAATAATAACATAGATATTACTTGCAGCCCGCTGCATTATAAAAGTTTTTGGTGGATCCCGCGGGAATAACTTATTCTTCCGGGATAAAAATACTTTGTGCTATTCAAGGGCATCATATTTTACCAGTGTGCCAAATTTAATCCAGACAAAACCAGCCGTTTTTGCGTGATTGAGTAAGGGGACGTCCACAAATTACGTGAGATATTTAAGGGGGATCTCATCTAATCTTACGTTGGAGAGAGGGGGGGGGGTCTCAACAAATATGACGTAATTTTTTTTCTGATTGAAAAAAAATATACTATTTTGATCCATTGTACATGCTTAAGATTTAATCTTAAGCGTAATCGTAATACGATTAAGATAATTCACTAATTCGTTCGAAAGAAAATAATTTCATTCATACTTCGACGTTATACAGTCTTAACTAGTCGTAAATAGAAACAAAAAGCATTTTTTTTTCTTTTTATAATTCGACGCGTTTACATATTTAAAAAACCGACATTTTGATAAATCTCACGTGAGATTAGGGGTTGGGGGAGGGGGTTGAATAAAATCTCACTACATCTCACCAGGGGGAGAGGGAGGGACAGGAAATTAAAAAAAACACCTCACGTAATTTATGGACACCCCTAACAAAGACCCAAACGTCCAAACATACAAACATTCAAGACTTAAAATATGAGTATGTTTGGAATAAAGAACACAGGTGGTTTTGGTTTTGTACCTACATCCCTTGCGTGTCTTTCAGAGTGACGAATATTAGATAAACTAGAATAATTTTCTACGTTTTTTAAATAAAAAAAGGCTACCGATTGGCCTTTTACGACCTGCCTGGCAGAACGGTAGTTGACCTATTCTTCAAAGGAGCCCAGACCAACAGTGAGGTTTTGAAGCGCTCCCATTTTCAAGCGCTCCTAACGGAGCGCTCCTAAAGTATTCCTCAAAGCGCTCCTTTTAATTGTGCTACTGAAATAAATTATAATATTATTCCGCGAAGCGCACCCATAGGGAAGGGCGTAAAGCAAGTGGTGTAAATAATTAAAAAGTAATTATTATCTGAATATTAAATTTATAAAAATCATATGTTGTTTCGTTATATCGAAAGTTAATGTTGATTAATTATATATTTTTAGGTACATTGGATCACAGTCATTGTAATAACAATGAAAACAATGTTAAGTCTTAAAACTAATAGTTTGTAGTAAGTCCTAAAAGAACTTAGGTAAGTACTTTGTTCATAAATCATAATATTTTTTATAAGAAGCGTTTCGAGGAATACCATAGGAGCGCTTCATTAGAAGCGCTTCACTAGAAGCGCTTAGAAGCGCTTCATTAGAAGCGCTTCATTAGAAGCGCTTCATTAGGAGCGCTTCACTAGAAGCGCTTCATTAGGAGCGCTTCATTAGAAGTGCTTGAAAATGGGAGCGCTTTGAGGAATACCTCAAAGTTTGAGGTATTCACGTTGCTCTAATGTTACAAACAGGCTCTTTGATATGATTAAAAAAAAGTAGTAAATAGAATTCGTTAATAGAGCCGTTTCTGAGAAACCAGTTTCGCCGTGTTGGTCCCGGCCTCCTTTGAAGAATAGGCCAACTGCCGTTCTACCAGGCAGGTCGTAAAAGGCGACAGATTGGCTATCGAGTCACTAACATCGTGGCTACTAGGTGGTAGAGTTCTGCATTGTCTCGCCCGGGTCCGGTACCACCGCCTTACCTATTCCTGCCGCAATAACGTCAATGCTTGTCGCTGTCGTGTTCCGGTTTGGAGGGTAAGGTAGCCGGTAAACTTATGCATGTGGCATTAGACCTCGCCACAAGATAGCAACGCACCATTAACATCTTTGGTGTCTATAGGCGATGGTTGACTCTTTCCATCAGGAGACCCATCTGCTTGTTTGCTATCTTATGATATAAAAAAAAACCCAGTTACATTCAAATATACCTACAAGAATCGCTCGTTTAAAATATAGAATTTAAAGACAGACTGTGTATTGTCTTGTACACAATTAAAATTGTTAGGTACATATCAATGACCGCATATTTTAAAGTTGTAGTCTAAACAAGTATAAAAAATCGGCCAAGTACGAGTTGGACTCGCGCACGAAGGGTTCCGTACCATCTGAGTGCTAAGTGTGAGTTTTTCTTTTCGCATTCGATCGTGAGCGCGTTTAGAGTTTACTAGGAATTTGTATGTGATTTGTACAGCGCCACCTAGTGGTAAATGTGAGAAACCAGATTACCACTAGGTGGCGCTGTACAAATCACATACAAATTCCTAGTAAACTCGAAACGCGCTCACGATCGAATGCGAAAAGAAAAACTCACACTTAGCACTCTGTATTCAAGTTTCTACCTGTTTATTAAGATCGAGTAAGAAATCAGAAATACTTTATTCAATAATTTTTTTTTAAACTACTACCGGATCGGAAAAGCGGCCACACACGGAGACGATTCGGCGGAAGACACTCAGGCTTGTGTTTTTTTCATATCATTTTTTTATTAATAATATCATCATATATAATTAATAATATCATCATATAATATAATATCATCATTTTTTTAATTAATTATATAAAATGTAAGTTTTAAGTTAAAAATTGCTTAAAAATTACGTTTGTTGTATGGGAGGTTATTACGTTTGTTGTTGTATGTTGTATGGGAGTAAAAATATAAATAAATTTTCCAAGAATTGTGACACTCACAGTATAAATACTAGAAACAAAAATAAAATAGTAACACATTTTTCAAGACTGAGTAAAATTAACAAGTCGTTTTTATGCCAAAGCGTTCGTTTTTACAATACACTTCCTGACGATATTATAGAATTGCCTTATTGCAGATTTAAAAAAATTGTGAAACAAAAATTATGCAAAAAGGGCTATTACAAAATACAGGATTTTGTAAATGACAAAGAGGCTTGGAAATAGCTAATATATAATAATTTATTTAATTGGTTGGTATTTTAATTGGCTTTTGTATTTTGGTATATAGAATATTATGATCATTATTTTTTGACATTTATTTAAAATTTATTTTGATATTACTACCATTTTTATAACAGTTTTATGTTTTAACTTTCTAAATGAATTTTGACTTTAAATGTAAAAACTTGCAATTAATTACTTTATATTTAATTTTTTTTTATTTCATTTTGACATTTTTAATTAAATCTGATTACAATTATTTATTGCCAATTTTATTTATAAATGAATAGTAATTTAATGTTGACATCACTAGATCTAAATTTTCTAATTATGACATTTAATTGACATATTTTTTTTTTTATATTGATATATTAATTTTATAAATGTCCGTCTTCATGTTTGCTTAAAATTATAATTTTAAAATATATATTTTATCTAATTTTTTTTTTTTTTTAATAATTGGTCATTTCTGTAAGCAAAACAAAATTCTCTCTGGTTGACGTGATTTTATGAATCTTATTTTACAAATATTGCATAAATTGTCTTTTATATTTTGTTGTGATATGTTTTTTTTGACGTCGACAAGTGTTCTTAAATGTACCTACGTCGAATAAATATTATTTGAATTTGAATTTGGAGCCCCCTTTAATATTTACTTTATTTTTATTTAATTATTTGTTTTGAGACATCGCCTCTGTGGTCTAGTGGTCCAGCGTTGGCGTCGACCACATGAGGTCCCGGGTTCGATTCCTGGGTCGGGCACATAAAAAAAAGTGTTTTTTCAATTTTCTGAGAAACACAAAGTTGCCCGGGATTGGAAAGTGCCCGGTTGGCGATAGGATTGCCACCTATCACATTTTGTGGGACCAAGTATCTTCGACTAATCGTGGGTGCACTTGTTGTACCTCTGCCTACCCCTTCGGGAATATGGGCGTGAAGATACTTTTTTTTATTTGTTTTGAATTTAAATCATTTTTTGGTTTTTCTTAAAGCATGGACCGTTACACGTGCACACGTTACGGGTCCGTTCAGGTGGCCCTCGATCATAAAAAGCGATTTATGAGTTGTTTGGATTGAATCCGATACTGTAAAGCGTATATTTTTGAAGAGGTCTTGAGCATAGCAATACATTGGTATGAGAATTATTTAACTTAAATGGTTTAAACTACAAAATAATTCAGGTATAACATGATACTTTGAAAAATATGGCTACTCGTTAGTCGAGGATTTTTAATTCAAAAAGTAAATCGATGACCGATTTTTTTTATATGATCGGTAAACATATACATGCAGAAAAAATAAACAAAAATTATTTAGTTATTTGTTTTGAAAAGTAATATACAACTAAATATTCTGTGAAAATTTGTTACCATTATTAATATTAAGCAAAAAAGTACGAAAAAACACGTTTATTGTATCAAAAAAAAATACGTTTATTATAACCCATAATATTTTCATTTTTTTATTTTTAGTATTAATTGTTATGGCGGCAACGGAAATACATAATTTGTGAAAATTTCACCTTTCTAGTTATCATGGTTTATGAGACACAGCCTGGTGGCAGACAGACAGACAGCGTAGGCTTAGTAATAGGTGCCCGTTTTTACCTTTTAAATGCGGAACCCTAAAAATCGCAGACAATAGGTAAACGTAAACCTTGGTTTTTTGTTAATAAAGTCGCGGAAAGTTTTTACTGGTTATTTGGTGGGTAATTAACAGTTCAAAAGTTTGTGATGTATTATTACTTTTTTTAATCCCAACGACGCAGAATTCTCTATCGTCCTGCGCTCAACGCGGTGCGCACAGCCACGATTCCTCCGTCAACTTTTAGTCCGAATGCCGCACTAAACCGAGGTCTGGTCTCACAGGAGACAGCCCTTAGCGCGGGTGTTGTCATCCTAAATTTAAACATAAACTCTGGCTGAGCACTCTGCTTGCACAAAACAGTCCGGGGACACAATAACGACCCATAAGTTCAACTGTAATAGTCATTTCGAAATAAAATAAAAAACTTTTTTGTAATAAAACATATTTTTTTATATCATAAGATAGCAAACAAGCAGATGGGTCTCTTGATGGAAAGAGTCAACCATCGCCTATAGACACCAAAGATGTTAATGGTGCGTTACTATCTTGTGGCGAGGTATAATGCCATATACATGAGTTTACCGGCTACCTTACCCTCCAAACCGGAACACGACAGCGACAAGCACTAACGCTATTGCAGCAGGAAAAGGTAAGGCGATGGTACCAGACCCGGGCGAGACAATGCAGAACTCTACCAACTAGTAGCCACGATGGTAGTGACTCGATAGCCAATCGGTCGCCTTTTACGACCTGCCTGGCAGAACGGCAGTTGGCCTATTCTTCAAAGGAGGCCGGGACCAACACGGCGTAAATCTATACATAATTTCTATAAATCTATAAATTAATTTAATCTATACATATAATAACATCGTAGGAAAGTCAAAACTGTACATTGAAATTTTTTTTAAAAGAATACTTGGGGCGTGATCTACAATCGATACCGAAGCCAATAATATAGTTTTTAGAATTTTTGTCTGTTTATCTGTATACGTATGTCCGGAGTAAACTCAAAAAGTATTGCATGGATTTACTTCAAATTTTGCATGAATATTACAGGTCGGGTCAACATATAGGCTACATATTATCACGCTATCACCTAAGGGGGAGGAGCTGTGCGGAGTAAACGAAGTCCACGCGGACGAAGTTGCGGGCAACAGCTAGTAATGTAATAAAAAAAAAGAATAAAGGATCATACCGTCGCTGCACCTGTCAAGTTCCATATGTGATAATATTTGTAAGGTTTTGGAAAACAACAAAAAACCTGTTATTAAATTCACAAATAGTCTATTTGCCCAACATTATTGTAGGTCTATGGGGCACCTTAGTGTCTGTAGGCAATGGTTTTTTTCTATCAGCAGAGCGATCTTCTTGCTTCCTGTCTTATGCTTTATAAAAAAACTAAAAACCTTGGTCAGGGCTTTTATGAGACCGGCTGCAGAAAAGTTGTGTTCCGAATAAGGTCGAATCTCAAGTCGAGCAAATCGTACGCAGCATATAAACAATTCTTTGCTTCTTTGTCAATGTAAACAAGGTTGCGGAAAATTTTAATTTGATTCCATATTATGTATATTAAATATATTAAAATTTATACTATTACTAACGGTGCACGCGACTTCGTCCGCCTTGAAATATTATTTACAATAAGATACTCCTTATTAACGTAACTAGCTGTTGCCCGCAACTTCGTCCGCGCGGACTTCGTTTACTCCACACAGCTCCTCCCTCTTATCCCCTATATTTTGACCCGACTTGTTAGTAATATTCATGCAAAATTTGAAGTAAATCCATGCAGTACTTTTTGAGTTTACCCAGGACATACATACAGACAAACAGACAAAAATTCTAAAAACTATATTTTTGGCTTCGATATCGATTGTAGATCACGCCCCAAGTATTATTTAAAAAAAATATTCAATGTACAGTTTTGACTTTCCTACGATTTTATTATAATTTATGTATTATGTATAGATAACATTGACTTTATAAATTTTTTTTTTCTTTTAGTTTAATCTAGGTATTTCACATGAATTAATGGTGGGTGGACTTTCTTTTCTTTTTTTTAATAAATAATAAATAAATAAATATTCACCTTTTAAGTTTGTTAATACCTGTATCAGGAGGCCCCGCTCTTTACAAAAAGTATCTTCACGCCCATATCCCCGAAGGAGTAGGTAGAGGTACAACAAGTGCACCCACGATTAACCGAAGATACTTGGTCCCACAAATGTGATAGGTGGGAAGCCTATCGCCAACCGGGCACTTTCCAATCCCGGGCAACTTTTGTGTTTCTCAGAAAATTGAAAAAACACTTTTCTAATGTGCCCGACCCAAAATCGAACCCGGGACCTCATGTGGTCAACGCCAACGCTGGACCACTAGACCACAGAGGCGATTTAAGACTAAGTAGATAATGATTTAATTAACTTGTGGTAATATTAGAAGCAATGCCTAACAATGCCGTTAGTTAAACGTAGTTTAAAAAATATACACCCCCGGGGGTTTAACCGCATAGTTCCCGTTCCCATAATATATCCGGGTTTATATCCTGTGTCCGTTCTCCGGTCTCAAACTATCTTTGTACCAAAATTTCATTCAAATCGCTTCAGTGGTTTAAGCGTGAAGAAGAGGCAGCAGTCAGACAGACAAAGTTACTTTCGCATTTATAATATTAGTAGATTGTATTTACTGGAGGAAGGTGTTCACTGTTCATACTTGATTCTGACATCGAATATGTAAACAAAGGTATTATATTATGAATTAATTATCCAGTAAAATTCTTAGTAGGGATACAATAACTCACAGCGCATAGAATTTCATTGTTTACAAACAGCGATTTACCGAACTCGCGATTAGTCTTTTTAGTACATCGTGCGGTGACCATACTTTTTGAATATCACTACATTTATTTCGTTGAGGTCTATGTAGTTATGCAATATTCTCTTCTTTTATATATATATATATTATATATATTTTTTTTGAAAGACTAAAAACAAAAAGAAGAATATCTACACGCAGAAATCCCACGAACCTGCGAACTCTTCTAAAGCCGGGGTTCTCTACCACTGGTCAAATCCACGCAGGTTCAAATCCCGCGTGTCGATATTTTTCTTTGTGGTTTTTAAAGTTTTTCAAGTTTTCCCAAGCACGGGGTGAGTGCTATTACACAAAAATAATTAGAAACTCCTCTGCAGTCCTCCGCTATGTACATATACTTTCATTGTATCTAATTTCCAACTTCCGTTCGTTTATTTGCTGGAAAAAAGGGCTACAAAATTTTTCCTTAACTTATTGGAACGAAGTTTTGGAACGAAGTTCCTTACGGCAGGCTTGGAGGGGATAGGGATTTTGCTGCGCGACCGAACTGAAAAAAATGTGATAGTAAAACCGTAAGAAAAATGCGTGGAATAAAAGCGTTAAATGAGACGTGCGCAGGCGCGACAGTCGCGTACACAAGCGAGTAGTGCCGTTTAGCCGAAGGAAGTTCGTTCCTACCTGGTGTCCCGCGACACCACATCATTTTTTTTAAGTTTTAAAATCGATTTTAGCCGTAAAGAATATACATAATTTTATATTTATGTATCCAAGTATGTAGTTATAATTTATATATAGCACTTAAATTGGTTAGCATTTATATTTTTATTTATTACTTTTTTTTCGTAAGACCAAAGCCAGCGATAATTTAAATATTTCCTAAAGTCGCTAGTTGTCTGGAAGAGATCACTGATGGGGATAAGACCGACTATTTGTACTCCGTTCCTTATCGTACATTGTTATTTTCTTTTGTAAATGATGTGTGTTGTGTGCAATAAAGTATATTATTATTATATATACTGTTATTATATATTATATTATTATTATTATTATAATATACATGTGTATATTGCCATCTATGTAACATGAATGTAGTGTGTGTTATGAAATTTAAATATAAAACTAGCAGCAGCATGCTGCATTATAAAAGTTTTTAGCGAATCCCGCGGGATCACCTCATTTTTCCGGGATAAAAAGTAGCCTATGTGTTATCCCAGGTCATCAACTACCTGTGTGCCAAATTTTTCTTAAATCCGTTCAGTAGTTTTTGCGTGATTGAGTAACAAACATCCATCCAAACATCCATCTATCCAAAGAAATAAACTTTCGCATTTATAATATTAATATCACAGACCACGTAAATAAATACTAGACACGGCATTGGGAAGGAAATGTGTCGCCGCGCGTTTGAACGGACGCACCTAACACTGTCAAAAGTGTCATACATTTCTAGTTATATTGTAAAAAAATTGAAATAGGCCATGTTGTACTATTTTATTATACCGAATGAGATGATAAGGTTTAAAAATTACCCTTGGAGTGATTTTATTTCGTCGGTAAGTACTATAACTCCATATTTCTGTGTGTGAACTCAATATATACTTATAAACTTAAAATTGCCTTGAAAGGCGTATCCATTTAATCCGTGATTAATATAGGTTTATTGCCGCCCCGTTCGTCGAGTGGTTAGCGACCCTGACTACGCAATCGACGGGGCTCGGGTTCGATCCCCGACGGGGACAAGCATTTGTGTGATGAGCATAAATGTTGTATTTCCGGGTTTGGGTGTTTATTAAATATATTCTAGTATTTATATATGTACTTGTATGTATTAGTATCGTTGACTAACACCCATAACACAAACAAAAATTTGCTTATTGTTTTAAATTTTACACTTGTACTGTTTCACAATTCACTAAATATATATATTTATCAATTGCGATTATTCAAATGCAAGCCTATGTTGATTTTAATAATTTTTAAAATATTTCTCTCTTTTCAATTTATCGATACTATCGATCATTGTCATTGATTAAATAACATAATAATCGATTTAGAATCGATTCTGTAAGCGGCCATATTGATTGTAATAAGAGAAGGAGGGGAGACTCTGATAGGCGCAGTCGCGCGCGGTCGTATGTTCAGATATCTTCTAGGTTCGGAATAGTTAGTGTGAACATGAATTTAAATTAAATCTGTAAGTTAATTAAGTGTTAAGTGTGTTTCATTGAATCTGCTGCTGTTTCATGCTGTTGCCTTCGACTTCGTCCGCGCGGACTTCGTTTAGGTGACTTCGTTTAGGTACAGGACTCCTCTGTAGGTGATAGCGTGATAATATGTAGCCTATATGTTGACCCGACCTGTTAGTAATATTCATGCAAAATTCATGAAATAAATCCATGCTGTACTTTTTGAGTTTACCCCGGACATATATACAGACAAACAGACAAACAGATAAACAGACAAACAGACAAACAGACAAAAATTCTAAAAACTATATTTTTGGCTTCGATATCGATTGTAGGTCACGCCTCAAGTATTCTTTTAAAAAATATTCAATGTACAGTTTTGACTTTCCTACAATTTTATTATATGTATAAATATATACTTTTTTATTTAAATAGCCAACCGGTTTCGCATTTTACTGCATCATCAGGGCTAAAATATCCCAAGTGTAAAATTTAAAACAAAAAAATGATGTGGTGTCGCGGGACACCAGGTAGGAACCAACTTCCTTCGGCTAAACGGCACTACTCGCTTGTGTACGCGACTGTCGCGCCTGCGCACGTCTCAAACGCTTTTATTCCACGCATTTTTCTTACGGTTTTACTATCACATTTTTTTCAGTTCGGTCGCGCAGCAAAATCCCTATCCCCTCTAAGCCTGCCGTAAGGAACTTCGTTCCAAAAATTTGGTTATTTTGGGGTTAGATCAGTCAGTGTAATTTGTCCCGTGAATATTTATAAAATATTTATTTTATTTAAAAATATCAGGTTTTTGCACTCACCCGTGTGTCAAATTTTAACTGTGCCAAATTTCGTACTTAATCATTCACGTAATTGTCTTAAAAAATGGTCCAAAGTTTTTCCATCACGTATTAATACAAAGATATATTCGTTTTATGATTCACTAACCAACCGCACAATTTTGGCGAGATAATAATATTCGATCAAAAGATAATACCACGGTAATATTATCTACACAGTATTTCAACTTCATAGAAACGGTCGAAGCGCGAGCTATGACTAAGCGGCTCAATCTTGGCATTGCGCTCGGCATACAGATTGCAGATATTCGCGACTGTGCCGCAGAGAAAAACGGTCGGTGTGTTATATTTTAACAATAACTGCCCGATTTTTTTACTAAAAATAATTTCAAGTACATATTTAATATGACGAGTGTAATTATATCTACCAATCAAAAAACAACACGCATTTTAATTGAACACTGCCTATTCAATTCACAAAGTATTTTGTTTGTTATATAAAAATGTATATTTTACAATCATAAAACTAAATAGAAACACAAAGTAGGCAAATGTAATTAAAATGCTGAAGGTGGACAGCCCTGTAGGCATTTATTTCAAAGATACGGCTGAGTTACAATACTGTATAGATTATATTACAGTGATATTACCGTCTTGATCTTCAGTGAATACAAGCTGGCAAACCGAGCTTTGCTCAGATGATATTTTATCATGAGAAAACGGATTTTCACGGAGATAAGACTTACCATAAATCAGATCAATTTTAATAGTAAAAGAACATAACAAAATATCTTCCCTTACGGAGTAGGCAGAGAGAACCGAGAGCCATATATCACGATCCTTGCAGGCTTGTCTCGCTTCCTCCACATTCATTACTCTCTCCATACGCACACGCCGATTGCGAAGCTCTTCACACCATCTTCGGATAGTACTTGATTAATCTGACCATAATACGACAGTCTTTGTCTTCTCCAATATCTGCATCCTTCCATATTCGCAATGTATATCCATTTTGTTAACCTTTCATCTACCATTCTTTCTACATGTCCGAACTAACGGAGTATACCCTTTTTCATCTTTACACCGACACTTTCTTTCAAGTAAATCATTGATATAAAAAGAGGAAGATACGTTACCTAGTCACAGCGCCTGGTCCTACAAAACTAGGTCCGTGTACACAGTCGTTGTAGTATGCCACTCAGTCACGCGCGGGACATCGTAACATGAAACGCTTCTACTTTCCGATTGTTTTTGCCATTAAACACGCATCAAAATGCCTTCTTGTGTATTTAACCAGTGTTATAATCACTCAAGGGAAAAAAATAAGAAACATCGGATTACTTTCCATTCGTAAGTACAGCTAAAACATTAAATTTGTTTAAAAATACGATTTTCTTTGTTTATCGGTAACCATGGCGATGAGGTGGTCCGTGGCTATTGGCTAATGAAATTTCGCTCGTACCACTCGTACGAGTGAAATCCGGCCTATCAATGATTTTGTTTATTAGTAACCATGGCGACGACGCGCGCAGTGGCTAATACCATTTCGCTCGTACGAGTATATCCGCCCTATCTCTGTCTTTGTTTCCATGTTTATGATTGTGATAACAGATGTGTGTGAGTGTCGGTGTATATGTATTCTGTTAAGCCTAGTTTAGTGAATGCGATATAAGAAGGTAACGTATCTTTCTCTTTTATATCAATGATCTAAATACAAAATTTTATCAAAAATCGTCTTCCGTCCTATTCTGGGCTCCTTTTGAAAAATACACAACCTGCCATTCTGCCAGAAAGTTCGTACGAGGCGACCGATTCTCTATGCGAGTCACTACCATCGGGCTACTAGGTGGTGAAGTTCTGCATTGTCATGTCCCGGTTTGAAGGATAAGTAAGATTAAGGATAAGAGTAAGGATAAGTAAGATAGTCCGTAGACTTATGCACGTGACATTGCTATCCCGTCATACGGATAGCAACATATTTGGTGCTATATTCCATGGTTTCTTTTTCCACCAGGAAAGCTTGTTTGCTAACTTATGATATAAAAAATAATAGAAACACGTAAACAAAGAAATACAAACATCTATACTCATTAAAAATCTTGTGCCCGAATCGAACCCGAGCCCCATCAATTACGTAGTCAGGTTCGCTAACCACTCGACCGAAAACACCACCAAACACATTATAATACCAAATAAATTCCATGCATAAACACAGATTATAAATATAAAATTATCTTAATTAAATTATAGTCTTCCGTTAGGCGCAAAAACTTCTGAATTAATTACGATTAGGTCTTTATTTTTAGTTTACACCTTACGCTATATTTAAATATTACCATATATATTAATAATACAAAGAGGAGCAATTTGTATGTTTATGAGTTTCTTAACCGACAAAAAAAACGGAAGAGGTTCTCAGTTCAATGGAAAAACTAGCGTAGGTATATTTTTTACATCAGACTAGGCATTTTACTTATTTCCTATTTTGGAAAAAACTTTCTTTACATGTATTTATTTCCCAGCCCAATATATCAGTGTATAATCTAATCTTTTTTTTATACTGTCGATAGGGAAGCGCTTGAGCACGATCTCGTCTGATGGTAAGCTTAGATGCGGCCTAAAATGGAACACGTTTCCCTAGAAGGTTCCTGTTCACTCTTCTCTTGAAGATTCCCAGCTTGTAGCCGTCGGGGAACACAGACTCAGGAAGCATACTCCAGTCCCTTGCGGTTCGAATGAAGAATGTCGAGTCGAACCGCTTTGTCCGGGTACAAGAAACGTCCACCATATGGCGATGCCTAGAATCTATGCGCCTCGACGATCGATAGAAAAATGGGGATGGCGGAATTAAGTCGTGCAATTCCGCAGCGCACTCTCCAAAATGTATTCGATAAAAGCCGATAAACTAGCCACTCTGCGGCGATGAGCGAGGCTCTGGAGTTTTTTGCCTACCAGATCATCGTCGTTTATGAGCCTCTTGGCACGCCTCTCTATCGCCTCAAGCGTCTCCGGCTGGTATTTGGCGGATCCATCCCAGAGGTGAGAGCAATATTCCATGCATGAACGGACTTGTGCTTGATAAAGATTGAGCAACTGTCCCGGGCTGAAATACTCTCGCACCTTGGCCAGAATACCAAGCTTTTTTGAGGCAACTTGGGCTTTCGATTCGATGTACGAACCAAAGTTAAGAGTAAGCGTTAAGGTGATACCGAGGAGCTCGAGGTGGTCAGTTACCGGCACGGACACACCCTGGAAAGACGGAGATAGGTGAAATGAACTTCGTTTAGCGGAGAATAGACATGCCGGGTCTTAGCCGCATTAAACTTGACCAGATTGGCATCGCCCCAATCGGAGACTGCTTGTAAGGACAGGTTCAAACGATCGACCATCGCCTCCTTGAGAGACCGGATCTGTGCCGTACTGGCATTTATTTGCTTTATCTTATTTGTTTTTGTCATTATGTTTGTTATTTGTATGTATAGGAGGGAGGAGGAGGATCCAAGGATAGGATTCATCCATTCTGCAAGGATCGTGATGTATGGCACTCAGTTCTCACTGCCTACCCCGTAAGAAATCTGGCGTGAAGATATGTATGTATATGTATGTTATGTGGTAAATAAAATCTCTTCTAGATTCTTCTAAATCTGTTCTAGATTTTGAATCTAGAATAATAGATTTTGAAGAAGGCGAGATGAAATTCAAAGGTTTAGACAGTATTCAGTAATATTAAAATTTTAACACGTATTAAATTATATTTTTGAACTTTTTGTTAAAAACATTAGAAATAGTCATTTCGAAAGGGACATACAGTACCCGGCGATAAATATTGCACATCGAACTTTGGAAAGAGACAATCGGATAATTTCGGCTTCGTAAAGCGTTATCTCTGTCCCACACTACCTATGTGACGTTTAGTCAGTCGTTGTTCAAGTACGATAGAGTGCAGTCGCGTCCCGAAAAAAAATATATATTTAGAGTTGATAACACCCACAAATTTAAATAATTTAAAGTTGTAATATGGCATCTTTCGGAAAAAGAGGGAAACCTTTACGAGGTCAGTCACGTGAAATTATCTACAATGTTTATAAATACTTTGTAAGCGAAGCTGATAGATTTAAAAAAAAGTAGATGAAAATGTAAGTTGTTATTTTAAGAAGATTCAAGAGCGAGTTGCAAATGCCACTGGAATTTCAAGAAGAACTTTGAACAATATATTAAACGAAGTCAGTACTGAAACACATTCGACTGAAATTAAGTTCAGCACTCCAAAAAAAGGGAGACCAAAAAAGCAATTTCGTTTGGATATGGACGATTTTGATTACGATGTTGTTCGAAGAATGGTGTATGATTTTCACTTACGATTTAATGAACTGCCAACAATAAAATCATTAAAAGCTAAGTTATCTGAAGCTATTAATTACAATGGGTCTGAAAAAACGTTGAGAAAAATACTTCATGACATGGGATTTCAGTTCACTAAAATGGAAGATAATCGAAAAATTCTAATGGAAAAGCACGACGTTAGTCTCAAACGAATGGAATACCTTGATAAAATACGCAAATTTCGCGAAACAGGAAAAAATATCGTCTACATGGATGAGTCATATATACATGCATCCCACACTAAAGGGAAATCTTGGAGTGACGATAAGAAAAAAGGAGTAAAAAAGCCAATTTCAAAAGGTCAACGTTTGATAATAGTTCATGCGGGAAATGAAAAAGGCTTTGTACCCGGTGCTTTTTTAACGTATAAATCCACGGACACTACAGGTGACTATCACAATGAAATGAATAACGATAACTATGAGAAATGGCTGGTTAACCAATTAATCCCAAATATACCCAGTGATTCTGTTCTAGTTATCGACAACGCACCCTATCACAACAAGTATGTTGAGAGACCCCCCAACTCAAACACCATTAAACGGGAAATGATCAACTGGTTAAACAGACATGAAATTCCAGTTGATCCAAAATTAACAAAAACCCAGATTTACGCTATTATATGTCAGCACAAGGAGAGGTATACAGAGTTTTCTGTGGACAAAATACTTGCCGAACATGGGCACACTGTGTTGCGATTGCCACCATATCATCCGGATTTTAATCCAATTGAAAATATATGGTCTCAACTGAAAGGCTATGTAGCCTCTAGAAATGTGGGTATGAACTTAACTACAGTAAAAACATTATTGACTGAAAAAGTAAACATGATCGGCGTTGAAGAGTGGAAAAAGGTTTGCGATCATGCAATCAAATGTGAGAATGAATATAGAAGCATTCAACACAGTTTAGACAATTACACTGATAGATTAGTAATAAATACGGCTGATAGTGACAGTGATATTGACCTCTTTGAGAGCACAGATAGTGAAATGGAAGTAATTGAGAATTAGAATTATTATTATTTTTATTGCAATGTCTCATTTTAGCAATAGGTATAATGGTGTTTATTATGTACACTAAAGCTGTAATGTTCCAAAATAATTAAATACGTAAACATAATGTAAAAATGTTTTTTATTTTATTTTACCCCAACCTAAAGCCATCACTTATAGAAAAATTAGTGTATTTTATACAAAGAATAAAAATATCAAAAGAAGCAAATCATACTTGTTTTAACAGCTCCTAATAGGTACCGGACTGTTTGTATTTTGTGCGACAGAGATAACGCTCTACGAAGCCGAAATTAGCCGATTGTCTCTTTCCAAAGGTCGATGTGCAATATTTATCGCCGGGTACTGTACCTTTAATATTCATTTATTCATACGTGTATAACTGTCCTTGTACCGAAAAAAGGCAAAATTGTTTTTTTTTTTGAGTTATATGTATATATGGAACTGAAAAAAAGACGCATTTACAATTTTTTTAAAGTTTTTAACTCCATAATTTGCCGAGATACAGAAAGCTCAAAAGAAACAAATTTAAAAAATGCCTTTTATTTATATACTGACATACCACGATCAGATTGATCGAGTACTATCCGATATGTTGTCAAGAGTTTTCGCAACCGGCGTGTGTGTATGAAGAGAGTGATGAATGTGGAGGAAGCGAGACAAGCCTGCAAGGATCGTGATGTATGGCACTCGGTTCTCTCTGCCTACGGGATCTGGCGTGAAAATATGTATGTATGTATATATTTATATAAAATGGCATATTTAATGTAAATAATTTGAAAGCATAATTGGCTAAATGTGACATTTATATTTTTGAGATTTTTAATTAAACATACCAAAAATATAGCGACTTTTTTTTTAATTCAAAAAATGATTAAAAACATTTATCGCTTTTTTCTTCAACTGCTTTTCGCTAGTTGTCTTTTCTCGTTGGCAAACAAATGCTTAAAACTAAAAAACAAAACCATGCAAAGCTCACCTTTCCCCAAAAACCCAGTCCCACCCGTCAAAAACACACACTGGTTCTTATAAAACTGTTGTATCTCCGTCGTAGGAGCTTTACCCTTGGTGAGTTTCTGCTTTTCCTGTTCTCTAGCGTCCGCCAAGTCTTCTTGTGCGTAGTAATCGTCCATTTTATTGGCTGATACGAATTCGTGTTCTTCCGAGTAGTCCAGAATAGGAGCTGTGGGGTTCATTTCTTGGCTGTCTACTTCGGCTATGCGAACTGTGTTTTCTATTTCCTAGAAAACAAATAAATATCATCATACCGTTTCTGTGGTCTAGTGGTCCAGCGTTGGTGTTGACCACATGAGGTCCCGGGTTCGATTCTCGGATCGGGCACATAAAAAAAAAGTGTTTTTTCAGTTTTCTGAGAAACACAAAGTTGCCCAGGGTTGGAAAGTGCCCGGTTGGCGATAGGCTTGCCACCTATCACATTGTGGGACCAAGTATCTTCGGCTAATCGTGGGTGCACTTGTTGTACCTCTGCCTACCCCTTCGGGGATATGGGCGTGAAGATACTTTTTTTATACCGTTTCTCTAATCTGGTAAAGATAGTGAGATAACGTGTTTTTTTGTAAAATATATCCCCGAATATATTTTGTAAAATGTATCTCCGAAAATGTAGACACAGAGATACAACTAATGCACCCACGATTAGTCGAAGATAGTATATTTCTTTTATATCATAAGATAGCAAACAAGCAGATGAGTCTCCTGATGGAAAGAGTCAACCATCGCCTATAGACACCAAAGATGTTAATAGTACGTTGCTATCTTGTGGCGAGGTCTAATGCCACATGCATACGTTTACCGGCTACCTTACCTTCCAAACCGGAACACGACAGTGACAAGCACTGACGCTATTGCGGCAGGAATAGGTAAGGCGGTGGTACCAGACCCGGTCGAGCCAATGCAGAACTTTAACACCTAGTAGTCACGATGTTAGTGACGCGCATAGCCACTCGGTCGCCTTTTACGACTTGCCTGGCAGAACGGCAGTTGGCCTATTCTTCAAAGGAGCCCGGGACCAATACGGGGAATAGATCTACTAGATCCCACAATAGGTGGCATGCCTATCGCCATCCGGGCACTTATCCTATTCTGGGCAACGTTGTTATTATCGGAACTAAAAAACCCAATTTTTAATGACTCGAAGCGGAATTAAAACCCGTGCATCATGTAGTCAACGCTAATACCACCACTAGAACACAAAAGCGACTTTTGCAAATCTTAGCAATACTCCATTGAAAAGTTACATTGGTCCGAACTTCTTTGAAAAATAAACCAACTGCCATTCTGCCAAGCGAGGCGTAAAAAGCCACCGGTTGGCTGTACGTGTCACTACCGTGGTGACTTCTAGGTGGTAGAGTTTTACATGGTCTTCCCGAGTTGTTGGCACCACCGCCTAATATATTCCTGCCGCAATAGCGTCCATGACATTGCCGTGTTCGGTTTAGATAGCTAAGTAGCCGGTAGACTTATTGCATTGCCATCCTGCCACACGGATAGCAACGCACCATTAACATCTTTGGTATCTGTAGGCGATGGTTTCTATCAGTAGAGTCATCTGCATGTTTGCTATCTAATGACATATAAAAAAACCCTAGGCGAAAACGAATACCGTTGTAATCCTACACTAAACGAATAATGTTTTAATCCTAGACTAAGGCAGACTGCTGTAATCCTAGACTAAGACAGATACTGCTGTAATCCTAGACTAAGACGGATATTGCTGTAATCCTAGACGAGATACCTGTCTCGTCTAGGATTACAGCAGTATCTGTCTTAGTCTAGGATTACAGCAGTACCTACTGCTGTAATTCTAGACTAAGACAGATACTGCTGTAATCCTAGACTAAGACGGATACTGCTGTAATCATAGACTGAGACAAATACTGCTGTAATCCTAGACTAAGACAGATACTGCTGTAATCCTAGACTAAGACGGATGCTGCTGTAATCCTAGACTAAGACGGATACTGCTGTAATCCTAGACTAAGACGGATACTGCTGTAATCCTAGACTAAGACGGATACTGCTGTAATCCTAGACTAAGACGGATACTGCTGTAATCCTAGACTAAGACGGATACTGCTGTAATCCTAGACTAAGACAGATACTGCTGTAATCCTAGACTAAGACAAATACTGCTGTAATCCTAGAATAAGACAGATACTGCTGTAATCCTAGACTAAGACGGATACTGCTGTAATCCTAGACTAAGACGGATACTGCTGTAATCCTAGACTAAGACGGATACTGCTGTAATCCTAGACTAAGACGGATACTGCTGTAATCCTAGACTAAGACGGATACTGCTGTAATCCTAGACTAAGACGGATACTGCTGTAATCCTAGACTAAGACAGATACTGCTGTAATCCTAGACTAAGACAGATACTGCTGTAATCCTAGACTAAGGCAGATACTGCTGTAATCCTAGACTAAGACGGATACTGCTGTAATCCCAGACTAAGACAGAATCTGCTGTAATCCTAGACTAAGACGGATACTCCTGTAATCCTAGACTAAGACAGATACTGCTGTAATTCTAGACTAAGACAGATACTGCTGTAATCCTAGACTAAGACAGATACTGCTGTAATCCTAGACTAAGGCAGATACTGCTGTAATTCTAGACTAAGACAGATACTGTTGTAATCCTAGACTAAGACAGATATTGCTGTAATCCTAGACTAAGACAGATACTGCTCTAATCCTAGACTAAGACAGATACTGCTGTAATCCTAGACTAAGACAGATACTGCTGTAATCCTAGACTAAGACAGATACTGCTGTAATCCTAGACTAAGACGGATACTGCTGTAATCCTAGACTAAAACGGATACTGCTGTAATCCTAGACTAAGACAAATACTGCTGTAATCCTAGACTAAGACGGATACTGCTGTAATCCTAGACTAAGACAGATACTGCTGTAATCCTGTAATCTTTTTTTAAATTTTATTATAGTTAGAGAAGTCTACCATATGGTGATGCTTAGAATCTGTGCGTCTCGACGATCGATAGAAAAACGGGGATGGCGGAATTAAGTCGTGCAATTCCGCACGGAATTCTAGGCTAAGACGGATATTGCTGTAATCCTAGACTAATTCGGATACTCCTGCAATTTTAGACTAACACTTGTGTAATTCACCTGCATGATACAAATGAAATCGTGGACCAACACAAATGCTGCTGTAATATTAAAGTTAGTTTACGTACACGGAGCACTTACATGTAAATTATCCTGCAACTCTTTGCTCAGTTTTCTCACATGCTCCAACTCCTGTAGCTGTTTCTCTGTGGGTTTGCCATATATGTCTATATCTAGATTTTCTCCTCTCTTCATTGCTTCAGCCCAGGCAATCATTTTATCCCTTGTAAGATCTGTGTTCGCCAATGGTGATTCTTCTAGTGAGTGATTCATGGTTCTGCAAAAGAAATTGATTGTTGATATTTCAGTCTAATTGCTTAATAATAAAGAATAACCATCTGTCATTCTGCCAGGCAGTTCGTAAAAGGTGAACAATTAGCTCTACGCATGGGCGTACCCAGGTTCTGGGCCAGGGGGGTAGCATTTTAAGACTATATTTTTATTTTTATCCTATTATAATTTTATCTACAATATTATATAGTTAGTAGAGAGGTAAACAAATTCTAAGGCGGGACAGCTGCCCCTCCCTGCCCCCCCCCCCCTCAGTACTCCCATGGCTCTACGGGTTGCTGACATAGAGATGACCAAGTATTGAGTTCTACAAAGTGCCGCCCACGTATTAAGTATTCTTGCTGCAATAGCGTCAGTACCTGTCACTGTCGTGTTCCGGTTTAGAAGATAAGGTAGCCGGTAAACTTATGCGTGTGGCAATACCATCCCGCCTCACTGGTAAGTCTGTTTGTTTGTAATCCTTTCTTAACTTCCCGCTACGCCGTGTTGGTCCCGGCCTCCATTGTAGAATAGGCCAACTGCCGTTCTGCCAGGCAGGTCGTAAAAGGCGACCGATTGGCTATCGAGTCACTACCATCGTGGCTACTAGGTGGTAGAGTTCTGCATTGTCTCGCCCGGGTCTGGTACCACCGCCTTACCTATTCCTGCCGCAATAACGTCAGTGCTTGTCACTGTCGTGTTCCGGTTTGGAGGGTAAGGTAGCCGGTAAACTTATGCATGTGACATTAGACCTCGCCACAAGATAGCAACGCACCATTAACATCTTTGTGTGTTCGATGGTTGACTCTTTCCATCAGGAGACCCATCTGCTTGTTTGCTTTCTTATGATATATAAAAAATAATAATATATGGAAAAATATGTAAGAGTCTTAAACACTTCGATTCGATTGCAGTTTTGTTACGTGAATTAGGCCCCAGATTTCCTCGTTTTGAGGTCCAGAAACATTTTCTAACTATTTTCACGACGATATTAGTATGCTTGAATATATGTATGTGTATGTGTGTGTGCTTCGTCTTTTTGATCTATCATAGAAGGTCGGTAAAAAAATTCTATAGTTAATATAGCGTCTTTAAATACCAATTATACACATGCGATTATTTTTTTATGTTACATCATTTAACTTTAAAACTATAGTATGTGTATCAAATAAAATTCTTTTTATGGAGTAAACTAAATGTTTCCGTTCGATATTTTCTCTAAGATTAGAAGAATATTTTTATATCCTAAGTATTTATTTTTCTTAGTAAAATTATTTGTAACTAAATTAGTTTTATAAATATGTTATAGTGAAAAAAAAATGAAAAAAGTATATTTAACATTATTAGGTTTCAATATTTCCCGTAGTAAAGCAAGTTGGCGTTAGGTACGGAACATGCGTAATTCATTTCGTTTGTATATACTTTTGTATTTTAATGAAAAGACTAAAATGATATTTTCTTTTAACGTCTTATTTTGGAACAGTCTTGGAACTAAGTACTGAAGTTGTCACATTGCTTACTACCGTCACATAAGGTGAAAACTCTAAGATTGGTTATCCCGTGTTGGTTCCGGACTCCTTTGAAGAATAGACCAACTGCCGTTCTGGCAGGCATGTCGTAAAAGGCGACCGCTTGGCTATGTGAGCACTACACCGACCACACACCCCATAGACACCTAATAATAGGCGAATGACTTGTGTCAACACATCTGACTTATAGTTCCGATGTAAATGTCTACGCGCCAATGAATAGTGATTGGGTAATCAGTGTCGACCAATCAGATGCGCTGTACATTACTATCTTTCACTGTGGCCTTGAGTTAGCCAATTACGGCGTTCCAACCCCACTTCGTCTTACCTCAGCTAGTTGCCAGAATGCATTCAATACGGAAAATCAAACATTAGCCGTCTATAGGCTGTGTGGTGGTGGAGCACTACCATCGTGGTTACTAGGTTGTAGAGTTCTGCATTGTCTCGCCGGGTCTGGTACCACCGCCTTACCTATTCCTGCCGCAACAGCGTCAATGCTTGCCATTGTCGTGTTCCAGTTTGGAGGGTAAGTTAGCCAGTAAACTTATGTATGTGGCATTAGACCTCGCCACAAGATAGCAACGCACCATTAACGCCTTTGGTGTCTATAGGCGATGGTTTATGATTTCCATCAGGAGACCCATCTGCTTGTTTACTATCTTATGATATAAGAAAATCAAAATTTTTTAAGTTCTGGATATCATGGACGGAAATCCTTGTTTATCAATACTAAAAAATATATGCTGTATTTTATTATATAGTTCTCATTATAAGAAGCTAGATCAACTATTGTCATGTATGAGAGTTTGCCGATGTTCCTTCAAGTATCAATATTTCAAGGCAAAATCTCTACAAAGTTGTTTTACAACTTCCTTAAAGATGCTATTATATTACGCTATTATAATTTGTTGCTATAAAAACGACGTAGAGATAAGTAATAAAAAAGTGGGTGTGTCTGTGTATACATTGTTTTTCATAGCGTAAGGTATGGTGATGCATGAAGGTTAAAAACATCACAACACATTTTGTGACATCACACAACTCATGCTCAAAGTTTGATTTATTGTATTTTGTAACCTAGCGTTTGGTGTCCACTGAATGGCTGCATTTGGTATTGTTTCAGGATTTTAGCTATATCGTGTTGGTCCAAAATCTTGGAAGTATCCGTATTAGTCTAAAATTACAACAGTATACATCTTAGTTCAGTACTACAGCAGTATCCGTTTTGGTGTAGGATTATATCAGTATCCGTGTTATAGAATCACAGCAATATCTGTTTCGATGTAGGATTATATCAGTATCCGTGTTATAGAATTACAGCAGCATCCGTTTTGGTGTAGGATTATATCAGTATCCGTGTTGTAGAATCACAGCAATATCTGTTTCGATGTAGGATTATATCAGTATCCGTGTTATAGAATTACAGCAATATCCGTTTCGATGTAGGATTATATCAGTATCCGTGTTATAGAATTACAGCGGTATCCTTTTCGGTGTAGGATTATATCAGTATCCGTGTTATAGAATTACAGCAATATCCGTTTTGGTGTAGGATTATATCAGTATCCGAGTTATAGAATTACAGCAATATCCGTTTTGATGTAGAATTATATTTGTATCCGTGTTATAGAATTACAGCGGTATCCTTTTTGGTGTAGGATTATATCCGTATCCGTGTTATAGAATTACAGCAGTATCCTTTTTGGTGTAGGATTATATCTGTATCCGTGTTATAGAACTACAGCAATATCCGTTTTGGTGTAGGATTATATCAGTATCCGTGTTATAGAATTACAGCAATATCTGTTTTGGTGTAGGATTATATCGGTATCCGTGTTATAGAATTACAGCAATATCCGTTTTGGTGTAGGATTATATCAGTATCCGTGTTATAGAATTACAGCAGTATCCGTTTTGGTGTAGGATTATATCAGTATCCGTATTATAGAATTACAGCAATATCCGTTTCGATGTAGGATTATATCAGTATCCGTATTATAGAATTACAGCAATATCTGTTTTGGTGTAGGATTATATCGGTATCCGTGTTATAGAATTACAGCAATATCCATTTTGGCGTAGGATTATATCAGTATCCGTGTTATAGAATTACAGCAATATCTGTTTTGGTGTAGGATTATATCAGTATCCGTATTATAGAATTACAGCAGTATCCGTTTTGGTGTAGGATTACATCAGTATCCGTGTTATAGAATTACAGCAATATCCGTTTTGATGTAGGATTATATTTGTATCCGTGTTATAGAATTACAGCAGTATCCGTTTTGGTGTAGGATTATATCAGTATCCGTGTTATAGAATTACAGCAATATCCGTTTTGATGTAGGATTATATTTGTATCCGTGTTATAGAATTACAGCGGTATCCTTTTTGGTGTAGGATTATATCCGTATCCGTGTTATAGAATTACAGCAGTATCCGTTTTGGTGTAGGATTATATCAGTATCCGTGTTATAGAATTACAGGAATATCTGTTTTGGTGTAGGATTATATCAGTATCCGTGTTATAGAATTACAGCAGTATCCGTTTTGGTGTAGGATTATATCAGTATCCGTGTTATAGAATTACAGTAATATCCGTTTTGATGTAGGATTATATCAGTATCCGTATTATAGAATTACAGCAATATCCGTTTTGATGTAGGATTATATCAGTATCCGTATTATAGAATTACAGCAATATCTGTTTTGGTGTAGGATTATATCGGTATCCGTGTTATAGAATTACAGCAATATCCGTTTTGATGTAGGATTATATCAGTATCCGTGTTATAGAATTACAGCAGTATCCTTTTTGGTGTAGGATTTTATCAGTATTTGCTGTATGATTATATCGTAATGTGACGCTATCTATAATATAACTCCATCACACAAAAATCAAAATATATAGCAATAATTTAAAATTTATTCAGACGCGCATCAAAGCAATTGCTATGTCAAACCATAATTGCAAGCACTGCGTTCATTCCAATATTACGACAACTCCTAGCACAAGATAATTATTTGTAATTAACTTCTTCCTGCTTATCTTGACATTGGAATTGAAATGGTCATCTAATATTTAATTTGCATGTAAGAAAAATAAAGAAAATTAAGAGTAACTTCGGAACAAGCATTAAAATAGTAAAAATAGTAAGAACCTGGTACCTAGAAAACATTGCTTAACAACCGCCCCGTTGATCGAGTTGTTAGCGAATCTAACTACGAATTGATGGGGCCCGAGTTCGATTTCCGACAGGAACAAACATTTGTGTAATGAGCATAGATGTTTGTATTTCTGAGTTTGGGTATTTATTAAGTATATTTGAGAATTTATATTTGTATTTCTATGCATAATTATCGTTATATCTAACACCCATAACACAATCAAATAATTTGCTAAAGGTTAGATCGATTTGAGTAATTGATTTAGCAATATTATTATTATCTGCTTCATGACCTTTTTAGGGCTAACCCTAAAAGGTAAAACCCGTTCCTAAAAGGTAAAACGGGACCCTATTACCACAATAACTAATCCATTATTCTGTGCTATTACTAAGCCTCCGCTATCTGTCTGTCCGTCTGCCTGTTTGTCGCCAGGCTGTATCTCATAAACCGTGACATCTAGAAAGCTGAAATTTTTACAAATTATGTATTTTCGTTGCTGTTAGAACAACATATACTAAAAATAAAAAAATAAAATATTAAAGGGAGGTCCCCATACAATAAACGATTTTTTTATGTATTTTAAAAGACGATGGTACGGAACCTTTCGTGCACAAGTACGATTCGCACTTAGCCGTTTTTTTATATCATTAGACAGCAAACAATGAAATGACTTCTTATGGAAAGAGAAACCATCGCCTATAGACACCGAAGATGTTAATGGTGCGTTGCTATCCGCGTGGCAGGACGGCAATGTCATATGCATAAGTCTTTTTCCCCGTGTTGGTCCCGGGCTCCTTTGAAGAATAGGTCAACTGCTGTTCTACCAGGCAGGTCGTAAAAGGCGACCGATTGATTTTACGAGTCACTACCATCGTGATTACTAGGTGGTAGAGTTCTGCATTGTCTCGCCCGGGTCTGGTACCACCGCCTTACATATTCCTGCCGCAATAGCGTCAGTGCTTGTCACTATCGTGTTCCGGTTTGGAGAGTAAGGTAGCCGGTAAACTTATGCATGTGGCATTAGACCTCGCCACAAGATAGCAACGCACCATTAACATCTTTGGTGTCTATAGGCGATGGTTGACTCTTTCCATCAGGAGACCCATCTGCTTATGTTCTATTAATCGTCGTCGTCGTATATACTATTAATCGTCGACACTTGGTGAAACTACATTTTGATTTTAATTATAAAACACTTGTACTGGTTTCACTACATATATATATTCTTCCAAATTATTTAGTCTACCGGTTTCGCGTATTAACGCATCTTCACGACTTATAGATAAACAAGACCTGACCGCTGGTCCGTACCGCTGAAGGGTCATTGTTATGGAACCAGCGGGCCAGCTTCTTGTCAGTATGACGTCATTACTGTGGAGGTTGATGACGTCACACAAGGACAAGGGGAAAAGGAAGATCTTCCCAGACGGGCAAGGTGTACTGCCTGGGGACCGAAGTCCATTTGAGAAGCGTTGAAACTTGTATATAGTGTTACAAGATAAATAATTGTGATATCGCGATTCAGGTTTTTATTTTGAATTTCATTTTTTCCATTTGTTATTGATTTTTGTCCTTTTTTCATTATTTTTTTCTTGTAGCGTTTTGTAATTGTTTGAGCCGCTACAATAATTAAAACCCATCTACTTGTTTGCTATCTTATGATATAAAAAAAATTTTTTTTTTTTTAATTTTTTTTTAATTTGTCATTTTAAAATTGCTCCATAATTGACCAAGTTCTGGAGTAACAAACATTTAAAAAACGTACAGACGAACAGATAACCTCCTTTTTGATAATCAGTTAAAAACAAAGTTAAACAGTACAAGTGCATTTAAGATAATATAAATACTTGGGGTGGCCCGAAATTCATCTCACATTCGGTTTAACCGAATTTCGGCAGCTTGAGCTGAACTTCGACATTCGGCCGAAATTTGGTTTAAATGCCGAACATTCGGCACTAGAAAAAAAGTACCTACTTGCACTATCTTGACTGAATTCTACACAAAAATATTATAAAGAAGAAATATTTGTGTTGTTATATGTATCGAATAAATTCAAAACTACTGGACCGATTTGAATAATCTTTTACAATTAGAAAGATATTAATTCGTCCCCTAGTAACATAGACTATTTTTATTTTCAAAAAAATTAGAGAACCCTAAATTGAAACAATCTAACCCAAGATGTCAAAATTTTGCCGATAAGTAGGGATGGGCCGAAAATCGTTTTACATTCGGTTAAACCGAATTTAGGCAGCATGAGCTGAGCTGCGACATTCGGCCGAAATTCGGTTTAAATGCCGAACATTCGGCAACAGAAAAAAGTACCTACTTTCACTATTTTGACTGAAATCTATACTAATAATCAAAATCTACTGAACCGATTTGAAAAAAATCTTTCATCACTAGAAAGATATTAAATCATCAACTATTTTACATTTTCAAAAAAATTAGAGAACCCTACCTAAATTGGAACAATGTATATGATATATATGATATCTTGGGTAGATATCAAAATTTTGCCGATAAGTTATTTCGCGTGAGCTACTAAAAATCATTAACGATAGTATCTTCACGCCCATATCCCCGAAGGTATGGCAGAGGTACAACAAGTGCAGAACAACCCAGGATTAGCCGAAGATACTTGGTCCCACAAATGTGATAGGTGGCAAGGCTATCACCAACCGGGCACATTCCAATCCCAGGCAACATTGAGTTTCTCAGAAAACTGAAAAAACACTTTTTTTACGAATTAATTTAAGTTATTTTATATGTCATTAACGATTATACCGGTAGGAGGGATGCGCTGTGCCGCGCTCCCGGCTGCATGGGTACCACCATCTTGCCTATTTCTCCCATGAAACAGCTTTGCTGTGTTTCGGAGAGAAGGGCAAGACAGGCAGTATAATTACTGGCACCGTCACTTAACATCTTATGTCTCAGGATAAGCAACACACTAATGGAATACCTAGGCTAGTTCCAGCCCAGGTTCATTGGTAACGTCGACCACTTATCATCAGGTGGCACGTCTGCCAGTTTGCCTCTCTCAATAAAATAAAAAAAATAAAAACGATATATAAAATAATTTAAATAAATTCGTAAACAAGTCGCGAAGTGACGCTCTCGAGAAAGCGCGCTAAAATTGAGCCCTTCACCTTAATTTTCGGCCGCAATCGGCCACAATTCGGTCGAATTTCGGAAATTTTGGGCCGGCAACGCAACTGCAACACCTCTAGTATTGCGGATGTCCATGAGCGGTAGTGATCATTTACTATCAGGTGCCTGTTTGTTTACCCTCTCTTCCATAAAACAAAGATGTTTTTATTTTCACCGAATTTTTGGCAGAAGGTCGATTTCGATTCAAACCAAATTTGGCTCATCTCTAATAAATACACGTCAAGGTGAAGTTTATCCAATTGCAGACGATAATCAATGCTGAAAGTAGGTATAAGCTAGCTCCTCATGAATAGATTGTTTATCATTAAGATTTATTATTTTCAATCAATTGAGTAGATTTATAATGCGTAGTTTTGCTGGTCATCATACATAATGAGCCTAAATAACATTAAAATCACATCAAAAACCAGTCAAGTGTGAGTCCGGCACTTTCGTATAGGGTTTCGTACAACCACGCGGTACAAAATAAGGTTAATTTTAACTAGCAGGCCTACTTTTGAAAACAATATAAACCTTTAACCAATATTGATAAAAACAATAAGTTTCGAATATCGTCAAAAACGGTACTCTTGAAACCAATATTGCCCATATTGATTCAGTATAGTAACGACCTGCAGGCCTACTTTTGAAAACAATATAAACCTTGAACCAATATTGATAAAAACAATAAGTTTCGAATATCGTCAAAAAACGGTACTCTTGAAACCAATATTGCCCATATTGATTCAGTATAGTAACGACCTGCAGGCCTACTTTTGAAAACAATATAAACCTTTAACCGATAAAAACAATAAGTTTCGAATATCGTCAAAAAACGGTACTCTTGAAACCAATATTGCCCATATTGATTCAGTATAGTAACGACCTGCAGGCCTACTTTTGAAAACAATATAAACCTTTAACCAATATTGATAAAAACAATAAGTTTCGAATATCGTCAAAAAACGGTTCTCTTGAAACCAATATTGCCCACATTGATTCGGTATAGTAACGACCTAATTATTTGGAAATAGATGTCATCGTTACATGTCAAGCTAGTGCTACAAGTGGAAATTTTAAGTACCGTTTTAAACAAAATAACGAATAAAAGTAATAATGAGTAGTTCCAAAAACTTTCAAAATCCGTGTGGCGCTGTCGCCGAATCCAATAATTGAATATAGTTGTCCAGAGTAAGAAATACTTTAAAACTCATTAAATATTCATTTAAAATTGAAATCGGTTTTCAAGAGTAGCCCTACAGGGCTCGAAATTATCAAGACAATTATTTAAAAAAAAAGAATCACCACGCTCGGTTTCCAGGTTCGCCTATGCCTATCTCTTATAGGATATCAACATGATATTTTTATTCCTGGATGGTCGAGTAGTTAGCGAGCGTAACTAAGAATCGACGGGGCTCGGGTACGATTCCGGCCAGGGACAAACATTTGTGTGATGAGCATTGATGTTTGTATTTCTCTGTTTGGGTGTTTATTATGGTTTTTTTCTGACCGCCCCGTTGGTCGAGTATTTAGCGATCCTAACTACGCAATCAACGGAGCTCGGGTTCGATCCCTGACGGCGACAAGCATTTGTGTGATGAGCAGAAATGTTTGTATTTTCGGGTTTTGGTGTTTATTAAATATATTCCAGTATTTATATATGTATTTCTATGTATTAGTATCGTTGATTAACACCCATAACACATGCAAATAAATCGCTTACTTTGGGGTTAGATCAGTAAGTGTAATTTATTCTGTGAAAAAAAATTGAAATTATGTATGTTACAGTATTTATATTACTTATATGTATTTCTATGTATTAGTATCGTTGACTAACACCCATAACACAAGCAAATAAATCGCTTACTTTGGGGTTAGATCAGTAAGTGTAATTTGTTCCGTGAAAAAAAAATTGAAATTATGTATGTTACAGTATTTATATTACTTATATGTATTTCTATGTATTAGTATCGTTGAATAACACCCATAACACAAGCAAATAAATCGCTTATTTTGGGGTTAGATCAGTAAGTGTAATTTATTCTGTGAAAAAAAATTGAAATTATGTATGTTACAGTATTTATACTACTTATATGTATTTCTATGTATTAGTATCGTTGACTAACACCCATAACACAAGCAAATAAATCGCTTACTTTGGGGTTAGATCAGTAAGTGTAATTTATTCTGTGAAAAAAAATTGAAATTATGTATGTTACAGTATTTATATTACTTATATGTATTTCTATGTATTAGTATCGTTGACTAACACCCATAACACAAGCAAATAAATCGCTTACTTTGGGGTTAGATCAGTAAGTGTAATTTGTTCCGTGAAAAAAAAATTGAAATTATGTATGTTACAGTATTTATATTACTTATATGTATTTCTATGTATTAGTATCGTTGAATAACACCCAATAGTCCCAATAGCGTCGATGTATTCGCTTTTCTGTTCCGATGAGGGCAAACAAGTCAACTTTTACACCTGGCATTTCAACTACGCCACGAATAGTGATTGGTGTTTATAGTCAATGGTTAACTTTTTCATCAGGTGCACCATCTGCTGGCTTGCTGTGATAAAAACACCGGCCCAGTGCGAGTCTAGAGTTTAAAAATAAGAAATCTAGAGTTTAAAAATAAGAAAAAAACACTTTTATTGTATGTGGACCCGCTTAATTTTTTATTTTTAGTATTTTGTTATTATAGTGGCAACAAAAATACATAATTTGTGAAAATTTCAACTTTCTAGCTATCACGGTTTATGAGATACAGCCTGGTGACAGACAGATAGACAGCGGAGGTTTAATAATAGGGTCTCATTTTACCTTTTAGGTACGGAACCCTAAAATGGATTTGCTGAGCTAAGCCGTAAACAGACACAGTTGGACATGGCTTTACAATTTTTTTTTACCACCTACGGTACCCCATAATGATCAAACACTCCATATTTGATCAAAAAATAAATTTAAGATGACCTTGTACGTTAATATAAAGGAGTGTATTCACTTATAACGGGATTAGTAAATACAATGTATTTTATTTCATTTATTTTGTTTAACATTTCATTTTACACAAAAAATTACTTACGCGAAAATAACAAACGAACATTGTACTACAGGCGAGATTATCCCTAAAAGAAATATCTTACAGCTTTTTAATAGGTGGTAGAGTTCTGCATTGTCTCGCCCGGGTCTGGTACCATCGCCTTACATAATCCTGCCGCAATAGCGTCAGTGTTTGTAACTGTCGTGTTCTTGGTTAGAGGGGAAGGTAACCGGTAAACTTATGCATGTGGCATTAGACCTTGTCAAAAGACAGCAACGCACCATTAAGATCTTTGGTGTATATAGGCGATGGTTGACTCTTTTGATTCTTTAATATAAACACTTGTACTGTTTCACAAATTTATTTTAAATTTTATTTATATCACAATCACTTAATGGCTCTTTTCATCAGGAGACCCATCTGCTTGTTTGCTATCTTATGATATAAAAAAGATAGCAACGCACCATTAACATCTTTGGTTTCTATAGGCGATGATTGACTCTTTCTATCAGGAGACCCATCTGCTTGTTTGTTATCTGATAATATAAAAAAGCTAACCCAAGACTGTGAAATACAATGTTAAAATAGAACAAACAGGTAGACAGTGTACAATACGTTAAAACAAAATACAAACTCTAAAATAAATATAAAAACACAAAAAATTTAAAAGAAAAAGTATCTTCACGACCGTACCCCAAAAGGTACAATACAAGTCGATGATACTTAGTCTCACATAAGGCAGGCCTATCGCCAACCGGGCATCTAACTAATCCCGGGCAACGCTGTTTTTATTAGAAAACTGAAAAAACACATTTTTGATTTACCTGACCCGGGAATCAAACCTCATGTCCATTAACATTGACACCATACTACTAGACCACAGAGGTGACATAATAGAGATATTAACAAATTATTTAGTTTCATGGATGGTAATTCTAATCCTGGAATAAAATGATGGCCGGTTGAATGTCCATCTGTCAGTTACTTCGTAAAAGGCGAAGGAGTGACCAAATTCGACAAAGTCAAAGTCAAAGTCAAAGTCAAAATATTTTTATTCAAATTATCCTTTACAGGCACTTTTGACGAGTCAACATTTTTTGAGTTACTACCGGATCGGAAACGCGGCCACACAACACTAATAGCGTTACTACTAGAGTGGTTGTAGTTATTGTATTGTAGTACATGTTGCGGTGATAGAGTTCCGTAAGGTCTCGTCCGGGTTTGGTACCACCACCTTACCTATTCCTTCCGCAATATCGTCAATGCTTCTCACTGTCTTGTTGCAATTCGGGGAATAAGGTAGCCGATAAACCAGTTCTATTCATTTCCTTAATTTTGTTGTCCTCCTTTAATGGGTTGGGTGGATGAATTATCTTTTAGCACATATAAGCTCGCTCATTGTATTTATGTTTATTTATGTGTCTCTACAAAATAATTGATTGAATTGAATAAAGAATTAATTAATCTTTGGTGTATATAGGTCATGTTTGTCTCTTTACGTCAAGAGAACCGTTCAAAAAAACTATATATGTAAAAAAAATCCTGACTTACTGAACGCCAGTCATATCGACAGCAAGACTAAACCTGAATTAAACAAGAAGTCTGAATTTCTTAACAGAAGTTATTCTTACGACATAGCCATACAGACAACATACAGAAATATAGACATAATAACGTAAAATTAGAACTTTTTTTTAATGTTATTGAGATAGGCAAACTGGCAGACGTGCCACCTGATGGTAAGTGGGCGACGTCGCCAATGAACAAAAATGGGATACCTGGGCTGGAACTAGCTCAGGTATTCCATTCATGAGTTGCCTATCCTGAGACATAAGATGTTAAGTCTCGGTGCCAGTAATTACACTGCCTGTCTTGGCCTTCTCTCCGAAACACAGCAAAGCTGTTTCACGGGGGAAATAGCCTATATGATGGTACCCATGCAGCCGGGAGCGCGGCACAGCGCATCCTTCCCAAAGGTGAGGAAAATAAAAGTGAGACAGGATTGTTCAAACTTCATCCCCTAAAATGGTAAAATAGGGGAAGAAATATGGTATAAAATTTATTACATGGACGAAGTATTAATTTACGCGCGAACGAAGCAAGTCAGCTTTACAGTACTTTATAAAACCTCCAATTTTATTTCGTAAAAAAGTTAACTAATGAATGCAATGAATAAACTCCTTTAGGCTAACTACGATCGAATGAAGAATAGATTTAATGATGTGGTTTACGCAATCGGCTGATCTCGCAATACGTGCTAATATTGAATTAGGGAAATTCCATTGAGACATGTTGATTTTATATTTCGCTGTATAATCTTATAATATATAAAAAATACGTGTCATGTTGTTTGTCTGCGATGGACTACGAAGCTATTGAGTCGGCTTAAATAAAATTTTGTAGATACGAGTAGGATTTACTGTTTGTTTAACTTAAAAGATAGGGTAGTTTTTATCTCAATTGTTGGCAATATTTTATACAAACATATTTAAAATGAGTATATGCGGCTATCAATTTCTAATTTTTTTTTTATATCATAAGATATAAAACAAGCAGACGGGTCTCCTGATGGTAAGAGTCAACCATCGCCTATAGACGACAAAGATGTTAATGGTGCGTTGCTATCTTGCGGCGAGGTCTAATGCCACATGCATAAGTTTACCGACTACCTTACCCTCCAAACCGGAACACGACAGTGACAAGCACTGACGCTATTGCGGCAGGAATAGGTAAGGCGGTGGTACCAGATCCGAGCGAGACAATGCAGAACTCTACCACCTTATTGTCACTATGGTAGTGACTTGCAGAGCCAATCGGTCGTCTTTTACGACCTGCCTGGCAGAACGGCAGTTGGTCTAGTCTTCAAAGGAGCCCGGAATTGTTGTGTCAAAATACAGGTGAAGTATTAATTTTTACTTATTCAAATAATATTTTTTAACTAACGTAGGTACACATAGGAACACTTATCGACGTTATTTACCTATAAGCAAAATTATACATGACAAGTTATACAATAGTTATAAAATACACTAAGGTAAAATACAGAAATATAAAGTCAGCTGAAGAGAATTTTGTTTTGTCTACAGAAATGACTTGTACTTAAATATTTTGAAAATAATAATAAAAGTTTAGTAAATATAGAAGCAAATGTTATATAAAATTGATAAATTGGTATAAATTGAATTTCAAATTTTCTAAGACAAAATTTTGTGATGTTAAATTATACAATCACACTCAATATGCATAAAGAGTTGTGAAATTTAATTAAATCAAAATAAAAGCAAAATTCGAATAGGTAAATAGGAAATGTATTAAAGTCAATTAATTTGGCAAATTAAAATATAAAACTATTATTAAAATATCTAATGAAATATTATTAAAATATCTAATGAAATATTAAGAATTGTTATTTATTTAACATATTTTAAATTTATTTATTTATTTATTTAATGCTTTATTGTACACAATTGAAAGAGAAGTTTGTTTTTTGTTTTTTTTTTGTTTTTTTACTGGACAAATTACACTAATTGATCTGACCCCAAAGTAAGCAAATTATATGCTTGTAGTATGGGTGTCAGTCAACGATACTAATACATAGAAATACATATTATATAAATACTCTAACATATATATGATAAACACCCAAACCCAGAAATAGAAACGTCTGTTCTCATCACACAAATGCCTGTCCCTGCCGGGAATCGAACCCGGACCCCATTGATTGCGTAGTCAGGGTCACTAACCACTCGACCAACGGTGCGGTCAATACATAGAGACTTATTAAAAACAGACTGTACAATGGGCGAGCTTATCCCCAGTAAAAGGGATTTCTTCCAGCTGACCCGAATAAACACAATTATCGAAATATTAAAATAGTACAATTTAAAACTATATACATATGTATATAACAGTCTTGATACATCAAATTCAACCACATAATATTTAAAAATGATCAACAATCGATAGAAATAAAAAAAAGACGTGTGGCACTCGGAGACTGCCGCGGTAAAGCTATTGCATAGCATTTTTTATCAACTTATGCAATTACAATTATATATATAATTACGGTAGTTTTCCAATACAACCAATGCCACCTAAAGGCGGGTTGCTGAACTAAAGAGACAATCGTGATATTTCGAAAAGTCATTAAAAGTTCTGGTATTTATCGATAGATGGAAAAACTAAAAAGTATCACCCTTGTGCCGATCGGAGTGGGGCGTGTTAGGTTTTTTTCGTTACGGAATTTCTGGATTCGGTCTCCACGCTCAATGCCCGTGATAGAAGCTATGCAATAGCTTAAAAAAATTATTTAGACCCAGCAAGAAAAAGTGTTCTTAGACTCTTTTTGAAAATTGGAAGATATTGACTGATACGAATTTTTAGCGGTAGTGAGTTCCATAACCTGGAAAGAATTTGATGAAAATTTTGAACTGTGTGGGGGACATTTTAAAAAGGGCAGTACCACTTGATCTACAAGGTGTGCCAGGTGAATGCAAGAAAGAAAACCCATCACGCAGATAGCTTGGTGCATTAGGATTAAACAGGATGTTAAAAAGTGGACAAAGAGTATGAGCGTTCCTACGCAGCCGTATAGGAAGCCATTTAAGTTGAGCTCTAAAGTTAGAGACATGGTCATACTTCCGTAAACCAAAAATAAATCTAATACCATTGATATAAAAGAGAAAGATACGTTACGTTCTTATATCGCATTCACTAAACTAGGTTCGCCATAATACATATACACCGACACTACGCACATCTATTATCACAATCATAAACATGGAAACAAAGACAGAGATAGGGCGGATATACTCGTACGAGCGAAATGGTATTAGCCACTGCGCGCGTCGTCGCCATGGTTACTGATAAACAAAATCAGTGATAGGCCGGATACACTCGTACGAGCGAAATTTCATTAGCCAATAGCCACGGACCACCTGATCGCCATGGTTACCGATAAACAAAGAAAATCTTATTTTTAAACAAATTTAATGTTTTAGCTGTACTTACGAATGGAAAGTAATCCGATTTGTCTTTTCTTTTTCCCTTGAGTGATTATAACACTGGTTAAATACACAAGAAGGCATTTTGATGCGTGTTTAATGGCGAAGACAATCGGAAAGTAGAAGCGTTTCATGTTACGATGTCCCGCACGTGACTAAGTGGCATACTACAACGACTGTGTACACGGACTTAGTTTTGTCGGGCCAGGCGCTGTGACTAGATAACGTATCTTCCTCTTTTTATATCAATGTCTAATACAGAGATTCTGCAGCCTCTCTAATTTATATATATTAATGTTATATATTAATGTTATTTTTGGGTTGAACTAAAGTCAACTATTTGATTAAGGTAATAATTAAGTCAATATTTTATTAGAATAAAATATTATAAAAGGCCTGACAGATATGTTTCGAGGCGTTCGTGTTTGTGAAATTGAGAAGTGAAGTGTCATAATATACAATAAAATGTAATTAGTTTTGTATTTTGTATTTAATATAATACGATATACCGTCACTTGTTGTTTTAATTTATAAATCTTATACCTTTTACCAACTGGAGAAAACATAACTGCCTCCCTCTCTCCATTATCAAGTACCCAACCAAAATATTTAATCCAGTAATTTGTATGTCAAATATAAACACAATATATACACATATAAATATAAACACAACACGTTTATTGGATAATTGAATCACAATTTAAGTACCTACATCGCGGTCAGATTAACTTAACGCATGCCGTTGATTACGTCATTTGTCGCGAAACGTAACAATAATGTCCAAAAACAATATAACAATAACAGAAAACTAACCAAATTATCTACGCGCGTATAAGTAACAAAAATGGTGACCATGGCCATACTGACACTTATATTATTAACGGGGCAAGCTAAGGGAAGCCCCGCCTTACATTCCAGAGATGCTTCAAGTTAATGTGACCGCGTTGTAATTACCAATTTTTTTACGTCAATCGCTTGCCTCGTACCAACTCAGAACTGCAGATGGTCAGAGTGCTAAGTGTGAGTTTTTCTTTTCGCATTCGATCGTGAGCGCGTTTGGAGTTTACTAGGAATTTGTATGTGATTTGTACAGCGCCATCTAGTGGTAAACGTGAGAAACCAGTTTACCACTAGGTGGCGCTCAAAGCTCAAAGAAAAACTCACACTTAGCACTCTGTTTTTCAAAGGTGACTCTGACCAACATGGGACCTACATGGTATATACATATATATGTGTGTATGAATGAATGGTTATAAAAGTAAAAATTATATCCGCGTGAGTCACTCCAAGTCTCATAGTACGTCTTTAATATATTTATATCTCATGGCCACAGACTACATTAGCGGCAGATGTGCAGCCTACAAATGGCCTGTTTAGAACCTCAATAATAAACAAACGTAGTTTCAATGAACTTGCATTGTCTTCGTACGGGCGAGCTTATTGGGAGTGGGGCTCCTATTTTTATTGGTACTAGAGATCGCTTGTGGTCGAAATTCGACCATAGACTAAACGATAAAAATAGAAAAAAATAAATTAAAAAAAAACAAAATAAAAGCCGTTTAAATTTGACAACTGACTTTAACCATAAAGAAAATATTTTAGTATACCTACATGTGTGTATAATATCACGTATGTATATGTCACATGAATGTAGTGTCTGTAATATTTATTTTTATTAAGTAATTTAATGTATTTTTGATGCATTTTATTTAAAAATATGTTTCTGCAGTTCTCCGCTATGTAAACTTTAATTGTGCCAAATCTCGCACTCCACCGTTCACGCAATTGTCTTAAAAAGGGATCCAAAAATGATTGTCTATCTATGATTGTGTTGCAAGAGCAAAATTAATATCGATAATCTAAATTGTTGTCAACTAGTAATCGGTGTTGCCATCCGTATCAACCTTATCCAAGCATCAGCTTGACGATTCCAAATTTTAAACTAAATAGATTGTTTTTATCGATGTGGCTTCGACATATATACACAAATATATATATATATATATATATATATATATATATATATATATATATATATATATATATATATATATATATATATTTGTGTAGCTTTGTAAGGGCTCGCAAAGTTATATACTACCTAGTAATATTGTTATAAAAGTATTTTTATGAGAATTACATCTTTTAATGTATAGACTTTATTTGTCGTCAGGCTTTTGTCTAGAGGGGCGCAGGAAAATAAAACCAAAATGTAGAAAATTAAGTTTCTAAGACTAAATTTTTTTAGTACTGACAAGAAAAATTCTTCAAAATTTTCTTGATTTATTAAAAAACATTTTTTGTAATTATCAATGTTATCTATATAAAACAATTATAAAGGATATATACATATTTTACACCATATTTTCTGGTCTACTTATAATATAGTACGGTCTACCTATAATATGTAGCAACTCAAGATCGATCTCGCGTCACCACTTCGCTCTTGAAGTCTAATATTGATAGAAATAAATTTTTATTTATGGTAACTTTCTTGTAAAAGACTTTTCAAGGAAAAATGGGTATTAAAAATAAAAGTTGATCTTATAAAGAAAAGCATATTTTTAACATTTCGCTAAGATAATTCGTTTTTTTTTTTTCTAAAATCGGGAAGTTCCTGGTTTCACTTCGATTTTCGAAATCAAAATTTTTTTAGAATTTTTATTGGACTTACCGCAGGCACGAAGAATTGGCGGTAGAAACTCAGCGATTAAAATTTTCACATATTTCTCTCAGAGAAACCCTCAAGGTTCGATTCCCGAGTCAGACCTCTTCGGGGATACGGGTATGAATATACCTTTTTTTAGCTTTTTACCCTCGGGCTGAGATTGAAAATTGACCTCAATACAATATTAATCAATTAATACACTTGTACTGTTTCACAATAATCATATTTGTTTTGTGAAAAATCTGTAAACGGTTGACCTTGCAGGCCATCCCTGAAACTTCCCGCTAAATTAAGGTATTTTCAGCTCAAAAGAGTAAAAACTATAAGCATAGATTTTTTCAGTTCTGAGAAATATTGAAATGTCTCAATTACTAAATCACAAAAAACAGCAAGAAAACACTTACTTATTTACTAAATCAGTAACTTCATTATCTACATACGTAGAGGCAAGTGTATTAATAGATTAATATTATATTAAAATGAAGTGAATGAAAATAAATTAAAACTACTAAGCCAAAGCTCAAACCTAAAAGTGCGATACGTTTCCAGTAAAATGTACCACAAAAGTGCATAGAAAGTAACCTGGTGTAATAAAAATAATAATAATAATAATAAAAACTTTATTCGTACAGGGAAAAATCAAAGCACAGGTTTAACCAGCTGTCTCCTGTGCTAGTGTAAACTGTGGTACAGGAGACAGTGCCTTCACCCAGTGTAATGTAATAAATTAACACAAGCAACATATGTACAATTACGCATGTGTGTATGTGTTTGTGTGTGTGTGTGTACGAGTGTGTGTTTATATACATATTTGAATTTGCGTGCTTGCATATGAGATTAAAGTGTAGTGTATGTATCCGTGTGTGTCTTTTTTGTGTGTGTGTTTTGTTTACGTGTGTATGGCCTACTTTAATATATCTTCGGTCTCATAATAATTTAGTTCTAAAAGCCAGATATATATTATATAGGCTATAGACGTATGTAAGTTGTTACTTGTATTAACTCTTTGTTTAATTTTTTATCCTATACTTTTCTAAAATAACATCTAGAATATGCGAAAAATACTTAACCAGAAACTGGTTTAAGAGTCGGTAACACGAAGGAACAAGGGATAATTATTTGATAAATATAGCTACACTTGGTTGTCGACCTTCAAAGGTTTTTGCACACGGCCGGAGAGGCGGCCGAGTTATTCATAGCAAATTAAATTTGTCATTATTCACATCTGCATATTGTAATCGATAGAGCAAGAATAATTCGTTAGTCAAGTGACTAGTCACTAGTGATGCGTTATGGATGGGACTTGGATTCGATTTCAAATAGTGACGAGCATTTGTATGATTAGTATCGACTTAGCAAATAATCAGGTGTATTATTATGGAAATAAATAATAATACAAATAATAACTCTTTTTTATACACCATACTCAAATGAAAATAATACATTAATATGCTAACACGAAAGATATACAAAATGGCGGTCTTATGGTTCGTGAGCGATTTTTGCAACACAAACAGCAAGGCTAAGGGAATTTTGCAACTTAGTAACTCGGGAGCACGATTGTTATTTAAATTAAAAGCTAATAAATATATCTATCCATATATGCTAACATATCTGTTTAAGAAGATAATTAAAAAAAAATAATTTACATTTATTGAGCCTTTACAATTTACTATAATATATCCTTACTCTATATATCTATACATATAATAAAATCGTAGGAAAGTCAAAACTTTACATTGAATATTTTTTTTAAAGAATACTTGGGGCGTGATCTACAATCAATATCGAAGCCAAAAATATAGTTTTTAGAATTTTTGTCTGTTTATCTGTATGTATGTCCGAGGTAAACTCAAAAAGTACTGCATGGATTTACTTCAAATTTTGTATGAATATTACTAATAGGTCGGGTCAACATATAGGCTACATATTATCACGCTATATATATATATATATATATATATATATATACTAGCTGTTGCCATATATGTTCTGACACAATGACAGGTAGTATTCATTCACGAGGTTTTTGTAGGAATTGATATTCTCCGCAAGTTTAATGCGAGGTGGTAATTAATTCCACAGTTTTATGGCAGTGATAACAAAGGATGAGGAAATAAATAAATACTGCTGGACAAATTACGGGAATTGTAACCCTAAAAAAAGCAAGTTATTTACTTGTGTTATGGGAGCTAGTCATCAACACTAATACATAAAGATACACATTAAATAATGTAACATATAAAATAAACATCCAAACCTATATACAAACATATATGCTCTTTTAAAAAGATTTTAATTTTTTTTTATTCAAATCAATATTTTACATGAATTTTGTCGAATATTTTGTTTAATATCACTGAATTTGAACGCATCTTCATAATGACTAAATCAGAGTGATAAGTGTGAGTTTATCTTTTCGCATTCGATCGTGAGCGCGTTTGGAGTTTACTAGGAATTTGTATGTGATTTGTACAGCGCCACCTAGTGGTAAACGTGAGAAACCAGTTTACCACTAGGTGGCGCTGTACAAATCACATACAAATTCCTAGTAAACTCGAAACGCGCTCACGATCGAATGCGAAAAGAAAAACTCACAGTTAGCACTCTGGTGTTTGAAACGCTGACAGCTTCTCATTTTTAGCCTATTTTTATATTCAATGTATTAATGCATTTGTTATATTACATTAATAATTTTATTTTGTAATAAATTTCAACCGATTGGTATTTAATAATTTAATTTTAAGATTTTTTTTACCTTTTAGACTAAATAATAATAAAAAAAAAAAAAAAAAGTATCTTCACGCCCGTATCCCCGAAAGGGTAGGCAGAGGTACAACAAGTGCACCCACGATTAGCCGAAGATACTTGGTCCCACAATGTGATAGGTGGCCAACCTATCGCCAACCGGGCACTTTCCAATCCCGGGCAATGTTGTTTTTATCGGAAAACTGAAAAAACACATTTTATAATTGCCCGACCCAGGAATCGAACCCGGGACCTCATGCGGTCAACTCCGACACCGGACCACTAGGCCACAGAGGCGATACTAAATAATATTTTATAATAATCATTTTTACACAAATTTATACGTTTTTTTATCACCATTTGATCGACGTATCTTGTGAATAACGGCTGTGCGCGGATATTTCGTCAGTTTGCATTGACCCTTACGGGACTTCCCACACCAGTGCTATTTTTAACTTCATGAAGATCCTGCTTTTAAAAACGAGGTTTTTATACTGCGAGGTAAATAAGTCTACCGATGAAAGCTAAAATTTCTACGACTCGTAAGCTGCTGGACCAGTTTTAATTAAATTAGTAAAGAGGTAGGTAAAAACCCGAAGTCAATCGTTGGCTAACTTTTTTTCATTAATCCTTGAAGAATAGATTATCTGTCGTTCTGCCAGGCAATTTGTAAGAGACGAACGATAAGCTTGGAGTCACTACCGTCGTTGCTACTAGGTGGTAGAGTTCTGCATTGTCTCGCCCGTGTCTGGTACCACCGCCTTACCTATTCCTGCCGCAACAGTGTCAGTGCTTGACGCTGTCGTGTTCCGGTTTGGAGGGTAAGGTAGCCGGTAAAATTGTGCATGTGGTATTAGACCTAGCCACAAAATAGCAACGCACCATTAACATTTTTGGTGTCTATAGACGATGATTGAATCTTTTCATCAGGAGACCCATCTGCTTTTTTGCTATCTTATGGTATAAAAAATTTCTTTACAGCTAAATTCGGTTGTCAAACTTAACAGACATATTTAAATGCGGTTTTTATTAATAGACAGATTGATTCAAGAGAAATATTTGTATGTAGGTATAATACATGAATATTATAGTTGAGAAAAGTCGAAAGTTTCAAAGATTACACCCGTGCGAACCCGGGATGGTTGCTAGTATAATAATACCATTGATATAAAAAACCCAAGATACACAATCAGTGTGTCAAAAACGTCCTCCAAAAATGAGCGCATAATTTTAAATTGTGCGCTCATATCAAATAGAATAACTGTCAATTTTATTTATTTTCGTACATTGCTTTGTAAAAACAACTATAAGTCTTACACTTAAAGTTGGTTATGCAAAGACATACGTTTTTGCCATATCTATAACTACTTAAAAGAAATTAGGGACACTTTTGAGTGTCAGTTTTGTTCGGGACTGTGTATCTAGGGTTTTTTATATCAATGAATAATACATATATGAAGATTTTCAACAGGATATACAGAACTGCTTCCGTGGTCTAGTGGTCCAACGTTGGCGCTAATCACATGAAGTCCTGGTTTCGATTCCCGGGACGGACAATAAAAATAATGTGTTCTAGTAAAAACAATACTGGCCGGGATTGGGAAGTGCCCTGTTGGCGATAGCCTGCCACCTATCACATTTATGTAACCAAATATATTCGGCTATTCGTGGATGCACTTATACCTCTGCATATTCCTTCGGGGATATGGACGTGAAGATACTTCTATACAGAACCCTAAATTAAACTGTTCATTCATTAACAATCAAATATTTTAGGGCAAGGTTTACTAACGGGTTTTAAAAAGTTGTTAAAACGAAAGTTGAAACCTTCAAAATGTGTTAAATAAAGTATGAAAAAACAAGAAATAAGCTCTAAATTTCGTAAGTCTGACTGACGCAATAGCTTCAATGCTTGACAACTTAGTGTTCCAGTTTAGAGGACGAGATAATAAATAATAAATATCACGGGACAAATTAGTATCTTCACGCCCATATCCCCGAAGGGGTAGGCAGAGGTACAACAAGTGCACCCACGATTAGCCGAAGATACTTGGTACCACAAATGTGATAGGTGGCAAGCCTATCGCCAACCGGGCACTTTCCAATCCCGGGCAACTTTGTGTTTCTTAGAAAACTGAAAAACATTTTTTTTAAAGTGTCTGACCCGGGAATCGAACCCGGGACCTCATGTGGTCAACGCCAACGCTGGACCACTAGACCACAGAGGCGATGATTTACACGAATTCATCTGAGCCCAAATTAAGCAAATCATATGCTTGTGTTATGGGTGCCAGTCAACAATACTAATACAGAAAAATACATATATAAATACTCTAATATATTTGATAAACACCCAAACCCAGAAATACAAACATCTGTGCTCATCACATTAATGCCAGTCCCTGCCGGGAATCGAACCCGGACTCCATTAATTGCGTAGTCAGGGTAGCTAACCACTTGCAACGGGGCGGAAAAATTGTAAAGTGCGTATGAGGCCACGCGCAATGTAGGGTTCCGGAGCTATTCAACAGAAATTGGTGTAAATGACACGACATCTTTATAACAAGCCCGCTGAGTATCTTCCGCCGGATCTTCTCAGTGTGTGACCGCGTTCCGATCCGGTAGTAATTGTAAAAATCGACTCGCAACATTTTTAGTTTAATGATAAATAACTATAATTTTAAAATATTTGCACATCATATCATGGTAGAATATGTTGGTAACTTAATCAAATTTTAATAATTTGTAACTCCCATACTCTGGCAAATAAATAATTTCTTTCTTTCTTTCTTTCTTCTATATAATTTATAGATGAACAGTTAGACTGATGATTTTTACTAATTTTTTATTGATGAAAATAACATTATAAAACGTTATTTCTTATTCAATAAACCAGCAATATTTTTTGAACAAATGTTTTTTTTTTGCTGACATTACTAATTTCACACTTGTGTTATTATTCTTAGTTGGAACGCATAGTATTTTACGCTAACGCGTTGGAACGCATAGTTGGAACGCATTTTATAAGTTGGTCGACTATTATTACAAAACTCCTAAAGCCTTCTAAGCTGGGATAGTTTTCATTATATTTACTACCATGATCTTTTTCCCACTCCCAAATTTACCGTTTAGCCTGAAGAGGGGGGGACTTGACTCTAGCAAACATTAGCAATGAAAAGTTTAATATCTTACAAACCCTTAATCGGAAAGTTGTTTTCACAAACTTTTAAATATTTTTTTTTAAAACCTATCTAATGATATCCTACACAATGGTGTATGTGAGAAAAAAAATTAACATACCCTCTTTACATGTAGGGTTACCCTGAAAAAAATTTTTTTTCTATTATAATATAGCTTCTTTTTTTTCTATTATTATAATATATAAATGTTACCACTTTTCTAAGCTCATTTCACGTATTTAATAAAAAAAGTTTATCTTTACGCCCATATCCCGGAAGAGGTAGGCAGGCACCCACGACTAGCCGAAGATGTGATGGGTGACAAGCCTATTGCCAACCGGGCGCTTATTCAATCCCTGGCAATCAGAAAACTTAAAAAAACATATTTTTGAATTTCCCGGTTTGGGAATCGAATCCGAGACCTCGTGTGGTCAAGACCGACACTAAACGACTAAGCCACCGAGGCGATAATCTTACTTAATCTTCTAGAAAAATGACAAAAAATATCAGACCATTTTAATAATTTGAAAAATTGGACGTAACTTAGGGGGAGGGGTGCACCTATTGACCCCCCTCCCCACTTTGGATCCCCGCCTGCTACTAAGTAGGCATGGATCATTTAACAGTTAACATATTAAATTTCATACTAAATTTTTTTTTAACAATTAACAACTGTTATTTATATTAGCAAATACTGTTAAAAGTAACTTTTATGCATCACTAAAATTACCAATAACTTGATATATGATAATAATGTTATTAAAAATATTTGAGAGAGCGTTTTCTTTGCTCACTAACTTGATTTATGATAATACTGTTAAAAATATTTCGAGAAACCGTGATAATAATAACCGTTAAAAGTTATTAAAACTATTCTAGAGGACCTTTTTTGGTAGCTTCGTGTTTTTACTGCTTCTAATACTTAATATAACATTAATAAATAACAGTTAAATATGAATTAACTTTAACAACATAACAGTTAATTAATCTAATTTAACAATAATTTCCATGCCTACTACTAAGAGTCCAAGACAAGAGGGCGGAAATTAAAATTTAAATTCAATCTAGGTAAAATCTAGCACTCGATCCTCTGGCTACTCCATAAGAATTTGCCGTGAAGATCCATATTAGCAAATGTCTTTAATATTCAAGAGGCACATTCAGGTACGCCTAATTCAAATACGACGACAGCAATGTTAACAGAATAAATATTAGCAATCATCTCAAACAAGAATATCTCTCAATTTTTAAATTGATTTTGTAACCGCATCAAGCGTTTTATTTCGATTCGACTATAAACAAGGTTTAGAGTTCTATATTTTATACTTTTCGTGGTCGGCACTTAGTGAAACTACTTTGTAATGATGTAAATACACTTATACTCGTCCACGTTACGTGAGTCAGGCTCGTCGGCATAGTAATGTTACCTACTTCGGGTTCGTAATTGTAAGAAAACGCCACTTATATTAAATCCGTGTATTTACAATACTAATACACACAACACAACACAACACAATGTAATACTTAAACTCTCTGAATAACACTAGTCACTCACTGTACTATCACCGACTACACAATAAAACACTTTTCGCTTCGCACGGGTCGCTTCCAGTATCGCTCTCGATGGCTTGATAAAAACTGCCCTGTATTTGTCAACACATCTCTATTTATACCCAGGGTAAAGTTCTGCCTGGACCCAGAAAAACCTAAATGTATCGGAAAACGATGAATCACTTCATATTGCAATCAAGTTATGAGTCATAAATCCTAGTACACGCTACTTTCAACCTTATGCCATGAACCATAAAGTCCATTATGGCATAGCTTTGGTCAACTATTTGTTTGTCAATAGGAGTAGCTATCTCTTTCTTTTATTTCTAGATCTCACCAGCGTTTCAATTCTACACGTTTCTAGATTATTCGTAACAGTAAAACAGCGTTGCAATGATATACCGGGGAGTTTGTGGTGCAACCACACCGCAATTACTTTTGGTGAGGTAACGTTTTCAAATATTACTGGGTAACATCCGATAACAAAAAGTTATATCTCGTTAGTGTATGTTATCGTTAACACCGCAGTTACTTTTTCTAGGACAATGTTTTCAAGTGTTAGTGGGTAACATCCAATAACAAAAAGTTATATCTCCTTAGTATATGTTATCGTTCACACCGCAGTTACGTTTTATAGGATAACATTTCCTTGTATTAGTGGATAACATCCCATAACAAAAAGTTATATCTCGTTAGTATATGTTATCGTTCACATCGCAGTTACTTTTTGTAGGACAATGTTTCCAAGTGTTAGTGGGTAACATCCGATAACAAAAAGTTACATCTCGTTAGTATATGTTATCGTTCACACCGCAATTACTTTTTGTAAGGTAACGTTTCTAAGTATTAGTGGGTAACATTCGATAACAAAAAGTTATATGTCGTTAGTAAATGTTATCGTTCACACCGCAGTTACTTTTTGTAGAACGTTTTCAATTGTTAGTGGGTAAAATCCGATAACAAAACTTATTATTTATTTAATATTATAATGAACAATTACGTTTTATGTAATCTCGTATCCATCTTTTATGTTCTTCGTAATTTTTGAGCGAGAGTCCGTTATCTGCAGTAGTTCATGTAGCGGCTCAAACAAAACACACACGCTACAAGAAAAAATAATAAAAAATGGACAAAAATCGATAACAAATGGAAAAAATGAAAATTCAAAATAAAATCCTGAATCGCGATATCACAGTTATTTATCTTGTAACACTATATACAAGTTTCAACGTTTCTCAAAAGGACTTCGGTCCCCAGGCAGTACACCTTGCCTGGCTGGGAAGATCTTCCTTTCCCCTTCCTTGTCTTTGTGTGACGTCATCGACCTCCACAGTAATGACGTCATGCTGACAAGAAGCTGGCCCGCTGGTTCCATCATCACTATGACCCTTCAGCGGTACGGACTAGTGGCGCCACAATTATATGTAACTCGCTGGTTACTATTTATTACTTTATTTTATTGCCGGAATGAATGCGATCAATAAATCAGTCGTATCGTTATCGTGTTATATACTGTAACTGCGGTGCGAATGCACCTTTACCAACAAGTCAAAAAATCGCGATTTTTGTCCGTCGATGGGGGCCTTTAATGACAAGAACTAGTTATATTTTTTATTATGTTAATTTGCATTTCTAATGCAAACCAAAAGTGCAAGGTTTCTTTTGAAGGCTAATGTATATATTATAATATGAATATTGTTTAAGTAATATGTGTTATAATTTATTATACTTATAATAAGATAAGGATTATTTTTTTTTATTTATTTATTTAATACTTTAATGTACACTTAATGAAAAATACACACGAAAAAGGACAACACAAATTGCACAAGAAGTGAGCTTATCTCTACTATTATTAATAAATAATAATAAATACTCACGGGACAAATTACACTTACTGATCTAACCCCAAAGTAAGCAAATTATTTGCTTGTGTTATGGTTGTTAGTCAACGATACTAATACATAGAAATACATATATAAATACAAGAATATATATAATAAACACCCAAACCCGGAAATACAGGCATTTATGCTCATCACACAAATGCTTGTCCCCGTCGGGGATCGAACCCGAGCCCCGTTGATTGCATAGTCAGGGTCGCTAACCACTCGACCAACGGGACGGTCAAATTAAATAATGCATCTTGTTAGAATTAACAATTTTTTTCTTCCTTTTTAGGGTTCTAGAAAAACCTCTTTAAAACCTCGATAGTACATTTTCATAACCTGCGTTAGTTCCGGGCTCCTTTGAAGAATAGACCAACTGCCGTTCTGCCAGGCATGTCGTAAAAGGCGACCGATTGGCTATGCAAGTTACTAACATCGTGGCTACTAGGTGGTAGAGTTCTGCATTGTCTCGCCCGGGTCTGGTACCACCGCCTTACCTATTCCTGCCGCAATAGCGTCAGTGCTTGTCACTGTCGTGTTCCGGTTTGGAGGGTAAGGTGGCCGATAAACTTATGCATGTGGCATTAGACCTCGCCACAAGATAGCAACGCACCATTAACATCTTTGGTGTCTATAGGCGATGGTTGACTCTTTCCATCAGAAGACCCATCTGCTTGTTTGCTATCTTATGATATAAAAAAAACCTGAGGATCAATTAACCCGGGACCTCATGATCTGAGCCTAATAGAAATTGTCGGTCGAAAAGGATAACCTATCCTTTTCGACCGGCAATTTCTATTTTTTGTTCAAATTAAATTTTTCGATCTTAGATATTATACTGACTGTGTACTGAGCATAAAATTTAATAATTCATGATAATAAACAAACATTATTTAAAAGACTAAAGATGTCATTTAATTATGATAAATAATGTAATAGTTTTGAAAAAAAAATTTTGATGACTAAATACAGTTTATTTATAGATAGAATTTGTAGATAAGAATATAAAGGAGTTTAAAGATAGAATAGATAGACCTATTAAAATTCTTCATTTAACTTCGACCATATTGCGAAGATCTGTCAAAAGAATTTTAGCGAACTTTTTTTACTCGGAATATTACATTTATAAAAGTACTTGCGCGAATGGATGTTTTTTTAATAAAAAACTTTCTTTTTTAGGAAAGATATATAGATAAACTTATAAAGTTAAGCGAAGTATAATCTGAGTGACCCGTTGGTCGAGTGGTTAGCGAACTTGTAGTTAATGGTGCGTTCATATTATCCTTTTAGCGGGGTCTTAGTGTCACATGCATAAAAAACAAAGGTGGATCTGGTATTTGAAATAACCGTATTTAGACAAATCCTATACTATAAAACACCTTATAAATTTGTCCGTATTTATTATGTTTGAATAAGGCCTGTAAAAAAGATACAATTACTTAAATAGAGCCTTTATTTGTGCAATTTTATATCCATACTAATATTATAAATGCGAAAGTAACTCTGTCTGTCTGTCTGTCTGTCTGTCTGTCTGTCTGTCTGTCTGTCTGTCTGTTACGCTTTCACGGCCAAACCACTGAACCGATTTGGATAAAATTTGGTATAAATATAGTTTGAGACCCAAGAAAGGACATAGGATAGTTCTTATCCCGGAAATCTCATGGGAACGGGAACTATGCGGGTTTTTATTTTAGAAATTTTTCCACGCGAACGAAGTCGCGGGCACAGCTAGTGTTGTCTATATTTTCTTTAATATGCACTACTCAAAATGTTGCCATTTTAAATTAGCTAAGACGATTATTTTGTAGATTTTCCCCAACCATTATTCTGTTTTGCTTTAAATATTTCATTCTTTAATAGAAAAGTTTAAATAGTGTATTAAAAAATTTAATATTTAAATACAGTTACAAAATATAATTTTCCTTAGGCTTAAGTTCAATTAATTTTTCATTTAAGTTCAGAAATGAAGAAAATTAAGTAGATTGTAGATTACTCAGATGATTGTAAGTTATCACTCATGTTGAGTATCCAATATTATTAAATAATATGTATGTTTAGTAAAACTCAAACTTCAGAAATCTGACTCTGAATGAATATGACGTCAAAATTCTGGGATAAGATTTCTGCTGACTCCCGAAACACTCTATAGTTACCTAAAAACTAACCAATGTCGTCATTTAACTTATTATGTTACGGCGCCATGGTATAATTCTGACACTTCTTCTATAGGTTCACATAAATAAATAAGGTGTGTCCTGTCTCCTGGCTAAAAGCAGCTGCGTTCAGACGCTCAGTATAAAATTTTGTTTACTCTGACTATCTAAGTTAGATTACTGAAGATAGAGGTTCGCTGAACACACCTAATTACTAGCATTAAACACTCGAATCTTGATACATTTTTTTTAAATATTTTACTATATTTTAACTTAGTTATTTACTAATTATTGTTTATATTAGAAAAAAATATTACTTGTGATTAATTTGTAGAAAATCCAAGGGGGATTGATAAATCAATTTATTTGAAATATTCTTGCATTTATTTATTTTCCAAAAACCTTCAAGTTATTGAAAAGGTTACAAATTTCGTATACGTGTCGGAATACGACATTGTCAAGCACTGACGCTATTGCGGCAAGGCTAGGTAAGGCATGGTACTAGATCCGAGATAATGCAGAATTCTACCACCTAATAGCCGCGATGGAAGTGACTTTCGTCTCTTACGATCTTCCTGTCAGAACGGTAGATGTTCTAGCCCGGACAAATATGGGGGATATTTATGCTGATAATTGAAGAAAATACTAGTTTCGTTTTTTAATTAATTATAATTAAACAACACAAAGTTAGACAGCCATTAGAAATCTTTCATGAAATGGAAACTACTAAAAAAACTAAGATGAAAATATGTTTTTTCCTCAAGATATCGTATTTCGAAGCTACACAATTTTTTTTACTTCTTGACGGGATCCTTAAATTGTTTTCTTGTTCTAATTACATTAAATTATTTTTTACAATTATTTGATTTAATTATTACATAATTGCTTTTTGTACTGTAATTGTATAATTTTTTAAATTAATTTAATGTAATTGTTTTTAATAATTAATTTTAATGTAAATATAAATTCATTGAAATATCTGAAAAGGTGTATAAAATAAGAAGGTGCTGTGCACGAGAAAGAGAATAAAAACAGAAATAATTCCATAAAAGAAGTCGAAAAAGTTTTTCGATCGTAAAGTTATTTATGATTTTGTGGTTCCTATTTCATTAAATTAATTTTTGATGACTTACAAAATTAATCTTTATTGAACTATTTAAAGTTTATTAGGTTTTAGAATTAGTAAATAGAACCTATGTACTGAAAAGAGAATAAAAATAGATATAGTTATAAAAAAGATGAAAAAAAATTTCGACCATAAAGTTTTGTATTATTTCATCAAATTAAGTTTTGATAATTACAAAATCAATCTTCATTGAACTATTTAAAATTGTATGTTAGTTAATTAGATTCTATGCACTAATGACTTAACAAAAATATAAATAGTTACAGAAAATATAAAAATTTTTCGATGATATTTTTTATGATTTTGTAGTTCCTATTTTATTAAATTAATTTTTTTTAAAAACAAAATTAATCGTTATTGAATTGTCTAAAGTGATGTATTGTATGTATGTATGTTTGTATTATATGTAATCAATTTGGTTCTGTGCTTAAAAAAAATTGAAATATAAATAGTTACAAAAAATGAGACGAAAAGGTTTTTTGGTCATAGAGCACTCATTAGAGAGCTTCGCATTATGACTTGTGAGTCGAAAAAATTATAATTTTTTTAACGATAAAAAATAAGCTTACTTAAATAAAACTAACTTTAAAAAAAACTAACTTACTTTGTATATTCGTTACGACTTGAGCACTGATAAGGTTCACTGCGCGAACGTTTAAGCACTTGGAAGAGTATATCAGCACTGATCAAAAGCGCTAACACGCGTTACGATCAAGGTGATAATACTATAAATGAGGAATTAACGCGAATGTCTCAGAGAGTATGTTATGGTAGAGCGTGCTCATCAGTAGTGCAAGGAGTTCATCGATATAGAAATGCTAGCACTCGCGCCTATTAAGAAGATGACACTATGGATGACGAATTAACGTGAATGTGTATTAAGGGGAGTGTAAGGGTAGGGCGTTCATTAGCACTGCCAGGGGTAATTACGATTAGCAATGGTCAAAAATGCTAACACTGGCGCCGATCAAGATCATAAATGATAATACATTCTATGACTGTGGCGCCGCTGATCCGTACCGCTGAAGAGTCATAGTGATGGAACCAACGGGCCAATTTCTTGTCAGGATGACGTCATAACTGTGGAGGTTGATGACGACATAAAAGAAGGGGAAAAGGAAGATCTTCCCAGCCAGGCAAGGTGTACTGCCAGGGGACCGAAATCCATATGAAAAGCGTTGAAGCTTGTATATAGTGTGTAAAAGATCAATAATTGTGATATCGCGATTCAGGACTTTATTTTGAATTTCATTTTTTCTATTTTTTACTATTTTTTCTGGCAGCGTTTGTAGATTGCTTGAACCGCTACATGACGGGTTAACACGACTTTAAAGAGTATTAGCATTAGCAAGAGTTAAATGATATAGTTCAAAATTGCTAATACTTACGCCGACCAAGGTGATAACATCATAAATGATAAATTATCATGCAAGAGTTAATCGATATAGATCAAAAGCGCTAACAAACATTTCAATCAAAATAATAATAGTTTCAACATTGACGAATCAACGCAAAAGTATCTTTGAGAGGGTGTCAATGTAGAGCACGATCAGTTGCTACTGAACGCCCTCTAGGGTGCAAGTGCAAGAGTTCATCAATATAGATTCCAAGCGCAAATACTCGCACCGATCATGGTGATGTTGAATTAACGCATATGCTTATAAAATTATACATATAAAAGACAAGCCTATTTTTCCGCTGGATATTCTCAGTTTAGAGCCGCGTTACCAAAGTGATAGTAGCTATAAAATTGTTGATGGTCGGTCTCAGGTGTGCAGGCTTTGTGTGCTCTGTAGTAAGACATGCTCTAAGACGTTGTTGTTACCGGTTTGCATAATGATGCAAACAAGGATCGTAGTTCAGTTCTAGTCAGTTTAAGGTTTTGACATTGCATTTCATTGTCAAGTAACTATCGTATTTTTCTTTATACCGCGGAAAAAATATTACGTCAGAAAAAAAATATTTCATACTTTATATACAAATTCAAAAATAAATGATAATATACATGTATATATATATATATATATATATATATATATATATATATATATATATATATATATATATATATATATATATATATATATATATATATATATATATATATATATATATATATATATATATATTATACATGTATATTATATATAATCTCTTTGCTGTTCGTTAGTCTCGCTAAAACTCGAGAACGGCTGAACCGATTTGGCTGATTTAGGTTTTGAATTAATTGTTCAAGTCCAGGGTAGGTTTAAAAGGTAAAAATATAGAATAAAAATAAGAGTAGTTAAAAAGGCAGAACAACGTTTGCCGGGTCAGGAAGTTTATATATAAAAACCAATACATTACTTATGCATGTCACCAAAACTAGGCTCATAGGGAACCAGCGGGCCTGCTTTTTTCAGGTGACGTCATAACTGTGGAGATTGATGACGTCACACAAGGACAAGGAAGGGGAAAAAAGATCTTCCCACCCAGGCAAGGTGTACTGCCTGGGGACCGAAGTCCATTTGAGAATCGTTGAAACATGTATATAGTGTTACAAGATAAATAATTGTGATATCGCGATTTAGGATTTTATTTTTGAATTTCATTTTTTTTTTCATTTTATATTATTTTTTCTGGTATCATTTGTAGATTTCTTGAACCGCTACAAGTAATAATAATATAGTAATATTCACGAGACAAATTACACTTACTGATCTAACCCCAAAGTAAGCAAATTATTTGCTTGTGTTATGGGTGTTAGTCAACGATACTAATACATAGAAATAGATATATAAATACAGGAATATATTTAATAAACACCCAAACCCGGAAATACAAATATTTATGCTCATCACACAAGCGCTTGTCTCCGTCGGGTTCGAACCCGAGCCCCGTCGATTGCATAGTCAGCATCGCTAACCACTCGACCAACGAGCGATTAAATCCATCAGAAAAGCCATTTATTTATCTGCTATCTTATGGTATAAAAAATATATATTTGATCCAATACTGCATATATAACTTGCAACATAAAATATAGGGCCATTATATTTAATCTCAAGTATAATAAGCTACATATTACTATGGTGACCACATCTTTATCTTGAAATGAGACTAAATAATTTTTAGGTAAATATTACTATACAAGTTACAGCCTGTAACGCTGCTTGCAGCTGCATTATAATATATTATAATATTTTTTTCCGGGATAAAAAGTAGCTTATCGGCTAATATAGGTCACCATCCACTTTAGTGCCAAATTTCATTCAAATCCGTTCAGTAGTTTTTGCGTGATTAAGTAACAAACATCCATCCATTCATCCAAACTTCCAAACTCTCGCATTTATAATATATGCTGACCCGCGCAGCTTCGCGCACGAGTAGATTAACATGTCGTCGAAATAGTTTTTAATACAAATTTCATTCCCTATTACAACCCTTCGGGGGTTGATTTTTGAAAAAAAAAATTAGCCTATGTTTGATGTTTGATCCCGGTTCTTCAACTATTTTTATGCCAAATTACAAGAAAATCGGTCCAGCGGTTTAGCCGTGAAAGCGTAACAGACAGACAGACAGACAGACTTTCGCATTTATAATATTAGTATGGATAATAAGATCGATCACCAAGTAATTGATGAAATAAGTATGTATTATGAAATTTTATATCATTCATATTACATAACTTATGATGACTTTTAGCATTTATTCATATTGAATTCATAATAGAAAATAGTATACAGCACAGACAAATTAGATGAATATTGATCTAACCCCAAAGTAAATAAATTATTGGCTGTAAGTAATATACGTTTCAGGCAACGATATTACACGTATATAAATAATCGAGTATATTTAATAATCTTTAAACTTATATTTTGACATTTACAAAATATTAATTTTAACATTTGCACGCCACAAATAGGCAAAATAGGATCAAAGAGCAGCATATTTTTAAATGAGATTTAATTATTCCGGAATTCTGTTTGTTGTTAGTCAAAGTCAAAGTCAAAACATTTTTATTCAAATTATCCTTTACAGGCACTTTTGACGAGTCAACATTTTTTTTTTTATTGTTGCCAGAGTGAATTCCTTCGCATACCATATAATGGTTGAATATGCCCGGTACCTTTGAATTATTAGGTCCCAGATTCGATTCCTGGATCAGGCAATTTAAAAATGACCATTTTCTTTTCTCTGATAACAACAACGTTGCCCATTGTAGGGCTAAATATGTTCGGATAATCCTAGGTACACTTGTTATACATCTGCCTACCTCTTTGAGGATACAGGCGTGAAGGTTTTTTTTTTCATTTCTTTTTCAAACTATAATAATTTGGACAGTCCTCCGTAAATCATATCGTGTGAACACTTAACATATTACGCAAAATTAAACAGCTTACAGTTAATTTGTTGCTCTGATGTGTTTTTGTGGGTTAAATTTATTGTGGCCTTGATTTGCATGCATGCAATTCACGCCTTTTATGGGTCTTGCAAAAATTATAGTACTTAATTAAAAAAATCAACATCAAAATATCAACTATAACCATATCTCAAAAACCATTGAACCGATTTTGATGAAACAGACTGTTCCCTAAGTTAGAATATACCTGTTTTAAGTCAATAATAATTATTTTGATGTGGCTTTTAGTTCACGAGGAATTCGTGAAGAGCTTGGACGCTTAAACAGTAGAAGCAGTAATCATGGTAATCAGCAGTAAACATGTAGTAATCATGGCGTACCCAGGTTCTGGGCTAAGAAGAGGGTAACCGTAACGTTTTAAACTATATTTTTATCATATCATATTTTTATCTACAAAAGTAGATAATTAGTAGAGAGATAAACAAATTCCAGGGAGGGCAGCTGCCCCTCCCTGCCCCCCTACCCTCGGTACTCCCATGGAAGTAATATCGGTGGACAAATTAGGTACACTTACTGATCTAACCCCAAAGTAAGCATTATTTGCTTGTGTTATGAATTATTTTAACATTTACATTTTACACTAGCTGTTGCCCGCGACTTCGTTCGCGCGGACTTCGTTTACTCCGCACAGCTCCTCCCCCGTAGGTGATAGCGTGATGATATGTAGCCTATATGTTGACCCGACCTGTTAGTAATATTCATGCAAAATTTGAAGTAAATCCATGCAGAACTTTTTGAGTTTACCCCGGACATACATTGACTTTCCTACGATTTTATTATATGTATAGATTACACAAGCAAATAAATTATTTGCTTGTGTAATGGTCAACGATACTAATACATAGAAATACATAACATATAAACACTATAACATAATAAACACCCAAACCCAGAAATACAAAGAGCTATGCTCAGCACAAAAATGTTTATCCCTGTCGGGAAATGAACCCGAGCGCCATCGATTCCTGATTGGGTTCTCGAACTATAAATAGTATAAATAAACTTTTAATTGGAAAAGCCTATTACTCTGTCAAAGAATATTTGGAAGACAAATCACTCTAATAAGAAGTTGCTACCCCATTGCCATTCCAGTTGCTGCGCCTGACAAGGTACATAATATTATGTAAATCGTCTTATGCACGTAAAGTGAAAAATATTATGTAATGCAACTGTATGATAATAAATAAATAAATAAATAAATAAACTAACTTTTTCGTCGGTTGATACTGAAACTGATGATATTTAAACGGAATAAAACTGCAATTATTGACTAAATCTTCTGATCCGTGGAACCCTACATCCAAAATCAAATTAAGTTTTCAAAAGTAACAGCATTTCAAATATCAATATTTTGTTGTTTACAGTAAACTTACTCAATATTTTTAATCCATTTAATAATCAAATCAGCTTTTCTCTCAAAAAACTTCGTCAAATACCGTAAATAGGATCAAAATTGGTCAATTAAGTTTAGACTTTATAATTAACAAAAATTTCGATTTTTGAACTCTGAAAAAATCTATACTTACAATATATTTTTTGTTGCCTTAGCTTAAAATACCTGATTTTTTTAAATTTATTTGGTATCAAATTTAGCGGAAAGTTTCGGGGATGGCCTGCAGGGTCAACCGGCTTACAGATTTTTTACGTTAACTTTGAATCTTGACTTTTTACAGCTTCAAGGGACTGCAGACTTGAGTGTATGGTTTTCATTTCATTCTTGAGATAAAGGTTCTTGATAGACAATGGACAGACAGACAGGCGGACAACAAACAAACAAAGTGATAGACAGTAAAAAAAGTGATGATATCATGGTTCCTTCTTATCCTTTTGAGGTGCGAAACCCTACAAACAAAATTAAAAACGTCATTTTTTTATTATAGGAAAAGGAACAGAACATACAAATTATTTTGTTTATTTTTAAAATGTATGAAAATATCAGAGAAGTTATTTCCTCATAATAAAAAAATTGAGACTGGAGTTTATGCAATTTAATGTCCTCCAAGTCCGGACTGAAGTGAAGGGATTTTTATTGCGACTTCAATTTTACCATTTTTTAAGGTTCCGTAGGCAGATGGTAAAACAACAAAAACATATATATTCTATAACTATAATTTCGTCATGTCCGTTTATCTGTCTATCCGTCCGTATGTTACAGTTATTTTACCCGGAGACTATGGGTAATATCTGGTTGAAGTTTAGAAGGTGTATTTTATGAATTGTTACAAAATAGTGCAGTATGATTTTGAAAAAAATATTAAGGGTTAAAAAAGTCAAGCAAGGCTAGCTTTGTGGTGTTTATTGTATCGATTTTTGTAAATAATATGAAGGTTTCTGATTTTTTAACTTCCCGCTACGTATGTAATATAAGAAAGTTACTGATTTTGCCTCGATTTTCGAAAATCGAATTTTCACCGGATCTCCACGTTTTGAGGTCCTAGGAACCTTTTCCGACTATTTTCACGATGACGTCAGAATGATGTATGTATGTGTGTGTGTATGTGTGTATGTAAACATCTCATAACTTTTGGCTGAACGGCTGGACCGATCGATTCGCGGTTGATGGCATTCGATTGGATTCCACTCAACTTAGATTCCCTGAAAATTTTAACCAAGTTGGCCCAGCAGATTTTGAGGAATTTTCAAAAAACCCCAAACTTATGCATGTGGCATTAGACCTCGCCACAAGATAGCAACGCTCTATTAACATCTTTGGTGTCTATAGGCGATGGTTGACTCTTTCCATCAGGAGACCCATCTGCTTGTTTGCTATCTTATAATATAAAAAAAATTAAAAAAAATGTTTTGGCAATTTTTTTTATTTTTAAATTCACATAAACACATTTATAATTAAGTCAACTACCTATGGTTTTAGTGACAACGATGTTTATCCTGACAGCCCGTATATTCGCGACCAAAAGGTCGTAACCATCGTGTATTTCATACACGTTTCAATCAACTCACACTTGGTCGGGTTTTTGGAACGAAGTTCCTTACGGCAGGCTTGGAGGGGATAGGGATTTTGCTGCGCGACCGAACTGAAAAAAATGTGATAGTAAAACCGTAAGAAAAATGCGTGGAATAAAAGCGTTAAATGAGACGTGCGCAGGCGCGACAGTCGCGTACACAAGCGAGTAGTGCCGTTTAGCCGAAGGAAGTTCGTTCCTACCTGGTGTCCCGCGACACCACATCATTTTTTTTATTTTCATAGGACAGCAAACAAGCTGATGTTTCTGTTGGATGAAAATAGACAGCCATCGCTCATAGACATCATTAATGGTACATCGCTATCCAAGTGGTACGTTTGGAACGCCATATTCATAAGTTTACCGGCTACCTTACCCTCCAAACTGGAACACGACATGGACAAGCACCAATACTATTGCAGTAGGAATAGATAAGACGGTGGTACCAAACCAGGACAAAACGTTGCGGAACTCTACCACCTAGTCAGCAATCACAATGTTTGTGGCACAGACTTCTCTCGCCTTTCACAAGATAAAAAAATAAAAAATTGTTTATTTTATTGGTCAATATTAAAATTAACAAAGAGAAAGTTTGGGATCCCCTTTTGAGTGTAAAATCACTTGTACTAGGCGCAGATGCCTAGCAGAAAAGCTGATGATATACCACAGAATATTGGAGATTAACAGTAGTCAATGTACATACAAGTGATATTCGAGCAACGCACACATGGATACCTCTCATGGACGCGATATCTCGGAATGGTTCGGGACAATTTGTTCCACACCATTCCGAGATATCGCGTCCGTGAGAGTTGTCTATGTGTGCTAGGCTCAAATATTACTTGTATGTAACATTGACTTCTGCTAGTTTCCAGTATTCTGTGTCTATACTTTAAGAAACCGGCCAAGTGCGAGTCGGATTCGAGCCCGAAAGAGTTCCGTATCACCATAGCATAGGTGCCTTTTAAGGAAACGCATTCCATCTTAGGCGGCACCTTAGCTTACCATCAGGTTAGATCGTGGTCAAGCGCTTCCCTATCGACAGTAAAAAAATAGCAAAAAAATACGAAAAAAAAATTTATTGTATGGGAACCCTCTTAATATTTTCAATTTTTTATTTTTAGTATTTGTTGTTATAGCAGCAACGGAAATACATAATTTGTGAAAATTTCAATTTTTAGCAATCACCGGTTTGTGAGATACAGTCTAGTGACAGACAGACGGACAGTGGAGGCTTAGTAATAGGGTCCCATTTTACCTTTTAGGTACGGAACCCTAAAATGCAACAAAATAGGGAACTAGAAAATTGAAGTACAAAGATTTCACTAGTACATTTCTAGAAGCGGAAGTTCCAGTATTTTTTTCTGAGAAAAAGTGGATATCAGCATATAAATAAAAGCAAATCGTGACATGGCACTCGGTTCTCTCTGCCTACCACATACGGCGTCGGGCGTGATAATCTATATACATATAATAAAATCGTAGGAAAGTCAATGTATGTCCGGGGTAAACTCAAAAAGTACTGCATGGATTTGCTTTAAATTTTGTATGAATATTACTTATAGGTCGGATCAACATATAAGCTACATATTATCACGCTATCACCTACGGGGGAGGAGCTGTGCGGAGTAAACGAATTCCGCGCGGACGAAGTCGCGAGCAACAGCTAGTATGTATATAAATGCTCTATCACGCAAAAACGGATTGGTTGTACGCGATTCCCAAAATAATTTGTAGCAGGTCGACACGATTTGCTTGTCAAAAATACATTCTTAAATTATTGTTAATCTGTTTTAAATTCATTTTCTAACCTAGTTTATTTATGTCAGTCGCTTAATTATCAGAGTCATCATTCGTCGAGTTTTTGATAATATTGATGACTAGTGACAATAACTCTGCATTGCCGTCACAAGTAGGTACAAAATGAATTTAATATTCGCTCTTTGATCAACTGCAAAAAAATTACCCCAATTATATTCAAGAGAGCCATCTGCTTGTTTGATATATTATCTATCAATATCTATACATATAATAAAATCGTAGGAAAGTGAAAACTGTACATTGAATATTTTTTAAAAAGAATCTTGAGGCGTCATCTACAATCGATATCGAAGCCAAAAATATAGTTTTTAGAATTTTTGTCTGTATGTATGTCCGGGGTAAACTCAAAAAGTACTGCATGGATTTAGTTCAAATTTTGCATGAATATTACTAACAGGTCGGGTCAACATATAGGCTATATACTAGCAAAAAGCAGAGCTTTGTAAAGGCTCGCAAAGTTATAATCAGAAATCAGAAGTACTTTATTCAATAAAACTTTTTACAAGTTATTTAGACACGTCAACACTTTTTTATAAAAAAACTACTACGGGAACGCGGCCACTACCTAGTAATATTGTTAGGAAAGTAATTTTATGAGAATTACGTCTTTTAATGTATGGACTTTATTTATAATTATCTAACCTAATAAAATCCAGCATATTTTCACCCAAACATTATATTCGCATCAAAGGCATCGTCAGGCTTTGGTCTAGTGGGGCGCAGCAAAATAAAACCGAAATAAAGAAAAACTTGTCTCTAAGACTAAATTTTTTTAGTACATTACCAGAAAAATTCTTTAAAATTTTCTTAATTTATTAAAAACACGATTTCTATAATTATCAATGTTATCTACACAGAACAAATATAAAGTTTATCTACATATTTTACACCATATTTTCTGGTCTACCTATAATATAGTACAGTCTACCTATAATATGTACCAACTCAAGACCACCACCACTTCGCCCTTAAAGTCTACCATTGATAGAAATCAATTTTTATTTATGGTAACTTTATTGTAAAACAGTTTTCAAGGAAAAATGGGTATTAAAAATGAAAGTTGATCTTGTAAAGAAAAGCTCATTTTTTTAACTTCTTACCCTCGGACTAAGAATGGAAATTGATCTCAATACAATATTAATCAATTAATACACTTGTACTGTTTCACAATAATCATAATATTGTGAAAAATCTATAAACGGTTGACCTTGCAGGCCATTCCTGCAACTTCCCGCTAAATTAAGGTATTTTAAGCTCATAAGAGTAAAAATTATACTTAAGCCTAATTTTTTTCAGTTCTATGAAATATTGAAATGTCTCAATTGTGAAGTCACAAAAAACAGTAAGAAAACACTTACTTACTTTACTTACTTACTACATCAGTAACTTTTTTATCTACATACGCAGCGGGAAATTAAAAAGTACAAGTGTATTAATAGATTAATATTGTATTAAAATGGAGTAAATGAAAATGAATTAAATGATTTAAAACTACCAAGCCAAAGCTCAAACCTAAAAGTGCGATATTTTTTCAGTAAAATGTACCACAAAAGGGCATAGATCGTCGCCTAGTGTAGCTTTGAAGCATTTTAACTCGTTAGTTTTATAATAGATGGCGTTAGTAGTAATAAAATTCTAATACAACATGTATCTTTTTTTTATGTTTATAAAATGGTATTTTAATGGTAGAACATATGTCGACATGAATTTAAACTACCACGTCGAAGCTCAAACTTAAAAGTGCGATACTTTTCCAGTAAAATGTACCATAAAAGTGCATAGAAAGTCGCCTAGTATAAAAAATAGATGTTGGCCGATTCTCAGACCTACTCAATATGCTCACAAAATTTTATGAGAATCGATTGAGAAACGTACAATGTTCGTTCCCGTACTCCTCCGAAACGGCTTGACCGATTCTCATAAAAGTTTGTGAGCATATTGAGTAGGTCTGAGAATCGGCCAACATCTATTTTTCATACCCCTAAATGCTAAGGATAGTACACCCCTAAATTTTTTATTTTTTTATTTTATTTGTTTATGATACAGCGTTAGAAAATATATACTAACGATAATTTTCAACCCTCTACGATCAACCCCTATTTTTTAATTCAATAATTTATTTGGCAAAACAACGTTTGCCGGGTCAGCTAGTATATGTATATATAAATAAATGTTCTGCATTGTCTCGCCCGGGTCTGGTACCACCGCCTTACCAATTCCTGCCGCAATAGCGTCAGTGTTTGTCAATATTCTGTTCAGGTTTGGAGGGTAAAGTAGCTGGTAAACTTATGCGCGTGGCATTAGACCCCACCACAAGACGGCAACGCACCGTTAACATCTTTGGTGTCTATAGGCGATCATTGATTCTTTCCATCAGGAGACCCATCTGCTTGTTTGCCACCTTATTATTAGGTCGAGCGAAGCGAGCCCTACACTAGGCCACTTCGTATACTTCATATACTTTTTGTATGCACGTTTGTGGTACATTTTATTGAAAAAGTATCGCACTTTTAGGTTTGAGCTTTGACGTGGTGGTTTAAATTCATGTCTAGATATGTTATCTACCATTAAAATGCTATTTCAGAAACATTAAAAAATAGAAGATACATTTTGTATTAGAATTTTATTACTGCTAACGCCATCTATTATAAAACTAACGGGTTAAAATGCTACAATGCGACGATCTGTGCCCTTTAGTGGTACATTTTACTGAAAAAATATTGCACTTTTAGGTTTAAGCATTGGCGTGGTAGTTTTATTTCATTTAATTCATTTTCATTCACTCCATTTTAATACAATATTAATCTATTAAAACAGTTGTACTTTTTAACTTCCCACTACGTATGTAGATAGGGAGGTTACTGATTTTGCTCCGATTTTTAAAAATGGAGTTTTCACCATATGTCCACGTTTTGTGGTATTAGGAACCATTTTCGACTACTTTTGCGATTCTTCTTCAGTATGTCTGTATGTATGTATATGTGTGTGCGGGCGTGTGGGCGTGCATGCGTGCGTGCGTGCGTGCATGCATGCGTGCACGCGTCCGTGTGTCAACAACTCATAAGTTTTGAACGCCTGGACCGATCGAAACGCGGTTGATAACATTCGATTGGATTCCGCTCAACTTATACTTCCTGAAAATTTGAACCAAATGGGCCCTAAGAGGTTTTGAGAAGTTTTGAAATAACCCAAAAAAAATTGTGGCGAAACAGAATCTTTTTAAATAACTTCCAGATTAATGTACCGATTGAGCACAAAAACTAAAAAGTTACAGCTTTTCAAAAATGAAAATTACGTTTTCTTTAGCAAAGTTACTTAATATTTTTGAAATAACTTTCAGGCTAATATACCGATTGACTTCAAAATCTTATCAACTTTTCTTCTTTAAAAACTGCGCCACGTACCGTTAATTGGATAAAAATCGGTAAATTTGTTTGGGATCTATCAATGACGAAAATTTTTGAAAAAAAATTTTTGCGATATTGCTTCGAATTTTTTGAATCTACCGATTTTTTAGCTAAAGCAATACTTAAATTGAGTTGAATGCCATTTGAAAGATCAAAATGGATCATCGTTTCCAATATATACAGCTTTTGAAAAATCAATATACTGCCAATTTTATCAAAATAAATATTTATACTGAAAAAACCTATGCTTACACTTTTTACTATTTTGAGCTTAAAATACGTTAATTTAGCGGGAACTTTCAGGGATGGCTTGCAACCATTTAGATTACAGACAGTGATAGGTGACCAGTCTATCACCAACTGGGTGCTTTTCCAATCACGGGCAACGTTGTTTTTATCAGCAAACTGAAAAAACACATTTTTGATTTACCTGACTCGGGAATCGAACCCCGAGAGTTTCTCTGAGGGAAAAATTCGAAAAATTTATTCGCTGAGTTTCTACCGCCAATTCTTCGTACCTACGGTAAGTCCAATATAAATTATAAAAATTTTGAAGGTTAATTAAATTAAATTTTCTTTATGAGATATAGGATTGCAAGAGTCAGAGAGCGATTGATAACAGGAAAAATTTACCCAGCATTCATGGTAGGATAATTATGTTTAAAAATAGTTTTATATAGAAAATTGCTATTATTCGAAATTATTGTACTTTTTGGCAAGATTGTACGCTCGGGATGCTCGCTCTGCTGACACTGCGTCTAGAAAGAAAGGGTGAAAAGACCCTGTCTATTCTGGAAGGCAGCTGACGTTTATTTAATTACTTTTGGTAAAGTTTTAGTTTAATTTAGCTTCACAAACAACTAAATGTTTCGAATTCTATTTATTAAATATTCCTGTATAATTAATTCCTATTGTATTCAGTCGGGTCAAAGTGGTAAGACAAAGAATTCTCGAATAATAAATACGAGAGTTCGCATAATATATTTAAACTAGTTAAACTAGCTAAACCTGCGACTTCGTCCGCGCGGACTTCGTTTACTCCGCACATCACCTCCCCTGTAGGTGACAGCGTGATAATATGTAGCCTATCTGATGACCCGACCTGTTAGTAATATTCATGCAAAATTTGAAGTAAATCCATGCAGTATTTTTTGAGTTTACCCCGGACATACGTACAGACAAAAATTCTAAAAACTATATTTTTGGCTTCGATATCGATTGTAGATCATGCCCCAAGTATTCTTTTAAAAAAATATTCAATGTACAGTTTTGACTCTCCTACGATTTTATTATATGTATAGATAATGTTTCTAGAAACATTATTTCAGTGTATTTTCAATCGACGAAAAAACTAACATGAACACAAGGTAGGAACCAGCCTTCGGGTCAGGCGGGGTCACATATTTGAGGTTCAGTCAGGTAGCTCTAATCCTTATACGTTTGCAATAATAAATCCATACCTAGACCTTGCCTAGACGGGGGGGGAGGAGGCAGGTCATGACCCTCATGACCTCCTTGCATGTATCTACCGTGTAATATTGTTGGGATGGGATTATATTTGAGTATGATAATGTATTTAAGCGTCCTAGCAATTGTACTAAATTTTGTGTTTGTATGTTAATCTAAGAATTTCTCGGGATCTATAAGCCAATACTTTTTGACATATTGAAAACAAATAGCTGCGTTCTTTTTTGTGTCACTCCAACTTAGCCGTGTAAAAATAGAATGAAAGAAAAATGAAGCATACACTTGAGTGAACAATCATTCAAATGAACCGTCTGAAGTTGCCTTTGCTCTAACCCTGAAACAACCATGTCCCAACAACAGCTGTGATATATGATCAAATTCAACCCACTTACATTTAGACCAGAGATGTCCAAGCCAGATACCACCCTGGGCTAATATGAATTGCCAAAGAGATTGGGAGGCCGCAAAGACAACTTACTTTTCAAATAAGAAAACACACGAATACAAATAAAGTTAACGAAAATTATTAAATAAAACTTAATACTGTAAATGGCGAGCTTATTTTGTGACATTTCATACATCTTACGCACACTAAGACAAGATTTTTTTTAATATGTTGCGGTGAATTAAAAACACTTCGCGGGTCGCACAATTGCAAGCGACGCGGACGGGCCGCATGCAGCCCGCGGGCCGTGCGTTGGACAGCTGATTTAGACGATCGTGAATGCTCGGGAAGAACTTGTATAAATCCTATTAACAGCAGTCATCCCACTTTTCTTTCCATTTGGTTATAACTCCGTTTTTTTTATTTTATTTCCCTAAAATTAGGCCTTGTTTTTACATTTTTTTCATCTGGCAAACTGCATCGCAGTCCAGTTTCATTTAAGATATTGACATACCACACAATGCTTTTTACATGTAATTTTTTTTGTTCCCATATAAGAACATTGTTACTTAAATACAATTATGAATAAGGGTCCATTAATCACGCGAGACTCGAAAGGGGGGGTCCATAAAAAATCACAAAAAATAGCACAAGGAGGGAGGGGGGGAAGTAATATATCACGCGTATTTATTTGCAAGATACTATCTAGTCATGGGTGTTGCAGAAAATCTTGCTATTTCGTGGTCCGACGACACTGTACATTAAATAATGTTCATATATTAGTACAAAAAAAACTTTTTCGCCTTCCCTTTATTATTTTTATGTCGACCAAAAAAAAACCTGCAATCTTTTGTCTTCCTCTAGACGTTATTACTGTAGTCTTTAATTTTCTTCAATAAAATTATATGATACCTGTCTGCGTAGAGGTATTTCATAAATATTAAAAAAATTAGGGTTTTAGTACGGTACCTACTAAAAAATGCCACAATGCCAGGCATGTCGTAAATGGCGACTAATTAGCTATGCAAGTCACTAACATCGTGGCCACTAGGTGGTAGAGTTCTGCATTGTCTCGCCCGGGTCTGGTACCACCGCCTTACCTATTCCTGCCGCAATAGCGTCAGTGCTTGTCGCTTCCGTGTTCCGGTTTGGAGGGTAAGGTAGCCGGAAAACTTATGCATGTGGCATTAGACCTCGCCACAAGATAGCAACGCACCATTAACATCTTTGGTGTCTATAGGCGATGGTTGACTCTTTCCATCAGGAGACCCATCCGCTTGTTTGCTATCTTATAAAAAAAATACACGTGATCCTATATCACGTGCGGTGCGGGGTTAGTCTTAAACATCACCACGTATCACTAAGGAGCAGGGGGGTTTAAAAATGCAAAAAAACATCAGGTGATTAATGGGCAGCCCCTAACTAGCTGCAGCATGCATTATAAGTTTTTGGTGGGGGGGAGGGAGTGGAATCCCGCGGGATCACCTAATTTTTCCGGGATGAAAAGTAGCCTATGTGCTATTCCAGGTCATCATCTATCTGACATTCTCGAGCGTGTCTGAAGTTAGCTCCTTTACTATAAGCTGGATGGCCTTTTAAGGCGAGGCATCGCGACAAACGGGAAAAAACTGGTTTGTTAAATCACGTTTTTTTTTTGTATTGATTGTTAAATAACAATTTTACAAATTACACGATATACCTGAAGATATTATCTAAATAATGTGTTAACTCATGGTATAATGTACTTGACTCGATCATATAAAATTCCAAAAACAGGCTAAAAAAATCTCTAAAACAAATAATTTGTAATAATATTTCTAATCTACCACATGATTTTTATATGGTATTTAGTTGTAAATACAAAAAAAATGTGCTAAATTTTAGTTTTCAGCTGAAGTCCTATATTTATTTATCCGAAGTTAACACGTTTCCCAGCGGTTTCAGAACATACCGCGCCACCCATTTTCTATAGAATTGACGCGCGTCGAAATACCTCGCCTTAAAGCTGCTATTCATAGTCATCGCCCGAGTTTCCTCCTGCGAAAAACCAAGACAATTTCGACTTTCCCATTAAACTTACATTTAAAATCTCATCCCGTTATTTTAATTCCGCACTCCACCTCAGTAACAAGGCTGATGTCGTCTGCATAATATGGTGTCAAGGATAAGTTTTCCGGCTACCTTACCTTTCAAACGACAACACGACAGTGATAAGCACTGACACTATTAAGGCATGACACTATTAAGTTAATTATTAATTAAACACTATTAAGGAATAGGTAAAGCGGTGGCACCCAACTTTTTTTTAAGATTGCAAACAAGCAGATCGGAATCCTGATGGAATGAGTCGACCATCGCCTATAGACACTAAAGATGTTAATGGTGCGTTGCTATCCTGTAGCGAGGCCTTATGCCACATGCATAAATTTACCGACTCTCTTACCCTCCAAACCAGAACACGACGTCAAGCACTGACGCTATTGCGGTAGAATAGGTATGGCGGTGGTACTATACCCGGGCGAGACAATGCAGAACTCTACCACCTAGTAGCTACGCCGGTAGTGACTCAATAGCCAATCGGTAGCCTTTTACGACCTGCCTGGCAGAACGGCAGCTGGCCTATTCTTCAAAGGAGCCCGGAACCAACACAAGGTAAAACTCTGTCTAAACGAGTAAAAAGGATAGTTTGAATTGAAACAACTTATAATTTTCACTTATTTTTTATTTGAAATGGCCACTGCTGTAAAAAATATATAAACCGAAAAGTGTATCTAGCATTTAACATCTTTATCTTAAACCTATTAAATTAATGAAAATTTCAATTTTTCTTGTCCAAAATGAAAATTTCAATTTTTCATTGCATTGAACATGAAATACACACATTACATTTTACAACCAAAATTTATTAAAACATAATTGGTATTATAAATAATATGGATTTAAATAAAACGTGTCTTATTATCAGAAACGTCAAACATTTAAAATTTATGTCATCCTATTTTGTTAACTTCTTTGATGTAAAATACTATCCAACTTATTTTGTTTGATACAAAATACTATCCAACTTATTTTGTTTGATACAAAATACTATCCAACTTATTTTGTTTGATACAAAATACTATTCAACTTATTTTGTTTGATACAAAATACTATCCGACTTATTTTGTTTGATACAAAATACTATCCAACTTATTATGTTTGATACAAAATACTATCCAACTTATTATGTTTGATACAAAATACTATCCAACTTATTTAGTTTGATGCAAAATACTATCCAACTTATTTTATTTGATACAAAATACTATCCAACTTATTTTGTTTGATACAAAATACTATCCAATTTATTTTGTTTGGTACAAAATACTATCTAACTTATTTTGTTTGATATGACATACTATCCAACATATTTTTGAAACAAAGTAAGTATGAAACTGGTTTTATTTTAACCCACATCATTGTTACAGCTTTTCAGTTTGAATTACTTTTATTATTACTAGCGTTTAAATGAAAACCACAAAATTTAAAAATTTACAGACTATTTTTGTAAGATATATTTAAATATAAAAAAGTAAAATATTTAATAGTATTTAAAAAAGTAAATAAAAATTGAAATTTTCATTAAAACACGTGAAATATTTTTTAGTGTCAAATATACTTTTTACTTTTAATAAAAATTTCCGTAACTAAAATTAATTTAAAAATAACTACAATTTAAAAAGTAATTCCTCATCATCACGTTGGTTCCTTGGCTGGATCAGCAGAGCAATTACGCTATGCACACAAGTTCGCCACAATTTACCGCAGTCTCAGCCTTATCATAATTTTTCAACTTGTAATTGACGTAGCAAATTTCAATTTAACGTTAATTTTAAACTAATTAAGCAATGTTTTTAAATAAAGTTTACATGTCAAAATTTAATTTAAGCGATTTTCAAACGATTCGATATTAATATTTTTAAATAGAACTAACCGGATTTTGAAAAGATATTATGATTTTTAAATGTAATTTTCAAATTGAAATAAGATCTAACAACATTAAAATGATTCACGAGTCAAATGAACATGGCTTTATAAGGAATTAACACAAAATTTTAGATAAAGTTATGATCATTTTCAAATTTAAAATAAATTTTACGTTACTTAATCGGACAAGACTAATTTATTAATTAGTTGTATTTACTACTTTTAAAATAATTTAACATGATTTACAAATGAAGCTATTGTACTTAAATATAGTTAATATAATTTATATTTTGATACAGATGATTTGAAATGAATTTAACAAAATATTTATTTTAAATCATGAATTTAAATCACAGGAAATTAACCAAAATTTCAAACGAAGTCAGCACGATTTATAAAAGCTAAAAAAGCATTTTTGTTAAAAAATGTTTCAAACCCCTAAAAGTAATAAAACCACACTTGTAAAATAATATTTCAACTCCTTTCTAAAACCAGACTTCTACATAAATAATATTCTAACTCGTTTCTAAAACCAGACGTGAAAAATAATATCTCAACTCCTATCTAAAAACCGCACCTGTAAAATAATATTACAATTCCTTTCCGAAACCACGCTTGTAAAATAATATTTCATCGCCTTTCTAAAACCAGACTTCTACATAAATAATATTCTAACTCGTTTCTAAAACCAGATTTGTAAAATAATATTTGAAGTCCTTATTAAAATGAGACTTACAAAATTATATTTCAATTCCTTTCTAAAGTCACTTGACTTTAGAAAGGAATTGATATATTTTACCCTAAAATATTTCACGTGTCTAATACATTTTTACAAATTATTCACAGCTTTGGTCTATAAGAGCGTAGTAAAATAAATCTTTTTAAACTCTCACAATATAAATATTTATTAATATATAATCACAATTTTGATAAAAAAAGACTCACGCTTCGTTTATATTACCTTCCCAACATCTTAAACCTACCTTAATCTATGGTAAATATTTTTACAATATGCTTGATGGCTAAAACACGACCATATAACATAGTATGCAGGGCTACGTTAGATATTATTTATCTTAAGCTGCTGTAATCGTACCTTGATTTATTTAAATTTTTTTTAACTTATATAATGAATAATAAATAATAAATATTCACGGGACAAATTACACTTACTGATCTAACCCCAAAGTAAGCAAATATTTGCTTGTGTTATGGGTGTTAGTCAACGATACTAATACATAGAAATATATAAATACCAGAATATATTTAATAAACACCCAAACCCGAAAATACAACATTTATGGTCATCACACAAATGTTTGTCCCCGTCGGGGTTCGAACCCGAGCCCCGTTGATTGCGTAGTCATATAATGTTCAAATTTTTTTAAGTTGCTTAACAAAACGATCTAAGTAAGCGAATTATTTGTTTGTGTTATGGGTGTTAGTCAACGATACTAAAACATTGAAATACATATATAAATACTGTTGCATAATAAACACCCAAACCTAGAAGAAGATTGATAACTCAATTACATTGATATAAAAAACCCTAGATGCACAGTCCCAAACAAAACTGACACTCAAAAGTGTCCCTAATTTCATTTAAGTAGTTATAGATGTGGCAAAAACATATGTCTTTGCATATTCAACCTCAACCGCAAGATTTATAGTTGTTTTACAAAGCAATGTACAGAAAGTAATAAAATTGACAGTGTCGCGACCGACGCGATTCTATTTGAAATGCGCGCACAATTTAAAACTATGCGCTCATTTTGGAGGACGTTTTTGAGACACTGATTGTGTTTCTTGGATTTTTATATCAATGCTCAATTATAATGCTTATAAAATTTATTCGTAACTTATACTACTATGCGTTCCAACCGAAAGTAGGACTGTCAGGATGATATATTGCTCCGCATTTTGCAAAAATTTCATAAGTGTAAAAAAATTCTAAGGTGTTTAAAAAAATTCTAAGGTTGTAAGGTGTGTAAAAAAATTCTAACAAAGAAATATTTTAAAAAATATATTTTCATTCTAATTGGTATATTTTGAATTTAGATTTCCATCAGATCATATTACCATGAATTAAAATAAGGTGTAAAATAACTAACACGACTTTATATATTATATATATATATATATATATATATATATATATATATATATATATATATATATATATATATATATATATATATATATATATATATATATATATATATATATATATATATATATATATATATATAGATGAACGGGTAGACTGATATATATTGCTGTTTTTTTATTAATGAATATTATAGTATAATACTTTTTAGCCTATTCTGGACAAGGACAACCCAAATCCATATAAATCGCAACAAAATTTCACCCGTCGTTTTTGACTTATAAGTGGTGAAAATAACACAACTTTTTTTATGTAATATATAGATGAACAACTACACTGATGTTTTTTTATAGATGAAAAAATATTATTAAAACGTTATTTGTTCTTCAATAAATCTGCAATATTTTTTTAACAAATATTTTTTGTAGACATTCCTAATTTCACACTTGTGGTACAGTTGATAACAAGCGCGATCCTATTCTCAGTTGGAACGCATAGTACAGATATAGGTATACAAAACCTGGTACAATTTGGTATCCAACACAGATTTATTGTAAGTTGACTTTCAAAAGATGTATTCTTATAATATTTACTTTGAATAAAAATATTGTTACATACTTCGGGTTTGTAATTGTAAGAAAACACCACTTATATTAAATCCGTGTATTTATAATACAAATACACAACAACACAACACAATGTAATATTCAACTACTCTGATTAACACTAGTTATTCACTGTACTATCACTAAACTTAATCGACTACACAATAAAACACTTCTTGCTTCGCTCAGGTCGCTTCAAGTATCGCTTTTGATCGCTTTATAAAAACTGCCCTGTATTTGTCAACACATCTCTATTTATACCCAGGGTAAAGTTCTACCTGGATCCAGAAAATATAAATGTATCGGGAAACAATGAATCACTTATTATTATAAACAACTTATGGTAGTACACGCTATTTTCACCCTTATGTCCTATACCACAAATTCCATTATGGTATAGCTATTCAGATAACGGCCAACTATTTGTTAATTAATAGGAGTAGCCATCTCTTTTTTTATTTCTAGATCTCTCCAGCGTTCCAACTCTTCACGTTTCTAGATTATTCGTAACAATATCTATCTATCTATCTATATATCACAATAGTGTGGTAGTAACTACACCTCATGTTGTTACATTTTTCTATAGCAAAAGTTCATTCGTAGACTTTCATCACACGGCATGATCTTTTACATCCAAATTGAATTAATATTGAAACCTTACTCAAAGAAATTACAATATTATAATGTTATCTAATATGAATTGTTGTAATCATCACGCTCGTTCTCACAATATGTAGACAGAGTGGACCGAACGTCTAGACTTTGCGTTTCACCAGTTCTTCAGGTGGCGTGTTGAGTGGTGGCACGGAGGTGTTAAAACCGCATTTTATTTGTACGGAAAGATTTGTGAAAAGAAAAATAGCAAAAACCTTAATTACACTTTTGTCCAACTCAGGGATCAAACCCGGGACCTTGGATTTGGGACATCTCCGCTATTTCTTTTCATGCGGGAACCGTCTATTTATTATCAGTGATATTAAAATTAAAAAAAAAAATAATATACCGAAATGTTCTTATTCAAGAAAAAATAAAATACTATATTGTACAAAAACTTTTGGTAATAGAATTTACAAAATCCATTAGAAAAGTGGTTACAGAAAAATTCGCTCAACAATGGTTGATACATCAATATTATAACTTTTATCTCGTACCATTAATTAGCATAGCTGACATATATTTTTATGACCGTTGGTCGAGTGGTTAGCGGCCCTGACTACGTAATCGACGGGGCTCGGGTTCGATCTCCGATTTCTTTATATCATAAGATAGCAAACAAGCAGATGGGTCTCCTGATGGAAAGAGTCAACCATCGCCTACAAACACCAAAAATGTTAATGGTGCGTTGCTATGTTGTGGCGAGGTCTAATGCCACATGCATAAGTTTCCCCGATGGGGAAAAGCATTTGTGTGATGAGCATAAATGTTTGTATTTTCGGTTTTCGGTGTTTATTAAATATATTGCAGTATTTATATATGTATTTCTATGTATTAGTACCGTTGACTAACACCCATAACACAAGCACATAATTTGCTTACTTTGGGGTTAGATCAGTAAGTGTAATTTGTCCCGCGAATATTTATTATTTATTATTATAGCTATGGTAATGCCACACTATGGCATGTGATCCCATAATATGACAAGTCATGCCACACTATGGCAAACCAGATAACTTACCACGCTACGCTAAACAAAGATGCGCCATAGTGTGGCAAACAAGGCCAAACTGTGCCACAAAATTCAAAAACTAATTTTTTTCGATTCTGGAATTCGCCATTATAAATCAATGTATGCCTTATGCCACAGCAATATGGTCGTGTATTACCCATGCAATTATAATTAAAATACACTAGCGTTTCACCTACGCGTACGCGTACTAAATAATTTTGTCAACTTGTACTCCTCAAATACTTACAAAAATGGAACAAAAAGCACCAAAAAAATAAGGAGAAGATGAAAAAAATGAACTTCTATGAAAATATTGTCGTCTTCATATTGTATATGAAATTTTTTGGCAAGATTTATTATAGAATTCCAATTGTGACGTATTTTATTTACGACTTAACGCTAAGATAATTGCCACATAAATTCGATAAAATATCACTTCCCTAACCAAGATTGTTTCTTAAATACGTGAAATCGACTATTTGACACAGAAAAAATATATTAATAAAAATCATATTACTTAGGTAATATTAAGGGAAAAATAATAGTTTGAAATAAAAAAGGTAATAGTATTTTAAAAAAATATATTTTTTTTTCTTTATTGTCTGTTGAATTAGTCCAATTTTGCCTACATTTTTAATAATAATTAACGTTAATTTTGAGGAATAGTTTTAAACAAAACATTAAAAAAGTAACAAAAACAAAAAATATAACAGAAAATTTTGGCCACAACAAAAAATTTTTTTCAATTTAACCGTAAGCGGTGCTTACGCCATTAAAATACAATCAAACTAATACCCTAAAGGCAAACCAAGAGGTGAGCAGAAGCTAATGACATTACATCTCATGATGTGAGAGGCGGCCAAATTATTGACAAATCAAACCATTCTCAATCAAATTATGATTTTTACAAAATTAAAAACATCTAAACCAATTGCTCGACCCAGAATTTGAACCCAGAACTTCATGCACCCCACTAGGCTAATAAGGTAACTAAGGTAGTTGACAAATAAATAGTTATATCATTATTTTGACATACTTATTTCAACATAATAAATCAATGTCAAAATAATTCAAAGTATTAGGCCATTATAAATACATTTTAATCTTTTATAAGATATTTTATACGTTTAAAAATATTAAAGATTTTACTGTTATTAAAAAAAATAAGAACAAAAAATAAAACAAAAAATATTGCTACGAGTATTTTAGAAATATATATAAAAAGTAAATTATTTTTAAAATAAAGACAATATTAATGTATGTAGGTATAAAAAAATCTCAAATATAATTATAATACCCACATTTTTCTGAAGGACAAAGATACAAGATATAAAACGAATTTTAATCTTTAAATAAAAAAAAGGTTTACGAAAAGATCGAAAATTTAGGTCATATAATTAACTTTGGCTTCTTTCATTTTTTTCTATGTCAAAATCGTCAGAAAAATAGCAAAATATGGTAACTTACGTTATAATTGGTAAATATAAAAAAATGTAAACAAAAAATATGTAACAAATTAGCTCGAAAATAAAATCTATGGCAAACTATGTAAACTATATATAGATCTATTATTTACACGAAAAACTAGATTTTTTTATATATTTAAAAATGTACGAATTTGATACATTCATGAACATTGAAATACTATGTAACAATTATATCCCAAACTGGATAAAGAAAATTAAACACTTTCCATGGCATAAAAGTAATTTAACTCTACACTTAAAAGCAATTCTTGTATATTTGTATGTAATTTGTTTCTCCGAAACGGCTGTAACAATTTCGATGAAGTTTTGTATTTAGATAGTCTCTTACTATTAAAATTGATCTAAGTGTAAAAAATATCCGAATAAAGTCGTCCAGCTAGTAATTTTTAAATGAACAATTTTATTCTTGTACACAACGTTTTTTCTATAACGGCTCTAACAATTTAGATTAAATTTAGTATTTAAAAAAAGTATCTTCACGCCCGTATCCCCGAAATGGTAGGCAGAGGTACAAGTGCACCCACGATTAGCCGAAGATACTTGGTCCCACAATGTGATAGGTGGCCAGCCTATCGCCAACCGGGCACTTTCCAAGCCCGGGCAATGTTGTTTTTATCAGGAAACTGAAAAAACACATTTCTGAATTGCCCGACCCAAGAATCGAACCCGGGACCTCTGGGGTCAACTCCGACACCGGACCACTACACCACAGAGGCGAGATTAGTATTTAAGATTATAAAAATGCAAAGATACTTTTTTTGAAACTAAAACAAAAAAACTTTTTTTGAAACTATTCGCCCTCATGTTAATGATTAATTATAACGCCACCTCGTAACCTTCGCTTGTATTGTTACTAAGCTATATTTACGTACAAAAAATGTATACAGAAATGTGTCTTAACGCCTAAGGCTCTATTTCTATAATAGCTAACTTCATGTGGTATAGAAAATAATTAAAGGTGTTAAAACTTACTGAGAAAAGACAAATCAATCTATACATATAATAAAATCGTAGGAAAGTCAAAACTGTACATTGAATATTTTTTTAAAAGAATAATTGGGGCGTGATCTACAATCGATCGAATAAAATCGATATCGAAGCCAAAAATATAGTTTTTAGAATTTTTGTCTGTTTGTCTGTATGTATGTCCGGGGTAAACTCAAAAAGTACTGCATGGATTTACTTCAAACTTTGCATGAATATTACTAATAGGTCGGGTCAACATAATGTCTACATATTATCACGCTATCACCTACGGGGGAGGGGCTGTGCGGAGTAAACGAAGTCCGCGCGGACGAAGTCGCTGGCAACAGCTAGTAGAGAATAAAAAGAATAAGGAGCCTCATAGACCTACAATAATATTGCGCAATATTATTGACCGTTTAGAGTTAATATTGAAGATTGCACAATGATTGAACGAAAGTTTGAGCGGGTTTAATTTTTATTGTGAAATATTTTTTTTCTTGCACTGTGTATGCTTAATGTTGCACAATTGGCGAAATCCCATTGCCCCAAGCAAAGGGCAAAAGCCATTATATAAATAAAAAATGTTGCACAATATTTTTCATTTCAGAGTTTGAAGCGGTCGCGTTCGGTCAGTCACGGTGTTTAATGTATGGTCGTGTCGTAAATTTAAGCAAAATGGCGAGCAAGAATGCTATAAAAGATAAAGAGCCGGAGTTTTTACTTGAGTGTATATAATTATTTAGAGATTTATTTAACAAAATCACCAGCATGGTTGCCGCCAAAACATCGTTGTCAGACATGTTGCTCGCACGAAAATATTGATCAGACTGGTTTATCAATTTTATTGAATGAATTTATTGAACGTCTGGAAACAAAGGGGTATTCAATATTATTGCACAATAAAAGTATTGCGCAATATTATTGTAGGTCTATGGGGCGCTTAAAAAAGGCGAATTTTCAATTTTCAAACTGATTTTACCTTAAGCATATTGCTAGCTAATAATCATTAAGATTTTCCTGAAACATCTACTAGCAAGCCTAGCAAGTTTCAACTACAATAAATAATCTAATATTACCTCGAAATTGTGAGAGATGGCGTTATGTGAGATTCATATTTGATAAATCATTCTATCTTGTCATAGTGAATAACAGGTAGATTTTTTTTATTATCGATAGCGGATCGCTTGACCACGATCTCGCCTGATGGTAAGCCAAGATGCGGCCTAAGATGGGACGCGCTAATGATAATTCGTTTCAATTTAAATCACTAAACAATAATTAACACTATTTTGACCGTGACTACCTCACTTTGTAACTGAAAACTCCCTGGAATGTATCCTAATAAATTATATGAGAAGAAAATAAAACAAGAAAAAAAAAAATTTTTTTAAGATTTTTATTTTGTGCAATGAGCATTTTTGTCATTTATTGTTGACAAAATAAAAAATACTTTTGTGGTACAAAGAAAAACCACAATTTAGTAAATTATTATTAAAAAAAAACGCGTATGTGTGAGAGTAATTATGTACACACGTAAGAAGTAATACTTATCCTTTCTTATATTTTTTCCATCCTAATATCCTTAACCTTCTCGTTATTCTATGTTTGTAGAAGAAACGACACTAATAATAGAAAAAAATTAATAATTTCATGCTGTCGGTTTTTTGTGACGGTGGGCGCGCGCATCGTAAAAATTTACCCTCATCGATTTTTCCTAACGAGCTTAAAGAAATATAACTTAAAAACAATCAAAAAACTACTAATTATAAGTGGTATCCTATAAAATGTCACTTCCTTGTAAAGTAATTAACATCGACTTATTCAATCTTACTTTTATTTCTCATTGTTATTTGGAACTAATTGTTAAGTAAGTATATTAATGTTCATGATTGTATATCATATGGAGTTAGACGTCAAAATCGTGAAAATATATTAAAATTTAAATAAATATTTAACATTAAAAATTTGTTAATAGTGACAAATACGTTTTTAAATAATTCATAATTAACTACAATAAAATTAAAAATACGGAAAGTTTTCGACATCAAAACAATACGCGATGATTACTTTATCCGATTTTTTTTCGTTCGTATAAATTTTGAGAGTAAACTTATATTAGAAAAAATCAAATTTTTGATAAAATGGTTATAGATTTTTTTTTATAAATATGTTAAGAGTCACTAAAGGGAAAACAAATTTTGATAATATTAAAATACATTTGGTTTTCATGATATAAAAACACCATAATCATGTTAAATAAAATACATTTTCAATATTGTGACGTCATATTTAAAATATCTTTGACAGGTAAAATATGTGTTAAAAAATAAATTAGAAGTACTACACTTAGGATTATATTTGACGATCCAGTACTCCCACTTTATTAAAAAAATGAATTCAATATTTGTGTAAATTAAAAATAAATTGACAATTATTTAATTATCTATTTTAAAATGCCTTTGCAAAATAACATATGTATGTAATTTAGTTAATAATATATAGATTGGTTTAAAATTGTTAGTAGTAGAAAACATTTTTTAAATTTGTTTAATGGCTTTTGACCATTGCTTGGGAGCAATAGGATTCCGTATTGAAATATCGTGAGATCGGATAGCTGTCAATGTGTCACACGTCTCTCTGGTAAATTGTATAGTTATATATGACTAAATTTCACTCATACAGGGTGTAAAGAAAACCCTGTCCAAAAGAGGTATATAGGTAGGTCAATAACATTATAAAAAATAATATGTAATCGATATATATAAAAATCAATCCCTATTTTCCTTGGTCACCACATCACGCCTGAATGGCTGGACCAATTTCGGTATTTTTTTTTGTTGTGTTTGTAATTGTAAAGAGAATGTTCTTATAAAAAAAATATTAAGAAAATTTAAGAATACTTAACCACCATATAAAGTTTAATGCCATTTTGGCTGCGTGGAAGGACAATCCCGTAGTCTTATATAAATTACGTGTCACGTTGTTTGTCCACTATGGATTCCTAATATGTAAAGCAAAACAACGTTTGCCGGGTCAGCTAGTAAAATTTATACTTTCCATCGTCGGCACTTGGTGAAACTCCGTCATAATTTATTGTTTTAAATTTTACACTTGTACTGTTTCACAATTCACCGCAAGCCAACCGGTTTCGCATTTCACTGCATCATCAGGGCCTGATGATGCAGTGAAATGCAAAACCGGTTGGCTATTTAAATAAAAAAGTATATATTATATATAATTAGTGAATTGTGAAACAGTACAAGTGTAAAATTTAAAACAGCTACTAAAATATATTTTCTATTAAAATAAGAAAAATATAGTTTAAATTGCCTCAATTTAGTACTATAATTGAGCAACTTCCCCTTAAATGAAGCAAATATTTTGAAAATTTATGTATCAATATCCATAAAATAATGACACATGTACGTTTATATTAAGTTACCAAATAATGCCTTTGACGATCGGACAGGGTTTTCTTTAGACACTGTATACATAATATTTACGATGCCTGATGTTTAAATTTTCAATAACTAAAATTAAAAACTAACAAATTTTTTTCAAATTATTTTTTTCAAAAAAATGTTTTTTTTTCAAAAACTACATAATGTGTGTATATAAATCATATTTTTGATTTACACAAATAATAACTCATTAAATTCTAAACAAACCTTTTCACAGATACAAAATAATTATAAAAATCTAACAAACAATAAAATGACGCGAGATTTTTTAATATAAAATATATATAAAACTTTGGAATGTCTATGATCACTGAAGAATTCTGTTTAAATCCTGAAAAAAGGAGATTACTTTTAAATAAACTATAGCTTATCATCCACGTTAACATTTTAAACCAGTGACATTAGTTTTAACGAAAGCATATGTTATTAACCGCATTGTAGCAAACTTTGCCACACTAGAACAGATTTTGCCATGTTAAAACATGTATTGCCAACAATACACAGTCATCTAACACTTTGCCACAAAATGGCAAAGTTTTGTGTATCACAACATATTTTGCCACACGATGGCAGACTATTATACAAACTTTGCCCCAATACGGCCATCTTTGTTACATCATACTTTGCCACTGTGTGGCAGACTTTATTAGTTATGAAAATGCTCGTAGTGACATTGCAAATGTTGGTAACATCTTCATGCCTCACAAAAAGTGACACAACAAAAAATAACAATACTACTTTCCAAAATTAGTGATGAATTATAGCAGCAAATACAATGTTTGAAGGAAAATGTGGCAAAAATGCCACTATGTGGCACGAAATATTTTTTCCTCATTCAAATTTTTTCCAAAAAATATTGCCAGTTATAACAAATCATAAAGACATTCAAAATTAAATTTAACTCACGTCATATCTGTGTAAGAGTGGTGGATTGTTAAAATGTGTTCTTTCACTGAAGAAAAATGGTCGCTTCATTGTATTTTGCCCTGTAATTAAAAAAAATAATATAAACGCATTTATACAGGGAATGTGCTGGCTAGATTGCGCAATTATTGGAGATTATTTCAAATAATGACATGAGTGTTTATAAAACACTCATGTAATTATTTTCTATTAATCATGATAATTGTAAATAAATTACTACTTTTAGCATAATATGTGGGAAGTATAATAGCTCTTATTAACTACGAAATAACAACAATAGTAATATATGAAATCAGAATAACACGTACTTTATTCAATAAAACTTTTTACAAGTTATTTTGACACACCCCCATTATTCGTTAAGCCTCGGTCACATTTAGACTTTATAAAACAAAGTTACTGTGATAAGTCGCAAATTCAATAACTTTTGTTTTAGTTATGTTAATTTTTAAATAATTATTTTTTAACCAATTTGAGACGTGAGTAAACTTTTCGATATTTCATTTACCAAGTCATTTTTATCTTTAAAATTAATGAGCAAAGTGTTATCAGCAAATGAAAACTATTCATGATGAATACAGTAAAGCAGAGAGTTAATATAAATCAAGAATAGTAAGAGCCCTAAGACACTACCCTGTGGTATTCCACAAATATCGCAATGTAGAAAAACATAAAGATAGCTAGAAACTTACATAATTGTGGTTGTGAAGCCAATGCGTTTTGCTTTGCTATTAACATTTCCGGGCCAGGTCTTGATGTTTGGTCATAATACCCCAAACCTGAAATAAATATATATAAATTAACAAATTATAAGTCCTCTTCGACACCGAGCCACTAGATCGTCGCTGTTGTCTAGTGGTCCGGTGTCGGAGTGAGGACCATGAGGTCCCGGGTTCGAATCCCAGGTCGGGCAACTAAGAAAATGTGTTTTTTCAGTTTTTTGATAAAAACAATGTTGCCTGGGATTAGAAAGTTGGCGATTGGTTTGCCACGTATCACATTGTGGGACTAAGTATCTTCGGCTTATCGTGGGTGCACTTGTTGTGTAACATCAAGTGCACCCACGATCTCTGTTCTTTTCTTCTGTCTGATGATCTGTCTTTTGTTTTTTGTATGTAGACATTCTACAAATTTCATTTTAATTACCATACAAAATTAGACAAGTGGCCAGATTATGTATATATATTATCTGTAATATCAAGGAGGTGTAATAGTAGTGATATATTCTATATTTTCCATCGTCGGCACTTGGTGAAATTCCATTGTAAATAGTAATGACACATATAGCCAATCGGTCGGTTACTACCTGCCTGGCAAAACTCTATTCCTCAAAAGAGAGCCCGAAACTACACAGGGTAGAAGAAGAATAGATCACCTGATTTGGAACTCACCACACTCACCAGTTATTACCCTCGTGTAAGGTCGTGAGTTCGGGACGGTGTTTATACACTTATAAAGTAAATCTTCACGCCCGTATCCCTGAAGAGGTAGGCAGACCTCTGCCTACCTCTTCAGGGATACGGGCGTGAAGATACTTTAAAGTATTCTAAGCTCAAAAATGTAAAAAATATAAGCATAGATTTTTCAGTTCAACCATATATTTTGTTAAAAATGGCAGTATATTATTTTTTGAGAAACTGTATATTTTGAAAACGATGATTGCATTCAACTCAATTTTTGAGATCTAAAATATTGCTTAAGCTAAATAATCGATAGGTAGAAAAATTTCGATGCAATGTCAAAAAACATTTATTTTTAATTTTCTTCATTGATAAATCCCAAACAATTTGACCGATTTTGTTTAAATTAACGGTATTTGACGCAGTTTTTAAGGAAGAAAACTTAATAGAATTTTTAAGTCAATCGGTGAATTAAGTTGAAAGTTATTTGAAAGTTTAGCTTTAGTTAAATAATCGTTAGGTTGAAAGATTTCGATGCAATGAAAAAAACATTTTATTTTTAAATTTTCTTCACTGATAAATCCCAAAAAAGTCAAACGATTTTGATTAAATTAACGGTATTTGACGCAGTTTTTAAAGGTGACAAGCTGATAAGATTTTTAAGTCAATCGATGAATTAACTTGGAAGTTATTTAAAAAAAATTAAGTAAGTTTGCTTAAAACAACCTAACTTTAATATTTGAAAAGCTATAAGTTTTGAGAATTAGATTCGATTTTGATTTTTGAAACGGAATTTGACGTAGTTTTTTAGTGCTAAAACATCGTAGAATACCAAAAAATTATTGGTTGAAAAATTTCGAAGCTATGTCGAAAAAACCACTTTTTTCAACATTTTTCGTCAACGATTCGACGTCAACGTCAACGATGCAATTTATGTATTAGACGTAGTTTTTTGAGGAAAGAGCTGATTAGTTTTTGTACTCAATGCGGTACATAAATCTGGAAGTTATATTAAGAAAATACTGTTTCGCAAAAAATTTTTTGGTGTTTTTTTCTCAAAATCGGTTCAAATTTTCAGGAAGTCTAAGTTGAGCGGAATCCAATCGAATGCCATCAACCGCGTTTCGATCGGTCCAGCCGTTCAAGTTATGAAATGTTTACATACACATACACACACACACACATATACATATATACAGACATACTGACGTCATCGTGAAAATAGTCGGAAAAGGTTTCTAGGTCGTCAAAACATAGGCATCTGATGAAAACTCGATTTTCGAAAATCGGGGTAAAATCAATAACTTCCTTATCTACCTACATACGTAGTGAGAAGTTAAAAAGAAAAATGGAGACTGGATCATAGATATGTATATGGAGATATGTAAGTGTGTTATAATACTATATGTGTGCGTGTATATGCGGGCACGTGCTAGTGTACGTGTTTGTGTGTGTGTGTGTGTGTGTGTGTGTGTGTACGTATGTACGTGTGTTTGCATGTGAATACGTGTGTGTGCATGTGAACTTGTGTGTGTATACTTGTGTACGTGTGTGTACGTGTTCGTGCGTGTGAACGTGTGTGAATATACGAGTGTGTGTGTGTGTGTGTGTGTGTGTGTGTGTGTGTGTGCATTTGCACGCATATACGTATATATATTTGTATGTGTGTAAGGTAATTGTCAAAATTTAGCTTAGACTACCTTCTGTTTGCCTTTAGACGTTCAGCGTCAAGAATTCAACAAAAATAACACGAAATTTCATATCTATATTACTTATCATAATATGTGTATATTTTACCACCAAAGGGTAAAAAATTAGTCAACCCTTACCTGGTACATCATTTAAGTCACCGTTATAAAACGGACTGCTCTGCGGTTGCATAACACTGTCACAGCCTGAAACAAAATAAATAACAATAATAATAAATAAATATCCACGGGGCAAATTACACTTACTGATCTAATCCCAAAGTAAGGAAATTATTTGCTTTTGTTGTGGGTGTTAGTCAACGATACTAATACATGGAAATACATATATAAATACTAGAATATATTTAATAAACACCCAAACCCGGAAATACAAACATTTATACTCATCACACAAATACTTGTCTCCGTCGGGGGTCAAACCCGAGTCCCGTCGATTGCGTAGTCAGGATCGCTAACGCGGCGGTCGAATAAATGTGGCTTAAGAAATTACACAAATTAATGTAATAGGCATGGGCGTTTTAGTTTTGAACGCAAACTGATATAAATCCCATTTCAGATTTCAAAATAGATTTCAAAATCCGAAAATGAAAATGAAAAATATTTATTTGCAACAATATGGGTGTCACAAGTTAATAAAATAAATTAAATTACCATCATATTCTATCATAATATGGCGTGCAAACATTTTAATTTAGGTCGATTTCTTTATAATTACTACCGGATCGGAACGCGGCCATTTTAGATATCCGATTTCAATAACGAAATATATAAACGTAAGAGAATTGGCGACTGACGATGGCCACGCATCGCCAATTCGCTTATGTTTGCAGATTTCATTTGTTTTATCAAGTAATGGATAGATTATACAAATTTTTGTATCAACAAGAATCAAGTTATGTCAGCAATTAAGTGAATCAAGGTCAAATTTGCATCTAAAATTCTAAGTGAAAATAATAATAAATACCAGTAATTCAAGCTTCATAAATTATGTCACACAAATTTCATAATTTTTTGACCCCTCCCCCGTCCTTGTCACAGCTGGTCACATTTGTGAGACCCCCCCCCTTCCTAGTGTTACGTCACATATTTTACAATTTTACATTGGAAAAATGATATCATTTGTTTATTATTTACCTACACAGATAGCTTTTTAAATTTAGTCTTTAATTTTGAAAAAATGGGATTTCACAAAAATTGGAACCCCTTCCCGCCCCTTGTCACACAATATCACACTTCGTCGATCCCCTCCCACTCCCTCAACGTGTGACGTAATTTATGGATGGCCCCTTAGAAACATCAACGAATAATGTATAATCTAGCTAAATTACTCCTTAATAACAATGTATTAAAGATGACATTCAGATTGCACCGGCAACGATACAAACCGATATCTGAGTAGTGAAATTCGCGACATCCTTTTTACTCTGCTATGTTGCGGTAAGTTAAAATAAGATAGAGCGAATTTCTAAGAATCATTAGTTTTCGTTTTGATAGTTCGATACACAAATCGATACTTTTGGTGTGGATGATAAATCGTTCATGTTTGTCGAAATTAGATTTTTTAGTTTAAGAAATCGATACGTATCGATTTGGGTTTGAAATCGGATTTTATATTGGATTTGATATATCGGACCTAATGTAACCCCTAAGATGTCAATTACTTGAGGCAATTATGGCGTTTTTTTAACCCCCGCCCCCCTCCTTCCCTCTCTTCTACTGTCACGTGAGATTTTTTAAAAAAGCGTATTTTTAATGTTTTTACGTTAATTTGAATAAAAAAAATTGCTTACATGTCCTTAAAACCAATTGAGACTAGTATATTATAATCTTATAAGGATCACCGTCCATCAAAATTTTATTCTCTACGATATTTTAGTCCTAAAAAAACTACGACAAATGCCGTTTAAAAAATCAAAATCGAATCTAATTCTCAAAACTTACAGCTTTTTAAATATTAAATTTACGTTGTTTTGAGCGAACTTACTTAATTTTTTTTAAATAACTTCCAAGTTAATTCACCGATTGACTTAAAAATCTTATCAGCTTTTCACCTTTAAAAAATGCGTCAAATACCGTACATTTAATCAAAATCGTTTGACTTTTTTGTGATTTATCAGTGAAGAAATTTAAAAATAAAATGTTTTTTTCATTGCATCGAAATTTTTCAACCTATCGATTATTTAACTAAAGCAATATTTTAGATCTCAAAAATTGAGTTGAATGCCATCATCGTTTTCAAAATACACAGCTTTTCAAAAATTAATATACTGCTATTTTTAACAAAATAGATGTTTGAACTGAAAAAAATGATGCTTATATTTTTTACTCTTACATACATATCTTCACGCCAGATCCCTTACGGGGTAGGCAGAGAGAACCGAGTGCCATACATCACGATCCTTGCAGGCTTGTCTCGCTTCCTCCACATTCATCACTCTCTTCATACATACACGCCGGTTGCGAAGACTCTTGACACCACCTTCGGACAGTACTCGATCGATCTGATCGTGGTATGTCAGTCTTGGTCTTCCCCGGTACCTACATCCTTCCACATTCGCATTGTATATCTGTTTTGTTAACCTTTCATCTGCCATTCTTTCTACATGTCCGAACCAACGGAGCATGCCCTTTCTCATCTTTACACCGACACTTTCTTTCAAACCTGACCTCTCTCTCACTTCGACATTACGAATCCGGTCCGCGAGTGTCACACCACATATTTTTCTTAGCGACCTCATCTCAACCGCGTTGATTCTACTTTCATGCCCTTTCTGACATACCCAACTCTCACTTCCATACAATAGCGTTGGGATAAGTACATGATTATGCAGGGCTAGACGGGCACCCTGACTTAAAATTGTGCTATTAAGTAATCTCCCTAACGCTCCATTCACTCTGTTCCCTGCACACACTCTTCTTTCAACATCAGCGGTGTACCTTCCATCCCTGCTAAAAGCACATCCAAGGTATACAAACTCATCCACTTGTTCCAGCACTACATCATCTACCACAACTCTTACGTCCGTTCTGGTTGCTTCTCTTTCAAATACTAAAACTTTAGTTTTCTTCGCATTCAGATGTAAGCCCATAATCTTACAATCCTCATTCATAACTGTGACCAGTGTTTGCAGCTCAGATGGAGTTGAGCCTAGAAGTACAGCGTCATCTACATAAAGCAGGCAGTTCACCACTAGATCACTCATGCGCATTCCCACATTCAATGACCTCAATCTTTGAAGACATTTATCCAGATATAGAATAAACAGACGAGCTGACAACACACAACCCTGCTTGACGCCGACATTGACATCGAACCAGGGCGATATGTTGCCGTCCACCCGCACACATGCTTTGCAATCCCAGTACATGGATTGCAAAGCACGCAGCAGACGCCCATCTATCCCATAACTGGGTAAAATGTCCCAAAGTTTCTTTCGCACTACTCTATCAAACGCTTTCTCCAAATCCACACAAATTTTTTACTCTTTTGAGCTCAAAATACATTAATTTAGTGGGAAGTTTCAGGGATGGCCCATTGGGTCAGCAACAGCAGTCTCGAAATATGTTGCAAAGAAAATCGAGTTGTTTATCAATTTCAAATTTATAAAACTACCCTGACATACTGACAGTTGACACATGTCACATAAGTGATTTGACAACTTGTGTGACCACTCTATCTGTGAATGTGGTTCAGACGAAGGTTCTCTTGATTAATGGTGTGACTGATATATTAGTATTTGCTAAGATATTAGTAATATTGCAAGGATTCGTGGATTAGTAACCCGGCGAACTGTAATATGCTAATATTTCATATTCGCCTAATATCTGTAACGGCTATCCAAAATGAATCGGATAATATCATTCGGTCTTTGGAATAGTTCGGATTCACTAGATTGGCGCCCGTCGGATTCGTGAAAATATTAAAATATTTTTACGATACGCCGCGTCGTACATACGAATGAGACAGACGTATTTCCTGCAGTATACTGTTGTTTTAAGGTCCAAATTACAGTGAAATATTAGTTAATACTGATATATTAGTTAAGATTTTTTCCTGCCGTATCAGTATAAGATCTTATTACTGTTGCTTTAAGGTCCAAATTACAGTGAAATATTAGTTAAGGTTTTTTCCTGCCGTATCAGTATCAGATCTTATTACTGTTACTTTAAGGTCCAATTTACAGTGAAATATTAGTTAATACTAATATTAGTTAAGACATTATAATATTTCAAAGTGAATATATTAGTATCACCTAATTTTGAGAAATATCGGTATTAACCCACCTCTACTCTTGATCACATTTTTTCAACTGCCACAAATATTCCACCTCTCTTTATGATATATTACCCCCTAGCATTCCCCGTCCTATGAATATCCACTCTCTATTATGCTTCATTGATACTCCTTTTGTCCAACTCCTTAGCCAGTATATAGACCATTTTAACATTAAATTTTGTGAAACTCTTGTACTATTTCACAAGTATTTCACAACTAACCTTTAATTGTTGTGAAGCCAATCGGTTTCGCCTATTACAGCATCATCAGGGCTTTTGTTTATAAATTCTTTGAACATGACAAATACACACGCAAGACAACAACTAAATACAAGTACATCAGATAGATAAACAATATTTATTTTGCAAGTACCGTCATTAATAAATGTTGCCAAGGGACGTTTATTAAAGACGGTACTTACAAAATAATTATTGTTATATTAATATTGCCAAGGGACATTTATTAAAGACGGTACTTGCAAAATAATTATTGTTATATTAATGTTGCCAAGGGACATTTATTAATGATGGTACTTGCAAAATAATTATTGTTATATTAATGTTGCCAAGGGACTTTTATTAATGACGGTACGTGCAAAATAATTATTGTTATATTAATGTTGCCAAGAGACATTTATTAATGATGGTACTTGCAAAATAATTATTGTTATATTAATGTTGCCAAGGGACATTTATTAATGACGGTACTTGCAAAATAATTATTGTTATATTAATGTTGCCAAGGGACATTTATTAATGACGGTACTTGCAAAATAATTATTGTTATATTAATGTTGCCAAGGGACATTTATTAATGACGGTACTTGCAAAATAATTATTGTTATATTAATGTTAGCAAGGGTCATTTATGAATGACGGTACTTGCAAAATAATTATTGTTATATTAATGTTGCCAAGGGACATTTGTTAATGACGGTACGTGCAAAATAATTATTGTTATATTAATGTTGCCAAGGGACATTTATTAATGACGGTACTTGCAAAATAATTATTGTTATATTAATGTTACCAAGGGTCATTTATGAATGACGGTGCTTGCAAAATAATTATTGTTATATTAATGTTGCCAAGGGACATTTGTTAATGACGGTACGTGAAAAATAATTATTGTTATATTAATGTTGCCAAGGGACATTTATTAATGACGGTTCTTGCAAAATAATTATTGTTATATTAATGTTGCCAAGGGACATTTATTAATGACGGTACTTGCAAAATAATTATTGTTATATTAATGTTGCCAAGGGGCCATCCATAAAGTACGTCACACGAATTTTAGGACTTTTGAACCCCTCCCCCCGTCCTTGTCACAGGTTGTCACATTTTTATAACCCCCCCCCCTCCTGATGTGACGTCACAAATTTCATAAAACCGAAAAAACAAACAACTAGTTAGAAAATAATAAACGATTAATTATATTAATTAAAGATAAAAAATTTAATTATCGAGTGTCCATGGACTTTGGATCCACACTTTTATATCAGCTATTACTGGTAAATCAGGCACTTTGCGTTTTAGTATTTTAAATTTTAACATGTGACGTCACAAAACTATTGACCCCCCCATACCCCTTGTCACACGATGTCACACTTCGGTGATACCCTCCCTCCCCATTAACGTGTGACGTACTTTATGGATGGCCCCCAAGGGACATTCATTAATGACGGTACTTGCAAAATAATTATTGTTATATTAATGTTGCCAAGGGACATTTATTAATGACGGTACTTGCAAAATAATTATTGGTATATTAATCTTGCCAAGGGACATTTATTAACGACGGTTCTTGCAAAATAATTATTGTTATATTAATGTTGCCAAGGGACATTTATTAATGACGGTAGTTGCAAAATAATTATTGTTATATTAATGTTGCCAAGGGACATTTATTAACGACGGTTCTTGCAAAATAATTATTGTTATATTAATGTTGCCAAGGGACATTTATTAATGACGGTAGTTGCAAAATAATTATTGTTATATTAATGTTGCCAAGGGACATTTATTAATGACGGTACTTGCAAAATAATTATTGTTATATTAATGTTGCCAAGGGACATTTATTAATGACGGTACTTGCAAAATAATTATTGTTATATTAATGTTACCAAGGGTCATTTATGAATGACGGTACTTGCAAAATAATTATTGTTATATTAATGTTGCCAAGGGACATTTATTAAAGACGGTACTTGCAAAATAATTATTGTTATATTAATGTTGCCAAGAGACATTTATGAATGACGGTACTTGCAAAATAATTATTGTTATATTAATGTTGCCAAGGGACATTTATTAAAGACGGTACTTACAAAATAATTATTGTTATATTAATGTTGCCAAAGGACATTTATTAATGACGGTACTTGCAAAATAGTTATTGTTATATTAACGTTGCCAAGGGACATTTATTAATGACGGTACTTGCAAAATAATTATTGTTTATCTATCTGATGTACTTGTATTTAGTTGTTGTCTTGCGTGTGTATTTGTCATGTTCAAAGAATTTATAAACCTGATGATGCTGTAATAGGCGAAACCGGTTGGCTTCACAACTGTTGACTACAGCCGGGGGAGCCAGCGGACTGTAGATCTGGTACTTCTTCTTCGATGCCCCACCAGCCGTAGTGCTTTTAGGTTGAGCCGGATGTGCCGGAGAAATAATCGAGACCACAACTATTCGTTGCAAAGATGCTTTATTGTAACGAAATAAATAGCAATAGAGCTAGCACCGTTGCAAATGTTCACTATTCTATTGGGAGAGCCAGTACTTGCCCTAACACTGCCCTACTCTAAAGCCGTTACCCTATGGATATACTAAAGCCCAGGAACTTGTCTGGGAAACTTATTGAGTCGTAACGAAATTGTAACTTGATCGGAACGAAACTGATTGTATGGCCGCGCTCTCCGATATTTATAGCGCGCGGCCAGACGGGCGGCGTAAATCTACAAAGACAAATGGCGCCAAGTGTGGCGCCACAATGTCTGGGATTTGTTAAAATCTTACTTTTCGTAATCTAATCTTAATAATTTTATCTTAGGTAGCTTCTCCTACCTCTAATTACCTAGTGTGCCCTCTAGCGAGTGCAACGGTACTACCTTTTTACAAATATATGCAAAACAAAGTACATAATGCCCCAAGACCTACCGAAATCTAATTACAATGTGTTATTTCTTATTTATATACAAGGATCTAACACAAGTAAACTTATACAATAACAAACAAGAGTGTTATATACATTATACGTTCTTACAGGACCTCGGAAACTGTTATAATTACAGAGTTGTACGCCTTTTCAGGTCGTACTATCCTGTTAACTATCTTTATAGTACCGAAAAGTGTCTAAACATATGCCTAAGGCTTATACTTACATTATACATACTATTTACAATAGAAAAACATTCATTATCACAAAGAACTTTGCACTTTTCGGGGTTTTCGTAATTGCGAGTTCCCGCATATAAATATTATCTCGCAAGAGTCGACTCGTAATGTTGTCAACTGCGTGGAACTCGTTTTATTCGTAATATGCCTAATAGGCAACGATAATAGCTACATAAAGCTTTATTATTTCTACACAACAAAGCTGTATGTAGGTCTTAGGGCGAATAAAAGACGAAAACGAACATTATTTATTATAGAAAACTTACGAACTAAACGAAATATACATTCTATCCTGCCTTACTATCTATTTAGATTAATATTTACAATAAAACATGTCTGTGCTGCACATTCTCCCGCCTATAACACGCAGTGTCATACTAAATATGGTGCAGCCAGACTAACTTCTTAACCGGTCTTCGCATGACTCCCGCAGCCGTACGTACGTCAGCCACTCGTACCACGCCGTCTGCTCCAGGGTGTACTGCCTCGATGATCCCCGTTGGCCACGTATTTCTTGGCAGCGCGCCGTCAGCGATGAGGACGATGTCGCCGACGCGCATCTCTGCTCCTCTTCCGTGAGGCTCCCGCCGCTTTTGGAGTAGCGGAAGCGCTTCTCGTACCCAGCGTGACCAGAAGTGGTTGGCCAGCTGTTGTGAGTGGCGTCCAGTGTGGCGCGCCTCAGCTCTGCATCAGCGCCGCGCAGGTTGGTGCCGTTGTCGCTCCAAACCTCGGTGGGGCACCCGCGGCGCGACATCATGCGCCGCAGTGCCATTACTGCGGAGTCCGTAGTCAGGTTGGCGGCTATCTCCAGATGAACCGCCCTTGACGTAAGGCAGGTGAAAAGCGCCACGTATCTCTTCTCGTGGCGCCGCCCGATGGTCACGCTATATGGCCCAAGTAAGTCCAGGCCCACGTAGATGAAGGCTCGCTGATGGTGCGCGACCCGGGACTTCGGCAGGTCGCCTGTAGGCGGCTATGACGGGATAGCGCTTCTTCTTTTGCAAAGCGCGCAGCTCTTTACTATGCCGCGCACGGTGGGGCGAAGCCGTAAAACCCAAAATTTCTGTAATATTTCACTCGTAGTTGCTTCCACCCCGCTGTGGTGTAGACGCCGGTGTTCATGTTCTATATAGAGGCGGGTGTATGAGTGACGGCCATCTAGCACGGCCGGTTCTCGTAATTCTTCATTTATATCTTCTGCCGCCGCTATTCGTGACTTTATTTTCAAAATGCCTTCTTCATCGATGAACAATGATAACTGCTTCAACCGGCTGTCTCTTGCTATCGCGCTCCCGCCCGTAATAGCTTCTATTTCGTTAGCAAAACTTTCTTGCTGTGATGATTTTATTAACAATTTCTCGGCGCTAATGATATCAGCGCCATCTAGCGGCAAGTAGCGTCGTTTTTCTTCCGTGCTTCGTGGCTTCTTAATTTTCTCTATTTTCCTCGACCTTTTCGTATGCTTTTTTCCCCAATCTTCATCATTGGAGGCTTTCGGAGCTGTGCGCTTACGCACACCGGCGACACGTTGCTTATTTGGTCTGCAGAGCTCGATAAACTGCAGCACGCGCGCTATTGCACGCACCAGTCGAAGCCACGATGAAAATCTTGATATTTCCGGTAGTGCTTCTGTAATACACACAATTTTTCTAATGTTATTTACAATATTTACACTATTTACAGCTGCCGACGGTTTTTCTTCGCCTGTTATTTCGCTACTGGTAGCGACATCTTGCGGCCACTTGTCCTCTTCTAAGTATAGGAAGGCCGGACCAACGAACCACCTATGTCGGTCTCCAAATTCTTCCGGGATATGGCGAGTAGCATCATCAGCTACATTGTCGCGAGACGGCACCCATCGCCACTCTGCGACCTTCGTAATATCTTCAATTTCAGCTACTCGATGGGCAACAAACGGCTTGAATGCTCGCGAGCCTGTGCGTAGCCACGATAAAACTGTGCGGCTGTCTGTCCAGTACACCCTGCGGCTTGGCTGATACTCGTACTCCTCCATGACGTGCTGAGCTAGGCGGGCACCTAGTAAAACTGCTTGAATTTCTAACCTTGGTATGGAGGTAAACTTGAGCGGGCTGACTCTTCCTTTGGCTGCTGCTAGGCTGACGCTGACTTCGCCATCCTCGTTGACTATGCGCCAGTAGACCGCCGCTGCATAGGCAGACTCACTGGCATCCGTAAAGATGTGCAGCTGCCGATCTCGCGCTCGCGCCAGGTTAGAATGTGCACGAGGTATTTCCAGATGTTCCATTATTCTCACATCCTGAAGCCAGCTTCTCCATGTCTTCTCTAAGTCCGCAGGTAAAGGCTCGTCCCATGGTAATCCGATTCGCCACGTTTCTTGAAGTAGGTGTTTCGCGTGAATAGTTACAGGTGTAATTAAATCTAAAGGATCGAAAATAGACATAGCTACCCGTAACGCGTGTCTCTTCGTAGGTGTTTTATCTTCATCGTACACCGCTTTAACATTGAAACCCAGCTTATCGTTATGAGGTTTCCATTTTAATCCCAAAACCTTCTCGCTTTCTGTACTTAGTTCCCAATCGCCGCCCAGAGATGGCGCTACTAGTAGCGTTTTAGCTACGGCCGAGTTGTTCGTTTTCCATCCGCGCAGCTGGAAATGCGCCTGTTGATGAATGAGGCTAACCTGCGAGGCTATTCTGATGGCATCTTCCTCGTTATCGAAGCTCTGCAGGTAATCGTCCATGTAATGGTTTCTTACCACGGCTATAGCGGCGTCGGGATAGAGGTGGGCGTACTCTTGTGCGTTCTTATTTTTTACGAAGATAGCGGTGCTTGGTGATGACGCAGCTCCAAATACGACGCTGGTCATCCTATACTCAAGTGGCGAATCTTTTCTATCGCTTCCTCGCCATAGGAAACGTAATGCGTCCCGGTCTTCTTGTCGTACACATACTTGCAGAAACATTTCTTTTATGTCTGCTGTCACGGCGATAGGCAGCTGTCGAAATCTCATTAGCACTCCGGGTAGGTTCTGTAGAAGGTCTGGACCAGCTAATAACATGTCGTTAAGACTTACTCCATTGACCCGCGCAGCTGCGTCGTACACTATTCGCGGCTTAGGTTTTTCAGGATTCACTACTGCAAAGTGAGGCAGGTACCAGCTGGCTTGGCTAGGTGACTCGTTGGCAGGTTCGGCGTAACCACTATCTAATAAATGTTGTACCTGTTTCTCGTATGCCTCCTTTAGCGCGGGGTCCTTGTCCAGACGTCTCTCTGTATTGTATAATCTTTTCATAGCCAGACCGGGGCTATCAGGAAACTCGCGGCCATCTTCTTTCCATAATAGACCTGCCTCGTAGCGCCCGTCAGGTAAGCGCTTACACGTACTTTCTAAAATCTGCAGGGCTCGCTGCTCGTTCTGGTTGATGGGCTGGCGCGGAGTGATGCCGACACTGTCCAAATCGAAATAATTTCTTATTACCTTCTCTATATCTTCATCCTGTTCGGCATAGGCAGCTCTCTGCACAAGGTCGACTCGCTGCTTGTGGCGGTAGTCCACACCATGTAGCACCCAGTCAAGGTGCGTGAGCGATGCTACTGGTTGTCCACGTCTTCCGCTCTTCACAGCCCTCGTCACGATCAGGTACCAGTTGTCCTGGCCGATGAGCACGGTTGGCACGGCACGCTCCATGATGACATCTTTTCTATATCTTCTAGATGTCTGCAGTTGTTGACGATGGATCTACTAACAGACTGTGGCAATAGGTTAAGGTTACCTATACCATATTAGTTTAATTTAAAATTGAGAAGTAAAAAAGAGATAAATAACTCAAATCTTTTAGTATCTGATAGTATAATCAAAAAGGGTACAATCCCATATTACTTTAGGATTAAATCAGGTAATAACTTAGAAAATACACATACTAAAAATCAGTTTTTTCTTAAATGATTGCCAATTTAAATTATTACATCAAAATATAGCAGGTGCACTGAGTAAACAAGATTATTTGCAATTAGCTATAACTGAACTTAGGGATACATTAGGAAAAATTGATGTTATCTGCCTCTCAGAAACATTCCTGAAACAAGGTTCTGAACAAAACTTTAAACTAAATGGTTATACTATGGCCTCTCATTTTTCTCGTGTTAACCAGCGTCGTGGTGGCACTTGTATTATGGTAAGAAATGATCTACAATTTAAAACTCTTGATTTACAAATACGCTTACCATTTTCTTTCGAATGCTGTGCTGTTGAAATAACATGTTACAAATAATAATTTGTATTTATCGTACACCTAGTTCAAATGTTGAAATTCTCCTAAATAAATTAGAATTATTATTAGAACATATTATGAAAAACTCTAAGAAAAAATTATTCTTTGTGGAGATTGTAATATAGATTTAATGCAGAATAACTATGCACATAAACAATTACAAGGCATTCTTTTAAATAATAATATTAATCAACGCATACTAAAACCTACTAGGAAGAATGCATGTTTAGATGTAATTGCTAGCAATTTGGAAAATGTCCAATCTCTCACTCATCCACTTGGTTTATCTGACCATGAAATGGCACAGAGTATAAAAGTAAATATTGAATCAGTCTCAAACTATAAACCAAGAAGAGCTTTTTGGTTTGAAACGAGACGACTCTTCAGTAAGTTTAAGTTTTAGTGAGGTTTTTGCAAATACAAACAGTGAAGAGGCATTTAATAATTTTCATGACATATTCTTATTGTTTTTTGAGTTATGCTTTCCAAAAGTTCAAATCAGAGTGTCAAATAAACCAATAAAAAATAAATGGCTCACAAAAGGTCTTCTTAAATGTTGCAAAGTCAAACGTCAGTTGTTATTGAATTATCGTCACACTAAGTATAATAAAAAAGAAAATAAAAGTAATTACTTGCGTTACAAAAAAATTCTATCTAAATGTATATTAGAATCACAAAAGCAGTCATCTCTGAAATTTATTGATAATAATTAAAATAAGCACATTTTAGAACTCACTGTGTTAATTACATGTTAATACATTTTATGCTAATGTATCTATCGACGTGTATGAATAAAAGGGATATTACGATTACCGAATATATATAAAAACCTACCATCAGTTAGTTTTATTTACACTGGCAATTGCAAGAAAGGAACAACATACACTCTTGTCGTTGTCTTGCTCAGAACGTTTTTCCCCTCTGTTAAGTAAGAAACAAATGTCAACTTTATTAGTAACGAAATAAAGTACATTTTATTTTTCAAATATTACTTCGTAACGATTCCAGTTATCGTATATAAGTTCCTTGGAGGGGAATAAGGGGGCGGAAACAACTATCATTTACCATAGCTACATCCATAGACTGTCTATATTTTTTTGATTATGATTATTGCCCGTGTATATAGAATACTACAATTAGGATGAAAATACGGACGAACATACCATTAGGTGTATCCGGCTCCTGTTTGACATGATGCTGCAGTTGTTCCATGAGCCTTTGTTCCCCAATCACACGCCTCTGGCCATCGTCATATATCGGATTGGGATCTGAAACTTTATTCGTCACATTAACCTGATTTAATTTAATTTTTTTATATTTATACTTAATAAAGCGTTACTTTTATTTAATCCAATACTATTTGTTAAATTGAAGCTTAAGTGTTATTAAATAAAACCTTAATTTAATTAAACCCTAAGCTTTATTAAATTGGAACTCATATTTACTTTTTTTTATAAGATAGCAAACAATCAGATGGGTCTCCTGCCGGAAAGTCAACCATCACTTATATACACTAAAGATGTTTATGATGCGTTGCTATCTTGTGACGGGGTCATATACCACATGCATAAGTTTATCAGCTACCTTACGCTCCAAACCGGAACACGACAGTGACAAGCACTGACGCTATTGCGGCAGGAATAGGTAAGGCGATGGTATCAGTTGTTTGTCCGCTATGGATTCCTAAATTTCTGAATATTTTCATATATTGTTTGATCCAACTTAAAAGTAGTTTTTATCTTAATTAACCTACCCCCCCCCCTTCCCCTCTCAAGTACCCCACCAAAACTTTCAATACAAGTAATTTGTATAACAAAACAATGTTTGACGGTTGTGACATTTGGTGTCAATAGAAGATGATTATCTCTTCCCATCATGAACTCATCTATCTTATGAAATAAAAAAAACTCACCAATATCTTTGCTCTGTTCGTACAAAACTTTCTCTTCATCACCACCAAAGTCTATCTCTTGTTTTATGTGGTTCTCATTAAAGAAATTCTGGTTTTCATTAACTCGATGTTGTTCTTGGAGCAACTGTAAGTTATGCTGCTGATTCCTAAGAATTTCTACACTGTCCGAATAATTATGATATGAGAGTATATCTCTCGCGTACTCCGGGTTGTTGAGATTTGAATATAACATACGTTTTTGATACTCAAGTTTGTCGTAACCATTGCGAGATTTGCGTTCCAATGCATATTTCTCGGCTTCTTTATTGTATTCTTCGTTTGTTTGTGGTATATAATCATCATTGGATTTTGTGTAATCTTCAGCGACATCAAATTTTTTTAAAGCATCAAAATCCTCTTTGAAACTCGGATATCCTTCTGAGTTGAAAGACTTTTCTGAAGTCTCACTGTAACTTGTATTGCGTAAACCTTCATCTTCAGATAGAATCGGATCTGTTTGCATTATAGCATCTTGTTTTTTCGGTTCCGTAGGTTTGGTTTTGAGGATCTCAGTGTGTGTCTGTGTTGGGCTATGCATGCCTGCATCTGGTTTCGGGATTTGGGGACTAAGTGTGTGTAAATTAGGTACAGTTGGATTTGGAGGCATGTTAGATGCAATTGCGCTTAGAGTGTGTAAGCGATATGAGTGCTGAAATAAGAGAAAATTGATAAAAATACATTTTTTTGCCTCGTGTTTGTTATTACGTTGACTAAATGACAATCACACATCAGTTGATAAATGTGTTTTAGTAACTGTAATTTAAGTGGGTTTTACATTAAGCTTAAATACTAGAGATTCACGTGGATGCTGCGTGATAAAATGTGATACCGATGGTGTGATAAGTGTGCGCGAGCGTGTACTATCGTTACATTTGTCTTTAAAAAATTTCATCTCGAAGTTTTTTTTTTTAATGTATTGTCCAAAACTATTACATCTATATTATTAATATTATTATAATATTATAAATGCGAAAGTTTGGATATTTGGATGGATGTTTGTTACTCAATCACGCAAAAACTACTAAACGGTTTTGAACGAAATTTGGCACACAGGTAGATGATGACGAGGAATAGCACATAGGCTACTTTTTATCCCAGAAAATGGTGGTGATCCCGCGGGATTTGCAAAAAAACTTTTATAATGTAGCGGGTTGCACGCTGCAACTAGTATTACATATATTGATAAAAACAACTATACACTAAAACCTTTAACGTTTATCCAGCAGCAGCTGTGGAGTCGACTGTAGATAATGTATTAAAGAATTTCAAATAATATAGTATTTTTTTAATTTATATTTTAATTTTTGTTTTTGTGAATAGAGCGATTGCAACTCAGTTGGTAATTCATTCAGAAACAAGGGTAAAGTATATTGTTACGAATAATCTAGAAACGTGTAGAGTTGGAGCGCTGGAGAGATCTAGAAATAAGAGAAAGAGATAGCTACTCCTATTGACAAACAAATATCATCAATCGTGTATTGTGTGTATCGTAAATACACGGATTTAATATTAGTGGTGTTTTCTTACAATTACGAACCCGAGTACGCAACAATATTATAGCATCCTTTTACCATACTCATTATTTACTATAGGCAGAAGATATTTATCCATTTCATCATTGCGTAAAAAATTTGGTCATTCTTTAATTATTTAACATATCCGGTAAATAAGTTTCATAATTAGTTGAGTATTTATATTTATGAAATTTATATGATAGTTCATATATAGCGAAAGATTGGCTGTATGTGGCAATACAATCGTGGCTACTAGGTGGCAGATTTCTGTAATGTCTCAACCGGGTTTGGTACCACTGCCTTACCTATTCTTGCCTAAAGCGTCAGTGTTTGTTACTGTCGTATTCCGGTTTGGAGGTTAAAGAAACCCGTAGACTTATGTACGTAGCATTAAGACATCGCCACTCGGCTAATATCATACCATTAACATCTTTGGTGTCTACAGGCGATGTTTGACTCTTTCCATCAGGAAACCCATCTGCTTGTTTGCTATCTTATGACAAAAAAAAAAACGCTAAGTAAACCAAATATTAAAATTCTCCGGCGTGCAATTATTAACCGACTTCAAAAATGGAAGTTCTATTTCATTTGAATCTTTTTTTGTTGTTCCCCAATCACTCAGGTGCCTGAGCCCATTTTGGTAAGTTCTTCATTTCTTTTATAGGATACATACTCCCCGCTTTGTCCCATATAAATTCGGTGTAAATCTAATTCAATGTTTTGGAAATACATAAGTGGAAACGGGTGTTTTTTTTTATATCATAAGATAGCAAACAAGCAGATGGGTCTCCTCATGGAAAGAGTCAACCATCGCCTATAGACACCAATGGTGTTAATGGGGCGTTGCTATCTTGTGGCGAGGTCTAATGCCACATGCATAAGTTTACCGGCTACCTTATACTCTAAACCAGAACACTACAGCGACAAGCAGTGACGCTATTGCGGCAGGAATAGGTAAGGCGGTGGTACCTGACTCGGGCGAGACAATGCAGAACTCTACCGCCTAGTAGCCACGATGGTAGTGTCTCGCATAGCCAATTGGTCGCCTTTTACGACCTGCCTGGCAGAACGGCAGTTGGTCTATTCATCAAAGGAGCCCGGAACCAACACGGGGGATGTCAGTTTTATAACGTTTAAGTTATCTTAAGAAAGGATAATTTCAAAAAAAAAATTTAAGAAATTTAGTTCAAGACCTAGAGTGAAATATAAGCTAGTTTAAAAAAATCAAACCTCAATGACCGAGCACACTCAACTGAATGGTCCGGGCCGCATCGCAAAAATCCGCCTAGATCTCTCTCATACATTTTATATTAAGTATAGCACACTACGGCACGGGCCACCATCGCACACTAACAAACATTGGGCCTCATCGAGGCGGATATTTGCTAGTCGGATTTCAGTGAATACGATGTGCTCCGCTCCACCCCACCGCAGTGTGCTATGGTAAACGGAATTGCGCGCACGTGTTCCTCCGTATTTTTAGTATTTATAAAATCTCGTAATTATGGACGAAGAACAATTAATAATTTTAATTTAAGGCTACAAAGAGAGAGAAAAATCATCAAAAGCTATTTAAAACAAATGCAGAATTCACTGTAATATGAGTTGCCATATTTTAGGAATAGTATGAAACAATATGTGCCTAACTAAAAATTAAATATTTTTACAAAAAATATGTATTTTATGTCTATTATTATATGGATGATTCTCTGCTATTTGGAAATTCGTCCATACAAGACTGTTCTAAGCAAATTTGATTAAATGTTGAGAATATTATATAAATGTTTAGAATACATAAAATTAAAGGCAATAAGTAAACTAATTATACATTTACAAAAAACCCACACATTTTCTTCGTGGTTTTTGAGTTATGGACGATTTTATGCAAAACCATGTGAGGGGACTGTTTTTATGGACAAAAACAAGCATTTATATTTAAGTAAAATCAGAATATTTATTTTTCTTTGTTATTCTTAAAGTATGTATTTTTTTAGAATAACTTAACAGTATGATAACAAATTTTACTTATTATAGTGACTTTTTAAGGCTAAAAATAATTTTAAACATAAAAAAATCAACTTCTCTTTTCTTAGTTTTAACAATTTTTTTTTTTTTTGAAATTATAATTATGACAGTAAACTTTGTCTTTATAATAATAATAAAAATTAAAAATATAACCATTGCTACTGCTAATTAAGTATGAATTAACAGGGAACTGTTGGTCAGGGGACTGTTATTTTTACATGAATGCTTTAAAAAACAAAATCATTGGAAACATATCATATTAACGAAACAGATGTGGCTATACACTAGATAATCAATTCTTTTAAAGAAAATACCGTTATTAAAACTAATAAAATAGTAAAAATCGGACTTATCAGTGGACTGTTTTCACTAACGGCCGAGACGCGTGGTCCACCAATAGATGCAGTGATAGCGCTAAAGAAAATAGCGGCTGCCCTGTTAGCTCTAGGTACAACCGAACGAAGTTCACACCGGTTGCATGCTGTTTAACGATATAAATGTCTCGCGCTAAAAGGAAATTTGTCTTCAGCGGGGTTTTTAAATTATAACAGGGGACTGTTTTAATAATTTGAAGACAGCATTCGCAAATACATATTTTGATTAAAATTCTATTGTAAAAATATAATTGTTAAGTCAAGAACCTTAAAATTTTTTTTACGCATTTGAGTATTTTTTAGTCAGTTAGCAACAGTAAAAAAATAAATATTTGCAAAAAGATGTTTGATTCTGGAAAAGGGACGTACCAAGGGACTGTATTGAGGTGTTTGAGGTACATTTAATAAAATATTATATCATTAAACTACTAAGTAAACTGTGGTGTGCCAAGAATACTTAATACTATGTCATTATTGATGAAGAAAAACCTGACAAATATTGATATCTTATATATAAAATTCTCGTGTCACAATGTTCGTTCCCATACTCCTCCGAAACAGCTTGACCGATTTTGATGAAATATCGTATGCATATTCAGTGGGTCTGAGAATCGGCTAACATCTATTTTTCATCCCGCTAAATGTTAAGGGTTGTCCACCCCTAAATTTTTTTTTATTTTATGGACAAAATTTTTTATTTTTTTTATGATTCAACATCGACAAATATATACAACCCTTAATTTTCAACCCTCTACGATCAACCCCTATTTTTTAATTCAATAATTTATGTGACAAAACAACGTTTCGTCGGTCGGTCGGTCGGTCAGCTAGTAATTTATAAAATTAGCTTGGGACAGCGATTTTCTATTTAATGGAGAAATGCCTTTATACAATCATATTCCTGATTTTTTCATAGGCAAAGATTTCTTAAATCATTCGTTATTAATAATTTTTTTTTTTTTGATTTGAGCAAAAAGTTTATTTGATTTGCTGTTAGATAAAACTTAAAATGATATTAAAGAATTTTCCGATAAAATTAAATGTTAATAAATAGAAATATAAGTTATTCGCCTTTAAAAAAATCAATGTAATAAAATTTTGTAAATAGTGAAATAACTTTGTAAATTATAAAAAAATCGATTACACAAAAAATTAAACTTGTAATTATAAAAATAACTTTTGTGAAATGAAATCATTCTTGTACATTAGCAATAAGTACATAAAACAGAGAAAATAATGCAAGCCCGCTGAGTTTCTTCCGCCGGATCTTCTCAGTGCGTGGCCGCGTTCCGATTCGGTAGTAATTCTAAAAAATCGATACAGAGTTTTCAATGTAATATACCTAGTAATAATTTTTAAATATTTGCACACCATATAATGGTAGAATATGTTGGTAACTTAATTAAATTTTAACAACTTGTAACACCCATATTCTTGCAAATAAATATTTTCTTTCTTTCTTTTTACATAATTTGCATGATCCACGTCGCGATGATCAACAAAGACAAATAAAATTTGGAAAATAATACGCAAATGCGTTGCGTAGCGGTCCGCCCCGCTCCGCTGTGGCCCGTCCTAATGCTGCATTTTTCGTTGCGATGTGGCCCGCCCCAACCCGTCTGTGTGCTTGATCCTTTAAGAGACTAAAATTAGGGGATGAATTTTTTTAAGATTGCTGAGATATTCCTCTACTCGAGAGCGAAGCTTGTTCGAGCCAATTAGAAGATATATATTCTTACACAATGATCCGGAACTGTTGGTGGCATGGGATCCGGTGTATTTGAGAGCGGCAGAGAATGTTGATCCGATCCCCATTTCTCTTCTTTCTCACTGAAATTTATATCACATAGATTAAAAAACATCTTGAAAATGTCGGCGTCAAAACTAGATATTTTTGCAGTCGAGACCCGGTCGAGACTACGCAGAAATCTACGTTCTGCAAAGTCTTAATCGGGTTTGCTAATACCACGGATTTAACTGGATACACCGCTCAAGGCAATTTCTTCGTAATGTTGGTACTTGGTCCAAGCTATTTAAAGAATAAACCATCTGCCGCTCTGTCAGGCAGGTCATAAGAGGCGAACGATTGTCTAAACAAGCCACTAACATCGTGGCTACTAGGTTGTAGAGTTCTGCATTATTTCACCCGGGTCTGGTACCATCGTCTTACCTTAGTCTTGTTACGATTTGGGAGGTAAGGTAGCCGGTAAACTTATGCATGGGCTATTAAGACCCCACCTCAAGAATAGCTACGCACCATTAACAACTTTGGTGTCTATAGGGGATAATGGAAAAAGTCCATCAGAAAAGCCATTTGTTTGTTTCCAGTTTTGAGGGTAAGGTAGCCGGTAAACTTATGAATATAGTATTATGACGCTCCCACAATCATAACAACGCAGAATTAACATATTTAGTGTCTATCGGTGGTGGTTGTCTCTTTCCACCAGGATAACCATATTTTTTATTAAATTTGCAGGCATACGAGCAAGTGGGCTACCTAATGGAAAGCAGTCACCATTGCTAATGGACATTTATAACACGAGGGGTTAGTTGCCAATGCGATGCCGGCTTCTAAGGATTTGTTGATCCTCTTCTTAAAAATCGCAATCAATTGTTGATCCTCCTCTTAAAAATCGCAATCATTTGTTGATCCTCCTCTTAAATATAGCAATCATTTGTTGATCCTCCTTTTAAACATCGCAATCATTTGCTGATCCTCTTCTTAAACATCGCAATATTTTGTTGATTCTCTCTTAAAAGTCGCAATATTCTGTATATCCTGCTTTTAAAAATCCCAATATCAAAACTAAATGGAAAAACCTTATGAGGTAGGCTGTTTCAAGGTTTGATATGGAGGAAGAATGGAAACAATGCTGAACTCTACCACCTAGTAGCCATAATGGTACTTGTATTGCTAATCGGTCGCCTTTTAACGACCTACCTGGCGGAACGGCAGTTGACCTATTCTTTAATGGAGCCCGGGACCAACACGGAAAGTGTGTCGGGTTCTTAATGCCACATGCATAAGTTTACCGACCACCTTACCCTCCAAACCGGAATACGACATTGATAAGCGTTGACGTTTAAATCTTCCACTACCTTATACTATCGTAAATCCTTGCAAATCCATTACAAATATAAATAAATAAATAAATATTCACTGGACAAATTACACTTATTGATCTAACCCCAAAGTAAGCAAACTATTTGCTTGTGTTATGGGTGTTAGTCAACGATACTAATACATAGAAATACATATATAAATACTGAAATATATTTAATAAACACCCAAACCCGGAAATACAAACATTGATGCTCATCACACAAATGCTTGTCCCCGTCGGGGTCGAACCCTAGGCCAGTCGATTGCATCAGGGTCGCTAACCACTCGACCAACGGGGCGGATCCATTAAGACACTGTTGCGTCAATAAGTAAAAACTTCAATTTATTATTTTACGTTCTTATTTGCTGTTATGAGATAAAAATACAAAAATCCCGTAAATATTTTCGCGAACAAGAAATCAAACCTGAGACCACAGAATCTGCCGTATCCCCGAAGAGCTTGGCAGAGGTACCACCAATACACCCACGATCATCCGAAGCTACTTGGTGCCACAATGTGATAGGTGGCAAACGTTTCACCAATCGAACATTTTATACAATCCCGGGCAACGTTTTTTTTATCAGAAAACAGAACCCGAAAATCGAAAGGATTCAATGTGGTCAACAGTAGTATTGCTTAAATAAATTATTTTATGATAGCGCGTTATAGACTATAAACTATTTTACATACTACATTATACAATATATAGGGTGTTCCAGACCACCCGTCCAGGCCGATTACTGGGAAGTTTCAAAAAAAAATTAAAACAAAAAAACACGTGTTTGAATATTTGTGTGTAATATTTTTTTGAAACTCTATCTAACAAAGCCAAAAACAACCCGCGAACCCCCTGTTAGGGGCAGAGGATGCAACTTTAAAAAATCAAATGACAAACATTTTGTCTAAAAATTTTTTGATTTTTAGTAGATGGAAAAATTTCCAACCCACAAATCGAAATATGCAATGAAAAATAGGAGTTTCCATTTGATTTTTTAAAGTTGCACCCTACCCTAAAAGGGGGTTACGGGTTAATTAGGTTAGCTGTTGTTTTTAACATGGCTGGATAGTTTCGAAAAATATTGTTTTTTGTTATCATTTTTTTTAAACTCTCCACAGTAATCAGCCTGGATGGGTGGTCTGGAACAGCCGGTATATACTATAACTTGAAACCATTAATATCTTGAAAAAATGATGGCTTGAGCCGGCGAAGATAGCGCGTGACGTCATTACAGCGAGCGTTAGCACACGGTGACCAGCGTATAAATTATAAACTATGTTATAACGTCTAACGTCTAAAGTCTAGCACGTTACTCATTAGATCGCGTAGTTCGTAACAGTTATAACACATATAACAGTTATAACTACGGCCCGCGCTAGGTATATAGCGTGGCGTTATGTTATAGCGCCAAATGCGAATCTAAATAATTAGTGATGGGACTCGAGTGACTTTTTTTTACTCGAGTCACTCGACAGTGAAAACTAATTCACTCGAGTGCCACTCGAGTATAGATGATACTCGAATGTTCTTATTTTCACTCGAGGCACACGCCAAACATAACCGAGTCGAGATGAGGCTCTAGTGTATTTTTCACTCGAGTGAAGGATATGATTCGATTTGCTGGAGTAAAGATGTGATTTTTTTACAGTAGGTAAATAAAATACCAAAAAAGTAAAATATTTATAAATCAATCAAATCAAATAAAATCTTTAAATTTTTTTGCTATCTTCTTTTATGGTTTATATTCACTTTTATATTGTTACATAACTTTAAAAATATTTATTTTATTTATTTATTTAACACTTTATTGTACACAGAAAATAACATTAATAAGTGAATACAAACGTAACTACAATACGTACAATGGGCGAGCTTATCTCTTCTTAAAGAGATTTCTTCCAGCCAACCCGTTAAAGGAGAATAAAATAATGAAAGAAAGGAAATGAGTAGACCTAGTCTACAAAAAAAAAGATACAAATTACGTAACTAAACCTAACATATATTTAAGATTTAAAAAAAATATAAAAATATACATACAATACAAGAGAAATTTAGACTTCGTCTAGAAAGTGTTCCTTAACTCGTTTTTTAAAGGATACTAAAGTCTGGCAAAGGCGAATCTCACTGGATGAAAAATTCCACAATTTTACAGCAAGTACTGTGAATGAGTGCGAATAAGCAGCAGAGTTGCTAGGAGGAAAGCGTAACAAGGTTCTAACATTAGAGCGACATGGGGACTCAGCGGAGTGCAAGAAACTAAAAGAATCAAATACTTAGTCTGTAGTAGGTACCTATTTTTAACATTCTTTTTAGTTTTTCGCATTACTTTAACAACATAGCTAGGTATTTTATAAATAATAAAATGAAATATTTTACTATATTAGTCGTCGTCCTGCACAGATTTGTACTGAATTTCTAATGGAAGATACATCGGCTAAACCTATCAAAACCAGCCATAGTCATAACTTGAATTTCTCACTTGAGTCGGTATAAGCCACTCGAGTAACGCGAGTCATTCGAGTTGACGAGTCACTCGTAAACAAAGTGATTATATAATTTACTCGATTGCGAGTAGAATAAAAACTAATCGAGTGACTCGAGTGAAATACAGCTCGAGTCCCATGACTAATCTAAATAGCGTACGCTTTACGTTTAGTACTAGGCATGGATCATTTAACAGTTAACATATTAAATTTCGTACTACATTTTTTTAACAATTAACAACTGTTATTTATATTAGCAAATACTGTTTAAATGTTATGCATCACTAAAATTACCAATAACTTCATATAGGATAATAATGTTATTAAAAATATTTGAGCTACCTTGATTTATGATATGATATGACAATGATAATATTAGGGATGGGCCGAAATTCGTTTCACATTCGGTTTAATCGAATTTCGGCAACTTGAACCGAACTTCGACATTCGGCCGAAATTCGGTTTAAATGCTGAACATTCGGCACTAGAAGAAAGTATCTTCTTTGCTCTAATTTGCTTGAAGTCTATGCTAATGTTATAAAGAGGAAAAATTTGTATTCTATATTTTTGTATATTGTATCATCTAAACTCAAAAACTACTAAACCGATTTGTAAAAATCTTTCACCATTGGAAAGATATTAAATCATCCCCGAGTAACATAGGCTATACTATACTTTCGAAAAAAAAATCCGTAAAACACTTGACCTAGCAGGCCATCCCTGAAACATTCCGCTAAATAAAACATAAAAACAAAAATGAAAAAACTTCAGCATAGATTTTTGAGTTCGAAGAGTTCAAAAAATCTGTAAAACGGTTGACCCGGCAGGTCATCCCTGAAACTTTCTGCTAGATCTTTATCTATATCTTAGCACATTACAGATTTTTTTCAGAGTTCAAAAATCATAAATTTGTTACAAATATTCGTTAGTACGTAGAAGTCGTTGTAAATGACAGTAATTTCAAAATTTTTGAAATGCTATATATTTTAAAAGCGATGACTGATTTTGGTCTTTCGAATGGCATTCAGCGCAATTTTTGACCTCTAAAATATTTTCATAGCTACGTAATTTACAGACTCAGAAATGTCGAAGCAATATCAAAAGTTATTTTTTGAATTTTCGATATTACTAAATCCCAAATAAATCAACCGATTTTGATGCAATTTGCTTATTTTACGCAATTTATAGAAAGAAAAGCTGATTAGACTGTTAAGTCAATCGGTATATTAGTCTGAAAGTCATTTTAAACATACTAAGTTTGCTGTAAACAACAAAATATTAATATTTGAAAAGCCGTAACTTTTGAAAACTTGATTTAATGTTGATCTTTGAAACTGTATTTGAAAAAATTTCGAATTTATGTCGAAAAAACACTTTTTCCAGATTTTTCGTCAACGATAACTTCCGAACGGATTAACTGATTATGACACAATTTATGAATTAGACGCAGTTTTTTGAAATAGGATACTTTTTTCTCTTACTTTACACGAGCGAAGCCGCGGACAATATGATAGCTAGTAGTAAGTATTAAAATAGGTAAATAGCTAGTATAAAATAATTAAATTTTAAGCAAATTCGTAGAAAAGTCACGACGTGTCGCTTTTAAGAAAGCGCCCCAAAATCAAACCGAAGTTCGGCCGAATTTTTCTATTTTCACCGAATGTTCGGTCGAAGTTCGAATTCGGTTCAAACCACATTCGGCCCATCACTAATATATATAAATATATATATATATATATATATATATATATATATATATATATATATATATATATATATATATATATATATATATATATATATATATATATATGATGATATAATAATAACTGTTAAAAATTATAAAACTACTCCAGAAGACCTTTTTTTTCTGGTCGTCGACTCGACGGCGGACCTTTTTTTTCGTCGCTAACTCGACGGCTTTGCGTTTTTCCTGCTTCTAATACTTATTATAATATATAGGCTACTACTGATATAATATAACATAAATAAATAACTGTTAAATATTAATTAATTTTAACAACATACCAGTTATTACCTAATTTAACAATAATTTTCATGCCTATTGAGTACACATAACGCGCTATATAACGCTGTGTAATATTAACCACCTTTGATAAACACCGACACCGGACACACACCACAGAGGCATTAATATTTACCTTATAACAACATCTTTTCTGCATTCCTTGTACTTCATTGTTCTACTCTTACGAATGACTTTGACGGACCCATCCGGATTGAGTTTAGGTAGATTTTGAGTTGGGATGGCGTCTTTGGATAATGTTTTCCACTGACCTGTAACCAATTATTTAAAAATAAATATCAAGCCAGCTTCTTTGCGGAAAGGCAGTGGGCTGAACGAAGCGTCATTTGCATCTCTGGCCCGTTACGGGTGAGATGGTAAAGTAGCCGGTAAACTTAGGAATGTGATGTTATAATCTCATCACACGGATGACAACACACATGTTATCCGTGTCCAACATCTTTGGTGTCTATAAGTGATACTAATATCTTTTCATCAGTTTAATCTCTTTAATGTATTTTTTATCTATACAAATAAATAAAATTGAAGTGTCTGTTTGTAATATTAAAATAACCTGTTTTAACTAAATGCATATGGATCTATACACGGTATATATACCAAAATAAAATTTTCGCAATTTTTGTCTGTTTGCCTGTCTGCCAGTCTGTTCCGGCTAATCTTTTGAACGTCTGGAATGATTTTGACGGCACTTTCACTGATAAGTAGCTGCTGTAATAAGGCGTAACTTAGTCTACTTTTTTCCCACGCGGACGAACTCGCGGGCACAGCAAGTATGCTATACGATAGCAAGCAAGCAGAAGGCTCTCATGATGAAAAGAAACTACCATCGCCTATAGACACTAAAGATGTTAATGGTGTGTTTGATATCCTTGTGGCGGAATCTTAATGACACATAGATAAGTTTACCGGCTACTTTACCCTGCAAACCAGAACACAACAGCGACAAGCACTGACGCTATTGCGGCAGGAATAGGTAAGGCGGTGGTACCAGACCCGGGCGAGACAATGCAGAACTCTACTACCTAGTAGCCACGATGGTAGTGACTCGCATAGCTAATCGGTCCGGCAGAACGTCAGATGGCCTATTGTTCAGAGAGACTGGACAAATACGGGAGAAATTATCTATACATATAATAAAATCGTAGGAAAGTCAATGTATGTCTGGGCTAAAATCAAAAAGTACTGCATGGATTTACTTCTTTTGCATGAATATTACTAACAGGTCGGGTCAACATACAGGCTACATATTAACACGCTATCACCTACAGGGGAGGAGCTGTGCGGAGTAAACCAAGTCCGGGCGGAGAAGTACGGGCAATAGATAGTGTACAATAAACGGCGAGTGAAGACAATAAAGTTTAAATAAATAATACAATGTCAAATGATAAAAACGCCCACATGTTATTCTTCCGATGTATGAAATGTGGGGAATACCCATTCTGATGGTAATATTTAATGTAATGATTATAACTCATTGTCTAATAGATAAATATTATACAATATAGCATTTTCTGAAGATACTTAAAAATTGAGAAACAGCCAGTTAGGATTTTTAAGTTGTAAATTTAAATGATAACTCACTTAACATAATTCTCAAATTCAGTAGGGCTACTCTTGAAAACCGATTTCAATTTTAAATGAATATTTAATGAATTTTGAAGTATTTCGTACTCTGGACAAATATATTCAATTATTGGATACGGCGACAGCGCCACACGGATTTCGTAATTTTTTTGGAACTACTCATTATTGCTTTTATTCGTTATTTTGTTTGAAACGGTACTTGTAACACTAGCTTGACGTGTAACGATGACATCTATTTCCAATAATCAGAGTGCTAAGTGTGAGTTTTTCTTTTCGCATTCGATCGTGAGGGCGTTTTGAGTTTACTATGAATTTGTATGTGATTTGTACAGCGCCACCTAGTGGTAAACGTGAGAAACCAGTTTACCTAGTAGGTGGCGCTGTACAAATCACATACAAATTCCTAGTAAACTCCAAACGCGCTCACGATCGAATGCGAAAAGAAAAACTCACACTTAGCGGTCGTTACTATACTGAATCAATGTGGGCAATATTGATTTCAAGAGTACCGTTTTTTGACGATATTGGAAACATATTGTTTTTATCAATATTGGTTTAAGATTTATATTGTTTTCAAGAGTAGACCTGCAGGTCATTTTTTTAGTAGCTTCCATTAAAGTTATGGGGGCTATTTATTTTATGCATAAATAAATGCACAGTTCATAAAGATTTAGCAACAAACTTCTACTTTTTAGACATGATTGTAGCTGATCCGGTCACAATTTTGCAAAAAATCATTAAAAAATTAGTAACTCAAAAACTATGAAAAATCGTAAAACATACATAGGGGTGATTCAGATACCTTTCAACACGAGGCATCTAAAAAAAATTTTAGGTGTCACTTTTTTGGCCGTCTAAAATTTTTTTTACGTGAAAGTGACGTCCAAAATTATTTGAAGTGCCTCGTGTTAAGATACGGTAGTAGTGACTTGTATACTGCCCTGCTAATTTAGCTGACCGTAAGTGCATGTTGGATGCAACAGAAAAAACGCGCCCAAAATTTTGCACATTTATTTTTGACGCGAACTGCTTGTACTCTAAAATAAATAATCAAACTGAAATTTCAACAATATCACATACTAGTCAAACTAATAACCTCCATTTTTACGTCGGTTAAAAATCATTCGTAAACAGAAAACATTAAACAAATGTTAAAAGAATGGATAATGAAAGATTGACCAAAGTCCAAAGTGTCTTTATTGAAGTATCTTTAACCGCCCCGTTGGTCGAGTGGTTAGCGACCCTGACTACGCAATCGACGGGGCTCAGGTTCGATCGCCGACGGGGACAAGCATTCGTGTGATAAGCATAAATGTTTGTATTCCCAATGGGTATTTATTAAATATATTCCAGTATTTATATATGTATTTCTATGTATTAGTATCGATGACTAACACCCATAACACAAGCAAATAATTTGCTTACTTTAGGGGTTAGATCAGTAAGTGTAATTTGTTCCGTGAATATTGTTACGAATAATCTAGAAGCGTGAAGAGTTGGAGCGCGCGCGCTAACTATCTAGAAATAAAAGAAAGAGATAGCTACTCCTATTGACAAACAAATAGTTGACCTGGGCTATGCCATAATGGACTTTGTGGAATATGGCATAAGGTTGAAAGTAGCGTGTACTAGGATTTATGACATAACATGTTTACGATAAGAAGTGATTCATTGTTTCCCGATACATTTAGATTTTTCTGGATCCAGCTAGGACTTTACCCTGGCTATAAATAGAGAGGTGTTGACAAACACAAGGCAGTTTTTATCAAGCGATCGAGAGCGATACTCAAAGTGAACAGTGCGAAGTGAGAAGTGTTTTATTGTGTAGTTCAGTGATAGTATAGTGAGTGACTAGCAAGTAGAGTGTATTTTAGTATTACGTTGTGTTGTGTTGTGTTGTGTAAATACACGGATTTAATATAAGTGGTGTTTTCTTACAAGTACGAACCCGAGTACGTAACAATATGTATGTTTATCTTCAAGCCCGAATCCCCGAAGAAGTAGGCAAAGTTACAACCAGTGCACCGTGGGGTCCAAAGAATCCAAAATGTAGAAAAATGATAATTTTTAACGCGGTATAACTGCAGCGACCGACTTCCCATTGATTTTTTTTTATGTCATAGGATAGCAAACAAGCAGATGGGTCTCCTGATAGAAAGAGTCAACCACCGCTTATAGACACCAAAGGTGTTAATGGTGCGTTGCTATCTTGTGGCGAGGTCTAATGCCACATGCATAAGTTTACCGGCTACCTTACCCTCCAAATCGGAACACGACAGCGACAAACACTGACGCTATTGCGGTGGTACCAGACCCGGGCGAGACAATGCACAACTCTACCACCTAGTAGCCACGATGGTAGTGACTCGCATAGCCAATCGGTCGCCTTTTACGACCTGCCTGACAGAACGGCAGTTGGTCTATTCTTCAAAGGAGCCCGGAACCAACACATATTCACCAAATTAAAATGGAACCACGCGGGGTGTATAACCTCTCAAAAAAAATATTTTTCCATTCAATAGGTTCATAAACGACCGAGTTCTGAGGTAACAAATATACAGCCGAATTGATAACCTCCTCCATTTGGTTTTTTTCAGGATAAGATTTTAATTTTGTGATTTTTTCAGGATAAGATTTTAATTTTGTGATTTTTTCAGGATAAGATTTTAATTTTGTGATTTTTTTCAGGATAAGATTATAATTTTGTGTTTTTTTTTCAGGATAAGATTTTACTTTGGCGCTTTTTTTCAGGATAAGATTTTAATTTTGTGATTTTTTCAGGAAAAGATTTTATTTTTGCGATTTTTTCAGGATAAGATTTTAATTCTGTGATTTTTTTCAGGATAAGATTTTAATTTTGTGATTTTTCAGGATAAGATTTTAATTTTGTGATTTTTAGGATAAGATTTAAAATTTTTGTATTTTTTTCCGGATAAGAGAACCCATTAGACATCTAAGAATCAGATTAGGTAGTGCTAACTATAAGGCTGGGGGTTTATAAAGACATCAAATATATTCGAATCCACCCATACTTCGATGATAGAAGAGAAGACCTCAATATGACGTAGCTTTAGTAAGACTGTCAGCAGTCACTTTGAATCCAAGTCTAGAGTCCTAAAATATTTTTTATTGATTCAGGCGTTACTTAGCGGAAATCCATTATTAAAAAGATGAAATTAATTAAATTTACTATTATCCACGAAATATTGTATCTTAAGTATTTACATAAATTGTGTGCTTTTGTGCGTGGTGCTGGCGTGAGACGTGGGTGTAAAAGTGTGGTGATGTGGGCGGATAATTGTGCCGGTGGGGTCTTCTTTTTCCTCGGACCATCGGTGAGTCTTGTCCATTTATTACACCGACGTCTTTCTTTTCGGTACCATCACGGAGGACACAAAGAACAGTTCGCGGATAATAGCAAATTTATTAATTTCACCTTTATTGGGTAACTTTTATCGATTTTCAGTAATCGCAAAAAAAATACCTTTTGTTTTTTCAACACTTGCCGGTGGTTGCCGACCAAAAAACCTTTATATATCGTTTCTATATCATCATAAGACTATATTATCATTTCTATATTATATATCGTTTCTATATTATATATCATCATAAGACTATATTATATCGAAAATGCCTCCTTTATAGAATAGGCCAACTGCCGTTCTGCCAGGCAGGTCGTAAAAGGCGACCGATTGGCTATCGAGTCATTACCATCGTGGCTACTAGGTGGTAGAGTTCTGCATTGTCTCGCCCGGGTCTGGTACCACCGCCTTACCTATTCCTGCCGCAATAGCGTCAGTGCTTGTTGCTGTCGTGTTCCGGTTTGGAGGGTAAGGTAGCCGGTAAACTTATGCATGTGGCATTAGACCTCGTCACAAGATAGCAACGCACCATTAACATCTTTGGTGTCTATAGGCGATGGTTGACTCTTTCCATCAGGAGACCCATCTGCTTGTTTGCTATCTTATGACATAAAAAAAAAGAGTGACAAAATTTTGATTTAAAACTTTATTTTACTGAAGTATACAGGAATCCGGCATAAGAGAGTAATTGAATGAAAACGCGGTCATCTCTAATAAAAAACCTGCTAAACATAAACATTCGTTATCACCCAGCAAAAACGCGACAGTGGGAACCACCTTATCTAATCAGCTGGGAGGATCGTTGCAAGTTCAAAGTCACGGACTATTTCGAAAATAAAACAGAAGTGCTCGTAGCGTGTCACCAATATGTGACATTCATCGATCTCAAGTTAAGCAACATCAGGAGCTGTTGCATTGAGGATGGGTGAACCATATAATTACGCAAAGTGTAAAAAAATCCGGCTCGATCGTCAAAGGCATTGTTTAATCTACATGTATTAATGTTATAAAAAAGCTTTGATGTTTGGATGGATGGAAGTGTGAATGGATGTTTGTTACTCAATCACGCAAAAACTACTAAACAGATTTGTATGAAATTTGGCACATAGATAGAGGATGACCTGGAATAAAACGTAGACTACTTTTCCCAGAAAAATTAGATAACTCCGCGGGATTTACCAAAAACTTTTAATAATGCAGCGAACTACATGCCGCAGCTAGTAGATTCTATACCGATATTATAATTGGATGGATGTTTGTTTGTTACTCAATCATGCAAAAAATAATGAATGGATTTGAATGAAATTTCGCACACAAATAGATGATGACCTGGAATAGTATATAGGCTACTTTTATCCCGGAATAATAAGGTGATCCCACGGGATTTGCCAAAAACTTTTATAATGCAGCGGGCTGCATGCTGCAGCTAAAGCCCCGTTCTCACTTTGATTAGTGCCAGTGCGAGTGTTTAATGCAGGTGCTCAGTATTAAACAAAAGATACGTGAAGACAGCTGTTGATCAGAGCCAGTGATCAGTATTCAGCGTAGAAAAGTGAATAGACGCTGATTACTAATCACTCGCAGGGATCAACGGCTGTCTTCACGTATTTTTTGTTTAATACTAATCACCTGCATTAAACACTCGCACTCGCACAACACAAAGTAAAAACGGGGCTTTATATTCTAAATGTGAAGGTTCATACCTTTGGATGGATGGATGTTTCTTACTAAATCACGCAAAAACTACTGTACGGATTTGGATAAAATTTATCACAGATGTAGATAATGTACTGAAATATGACATAGGGTACTTTTAATCCCGGAAAAATTAGATGATTCCGCGGGATTCGACAAAAACTTTTATGACGCAGCAGGCTGCACACAGCTGCTAATAATTTATCTACCATATAAATTACAACGTTTGTCGGATTAACTCACTAAAAGTCAAATAGATGAATAAAAAATGTAGATGGCATTTTGTCGTCACATCGCCGCGGATGATAAAAAAATATGTTGATTTTTGTATAACCTTGATTTTAAGTGTAAAAAAAACGCTTAAATGTGTTCAATTGACTTTTTAAATGTCACACATTTTAAATTCACATTAATTACATTACGCAATGCACAAAAACAATAAGGCTACGTCCGCAGTCCGCACAGACAGGCGGGATGCTTAACGTGTTATGTCTAGGGTTCCCACCTCTCCCGGATTTCCAGGGAAGGTTTAAAATGTGAGAAAATATAGAAAAAAAATAAGAGTATTTAAAAAGGCAGAACAACGTTTGCCGGGTCAGCTAGTAATAAATAATTTAAAGAAAAATAAAAGTTGCGGCGTGCACTTTTGAATTTTCCAAACTGTGATTTGTAAAAACCATCACATAAAAAAATATCAATGCATAGATAAACTGTTGTGTATTCTAGATTAAATCCGAGACAAGTTTATGTGATGCAGTACCAACATGGCATGTGAAAACAGGAAAAAGGAAAATATACAAGGAAAATCTATCGATAGGTATTATCATTTGAAAGAATGGATATGAGTATTTTTGATGATGTAGCAAGATATAAAAATTATCTTCACGCCCGAATCCCCGAAGAAATAGGCAAAGGTACAACCAGTGCACCCACGATTAGCGGAAGATACTTATAGTAGACCAAGAGGGGATTTTGGGGTTTACTCGAGGGCATCAGCTTAACTTAATATTGGGGGTACCTCGCATACTGTTGGGACTCTCCACCAAATAAAAGCACTTTTAATAGAGGCGAATAACTAGGGGCAAAAAAACAAAATTTCGATAACTTTCCGCCGTGTTGGTCCCGGCCTCCTTTGAAGAATAGGGCAACTGCTGTTCTGCCAGGCAGGTCGTAAAAGGCGACCGATTGGCTATCGAGTCACTACCATCGTGGCTACTAGGTGGTAGAGTTCTGCATTGTCTCGCCCGGGTCTGGTACCACCGCCTTACTTATTCCTGCCGCAATAGCGTCAGTGCTTGTCGCTGTCGTGTTCCGATTTGGAGGGTAAGGTAGCCGGTAAACTTATGCATGTGGCATTAGACCTCGCCACGAGATAGCAACGCACCATTAACATCTTTGGTGTCTATAGGCGATGGTTGACTCTTTCCATCAGGAGACCCATCTGCTTGTTTGCTATCTTATGATATAAAAAAAAAAAACTTCGGCTTGTGGAAATTGACAGATTATATTTTTTTCGTTGTTCTACATCATTTCCTCTAAAATAAAGGAAAATTCAGACGCGCTCGAGAATTTCAAGGCAACGTAAAAGTGACTCTCCCACTCTCTTACGCTACTTTGCGTTCCAACTGAGAATAGGATCACGCTTGCTATTAACTTCATACCACGAGTGTGATATTAGTAATGTCAGCAAAAAAATATTTGTTCAAAAAATATTGCTGATTTATTGAAGAACAAATAACTTTTAATAATATGAAAAATTTGTAAAAAATATCAGTCTAGCCGTTCATCTATATATATAAAAAGTCGTGTTAGTTACACCTCCTATAAATCAAAAAAGACGGGGCCAACTTTATTGCGTTTTTTGTGGGTTTGGGTTGCCCTTGTCCAGAATAGGCTAAAAAGTATTAAAATATAATATTTATCAATAAAAAGCAGTAAAATATATCATTCTAGCCGTTTATCTATATATATATATATATATATATATATATATATATATATATATATATATATATATATATATATATATATATATATATATATATATATATATATATATATATATAAAATATATATTATTATTGGTCCGCGCGGAGTTCGTTTACTCCGCACAGCTCCTCCTCCTAGACAAACAGACAAAAATTCTAAAAACTATATTTTCGGCTTCAATATCGATTGTAGATCACGCCCCCAAGGATTCTTTAAAAAAATATTCAATGTACAGTTTTGACTTTACTACGATTTTATTATATGTATAGATTTAACAATAATACATACATACATGTCAAACGGTCAACCTCCGTTTTTTCGTCGGTTGAAAAGGAGTCCAAATCATCATTCCGCCTAACCTGCAAAACTAGTTTCATAGTGTGCAATTAAATCATGTTTTTGATGAAATGACATTTAATTCTACTTAAACCACAAAAAAATTGATACGATTTTTTCTATGACCAATTCAATATTTAAAATCATGGCGCCACTAGGACTTGCGTTTCTGGTAATGTCAAGGTTGCGATAAGCGTGTTGTAAAAATGGAAGCGCTAATTTAATAGTATACTAATATTTTAAATAACTGAAAACACAAAATGTAATAATTAGAGATGGGAGATGTGATTTGAACCGAATTCTAACTTCGGCCGAACATTCGGTGAAAACCGAATTCAGTGAAAAAGCCGTTGACCGGCCGAATTTCGGTTCAATTTTGGTGCGTTTTCTCGAGAGCAATACGGGACTTGTTTACGAATTTTTATACTGGTTAATGATTTTCGCAGGGCACGCGAAATAATGAATTATCGGCAAAATTTTGATACCTTGGGTTACATTGTTCCAATTTAGGTAGGATCTCTATTTTTTTGAAAATATAATATAGCTTATGTAGTATCGTTGCCCGGGATTATGTAGTATCGTTGCACAAAGTTGTCGGGGATTGGAAAGTGGCCGGTTGGCGATAGGCTTGCCACCTATTACATTTGTGGGACCAAGTAATTTCGGCTAATCATGGGTGCACTTGTTGTACCTCTGCCTACCCAACGGGGATATGGGCGTGAAGATACTTTTTTTTTCATGCAGTATCGTAGATATTGAATCATTCCCGAGGGAATGATTCAATATCTTTCTAATAGTGAATTTATTTTTCAAATCGGTCCAGTAATTTTTGAGGGTATTCGATACATGTATAAATATACAAACCTTTCCTCTTTATAATAGTAGTGTAGATTTCAGTAAAAATGGTGCAAGTAAGTACTTTTTTCTAATGCCGAATTTAAACCGAGTTTGGACCGAATGTCGAAGTTCGACTCAAGCTGCCAAAATTCGATTAAACCGAATGCAAAACGAATTTCGACCCATCCCTAGTAATATTATAAATGCGAAAGTCTCTGACTATTTGACCATCTCTTCATCACGCCTAAGCCGCTGGACCGATTTGGATGCAATTTGGTACATACTTTGAGACCAGAGGAAGAAAAATAGTTTGTTATCCCGGAAATCCCACGGGAACGGTAACTATACGGGTAAAACCCCGGGACTTTTATTTTAGAAATTTTTCCACGCGGACGATGTCGCGTGTATAGCTAGTATCTATATTAGCGATCGTCGGTGGCAAAAATTCGACTATAGACTAAATAATAAAGCCTCTTTTAAGTTTGACTTTGACTTTAGCTGTAAAGGAAATATAATTAAAAAACCGCCTAAGTACGAGTCTGACTCGCGCATGAAGAGTTCTGTCCCATCCCTGTTATTGTTATTAATATTGAGCAAAAAAATACGGAAAAAACACGTTTATTGCATTGGGATTTGGGATTTCGGATCCCCCTCCCCCTTAATATTTTCATTTTGTTATTTAGTATTTATTGTTATAGCGGCAACGAAAATACATAATTTGTGAAAATTTCAGCTTTCTAGCTACCGCGGTTTATGAGATACAGCCTGGTGACAGACAGACAGACAGCGGAGGCTTCGTAAAAGGTATAACTAATATTTATAAATGCAAAAGTAACTTTGTCTGGCCGTCTTTTCTTCACGCCTAAACCACTTAACACACTTAACACAAAGATAGTTTGAGACCCGAGAAAGTACATAGAATAGTTTATATATCCGGTATATAAATATAGCGGGAATCCCACGGGAACAATGCGGATAAAACCCCAGAATATTTTTTTACGCGTACGAAGTCGCGGGCACATATTTCTATGTGACTAAGAACTGTTGTAAGATTTAAGGCGAGGTATTTTGACGCGCAAAGCCGCTCGCGCTGGGAACGTGTTAATTTTCGGATAAATAAATATAGGACTTCAGCTGAAAACCAAAATTTAGTACATTCTTTTTTGTATATAAAACTAAATATCACCATATAAAAATCATGTAGAAGATTAGAAATATTATTAACAAATTACTTGTTTTTTGAGATTTTTTTAGCCTGTTTTCAGAATTTTATATGATCGAGTAAATTACATTTTATCATGTAATAAGTTAGCACATTCCTTAGATAATATCTTCAGGTATATCGTGTAATTTTTATAAAATTGTTATTTAAAAACCAATACAAAAAAGCGTGATTTAGCAAACTAGTTTTTTCCCGTTTGTCCCGATGCTTAGCCTAAAGATTTTTTATTGTTTAATCTATGGTCGAATTTCGGCCACAGACGATTCATAGTTATTATAAAAGCAAAAAAAAAAACAACTGTGACAGGCTCGAAAAAACGTAACCCTTCTTCTAGCGCAGTCAGATAAGTTCCGCTACGTCTTTTCAGGTTATATGGTACTACCGCCTTACCTATGGTACGACTATACTTGTCATTGTTACTATCAGGAGAGCTATCAGCTGATTATTTGTTATCTAATACGATATAAACACGTTTTTGTTAATAATTTAAAATTAATAACGAAAACTTTAAAAAAATCCTGTTAAGGCGCTACAAACACTAAAAACGCGCACTCCTATTTCTGATTATCTGAGTTAACCAGAGCCTACTATCAGCGTAACTGGGCGGCCAGTAGGGCTACTCTTGAAAACCGATTTCAATTTTAAATGAATATTTAATGAATTTTGAAGTATTTCGTACTCTGGACAACTAACTATATTCAATTATTGGATTCGGCGACAGCGCCACATGAATTTTGAAAGTTTTTGGAACTACTCATTATTGCTTTTATTCGTTATTTTGTTTAAAATGGTACTTAAAATTTCCACTTACAACACTAGCTTGACGTGTAACGATGACATCTATTTTTAATAATTAGGTCGTTACTATACTGAATATCGGTTTCAAGATATCGTTTTTTTTTGACGATATTCGAAACTTTTTGTTTTTATCAATATTGGTTAAAGATTTATATTGTTTTCAAAAGTAGGCCTGCTGGTCTTATAATGAATAAATATTAAAATAAAAAAAGTGTAGATTATTCGTCAAATATGATTCGCTAGCGGTTTAGGTATGAATATGATGATTTCATGTTTTTAATTACAGACCCCTACGTCAAAAAATAAAGAATATAGAACCGTTTAATGGTGATTTTAGACCAAACTTCGCAATTATTTTCTATCGACCCAATTTTGTTCAATTATGTATCGGGTCCGGCCAGGATCATTGACGCATGATGAATATGAACACATTTTTTGTGATATGGTATCTATATTATTATTATTAATAATATTATAAATGCGAAAGTTTGGATGTTTGGATAGATGTTTGGATGGATGTTTGGATAGATGTTTAGATGGATGTTTGGATGAATGTTTGTTACTCAATCACGCAAAAACTACTGAACAGATTTGAATGAAATTTGGCACACAGGTAGCTGATGACCTGGAATAACACATAGGCTACTTTTTATCCCGGAAAAATGAGGTGATCCCGCGGGATGCGCCAAAAACTGTGTATAATGCAGCGGGCTGCACGCTGCAGCTAGTAACAAATAAATTTGTCTTAAAAAACTGCTTAAATAACATCAATTTCAACAAATTAGGTCTTGTCAGCAGCTTCAGAGTTGCAGCAGAATTTTTGACAATATGCGCTTTTGACTATTTGCGCATATGACCTGCACTTTTGACTACGTGCGCTTTTGGCATTTCTGTCCTTTGATTAGTTTATTGTAGTCTATTGTATTTTATGGCACCACTACCTAAATAAATAAATAATCATATCTCCTCTACCCTAAGGTTGTCAGGCAGAGATCGCTCTTTAGAGATAAGACCGCCTTTGTGTACCTTTGCGTATAAGTTTAACTATTATTTTTTTTTTTTTTTGGTGCGCTATAAAGTGTAATCATTCATTCATTCATTAGTGAGCTGTTGACCATTCGCAATCATTTGTAATAGGGAATATGCATAAAAAAATGGCCTGATTTGTTTACTGAACTTTTAAGGTCCTAGTATTACACTCAATTCGTTATTTTCTAATTTATTATGAATTAATTATTTAAAACATAAATCAAAAAGTGAAAAATTTACGTGTGATAATGTCCCACCATTGTTCGAAATGAAACGTGACGTCATAGGGCATGTCCTGTCAGTCACCTGTGATTCCACTGCCACTTGTAACTATCAAACTAACTCTCAATGCAAACAATAAACTGACAGGACGTGCCCTATGACGTCACGTCTCAAGCGCGCGAGAAATAGGAGCGTTTGAACTTGTCAAATTAAACCAATATTTTCAAGATTTTATGAAAAAATAATTACTACTCTTACAGCTATGTTTATTTTTTTTCTATATCAAAATGAAGTGAATATTGAATAAAAAAAAAAAAAAATTGCCTGCATATTCCCTACTGCGCGCTTTGATACATTCAAATTTTAAATTGAATTTAGAAGCGTAACCTTAAATTCACTTTAAAATTTAAATGTTATAAAAACAGAATAATAAAATTTTGTAAAATATGGTATAACTTTGCACATTGTAAACATTTTGATTAAACAAAAATTATTTTGTAAATTAAGTATAAAAATAAATTTTGTGATGTAGAAAGAATAGTTCTTGTTAATTTTGTAATTTATAAATGAGAAAGTTTGGATGTTTGGATGGATGGATTGTTAGAATCACACAAAAACTGACTCACAAAAGTGTTAAATTACTAGAATATATTATGATAGTTTTGAAATAATATATTTTTTTCCTGTTTTGATTTTTGTGCATCAATGTGTTTTTATGTTGTGATCTCGGATTTGTCTATATGTGTATGTATATGTATGTATATCTATATGTGTGTGTTTGCATAATTTGTATGTATAGATGTAAAATAGGTATATAGTCATAAGATAATATAATAGTATGTATATATATATATATATATATATATATATATATATATATATATATATATATATATATATATATATATATATACACAGTGTGGCGGTGACCATACACCAATTAATTAAACTTAGTATATGTAATAATGTTCTCAGCCTGAATACAAAAAATCAGATAAATACATCCACTGGTTTAGCCACAGGACATTAGTTTTCATTTCTAATTTTGCGAACATGATGTAGATTATCAGCTGTACGCATAGAAATATATAGAGGTCAATGGCTGTACGTGACCCGTTCACCCTATATGGTTTGAAAGAACTCTTATAAGTAAGTTGCCAACTCGCAATACTAGCAGAAAATCCTTGCATTCATTGGTTATTTTAATTTTTTATCCTTTACAACTGACCAATAACAACCCAATCTTGTCATTAGGAGAATTTGAAAAGAAAGCGAAAAGTCGCTTTATCTTGAGTGCATACACAGTGTGTACTGATACAAAAAAGCGCATTTTGCGCCTTCTTGATGAAAGCCGTTGATTACACGTGTCACGTACCTACGATACGTAGGTCACGGTCATTATTGTTTAATGTTATTGTTTAGTACGATCAAAGATTTTGCCGTGGTAATTGATATTACGTTATTACTTGTAATGTACTGAGTTTTTATTTTTTTCTTTTATTATTCTAGACTTATAAATTATGCGAAAGTAGACGCTTCATTTTAATTTTTATTGTGGTAAAATACGAGTTAAATTGTGCGAAGGTAGACGCTTAATTTTTATTGTGATGGCCGGCCATGGCCATGATGTTTGTGCTAATTAGTGCTATTTTGTGATAAGACACGTTAGGTAACTATTATTATTAGTGTGAAGTGAACAACATTTTTGTTTTTTCTTCTTTACTTTTAGCCAATATGTGGCACGAATCCTAGATTGATACGGTCTTTATTCTTACAATATACGCAAAAATAATTCTATAGCTACGTAATTACTTATTGTACAAAATGATTGTGATTAATAATAATAATTTATCAAAATAATTATTGAGGATGAGTGTGGTTTAAAAAGGCGCCTAAATATTATGTCACACGTAAAAATAATAATAATAACATGAGGCGCCAGCCGCCAAGCCGCGCGTGCGGCGTTGCCGTCCTGGTGATAGGTAAGTCAAAGGATGTTTTATCTTTATTATATTTTCGTGTCATTAATTTTGTTCGAAATTTTTGTTTTTTTAATTTCGATATCAAGACTGATTTGATAGACTAAAAATACTAGTACTAACTAGTACTACCTTAATTCTCACTTATTGTTGTATGGTCACCGCCACACTGTATATATAATGGATACCCTACTCTACCTTTAAATGTTATCCTTATCTACAAAGATTGTCTGGCAGAGATCGCTCTTTTGGCGATAAGACCGCCTTTGTGTACTACGAGTATAGTAATTAATTATACTAAACATGTATTTTTAAATTCTAAGTTTGTGCACAATAAAGAGTTTCATTCATTCATTCATAGTTTTTGAGGTTCCCTACTTCATGAGAAAAAAAGCAACCCTATATTGACTTCGTAGTCCGCCTGTCTGTCTGTCAAGACAGTTCAAATTTATATCAACTACCCCGAGTATCAACTTTCAATCAACAAACTTTTTTCTTCATATATAGAAGTTTAGATTTCGCAACTTCGTCATTCAATACTCAACTAATTGATAACCTTTTTACTCACATTAATTTGCAAGCGGAAACCATTATCAAAATATTCAAATTACATATTATTATTTTTCATACAAAAAATCTACATATTGACAATATTGGTAAAATTGTATAATATATATATATATATATATATTGTTCAAGTAATCTTTAAATATTGAGTCATCGTTAGACATATTGTGTTATGCTATGACAAAGTTCATTAAGTTTCATTTTTTATATCATAAGATATTAAAGCATAAGATCGTGTTGGTCCCGGGCTCCCTTGAAGAATAGGCCAACTGCTGTTCTGCCAGGCATGTCGTAAAAGGCGACCGATTGGCTATACGAGTCACTACCAACGTGGCTACTACGTGGTAGAGTACTGCGTTTTCTCGCCCGGGTTTGGTACCACCGCCTTACCTATTGCTGCCGCAATAGCTTCAGCGCTTGTCACTGTCGTGTTCCGGTTTGGAGGGTAAGGTAGCCGGTAAATTTATGCATGTAGCATTAGACCTCGCCACAAGATCGCAACGCACCATTAACACCTTGGGTGTATAGAGGCGATGGTTGACTTCTTCCATCAGGAGACCCATCTGCTTGTTTGCTATCTTATGATACAAAAAAAAAACTAGAATATATTTAATAAACACCCAAACCCGGAAATACAAACATATATGCTCATCACATAAATGCTTGTCCCCGTCGGAGATCGAACCCGAGCCCCAACGCTGACCACTCAACAAACGGGGTGGTCAGTACATTAGGGACTTCTACTCTGTCTTATTCATCCGTCAAAAAATGGATAGCAGATTTCAAGCATGGCCGAGAGAGTGTGAAAGATGAACCCCGATCTGGAAGGCCTTCGACGTCGACTGCTGACAAAAATATTTAAAAAGTACTTGATTTAATTATGGGAGACCGCAGATTAAAAATTAGAGAGATAGCCGAGATTATAGGCATGTCTTATGAACGACCTCAAAATATCATAGTCAACGAATTGGGTTTCCACAAAGTGTCTGCGAGGTGGGTTCCGCGACTGCTTTCAGTTGAACAAAAAAGGACGCGATTGACTATTTCACGTGACTGTTTGGAGTTATTTGAAGCCGATGCAGGTGATATTATGAATTGTTTTGTTACAATGGACGAAACATGGGTTCATTACTGTACGCCAGAAACAAAACAACAATCAAAACATTGGAAAAGACCTGGTTCACCACCCCCCCAAGAAGGCTAAGACGCTTTTGTCGGTAAATAAGGTAATGGCTTCAGTATTCTGGGACTCGAAGGGTGTGATTATAATTGATTATCTTGAAAGGGGTCAGACTATAAACTCTGATTACTACCGTGTCTTACTATGTCGTTTACGAGAGGAAATAAAAGAAAAATGTCCAGGAATGTTCAGAAGAAAAGTCCTGTTTCATCAAGATAATGCCTGTGTTCACACGTCTGTGCAATCAATGGCTGAAATTCTCAATTGTGGCTTTGAACTATTACCGCATCCGCCTTATTCACCTGATCTGACACCGTCAGACTTCTTTCTGTTCCCTAACCTAAAATAGCACTTGGGAGGTCAAAGATTTCAAGGTCGAAACAGCAGTAGACGCATAGACGCAGCACACTAAGGAAGAATCATTTTTTTTCAACGGTCTAATTGATTTGAATGGGAGATGGCAAAAGTGCATCGAACTTGATGGTGATTATGTAGAAAAATAAAAATATAACGGATTTAGTATGTGTTTATTAGGCCGAATACTTTTACAATCCACCTTCGTACCTTAACTTAGCTTCAGGGATGGCCTGCAGGGTCAACCGTTTACAGATTTTTTCCTAAAAAATGCATTTTTGCATCTAAAGTCTGCATTTACTGGAATTTATACTTTAATCTTGGAGCAACAGATATATATTTGGGTGATTCCGTTCTAACTGTGATATTCAATGTCCTGTATTGTTTGTTCTCACAGGTCATTAATTAATAATTAATTTATGAAATTTTTGTGCTCATTGGAAAATTATAAACATATTTCAACATTATTTTCATATAATATAACTTGCCACTTACAGAAAACTTACAATATATCACTTAAATGTCAGTACCGTGTCATGTCCATTTCTAGAATTTATTTATAAATTGTTAGTTTTTTTGTCGTAATAAATGATTTAAACTAATTACCTCATAAATTCTAATGTTTACGACAAAAAAAAACTAACAATTTATAAATAAATTCTAGAAATGGACATGACACGGTACTGACATTATATCACAGTTAGAACGGAATCACCCATTTAAGAGATAAAATTTGGTATTATTAAAACTCCTAAATCGTAAAATATTTTTATTGCATTAAATTCAAATCAAATCAAGTTGTCTAAGAAGGCATGACATCACTAGTTTAATTACAGCCTGGTTAATTTTGTCTGTTTCAAAAATATTTTAAGATTTCTTTGGGGATCAAATATAAATAAAGCTAACATGAAATTGTTCAATTTTATAATGCGAATTCTGTGGCCATTGGCCATGATAAGTGCACTTTTTGCTAGACAATATTAATAAAAATACAATTAGCATTGTGAATCAGATAGACATATCTCCATCAACACTGTACTCTTCTGCAGTCTTGATCATTTCAAGATAAGTTAAAAAACAGAATATTACATTCGATCATAATAATACATATGTATTGTGCATAATACATGTCATCGACCACACAGCCCATAGACGCATAATGTTCGATTTTTTTTTTTTATGTCATAAGATAGCAAACAAGCAGATGGGTCTCCTGATGGAAAGAGTTAACCATCGCCTATAGACACCAAAGATGTTAATGGTGCGTTGCTATCCCGTGGCGAGGTCCAATGCTACATGCATAAGTTTACCGGCGTTTACCCTCCAAACCGGAACACGACAGCGACAAGCACTGACGCTATTGCGGCAGGAATAGGTAAGGCGGTGGTACCAGACCCGGGCGAGACAATGCAGAACTCTACCACCTAGTAAAATTTTCCGTATTGAATGCATTCTGGCAACTATCTGAGCTGAGCTGCAACATCATGATTGGCTTACTCAAGGCCACAGTGAAAGATAGTGATGTACAGAGAATCTGATTGGTCGACACTGATTGGGTATTGGTACATGGACATTTACGTCGGAACTATAAGCCAGATGTGTTGACAGAAGCCATTCGCCTGTTATTAGGGGTCTATGGGTTGTGTGGTCGGTGATACATGTAAAAATATTTTTTGTAATTATCACTTTCTGATCTAAGGCCACAGAATTTCTTCAACAATGATGAACTCATTTAATATTTATAATTTATAAATTAGAATATACAGATAAACATATGTATCAATTAGAGGTGGTAAAAGTGTATCTCCGATAGGATTGAATCATTAGTATCTACATCAGTCGAGAGATATGTATCAGTAAAACGCATCATTTGGATCATCAGATCTCTAATTCTAAAGGCTATCTTTGACAGGTGACGTGTAGATATAAATGATCGAAATTGTTACGAAAAAAATCGATGTTTTATTATCATAATATTACGTGACAATTAGAATTAATTAAATACTAAGTTATTTGCAATAGGTTTATTGATTTCCCTTTATACTTTTTAAGCTTAGGACTGACAGTTATTTCAGTAATTATTTATGTTATTACTTATTACTTATTACACTAGTGCACTTTCTATGCACTTTTGTGGTACATTTTACTGAAAAAATATCGCACGTTTAGGTTTGAGCTTTGACGTGGTAGTTTAAATTCATGTCTAGATATGATATACTATTAAAAAACCATTTTGTAAACATAAAAAAAATGATTATACATGTTCTATTAGAATTTAATTACTACTAACGCCATCTATTACAAAACGAATGAGTGAAATGCTAACGAAATCAGAAATCATAAGTACTATATTCAATAAAAAAATTTACAAGTTATTTAGGCGCGTCAACATTTTTTTAAACTAATACCGGATCGGAAACACGGCCACACACGACACGAGTTAAAATGCTAAAATTAAACGAGTTAAAATGCTACTTTCGCCTGGTAGATTTAATTCATTTTCATTCACTCCATTTTAATACAATATTAATATATTAATAATTTTGTACTTTTTAACTTCCTGCTACGTATGCAGATAAGGAAGTTACTGATTTTGCTCCGATTCTCAAAAATCGAGTTTTCACCAAACTTCCACGTTTTGAAGTCCTAGAAACCTTTTTCGACTATTTTTACGATGACATCAGTGTGTCTGTATCTATGCATGTGTGTGTGTGTGTGTGTCTGTCTGTATGTAAACATCTCATAACTTTTGAACGGCTGGACCGTTCGAAACGCAGTTGATGGCATTCGATTAGATTCCACTCAACTTAGACTTCCTGAAAATTTGAACCAAATGGGCCCAAGGGATTTTGATAAAAAAAAGTATCTTAACGCCCGTATCCCCGAAGAGGTAGGCACAGGTACAACAAGTGCACCCACGATTAGCCGAAGATACTTGGTCCCACAAATATAATAGGTGGCAAACCGGGCACTTTCCAATCTCGGGTAACTTTGTGTTTATCAGAAAACTGAAAAAATTTTCTTAAGTTCCCGACCCTGGAATCGAAATCGGGACCTCATGTGGTCGACGCCAACGCTGAACCACTAGACCACAACGGCGATTTTGATAAAAATTTGAAAAACGCAAAAAAAATCCCGAACTAGGAAAAAAAATATATTTATCTTAGCGAAATGTTAAAAATGTGTTTTTCTTTATAAGATCCACTTTCATTTTTAATACCCATTTTTCCTTGAAAACTATTTTACAAACAAGCTACCATAAATAAAAATTGATTTCTATCAATATTAGGCTGTAAGAGCGAAGTGGTGGCGCGAGATGTGTCTTGGATTGCTACATATTATAGGTAGACCATACTATATTATAGGTAGATCAGAAAATATGGTGTAAAATTTTAGTAGATAACCTTTATATTTGTTCTGTGTAGATAACATTGATAATAATAAAAATCGTGTTTTTAATAAATCAAGAAAAGTTTAATGAATTTTTCTTGTAAGTACTAACGGGCGAGCCAAAGCATAACTCTACCACCTAGTCACGATGGTAGTGACTCGCATAGCCAATCGGTCGCTTTTTACGACCTGCTTGGCAGAACGGCAGTTGGTCTATTCTTCAAAGGAGCCCAGAACCAACACGGGGAACGTCCTAACAATAGATATTACTAGGTAGTATAACTTTGAGAGCCCTAACAAAGCTCTGCTTTTTGCTAGTTATTATTAATGTACCTTACCCTCCAAACGGAACACGACAGCGACAAGCACTGACGCTATTGCGGCAGAAATAGGTAAGGCGGTGGTACCAGACCCGGGCGAGACAATGCAGAACTCTACCACCTAGTAAGCTACGATGGTAATGACTCGATAGCCAATCGGCTGCCTTTTACGACCTGCCTGGCAGAACAGCAGTTGGCCTATTTTTCAAAGGTAGCCGGGACCAACACGGCGGTTTTTTTCTCTGCTACGGGTCCCATCTGTACAATTCCACTTGAAGATCAAAAGAGTATTAATGGTGTGTTGTGTGGTATTCTACCATTTGTTTACCCAAGGTGTAAGAAAAAGTTCGCGAAAGACGACCCAAAAGTCGCATTCTCCTACACCATGATAACGCTTCTCACACACGGCCAACAAAATAAAGTCATTTTTAGCTTCCTTAAAAGTACGTCTCGTCTCTCATCCTGCGCATATCAAAATAGTCATGAGTATAGACTACCATTCTATTTGCCAATGTTGCTAGCCAACTTTTAGTTCATAAACCAAAATTGATTTATCAATCAGAAATCGATTCACATGTCTTATGTCCTATTTCTTAGGTTTTATACTGACTAAAATTCCTGTTAGACTGTACTCATTATATTATTTCCAATCAAGATTTTTATAATATTCGTTTGTTGGAGAGATATTTCTGAATTTGAATGACATTTACCAGTTGCAACATGTAAAATGATTTTGCAGTAACGCAAACAAGTTATTTTCTACTTAAAGCTTCTAGCTGCTGTCAACTACAAGTAAATTAATATGTTACTTATTTACTAGTATCTAATAATAACTAGTAGCTGTAATATACAAATAAGTAAAATATTAATTTAATAGTAATTAAACTAATCTTTTTTATTAATAAAAAATTAATAAAAGTAGCTGGAACCTGTAAGTAGAAACTGGATTAAAATTTATAGGTAGTACATACCATTTTACCCATAATATACAGTATGTAGGCATGTAATATTTGAAAAAATCTCATATATAATATATATAATCTCATATATAAATATTCACATAAAAATAATATCATATTAATATATAACATTTTTTTATGAACCATTTTTCACATCGAACCATTTTTTAAAACAGGAGGACCACAGATCTGAAGGCATGTTTTCTACGTGCTGATTGAACGCTATCACTGCCTCTTCGGAGTTGGTAAAAGTAAAACTTCTCATTAAATCTTTGATTTTGGGGAAAATACAGAAATCACAGGGTGCTAGGTCGAGACTCATTCTTGATCTTCATATGTTACTACAGATTTATACAAAACCTTTGGTGGGAAATTCTTTTTTTCAAAATTCAAATTAATAATTTAAGGATTACATTGTACATACAACATTACAAGCTATATATCTCTTTTTAATATTAACTAGCTGTTGCCAGCGACTTCGTCCGCGCGGACTTTGTTTACTCCGCACTGCTCCTCCCCCGTAGGTGATTGCGTGATAATATGTAGCCTATATGTTGACCGGACCTGTTAGTAATATTCATGCAAAATTTAAAGTAAATCCATGCAGTACTTTTTGAGTTTACCCCGGACATACATACAGACAAACAGACAAAAATTCTAAAAACTATATTTTTGGGTTCCATATTGATTATAGATCACACCCCAAGTATTCTTTTAAAAAAATATTCAATGTACAGTTTTGACTTTCCTACGATTTTATTATATGTATAGATGTTAAAATAAATAGAGATTGTGCCATTGTAATAGAGAGATATTAAAACTGGTAATCACAGATTTTATATATTCAAATAAATATTTATTATCTATACATATAATAAAATCATAGGAAAGTCAAAACACAAAGAATACTGGGGGCATGATCTACAATCAATATCGACGCCAAAAATATAGTTTTTAGAATTTTTGTCTGTTTGTCTGTTTATCAGTTTGTCTGTATATATGTCCAGGGTAAACTCAAAAAGCACTGCATGGATTTACTTCAAATTTTGCATGAATATTACTAACAGGTCGGGTCAACATATAGGCTACATATTATCACGCTATCACCTACGGGGCAGAAGCTGTGCGCAGTAAATGAAGTCTGCACGGACGAAGTTGCTGGCAACAGCTAGTAATTTATATTACATTAGTGGACCCCGCAGACGTTCTATCAAAACCTGATCGCAGCAACGCCTACTAGATAGAATTGTGAATTAAACCAGTATTGAATCCTCTTGGACACACACACAAAATTTCATCAAAATAATTCCAGCCGTTTAGGAGTAAAATCACATATTAAATAAATATTCACAGAAGAATTATATACATAAAGATGTGGTTTTTTTTTTTCTAAAGTAATTTTGAGTACATTTTTCTGAGACTGAGAGAAAAATTCATACAAATTATGTACGAAAATTGCATTTTGATTAAGTATAAATTCGTTTGTTTCTTTATGAGTTCTAATTTTAGAATTAATTAGAAATTCCAACATCCAGACATTTTTAATTACTTTTTTGTTGGTGATTCAACATGAGGTCTTTTGAATGTCGAATGCGCAAGTTAAAGGGCAACGACTACGCTTTTTGAACAAAAACACCGAATCCGGTCTCAAAATGTTTCCGGCCGTCATCGTCGAAAAAATGTTTTCCCTGGTGCAAAAATCGTGCAATGCAATGATGAGTCATCGCGAAAAGTTTAAAAATATTATGTATAATATAACTAGACATGGAAAAACCCAAATACCTTTATTCTTACCCATTGTTGTGACGTTGTAGTCCGCATGAGTGAAATGAAGGCTGCATACTTTTGAGTATTTTGTAATTGGTTTGCCGCGTTTTAAAATTGAATTCCATTTATTTGCCATATCATTGTCACGAGGAAAACGGTGGAATTTCACGTTCTTCGTTTTGCCGGCAAGCGATGTACATTGTGGTACAGTACAATAATAACCCATCTTGCACTGCAACCTTTGTTATGAACACACGATTCGGCGAACAACCCGCAGCCGTAAATTTTCATTAAGTGAGGAACACAATGTTTATTGGTGTCTTAAAACAACTTATTTGTAAATATTGTTAGCACGTTTGTAAAAATTGGAATTATCACACTACAGCCTTGAAATATTTGACAAGTGTTCACTTTTCCCTTCCCCACTTCTATTAGGTATGTATTTTTAAAAAAATGGCCACTTTGTGATCATACAAACATAGAGCATAGATTAAGTGCACAGAGTATTTATACAACATAGGTATAGATAAAAAATATGCAAAATATTACAGCTAGTGCTAACCACAGACATTATAGGTACTTTTAGAAGAAATTAGAGCAGACCAAGGAACTTATATCCAATCCGGAATTACTACGAAGCAATATTTGAAAAATAAAAATGTACTTTATCTCTATCTTAATAAAGTTGACATTTGTTTCTTACATAACCGAGGGGAAAAACGTTCTGAGCAAGACAACGACATGAGTGGATGTTGTCCCTTTCTTGCAACTGCCAGTATAAATAAAACTTTCGGATGGTAGATTTTTATATATTCGTTAATCGTTAAATCCCTTTTATTCATACACGTCGATAGATACATTAGCATAAAATGTATTGTAATTAACATAGTGAGTTCTTAAATGTGCTTATTTTAATTATGACGTAATTACTTATGCAATGCAAAAACTGTTTCTCAAATTAGTAGAATTACTTAGTAGTAATTTGCAAACTACGCATGGCCACACTTATATATGGCGATTGGCGCTTTATTTTGTAGAAAGAGACACACTCCACTCATGTCGTGGTACTCTTCGGAACCATTTTGAAGCGCGTGTTAGCATTCCGGGTAGAATATAACTTCCTTGGAGCAGACTTATTACCACGGAATTATTATTAGGTATTATACGGTTTACGGTTTAAGAACATTTATTAATCTCAAAAGAATTACAATAATTCACTTACCGAGATTATCCCTTAATCAAACGGAGTACCTTTGTATGCGATTATTGAAAACTAAGAATGGTTTTTAGGTAAGTTCAGTGCATAGATTCCAAAAAAATATATCAAAATTGGATAGGGGATGGGGAAGGGGTGGTTTTGTGGTGGGAAATAATTTCCCATTATTCGTAACTGCATAGATTTTTTTTATAAAGTGGGAATTTATTTCCCGTTGTCCAGACAGAGCAAAATTTTTCTCAAGCTAGTAGCTTCTCCCAGCTTTGCTTATAATTTTAGCATAATTATTACTAACTTATTTCTTGTTGCGCAGTTCATCGGGTTGCAGCCCGAAAATGAAATGTACATATTATTTACTAGGTATTATTATTATCATATCACTAGCTGTTGCCCGCGACTTGGTCTTCTTGTTTCTTCTTAGTAAGTGGTTTTCTTCAATTTTGTTATCCATTTCTCTTTGCTCGAAAGAATTAATTCTATATGTATATTATATTTTTATATTTTATTTAGAAAAAAGATAATAACAATCAGAAGAAAATGAAGCTAAGTACGTAACTAGGAATATTTTGCATCTGTCTAACAGACAGTCGGATAAATGTATGTTATATATAGAGACAAAAAAAATTTAAATGCAGGAACAAACAATGGGAAATAATTTCCCACTTGCTATAACTTTCTAGTAAATCGCTAAAAATTTCTAGTAAATCGTACTATTTTATCAATCCTTTTCAAACAGAACACTCAAAAAATAAGTCAAGTTTACAATAGTAATCAAGGTATAGACTTACCAAGTTTTTTTTTTCACTTTCACTCCAAAAAACTATCTCGAACCGGTTTTTTTACCAAAAAATTGTGATCGCTGACTTTGTCTTTCACTTACGTCACAAAATGGCGCATATTGGAAAAGTATTGCCTCTCATCAAAATAAAAATATTACTAAGATTTTAAATTACTCTATCGGCCATGGCTGGGTGTTGCCGTTACAAAAATAAAAATAATTTGATTTATTAGTAGGAAGTGGGAAATAATTTCCCAATATTTGATATACACGGGTTATACACTAGTATTATGTATGCTACTATACAGCTTAGTGGATAAGTGGAGTCAGTTTTTGAAATTTAAAAAAAAGAAACTAAAAACGAACAGTTTTTTTAATTTAAACAACAGCAACAACTTAAGCCGCCAGGCGCCAATTGAAGACGGCCGATTCATTTTTACTCAGCATCTTTGACAAGAGAAAGATAAGGACTTGGCATTAATTTCCATAAACAATCAAAATTATAAAATTGCATGCATTCCAACGCTGAAGAAATAAAAATGACTTTTATCTCTGTCTAACAAGTTAGAATTTTCATAACAGACAAAGCTACAACCATTTTTCTAGTGTTCTAATGTCAAAGAAAATTAACGTCACCTTATGCAACTTGCGGCCAAAACGCCATTACTAAAATACGCTGTCAATGTAGGTTAGTTAAAATTTAATGTCAGATAGGTAACCCTTTGATTACAAAATATTAAATTGATTTTAGCGTTTATTTGTATTTTTTATAATTTTAGTGTGTACCTTAAATCTAAATAAATCTAAAAACTAATTGGTAAAATACCATGCCCAATTGCAATATAATTTATCAATTGTTATGTACCTACCAAGGAAGTTACATTCTACGGAATGTATGCACTACAGCCGGGGGAGCCAACGGACTGTAGATCTGTTCTTCTTCTTCGACGCCCCACCAGCCGTAGTGCCTTTGGTCGTGAGCCGGGAACCGGGAAGAATAAGTCGAGACCACAACTATTCGTTGCAATGATGCTTTATTGTTACGAAACGTAAATTAACAATAAAGCTAGCACCGTTGCAAATATTCCTATTCTTTGGGAGAGAGAGCCAGTACTTGCCCTAACACTGCCCTACTCTAAAGCCGGTACCCTTTAAGGTATACTAAAGCCCAAGAACTTGTCTGGGAAACCTTTTCTTCTGACGTAACGAAACTGAAGATCGGAACGGCACTGATTGTATCGCGCGCGTAGTCGTCTCTCATCCTTGGAGTAGGATGGGGGAAACGGCTTCGGGGCTGATGGCCCCCTTGCCGTGGGATCAGGCGCTGGCCGTAAATACGGCCAGGTCATTGGAGGTGGAATAAAAATTCCGAGTGGTTTAAATATAAACTGTGAAATAAAGAGAATTTTGAAATTTCCCTCACCCCCCCCCCCCCCCGTGTTCTTCACGCACCGCGAGCGATCGGCCCCACCGGTTTAGACCCGTTGGGGAAGTCCAGCGGAGACCGACCAGCGATCGCGACGCGACTTGGGCGAGGGGGAGGTACGGGGAAGAAAATGGGGTATCATTGGGAGATGAGGTCTCTGGGGTAAGGCCTCGCGTCTGGAGGACGCGAGTGCCAGGGAGCTATGTCGATGATGTGGGGTTGCGATGAGGCGTCGGCTCGTTCGAACATTTTCCTAGCGAGATTGCGTACGAAGTCTTCAATGGTGTCGATCTTGAAATCACGTTGGAGAGCGGCGTTCCTGACGAATCTGGGGGCGCCTGCGATCCTACGCAGCGCCAGGTTCTGTTGACTTTGCAAGGTCTTCCGGAGAGTTGGAGAGATGAGATTGTACCAGCTGGCTGCTGCGTAGGTCAATCTGGAACGAACATATGTTTTATACACCCTCAGTTTAATTTTGAGGGGTAGGCGTGAATTAAGGATGGGGCGGATAGCCGCCATCGCTGTGCGGGTGTTCTTCACGACTTCCTTTACGTGGGCGTTCATTTTGAGGTGGTTATCGATGATCACCCCGAGGTATTTGACCCTCGTGGACCATTCGATGGGGTGTCCTTCCAGATGGAGATCGGGTGCTCTCTTCTTTCTTGAGGTGCGTAAGGCCTGTGTTTTACCAGCGTTGGCCGACAATCGCCACTTCGCTAGCCAGGTTGGTAGTATGTCTAGGCAGCTCTGAATCTTCTTAACGGCGTGTGCAGCTGACATGGAAGTGGCAACGTAGGCGGCGTCGTCTGCGTATAGTGCCAGGGTGCAGCCGTCTCCCACCGGGATGTCATTGGAGTAGACGGAGTAGAGTGTCGGCGAAAGACAGCTGCCCTGTGGCACCCCGGCTGTCATAGGTCTTCTAGTGGATATAGTGTTCTCGACCTTCACCTCGAAGCTTCTGTTGGTTAAAAAGGAAGCTATTATCCTCACAATGCGGAGAGGGATTTCTGCTTTGGCTAGTTTGTAGATTAGGCCTTCGTACCATACACGGTCGAAGGCCTTCTCCATATCTAGCAGCACGGCGACAGCAGTTTCCTTCTTATTCTTCGCAGCGACCAGGATGTGAATAATTCTGGAGAGTTGAAGCGTGGTATTGTGTTCAGCCCTGAACCCAAATTGTTCCGGGCGTGGCGTGAAGTTTGATTCCAGTTGCTTGAGGAGGAGTTTCTCAAAAATCTTGGAGATAGTGGGGAGTAGGGAGATGGGCCGGTAGCTGCTGGGGTGGAGAACATTCTTCCCCTGCTTGGGGATCATGATGATTCGGCCCATCTTCCAGATTCTTGGAAATTCGCCAGAGCGCAGTATGCCATTGAACAGCCGCGTGAAGCAGCGACTGTCCAAAAAGAGAGATGGTGGAGTGCTTTGTTAGTAATGGCATCCGCGCCCGGCGCTTTGCGAGCTTTGGAGAGGGAGATCTGTTTTCTTACCAAGTTTGGAGAGAAGGTCACTGGATCTTCGTCTGGTGGGACAGTTTGTGACAGATAGTTTGAGAGAAACTCCTCTACTTCGGTGGTAAAGGCTGGATTTGATGTTGGGTTCGGGCTAAACTGTTTTTGCAGGTGATCCGCTAGAATTTCTGCACGGTCTTCAGCTCTATATCTTAACGTACCGTCCTGGTGGTACAGCGGGCGAACTGGTTCCGGTTTCCTGGAAAGTTGCCGGCAGAGGCGATGCAGCGATGACCAGTCATCCTCTGCTTCGAGTATGCGACACTCCCAGCTTTCAGTGGCGGCTTTCTCCAGGTCCGATTTCACCTCAGCCGAGAGTTTGTTTAAGCGGGACTTCAGGGTGGGGCAACGGGTTGTCTGCCAGAGGCGGCGCACGCGTCTTTTTTCCCTAATTTTGTTTAAGATATAGGGTGGTAAATCCTGTCGGGTTTGGGCAGTTGGTTTGGCCTTAGAAGCTTTGCGCAACGCCTCTTGGATGCATGTGGTGAGTTCTTCCGCTAAGAGGTTTATGTCTGTTGGTGTCATGACTGGTTGGCTGGGAGTGTTCTCTTCTAGGATTTCGGCGAATTTCTTCCAGTTAACCAGTTGTCGGGGAGGTGGTGGCGCTAGCCTTATCGGGGATCCTTGGATGGACATAAGTACGGGCAGGTGGTCCGAGCCCATGTCTTCCGGCATTACCTCTAGGTGAATCTGTTGAGGTATCCCTTTGTACACGACTATATCCAGTACGTCCGGGTTATGGTTGTCATTGTAGGGGAAGTGCGTCGGAGAGTCTGGGCCCAAGACCGTTAGGTGATTTTGTTCGGCTACACCGAAGAGTCGTCTCCCCTCGGCGTTGGTGATTGTGGAATGCCACAGTAGATGCTTACTGTTCCAGTCGCCGGCAGCAATTGTAGGTAATGGTGAGTCAATGATTTCCATTATGTCAGAAGATGTTGTTCTTTCAGTTGGAGGTTTGTAGATGCTAAAGATACGCATTGGGCTGCCGGCAACCAGAATTTCCACTCCTAGTGCTTGCAGCGTAGTGGTATGGAGGCGAGGTAGTGGCTGATGAACGACTCTTCGGTGAACCAAGATTGCTAGACCCCGATAAGGTCGCTCATTGAACTCATCCTGGCGGTAGCAGATGTAATTCGCTATCTTTAGCTTATCACCCGGGCCTAGGTGAGTCTCGTTGATGAGCATTATATCCACATTTTGCTCCCTCATTAGTTGTTTTAGGGGTGCGACCTTGCGTGAAAGGCCACAGGCGTTCCAATATATTGTCCTCAGGGGTCTAGGATCCATAAAGGGCCAATAGATCCGTCATCCCTCTGAGGACGGCTGACACCGGATCTTGGCCCTCGCGGAGTGCCCCCAGCACATCTTGGAAAACCTGTAGTGCTTTATCAAGCACCACAAGCTTCCCTTCGTCCGGGGACACGGAGGGCGCCGTTTTCTTGATGGGTAAGTCCCTTTTGACGGGGCCTTGAGTGGTGATTGTGACTGGGCCTGTATGTGTACCCGTCTGGGTCTCGTGGTCATCTACTTCCGTCTCTGTCTGTTCAGGCTCAGATTCAGGTGTTCTCTTGTTTGCCCTCTTCTTCTTACGTTTACCTGTTCTGCCTGTCTGGGTCCTCGGGATAGGATCGTTGGCTGGGGCAGTCAAGGTGGTGACAGAGGGAGGCTGTTGTTTCCTCTGCCTGAGCTGCTCTGGTTGAGGTTCTGTGGCTGTCATCTGTGCTGGAGGCTCTTGTGTGGTCACCGTCAGGGCCACTGTACCAGCCTTCTTATTTCTAGCTTCCCTACGAAACACAGGGCAGGCTGTGTTGTTGGCCGTGTGGGGCCCTTGGCAATTCGCGCATGTCGGTAACTCTTCCCGTGGCCTGGGGCAGTCTCTCGCAAAGTGCTCATCTCCACATCTTACGCACTTTATGGGGCGATGGCAATTGTGGGAAGAGTGGCGAAATTGCTGACACCGGTGGCATTGTGCCGGGCTCCTCTTGCCTCTCCATCCTTCGATCTTTACTCCTGGCATAAAGAGGAGTTCGTCAATATCATATATGGCTGGGATTGTGTCGGCCTTCCTTTTAATGATGGCGAGGAATATGCAGCCCGGGCGCCCCGCACGCGCCCTTATGGGTCTCACATATTCCGCTTCATGGTTATGTGCCATCAGCTCCTTCTTGATATCCTCTGGGTCAGTGTCCGCTGGGAGTCCCCTAATCGCCACTTTAATACTCTTCTCGCTCGGGAGCGAGTAACAGTACCATGAGAGGCGCTCGGTTCTTCCCAGCTCTGTTAGGTATCTTTGAATGGTACGGTATTCCGCTTTGTCCTTAGGTGAGAAACGGACACCACTACCAAATGGCCTCGCGTTGGGGGCGTGTCCCAACTGGTTTTTTAACTCCCTGAAGTGGTGGACCCAGTTTGGTAGGGTTTCCACCACGAGCGGGGGATATTTGTGGCTGCTAACAAGGGTTTTCTGCGTACCATCTTGGTTAGCGGTTGTAGGAGCGGTTGTCGTTGTAGTTGCGGCTACTGCTGCAAATGACTGTGGTGGTGGTGGTGGTGGTGATGGGTCTGCCGGCACACATAGGCGTTTGGGGTCTTCATAATTCTGCGGGCTGTCAATTTATTCCCTCTTCCTGCGTTGCGGGGTAGCGACAGGTGGTAGTACCAAAGGTGCGGCTTCTGCTTGTTGCAAGGCTATCAAATCCTCTGTGGTGGTTGGTAGTGTGTGTGCGCCAGCAGCTTCCAGAGCTGCGCTGCGATCATTAAGGTGTTTAGCCATTGCCGCCATAAGGTCCTTATCTAAAAGGTTTGAGTTGGCAAGGCGGGCCATTATTATATAATTCTCCTCTAGGATGCTTTTAGGTGATCTGCGGGGAGTCGGGGTGATCTCGGGCTCTTGGGCCGATTGTGAAGTTATCGTTTGCATTGGCTCGGTTTCGCGGCGTTCGACCACCGCGCTTTCGGGTCGCGGTAACGATTCGCGTCGCGCGGGTGAATCGCGTCGCGCAGACGAGTCGCGCGACGTAGATTCTCGCGGTCCGGAATCGGTCCGGTCGCGATTGGCGCGGCGTTCAAACGGCCGTCGGTAAAGACGGGGGTCACGCGGTAGTTGGGGGGTCATATCAGTAGAATAAGTTGGTTGGGACATTGTCTGAACTAGGCCCGCCTTGGGTGTGCAGATTAATGCCGCCTTTGGATTTTCCATTTGTGACAACGATTGTCCAGTTTGGGCCGCCTTCGGTTGCATTGTGTGTGCCACCTTCGCCGGTCCAATTTGTGCCGCCTTTGCATCAGGGCGGGGAGGTGTCGCGCTGGTGGTGGTATCACCAGGCTGATCGCGCCGAGACTTCTCCTTAAGAAACATTTCCCTCTTGGGAGATTGTTTCGGAGAGGTGTTCGGTGTGGGAATTTTTGATTTGCGCGAGGTCACACGTTCCCATTCGTCTATTTCAGAAATATCTGAATGCGAGCACGATTGTGACCTCGAGCGACGGGTGCTGCCCTCTGTTGGGCTAGGCCGTCTTGGGCCTCGAGACGGGCCAGGATTTTGCCTACCTGAATTCGACATTTTTATTTTTGGAATTTTTTTCGCTGACTACCGGCGATAAGTCGGAGCGCACTCACGTCCGTTAGCGGCGGCGCCCGCCGCCGGGTACTTCGCGGGCGGGGCAATCCCCTCTCACGGCGCGTTTCCCAGCTACTTTACCATGAAAGTAGTGGGAAAATCACTATAGTTTTAATCACGGACCGAGTGAGTATTATTTATTTATGACAATTGCATACGTAATTGCATACAGCACTCCGAAGCAATCCTCCTGATTGTATGGCCGCGCTCTCCGGTATTTATAGCCCGCGGCCAGACGGGCGGCGTAAATCGACAAAGACGTGTGGCGCCACGCGTGGTGCCACAATGTCTGGGATTTGTTAAAATCTTACTTTTCGTAATCTAAACGTAATTATTTTATCTTAGGTAGCTTCTCCTACCTCTAATTACCTAGTGTGGCCCTCTTGTGAGTGCAATGGTACTACCTTTTTACAAATATAAGCGAAACAAAGTACATAATGCCCTAAGACCTACCGAAAACTAATTACAATGTGTTATTTCTTATCTATATACAAGGATCTAACACAAATAAACTTATACAATAACAAACAAGAGTCTTACATACATTATTCGTTCTTACAGGACCTCGGAAATTCTTACAATTACAGAGTTGTACGCCTTTTCAGGTCGTACTATCCTGTTAACTATCTATATATCCCCGAAAAGTGCGTAAACGTATGCCTAAGGCTTATACTTACATCATACATACTATTTACAATAGAAAAACATTAAGTTTTACAAAGAATTTTGCACTTTTCGGGGTTATCGTAATTCTGGGTTCCCGCATATAAATACAATCTCGCAAGAGTCGACTCGTAATTTTGTCGACTGCGTGGAACCCCTTTTGTTCGTAATATGCCTTTAGGCAAACAACTTAACTACATAAAGCTTTATTATCTCTGTACAACAAAGCTGTACGTAGGTCTTAGGGCGAATAAAAGACGAAAACGAAAATTATTTATTATAAAAAACTTAGGAACTAGACGAAATATACATTCTATCCTGCCTTACTATCTATTTACACTAATATTTATAATAAATATGTCTGTGCTGCACATACTCCCGCCTATAACACGCAGTGTTATACTAAATATGGTGCAGCCAGACTAACTTCTTAACCGGTCTTCGCATGACTCCCGCAGCCGTACGTACGTCAGCCACTCGTACCACGCCGTCTGCTCCAGGGTGTACTGCCTCGATGATCCCCGTTGGCCACGTATTTCTTGGCAGCGCGCCGTCAGCGATGAGCACGATGTCGCCGACGCGCAGCTCTGCTCCTCTTCCGTGAGGCTCCCGCCGCTTTTGGAGTAGCGGAAGCGCTTCTCGTACCCAGCGTGACCAGAAGTGGTTGGCCAGCTGTTGTGAGTGCCGCCAGTGGCGGCGGCCGATGGTATCGCCTTCGGAGAACGCGCCCGGGACAGGCACGCGTGATGGTCCGCCCAGCAGGAAGTGATTGGGCGTCAGTGGTGCCGGGTCTTCTGGTGCAACCGACACGTGAGTGAGAGGTCGGCTGTTGAGCGTGTGCTCGACCTCTACCAGCAGTGTGTGCAGTACCTCTACTGGTGGATGCCGCTGTTGCAGCACGGCGAACATTGCAGCCTTGACAGAGCGCACCATGCGCTCCCATGCGCCTCTCATAAATGGCGCGCTCGGCGGGATGAATTTCCACTTGATGGAATAGTTGGCTGCTGCTTCTTTAGTGGCGTCTAGTGCGGCGCGCCTCAGTCCTGCATCAATGCCGCGCAGGTTGGTGCCGTTGTCGCTCCAAACCTCGGTGGGGCACCCGCGGCGCGACATCATGCGCCGCAGTGCCATTACTGCGGAGTCCGTAGTCAGGTTGGCGGCTATCTACAGATGAACCGCCCTTGAAGTAAGGCAAGTGAAAAGCGCCACGTATCTCTTCTCATGGCGCCGCCCGATGGTTACGCTGTACGGCCCGAGAAAGTCTAGGCCCACGTAGGTGAAGGCTCGCTGATGGTGCGCGACCCGGGACTTCGGCAGGTCGCCTGTAGGTGGCTGTGGAGGGATAGCGCTTCTCCTTCTGCAAAGCGAGCAGCTCTTCACAATGCCGCGCACGTTGGGGTGAAGTCGTAAAACCCAAAATTTCTGTAATATCTCGCTCGTAGTTGCTTCGACCCCGCTATGGTGAAGACGCCGGTGTTCATGTTCTATGTAGAAGCGGGTGTATGGGTGACGGCTATCTAGCACGGCCGGTTTTTTTTTCAAAATTTCTTCTTCATCAATGATCAATGATAACTGCTACAACCGGCTGTCTCTTGCTATCGCGCTCCCGCCCGTAATAGCTTCTATTTCGCTAGCAAAACTGTCTTGCTGCCATGATTTTATTAACAATTTCTCGGCGCTAATGATTTCAGCGCCATCTAGCGGCAAATAGCGTCGTTTTTCTTCCGTACTTCGTGGCTTCTTAATTTTCTCTATTTTCCTCGAGCTTTTCGTATTCTTTTTCCCCAATCTTCATCATTGGAGGCACTCGGAGCTGTGCGCTTACGCACACCGGCGACACATCTCTTGTTTGGTCTGCAGAGCTCGATGAACTGCACCACGCGTGCTGCTGCACGCACCAGTCGAAGCCACGACGAAAATCTTGTCACTTCCGGAAGTGCTTCTGCAATACACATAATTTTTCTACTGTTATTTACAATATTTACACTATTTACAGCTGCCGACGGTTTTTTTCGACTATTATCTCGCTACTGGTAGTGACATCTTGCGGCCAATTGTCCTCTTCTAAGTATAGGAAGGCCGGACCGACGAACCATCTATGTCGATCTCCAAATTCTTCCGGGATATGGCGAGTAGCATCATCAGCTACATTGTCGCGAGACGGCACCCATCGCCACTCAGCGACTTTCGTAATATCTTCAATTTCAGCTACTCGATGGGCAACAAATGGGCGCGGAGTGATGCCGACACTGTCCAAATCGAAATAATTTCTTATTACCTTTTCTATATCTTCATCCTGTTCGGCATAGGCAGCTCTCTGCACTAGGTGGACCCGCTGCTTGTGGCGGTAGTCCACACCATGTAGCACCCAGCCAAGGTGCGTGAGCGATGCTACTGGTTGTCCACGTCTTCCGCTCTTCACAGCCCTTGTCACGATCAGGTGCCAGTTGTCCTGGCCGATGAGCACGGTTGGCACGGAGCGCTCCATGATGACATCTTCTTCTATATCTTCCAGATGTCTGCAGTTGTTGACGATGGATCTACTAACAGACTGTGGCGATAGGTTAAGGTCCTACCTATGATCCAATGTCGCTGATGGTGATGAAGGCCCTTGATGGTGGCTGCGATGCGGCGCAACCTCTCTGCGTTGAGTCGCGTGCCGCCAACTTTTTCGATGCGGAACGGCTCTACCGGCCCGCGAGCTCCTATCTTCGCAGCCACCTTCTCTTCCACCAGCGTGACCGTGGACCCTTCATCTAACAGCGCGTATGTGTTCACGCTGCCCCTGGAACCTGTCAGGACAATCGGTATACTTTAAGGTAGGCGCGTGGCGCGCTTGACTGCGTTGACGTCACCACGGCGTCACTATCTTTTGCTTGATCTTCAGGTGTCTTCTTCGTATAATTGTTGCGACTATTGTGTAGCCGCCGATGGTGTGAGCTCTTGCACACGTCGATACCACATTGCCGAACCTTGCACTCGTGGTTTGGCCTTCTTTTTTGCAGACACCTGAAACATAAATTATTACGTTTTGCCATAGCCCACCTATCGTCAACATTAGCTTTCGTAAACTTTTTACATATTGAGCTAGTATATGCATCTTGACATATTGCACATTTATCTTTCTTCACTTTTGGTTCATATGTCTGTGTGTGTGTTCGCTGTATTTTCTTAAAAACTTGTTGATTTTCCCTCGAAGGTTCATGTGGCACTAATGCAGCACACATCTCAGCTTCTTTCGTTAAAAAGTCACTTATCATTTGTAGATTGGGTTTTCTTTCTTCCCGTCTTGCGTACTGGAACCAACTGTGCTGCAACGTATAATTAAGCTTCGCTAATAAACTATTCACTGCCACCGTATCGTGTAGATAGCTCTCTCTGTTGAGAGCTCGAATCGTAGCGACGATATTATTAACTTTACTGGCGAACACACACGTTTCACACGCACTTTCTTTCACTCGCGGCAACGACTTGATTTTTTCTAATTCTGCGTTCACTAGTGCGTCGGGCCGACCAAACTGTACTTCCAAATGGTTGATGATTTCACCTGGGTCGGTTAAACATGCAAGCAACGGTTTCTTTGGCGTTTCCACGTAAACATCTTCGAATTCTTGTCCGATTTTCCGTCTTGCTAAAATATTTCTCCGTATCTCGATATGCCGCTTTAAACTGCAACCATTCTTCACCAGCGCCGTCGAAACTTGGTAACTCCATACTATAGCGCGGCGCCCCGCGTGATGCTTCAGCCAGGGCTGGCCGCGGCCTTCAATGCACCAGACTCTTGCTTTGGTGCCGTATTTTCAATAGGCTTCGAAATCTTCGCCTTCTCTACGACGGACACATCATCTTCCGCCGGACGTACAGCGCACGCTGAAATGCCCGCCGATTGCGCGGGCGACGTAGCTTGTGGCGCCTGGGCCACCTCTCGTGGTGCGGGCGACTCATGGCCCGCCGAATCTTCTTGGCGCGGCGCGTGCGCCGCCTCTTCGTATTGCGACCTAGGTGCCGCCTCACGTACTGGGTGTGGCATAAGTGCCACCGAACTGGTGATTGCCAGTGGCTCTGGTGCCGGCTGGCGATCCGTATGGGTTGGCCGAGCGAGTCCATCCAATCTTCGACCCTCGTAATGGCAGTTGCTTGCCCTTCTTCGTAAATAGCGCGCGCGAGTTCCGTCCGTAAGCGCGCCTCTTCTGCTCGTAAGCGCGCTTCTTCTAATTTGGCGCGTAGATAAACGATACGCGGCGACTCGACTGCGGATGGTACCGGCTTGTCGTTATTTGCAACGGTGCTGGTTGTGGTCTCGGTCGCCTCGGTATTTTCTGTCGTTGTTGTGCCGCTAGTCTCCGTAGCGGACGTGGTGGTGCCGCTCGTCTCCTCCTCGTGACTAGCGGCCTCTTCCTCTCGGCGACTCGACGTGCTCTTTGTCTCAATCGGCATGGCTCAGTGATTCGGCTCGAATGCGACCAAAAAATGTCCACTATGTCCATCTGTTCTTCTCTATTCGACGCCCCACCAGCCGTAGTGCCTTTGGTCGTTAACCGGGTGTCGCCGGGGGAATAAATAGAGACCACAACTGTTCATTGCAAAAGTGCTTTATTGTAACGAAATAGAATTTATCAATAAAGCTGCACCGTTGCAAATGTTTACTATTCTAAGGGAGAGTAAGTACTTGCCCTATCACTGCCCTACTCTAAAGCCGGTACCATTTAGGTATATTAAAGCCCAGAAACTTGTCTGTCAGTTTTACAAAGAATTTTGCACTTTTCGGGGTTTTCGTAATTCTGGGTTCCCGCCTAATGCCCTAAGACCTACCGAAAACTAATTACAATGTGTTATTTCTTATCTATATACAAGGATCTAACACAAATAAACTTATACAATAACAAACAAGAGTCTTACATACATTATTCGTTCTTACAGGACCTCGGAAACTCTTACAATTACAGAGTTGTACGCCTTTTCAGGTCGTACTATCCTGTTAACTATCTATATATCCCCGAAAAGTGCGTAAACGTATGCCTAAGGCTTATACTTACATCATACATACTATTTACAATAGAAAAACATTAAGTTTTACAAAGAATTTTGCACTTTTCGGGGTTTTCGTAATTCTGGGTTCCCGCATATAAATACAATCTCGCAAGAGTCGACTCGTAATTTTGTCGACTGCGTGGAACCCCTTTTGTTCGTAATATGCCTTTAGGCAAACAACTTAACTACATAAAGCTTTATTATCTCTGTACAACAAAGCTGTATGTAGGTCTTAGGGCGAATAAAAGACGAAAACGAAAATTATTTATTATAAAAAACTTACGAACTAGACGAAATATACATTCTATCCTGCCTTACTATCTATTTACACTAATATTTATAATAAATATGTCTGTGCTGCACAGAATGTTCACACGCGCTTCAAAATCGTTCCGAAGAGTATCACGATATGGGTGGAGTGTGTCTCTTTCTACTAATTAAAGCGCCAATCGCCATATATAAGTGCGGTCATGCGTAGTTTGCAAATTACTACTAAGTAATTCTACTAATTTGAGAAACAGTTTTTGCATTGCATAAGTAATTACGAAATAATTAAAATAAGCACATGTTGGAACTCACTATGTTGATTACAATACATTTTATGCTTATTTATTTATTGACGTGTATGAATAAAAGGGATTTAACGATTACTGAATATTTAAAAATATACCATCAGATAGTTTTATTTACACTGGCAACTGCAAGAAAGGGACAACATCCACTCTTGTCGTTGTCTTGCTCAGAACGTTTTTCCTCTCTGTTAAGTAAGAAACAAATGTCAACTTTATAGCTAACGAAATAAAGTACATTTTTATTTTGCAAATATTGGTTTGTTACTATTCCAGTTATAGTATATAAGTTCCCTGGTACCTACCTGTAAACAACGTCCATTGACTAAAGAGCGAGCCATCAACGAAATCAACGAATTGCAAAGGAAACAAAATATTTTTAGAATATATTTTGTTTCCTCGGTTTTTAAAGGTGCAAGTAAGTTGTACCCATGTAAACAACCACCTGTAACAATTAATATAAGTGTTCGAAATGTTATTAGATCTGACTAAGCCTAATTCAAGATAGCAAAATGCCATATTATTGTACAGTTCCGAGATGTACTTCTATGGCTGGCAAAAATAAAAACGTATCTTTCCACCAGTTCCCAAGAGACGAAGCATTGGCGAAGTTATGGAACAAAATCCTAAAGAGAGGAAAACCATACACGAAATATTCGAAAGTTTGTAGCCTGCATTTCACATCTGAAGACTATACTATAACAAGTGGTCAAAAAAATAAAGGTTTGTAAACTTTTTTTATACATAAAAAGTTACTATGAGTTCCAACTAAGAATAGGACTGTAAGGATGATATATTGCTCCGCATTTTGCAAAAACTTCATAAGTGATACGGTGTGCAAAAAAATTCTAACAAAGAAATACTTAAAAAAATATATTTTCAGTCTAATTGGTACCTATATTTTTTATTTAGATTCCCATCAGATCATGTCACCATGTATTAAAATAAGGTGTAAAATAAATTATACGACTTATATATGCATATATACAGTGTGTAAAGAAAATCCTGTCTGATCCGAAAGGGGTATACAGCTAGGTCAATGACATCTATACATATAATAAAATCGTAGCAAATTCAAAACTGTATATTGAATATTTTTTTAAATAATACTTGGGGCGTGATCTACAATCGACATTGAAGCCAATAATATAGTTTTTAGAATTTTAGTCTGTTTGTCTGTTTATCTGTATGTATGTCTGAGGTAAACTCAAAAAGTACTGTATGGATTTACTTCAAATTTTGCATGAATATTTCTAACAGGTCAGGTCAACATATATTCTAGGCTAGGCTACATATTATCACGCTATCACCTACGGGGGAGGAGCAGTGCGGAGTCAATGAAGTCGCTGGCAACAGCTAGTATAAAATAATTTAACTTAAATGAAATTATTCTTTTTACAAAAATAAAAATACTATGGAATCTTAAAATAGTTATATTCACTCTTTAATTTTGTTCCAATTTAGCAAATATTTGAAGCTGGACAACACTGTGGCACAAATTATATAATAGTACAAGTACAGAAGAGACACTCCGGAAAGTTGTTTAAAGAAATAGGGACTTTTGCTACGATAAATTAAGTCAAATTCAGATCGCGCGGTGCTAGTTTACCTACATTTATATTTACTTAAAAGTTGCATCTCTTTCTAACGCGTAACTCTTATCCTTTCTTATGAAATCAGGGTTGTCTCAAAGATTCCCCATGTTGGTTTCGGGCTCCTTTGAAGTATAGGCCAACTGCCGTTCTGCCAGGCAGGTCGTAAAAGGCGACCGATTGGCTATACGAGTCACTACCATCATGGCTACTAGGTGGTAGAGTACTGCATTGTCTCGCCCGGGTCTGGTACCACCACCTTATATATTCTTGCCACAATAGCTTCAGTGCTTGCCACTGTCGTGTTCGGTTTGGAGGGTAAGGTAGCCGGTAAACTTATGCATGTGGCATTAGATCTCGCCACAAGATAGCAAAGCACCATTAACAGCTTTGGTGTCTATAGGCAGTGGTTGACTCTTTCCATCAAGAGACCCAAAAAAATGAAAAAATATTTATTTGCAAGAATATGGGTGTCACAAGTTATTAAAATAAATTAAATTTCTATCATATTCTACCATAATATGGCGTGCAAACATTTTAATTTAGGTCGATTTCTTTATAATTACTACCGGATTGGAATGCGGCTACACACTGAGAAGAACCGGCGGAAGAAACTCAGCGGGCTTCTTTTTTTTTTCTATTCCATGTATTAGAATTATATGTATTACAATTTTCTAGAATTATTTCACATCAAAAAGTTATTTTTACAATTTACAAAATATCATCTTATGCTCAATCCAAATTTTTACAATTTACAAAAAAACAATTACCATTTTACAAAATTTGCCATTCAATTTTTATTACATTTAAATTTTAAGGTAAATTGTACAAGTTTATATTTCTGTTTATTAACATTTAATCTTATCTGCTAAAAATTCTCTAATATCATAGTATGTTTTATTTAACAGTAAATCCAACAATTTTTGGCGAAATTTATATATAGGTAATAATTTTAGACTATCAGGAATATGATTGTATATATTAATTGCCATACAATATGCATTTTTTTTATAAATATTTAGTCTTTGGCTTGGCACATGTAGCTTCTCACTGTTTCTAAAATATGAGTTCCCTAATACTTGTTTTAAACAAATGTTGATGTTTTTTTACAAATACACATACCGACAGTATGTAAAGACAAGGTAAAGATAGTATTTTAAGAGTTTTAAATAGGGGTTTGCATGAATGTAGTTGATTAACATTACATATTGCACGTATACATTTCTTTTGAATTCTGAAAATCCTAATTAAGTCAACTGAGTTTTCCCAAATAGAGATTCCATATTGCAATACAGATGAGACATATCCGTGATATGCCAGCAATGCAGCATTTAAGTTGGCTACTTCTCTTATTCTTCTCAAAACATAGATAAATCTATCAATTTTTTTGCAAGAGAATCAATGTCCGCTTTCCAATTGCAATGGTTGTCAATAAATATTCCGAGAAATTTAGTGTATTCAGTATTTTTTATATTTATATTGTTAAATAATATATTTGATTTTTGAATTTTATTGCTATAACATGTTTGAAATTCGACTATTTTTGTTTTAGTCAAGTTTATTTTTAAATTGTTACTTTTTAACCATTCTGAAACTTTAAGTATGGTCTATTCCTTAAAGAGGATATGGATTGACGGGATTATCGGTCAAGATATGTCAAGAAATGAAATTTATGATTTATATGAATTGACAAACTGAAAAACCAATCAATCATGGTAAACCAGAAAGTCTGTACACATTCCGTTGACTCTACTTATCCTGCAGGAGAACTGGAGTGATGATATTACATACTTATAATTTCACAGGGTCATGGAGAACGCTCAGGAAGAATGCTATACCGTCAAGAAACTTGCCCACTGATTGGCCTAATTTGCAACAAACTCAAGGTTCCAGCCACACTCCACCACTGCCTGTCATTGATCCTCGGGTAAGTACATTTTTTTGACAAATCCAGTCACTTTATAGATAAGTCTAAGATATATCTTAATATCTTTACTGTCTAAATAAAGTTTAATTAATAATAAATACCGTTGAACAAATGACAGGAATTGATCTAACCACAAAGTAATCAAATTCAATGCTTGTATTATGGGTGGTAGTCAACTATACTAATACATAGAAATACATATTCAGGATGGTTTTTAAGTTGTGGGATGGAATCAAACCCTGGAAATTCATGCTTATATATTACTAGTTGTTGCCAGCGACTTCGTCCGCGCTGACTTCGTTTACTCTGCACTGCTCCTCCCCCGTAGGTGATAGCGTGATAATATGTAGCCTATATGTTGACCCGACCTGTTAGTAATATTCATGCAAAATTTGAATCCATGCAGTACTTTTTGAGTTTACCCCGGACATACATACAGATAAACAGACAAAAATTCTAAAAACTATATTTTTGGCTTCAATATCGATTGTAGATCACACCCCAAGTATTCTTTTAAAAAAATATTCAATGTACAGTTTTGACTTTCCTACGATTTTATTATATGTATAGATAAGCATGAATTTCCACGGTGATTTTAATGAAGACATTAAAAAAAAAATCGGTTGTCTGTAAAGTTGGTTTACAGACGATAGTTGAACGTGACAACGTCTTAAGCTCTCGCTTGTACTCCAAGCCTTAAACGGAACGCCTCAAAGCGAGGTAACGCCGCATGAGTCATGTTTTTTCGTGCGTGCAGCCAGCTCTATCGAATTATAAGACGTTGTCACGTCAATAAATAAATTGTCAAATAATCAAGAAAAAATTAACTGAAATGTCAAGAGTCTTGTGACTCATGATTAACCCTAGTCATTGTAGTTGATACATTAGTCTTTATGATTCAATCATCACAATTCCACCCTTGGATATGCATGAAGATGCATATCTAAGGGACCCTAAGTATTAAATTTAATGTCAAATATTTGTGCATTATATTATATAATTATAATTAATATAATTTGTGCGATATGTAGTGTAAAATATTAACTTATATTGCAAATCCGTGGAAAATGTCATGTCAAAAACCAAATTTTACAAAAGGTATTTTATTTTTTTATATTGTAAATTAGTGGCAGTCTCTAAAGGGAGATAGTTGCATCATGTTGACTGTCGTTGAACAAATCTGCTTGTAGTCAATGGATTGATTGGATGATTAATAAATTTGCAAAAACAAATTGTAAATTGGGGACAAGTTTGATTTTTTTAAAACTATATGCAGGGTGTAAAGAAAACCCTGTCTGATGCGAAAGAGGTATATAGGTAGGTCAATGAAATTATCAAAAAGTAATAATAAAATTATTATTTTTATTAAAATAAGAAAAATATCACACTTAAAAGTATCTCATTTTAGTAGTAAAATTGAGCAACTTTCCCTTAAATCAAGCAAATATTGTATCAATACCCATAAAATAATGACACAAATATGTTTGTATTAAGCTACCAAATAATGCCTTTGATGGATCGGAAAGGTTTACACATTGTATATTAATCTTATTTCAGTAACAACAACAATACAATCTACGAGTTTTCACTTGTAGATGATGAAATAAACATTATTTCATTTTTGTCCTTAGGCTGTGGTAGTCTTTACTAACATGAAATTTGTCTACTTTTTAACAATCAGTAAAAAAAACAGAATCCTCTTTGAATAGGTTTTTTTCATGAAATCGGAGGACAAACGGGCAAGAGGCGAGGATGGTAAGTGATTACCGTCACTCTTGAACAACTGCAATGCCGGGGACTTGCAGGTATGTTTCAGACCTTAAAAGAATGAGCAAGGTGAGATGGATTGAGTTCTCCACTGTCATGTTCACTGCATAATGGCAGGTCATGATTAAGTACTGTCAAAATTGAATTTTGCAACTGTGGGTCATATTTTTACAGATGCACCAACAAATGGCGCAAGCGATATATGTACAGACTATGCTAGCGATGCAAGCAGCATCCATTATTAGCATTGCTAAGCCTGAACCGATGAACAGCGGTAAGAATATTGTTTTTTAATAGTTTATAGTAATTATGAATTTTATAGTTATTTTTATATGTCATAAGATAACTATAAGCAGATGCCTCTCCTGATGGAAATATAAACCATTCCTATAGATACCAAAGATGTTAATGATGCGTTGCTATCCAATGGCGGGATGGCAATGCCACATGTATAAGTTTACTGGCTTTCTTATCCTCCAAACACAAATACAAAAATTACAAGCATTGATGCTGTTGTGGCAAGAACTGGTAAGGCGATAGTACTAAAGAACCAGGTAAAACGTTGCAGAATTCTAAGCACCTAGTAGTCACATTGGTAGTGACAGGTATAGCCAATCGGTTGCCTTTTACGGCCTGTCTGGTAAAACGTTCTATTTTTCCGAAGGTAGCCCAGATGGAAATGACGGGGTGGGTCTTGTCTTTTTATTCTTGAAGTAGTTGATTTTATCTCTATTTTCTGAAATCAAGATATATCGCGACTTTATGTGCTTAACTAGAAACAGAATTACTTTACAAACACCTCAGTATGTCTATATGCTCATACATACACACATTCATATGTGTGTGCATGTGTGTAAGTTTCTAAATGTTTGAACAGCTTGACCAATCGAAACAATGTAATTGCCAATCGGTTGTCTCAAAAACTCTAGAAAGAAGTTGCTTAACAATATATTTTTTTAATTACTTCAGACTAATGTATGGATTGATAAGCTACAATTTCCGTAAAAAGGTCGTCGAATGCCGCAAATCAGATTAAAATCATTTAATTAGCTTGGAAATTATTGCTCAGGAAAAATGTTTAAAAAGGGATTTTTCGTCTACCTCGAGCTTTTTTATCAATCGACTAGCTGACCCGGCAAACGTTGTTCTGCCTTTCTAACTACTCTTTTTTTTCTATATTTTCTCACCTTTTAAACCTTCCCTGGACTTCAGCAATTAATTCAAAACCAAAATTAGCCAAATCGGTTCAGCAGTTCTCGAGTTTTAGCGAGAGTAACGAACAGCTTGATTTTTATATATATAGATTTTGTTACTGTGTTTGGCCTCAGATAAGAGAGTTCAGTTTCGTAACTTCAGCTGATACAATTAAAATATGATTATATAAATAAATTTAAAATGATCAAATTGGTCGGGTGCTATCCAAAGGTGGTGTCAAGAGTCTTCGAAACCGGCATATCTGTATGAAATGGGAGTTGTGAATGTGCAGGAAGCAAGGAAAGTCTGTCTGAACCGTGATGTATGGAACTCGATTTTCTTTACCTACCCGGAAAGGAATTTGATGTGAAGATATGTATGTAAAATGATGTCTATATAACATTTGTTTTAAAGACATAATTTTTAGAGCTGAAAAAACTATGTTGAATGCCGTTTGAAAAGTCCAAATTTCAATGAGTATGATGAGAACCACTACTAATTTTGTCAGGCAAGAAACAAGATAGTCATTGCCAAAAATAATAAATATATTGCTATTAGTGTAGCAGGTATTTAACGCTCCATTTATGAGTTTATTGGCTACCTTACCCCACCAACTGGGACATGATAGTGACGAGCACTAATATTATTGAGGTTATTGTAAATAATCCAGTGTTGATCCGGACTTTGAAGAATAGACCATCTAAGATTCTGCCAGGCATGTCATAAAAGTTGACCGATTTGCTATAAGTGTGAGACTCATAGTTGGTAAAGTTCCGCAACGTCTCACCCGAGTATTGAGTACAACCGCCTTACCTATTCCTGTCTCAATTGCATTAATGCTTGTCATTGTCGTATTTCGGTTTGGAGAGTAAGGTAGCCGGTAAACCCTACTTCAGTATGTACAATCTTTACACATTAACTTGTATATAAAATAAAAAATGTCACAGTTTATAATATTATATTTATTACAGATTCTAATTCGTCTTCAGATAGATCAGAAACTAGTTCACCAATCGATCAAAACGAACAAACACTCAACCAAGAGTCAGAAAACACAGAAACACTAACACAAGAAAGAAATCTTTCCATAATAAGCAGTAAAGTCATGTATAAATGTATACAATGTTCCAAATGTTTTAAAGACCCTGATGTATTTATTTTACATCAACGCACACATACACGTAATTTAGAAGGAAATCAGACAAACCAACATACTCTACTCGCTAATCCAATATTAGCTAATCTTTTGGAAAGACCGGAGAGTTCTAGAACAAACACTGGGGTTTTTAATACAAATAATGTTAACAGTATTGAAAATCAAATCATGATGGCTTTGGCTGCTAATATGGAAAATTATTTACAAAACCTTGACTCTATAATGACTCCATTATCATTTATGGATAAAGATGCTGAAAATGAAGTTCCAGATAATAGCGACTCTCAAGAAGCTGATGATAGAAGCATGGAGTGTCAAAATATAATAGATGACGCAGGAATTGATAATGAAGAAAGTCAAATGGAAGATATTAGAAGTATAGAAAGTGATGGGTCTTATTTAGTTATTGTGGAAGAAAATAATGATTCACAGATAACAAATGATAGTGATACTGAAAATGTTTCTGACACCGTAAAGAAAGATGATTGTCAAAAGAAACCATATAGAAAATATACAAGTAATGCAGATAAAATAAAAAATGCAAATGACGTTACTGATCGCGATAAATGTCAAGTAGCCAATAACCATGAAAATGAAGAAGGAAATTGTGATGAAATATATAAAAATAATTCAAAAGTTTCAAGCGATGAAGTTATTGATGAGAAAAAAAATCACTCAACGGCTAATGTTATGAGTAATAATGATCGAGAAAACACTATAATTGGTAACTAACAATCTGTGATATAAAAGACTGGATTGTAAATGATTAAACTTAAAAGTATTATAGTTGTAAGCTCAGTAAGACTTATTAGTTATAGTAATACATATAAGGCCAACAAGTAATAATATTTTAACAAATCTTTAAACTATACTGACAACTTAATGTTACTAATCTTTTTTAAAGATGTGATAAAAATCAAAAAAGTTACGTCAAAATGAAATATAAATCAAATTACAGTTGAAATATTTAAATGTTCATTTAAAATTAATAGTAACACTGAGATGCTTTCTAATAAAAAAAAATGAGAGGTGCCGTATGGATAGTCACGGTAAAAATAGGTTCGTCACCTTAAGATCTAGTTTAGCTTGCACTAGTGTACGAATCAATCATGCCAACATACCAGTATAAAAACAGTTCTACTAACATTAAATAAATGTGACGTTTTCTATCAAATAAAGTTTATCTAACAATAATTATTGCATCAATTATTGCTGCTCGTGCTTCAATTTTTAAAGGTCTCGGCATTATTATGACATTACGAAAATAAAAGATATTATATTTATGGCAAATATATTTTGCAATAAAACTGAATAACACTAGAAATGTAGAAATAACAACGGTGACATTAACCATGAAAATAGTTTTATCATAAATATTAATGGCAGGTCAAATCAATAAAAAGGTTTTAATTTAAAAAGGTTTTAATTAAAAAAACATTAGCATCTCTTTAAATAATAATCATTTACACAAAATGAAATAAGAAAATACTGTTGATGCAAGCAAGTCTGGACCATGTTATCGAACAGTTAAGCGTAATTTTCTATGCAACAATCTATTATGTGGCAAATTTCAAAATGATATGTGCTCGCAGCTTGTTACGTGAATCAATTTGAAAACTGACGAACCTATTCGTACCGCTACTGGATACTTAGTTGGAACAGAGATTCTTTCGCTATTTCCGAGACTAGCGTGTTGAAATGGCTTAAAAAATTAAGAAAGGGTTGTTAAAGGTTAAAATTATAAATGTTTTTGAATTTTCTTAAACTTGAAGGCAAGCGGAATCAATTGAAAAAAGTTTTAGTTTTTTTTATATCATTAGATAGCAAACAAGCAGATGGGTCTCCTGATGGAAAGAGTCACCCATCGCCTATAGAAACCAAAGGTGTTAATGGTGCGTTGCTATCTTGTGGCGAGATCTAATGCCACATGCATAAGTTTACCGGCTACCTTACCCTCCAAACCGGAACACGACATATATATATATATATATATATATATATATATATATATATATATATATATATATATATATATATATATATATATATATATATATATATATATATATATATATATATAATATTTTTGCTATCTTATGATATAAAAAAAACAATAACATTTGCAAGGAACCCTGTTCCATTATTTAAAAATTAATTGCTAAGTAAAATAAATCTGTTTTAGGTTTAGATATAAAAAAATGATTTTAAAAAACTAATATAGTAGGACAATGGTAGAATTGTTAGAAGATGAATTACATTTTGGCCTTATTAGTAATTTTTTAACATTTTTTTTTAGTAACCGCAAGACTGCAAATGTTGACTTAAGTAACATTTTTTTGCGTATCCAAATAAATATGTCCCCAAATCTAATTTCTTACGATGATTCAACCCACAAGGTTTTCCAATTGGTTTAAAATATTAAAATATCTTTCCACATAATATTAAAATATATTTCTTCAGAATATTGAAATATTTTCCAGAGCAAACGAAAATGAAATTTTGTACTCTTCTCTTAGGCATGGAACATTTCACATGTAGCATGTGAAATTTCACATGAAATGTATTTTCATGCATCACATTTGCTACCTCTCTTCATTTAGTCTGTGAAATGTCAAATCTTCCAATACATAAGGTTTGTAAAGAAAATCCTGTCCGATCGTCAAAGGCATTATTTGTTAGCTTAATACAAACATATTTGTGTCATTATTTTATGTATATTAATACATACATTTTCAAAATATTTGCTTGATTTAACGGGAAGTTGCTCAATTTTAATACTAAAATGAGGTACTTTAAAGTAAGATTTTTTTTATTTTAATGAAAATAATTATTTTATTATTATTTGTTGATAATGTCATTAACAGGGTTTTCTTCACATCATGTCTATAGTTAAAAAAAACAACATTTTTTTCATAATGTCACTGACTGCCCCGTTGTTCGAGTGTTTAGCGACCCTGACTACGCAATCGACGGGGCTTGGGTTCGATTCCCGACGGGGACAAGCATTTGTGTGATGAGCATAAACGTTTATATTTCCGGGTTTGGGTGTTTATTATGTATGTAAAAGTATTTATATATGTATTTCTATGTATTAGTATCGTTGACTAACACCCATAACACAAGCAAATCATTTGCTTACTTTGGTGTTAGATCAGAAAGTGTAATTTGTCCCGTGAATATTTATTTATTGACCTACTTATTATACCTCTTTCGGATTGGACAGTATTTTTTTACACCGTGTACAAGAACGGCAGTGGTTATAATTCGTGCTTTACTTTTAATAGTTTATTCGGTCATTTGACGTTGGCGTAATTTTAAGGAGTAAAAATCATTGGGAGTGAAATTTCACGTGCATTGTGATTTATCATTGTGATATTTTTGTTCTATTTCATCCATTGAAAATGAATTAAAAGTAGCAATCATTTCCATGCCTAGGTCATCTATCCAACCTTTGTAAATACGTATATCATATGTATATTCTTTTTGTTTCTATCAATGGGTCATTTTCCGTTACTACGTTTGTGGCTCGCCAACTGGAATGTTAGTCCGAGAACCCAGGAACAAATATTTTTTTGATTAATAACAAGCAAAATTTTTGTGAACAGCTTCGTTTTGACGAGACAACATCTTTTCTATCTTCGAAAAATCTCGAATCGGGTAACTAATATAGATAAAAAAGAAAATTTTAGAGTGTTGGACTTAGAAAAGTTTCTACTCTACGTTTAGGACCAAGGATTTAAAACGTTATAATTTGAAATTTCGATATGTTTGCTGTGTCGTGATTGGTCCGCCGCGTTTCATGCTGTTTCGTGATTGGTTCTCCAACTAGTGCTAGAAGACAACGTCATAATATCATATACCATAACCAATCACGACGACATAAATATATCGAAATTATCTATACATATAATAAAATCGTAGGAAAGTCAAAACTGTACATTGAATATTTTTTTAAAAGAATACTTGGGGCGTGATCTACAATCGATATCGAAGCCAAAAATATAGTTTTTAGAATTTTTGTCTGTGTGTCTGTATGTATGTCCGGGGTAAACTTAAAAAGTACTGCATGGATTTACTTCAAATTTTGCATGAATATTACTAACAGGTCGGGTCAACATATAGGCTACATATTATCACGCTATCACCTACGGGGAGGAGTTGCGCGGAGTAAACGAACTCCACGCGGACGAAGTCGCGGGCGACAATAAGTAACGTTATAAATCCTTGTGTAGGACAATGTTACCCTTGAATAACAATAATAATTAACAAGCTGTTGTGAGAAAATTAGGATGTTATTAAATTGATTAATATCAATTTAAACGTCTCATAATTCCGAAACTTTAGAGTGGAGGACTCGCCAGAAAAACCATCGAATGTGTAGGACAAAAGTTTCATCGTTTTTTTCATAATATATTCAAGCGATTAAAGTCAAAAAATAATTATTGTTATTAATAAATATCTTTCCTTCACAGAATCAAAATTTTCAAAGCCCTTAAAATAAATAACTTTATTATCTACCCGATTTGAGATTTTTCGAAGATAGAAAAGATGGTTGTCTCGTCAAAACGAAGTAATCAAAAAAAGTTTGGTCCAGGGATCCCGGTCTATGTAGCCTAATCTAATATTATAAATGCGAAAGTTTGGATGTTTGGGTGTATGGAATTATTATAGATGGATGTTTGTGATGTGATGGATGGTTGGACCCAATCACGCAAAAACTACTGAGCGGATTTGGATGAAATTTGGCACACAGGTAGATGATGACCTGGAATAGCACATAGGGTACTTTTTATCCCGGGAAATGAGGCGTTCCTGTGGGATTCACCAAAAAAGTATAATGTGGTAGTAGCTAGTAGAATCATATAATACTAGCCCACTGCATTATAAAAACATACACACACACGAATTGTCGCCTTTGTGGTCAGTCGTCTGGTGTCCGAGTTGACCACATGATGTCCCGGGTTCGATTCCTGTGTCGGACATTTCAAAAAATGTGTTTTTTCAGTTTACTGATAAAAACAACGTTGCCCGGGACTGGAAAGTGCCTGTTTGGCGATAGGCTGGCCACCTATCACATTGGGGGACCAAGTATCTTCGGCTAATCGTGGGTGCATTTGTACCTCTGCCTACCTCTTCGGGGATACGGGCGTGAAGATACTACACTACTACTACACACACGAAAGTTATTACGTGTGCTTGGAAGTCTAAATAGATCGCCGTACTCAAATATTATCCAATTACAACAACTAGCGATCGCCCTGTGGTCGAAATTCGACCATAGAGTAAACAATAAAATTTCTTAAGCTTGACAAGTGACTTTAGTCGTATACAATATATTACATATACACGGGTATATAATATCTTATATTATGTATATCACAAGAGCGTAGTGTATGTAATGTTTATTTTTATGAATTTATTTCTAATGCACTTTATTTAAAAATATGAAGTTTCTGCAGTCCTCCGCAATGTAATCTTAACTGTGCCCATACTCCACCGTTCAAATAATTGTCTTAAAACAAGGTACAAAGTTTTCCCTTCACACATTAACGTATAGATACACATATATGTGAAACTGATAACCTCTGTTTTTGAAATCGTTTAATTAATATTAACGTATATTACCGAGAATCAGTTTGGCTGAAAAAAGACTTGAATCACTTTTACATGACAGTATAATTTTTGGGCAAAGTAACGCCCTCAACGATAGAATTACAATGAATCTAAAGCATCATAGCCCCGCCTATTTATACTATCCTAATTTATATTTGTCCATTGTAGCTAACAATTACGTCATTATATCACAATAACAGCTGCATAAATTACACAGGTGCACCACACCTGGCCGGCTAGTGCTTGTCGTTAAGTGCAGTTGCTAAGACTTATCATGTATGTGTTAATTTTAAGATTCTCCAACAAAGACTGTTTTATATTTAAATTTCAAGGCTTTATTGCATAACTTGTTTGGTTTGATATCTTTGTAACTAATATTAGGGGAGCCCGAGATGTCAAATAAGGATTTGTCCGAGTATTGTGGGATCTTTTGAATTTTGTAGATTAGATGATGGGAAAAAAGGTTATATATTGATTGTCATTTTAGTGGTGGAGAAAACGTCTACAGATAAAAAGTAATAAAAAAACAATGACATGGAAACACTGAAGCGCGTCAGATTGTGACCCCTAATGCAGGTGCTTAGTATTAAGCATAAAACACGTGTAGACAGCCGTTGATTAGTGCGCGTTATCAGCGTCGTAAAGTGAATATCAGAAATCAGAAGTAAAAGTTTTACCAAGTTATTTTGACGCGTCAACATTTTTTTTAAACTACTACCGGATCGGAAACGCGGCCACACTGAGATCCGGCGGAAGAAACTCAGCGGGCTTTTTTTTCATATTATTTTTTAGACGTTGTAATAGTCGCTGATTACTAATCACTCGCATTAATCAACGGCTGTCTACACGTGTTTTTTGCTTCATTAAACACTCGCACGCACGCGCATTGTAACCGGGGCTTAAAGTTTGGTGGATTTATTGCGAACTAAAAAGTATAGGTATTAGAAAATATTAAATCGCATCAGATCAGGTATGGTGGGTTAATTGCCAGCTAAAATTTACAAAATCTGACAATTCAAGTGTAGTGTAAAGAAAATGTTGTCTTGACATTCTTGAGCGCGTCTGTATTTTCTTTTACTATAGAGGAAATGTAAGAATAACGAAAAAAATAATCTGACAATTTCCACAAGCCGAAGTTATTGAATTTTGTTTTTTTCTGCCCTAGATACCCGCCTCTTTATAAAGAGCTTTTATTTGGTGGATAGTATCGACAGTATGCGAGGTAGGTACTCCCCATATGTTATTCTGACGCGCTTGAGTAAATCCCAAAATCCCGTCTCGGGCTCTCCGACTATAATGCAGACTAATTTTAAGTTCTCTCAATAAAAGACTGTTAGATGTAACAATTTGTATTTATTTCTTTACTAGCTGTGCCCGCGACTTCGCGTGGAAAAGTTTCTAAAATAAAACCCGCATAGTTACCGTTCCCGTGGGATTTCCGGGATAAAACTATCAAGTCCTTTCTCGGGTCTTAAACTATATTTGTACAAAATTTTATTCAAATCCACTGAATCGATTTGCCGTGAAGAAGACAGACACACATACCGTTACTTTCGCATTTATGTTAAGTATGGATTGAATATTCCAAAACCGTACAGGGTAATATTTGTGTTTGAATTTGTATTTAGACAAAATTTTGCACTTATAATATTAAGTGTGAATTAGCCGTAACGAGATGGATTATGGAAAAGAAACCATCGCCTATAGACACCAAAGATTTTAATGATGTCATGCATGCATGCATAAGTCTACCGGCTACCTTACCCTACAAACCGAAACACGACCATTACAAGCATTAACGATATTGCGGCAGGAATGGGTAAGGCGGTGGTACCAGACCCCGGCGAGATAATGTAGAACTCTACCAGCTAGTAGCCACGATGGTAGTGACTCGCATAGCCAATCGGTCGCATTTTACGACCTGCCTGGCAGATGGTCTATCCTTCAAATGGAGCCTGGTCCAACACAGGGAACTTATACAGGATTTTACGAAGTATAGATAAAAATAGGAAATTATGCCCATAGCTATGTCCCTTACAAATACAGGGTTATTTTTAAACTCCGGTCAAATTTTGAAATTAGAAACTAAATATTGAAAGTGCGTTTTGATTATTATAAAATTATTACAAGATTATATAACCACACTAGCTTATACCTGCGGCTTCGCTCGCGTTAAATTAGGGGAAGAAATGGGGATTAGAAAGAAAAAGCCTATGTCTCCACCCCTTCAACTATCTCCACTTAAAAAAATCACGTAAATTTTTTAAGTAGAGTTTTGCCGTGAAAGACGGACAAACACATACACTTTCCTATTTATAATAGTATGGATTCGTTTAAAAATATCCCAATAAATTCATGAATTGTATGCACTGAGTCTTGTGTATGAACTCTGTAAGCTGGCAGTGTGTCATTTTATATTTACCTATAATTATTAATTACGATAGTAACTATTATGTACCTAATATGTCTCTCTAAGTACATGTTTCCCGATCATTTTTAATTTGGTTGAAGGCACTAAAATATTTTAGTTCGAATTTTGCGTAATTGAAATTATATCCATGAGTTTTGTTTTTAGTGTCAGACAAAAATGAAATTTTGTATTTTTTTTTTTTTTTTTATTACTTAATCGAACATATCGATTCTGCACAGCATCTGAAAATTTTGCCGGGCTTTTAAAAGTAACCCATATATTTTATATATTATATAACTGAGTGCAGTATACTATGATCCTGCTTCTTCCACATTAATTACCATCTTCATACGACGGACTACTCACCACTTTCGGACAGTATTTGATCAATCAGATCATGGAATGTCAATCTCGGTCCTCCACATTTTTAACATTCCATTTTTATAGTTGTGTTTCACATACCACATAATACTGATAGACACGCTATTGGGAAGGAAACGTGTCGCCGCGCATGTAAGCAAACGCTCCTATCCAGTGCCGGCGTTAGGGGGGCGCGCGGTGGGGCGACGGCCCGGGCCGCCAAATTTGGGGGGCGCTGAGGTCTGGGGCCTCGGCCTTATGCCTTCCACGCTATGTACCCTCAATACTGTGCTCTATGTGCCGTATTCACAGTTCACAGTTCACAATTCACAGTCGGCAAACCGACTGTGAATACGGGACTTACGTCTAAGAATTAAGAATTCTTAGATATAAGTCCGTGCTTAAGTCCATGTTTTCATTGGCTTATTCTGAATATGAATAAGTGAATGAAAACGTGGACGGACCACGGACCTATGCTCTGTGTTGGTGTGTGACTCTGGGCTCTACGCTCTGTGCTCTATGCTCTGTGCTCTGTACTCTACACTCTACGCATATCGTTACAGTCGGTCCTCGACCACCCTGCGATTGCGCTTATGTTATGATTTATGATTGGTGAGATGCTTCCACCCCAACCTTACACCTTACACGCGTAGTGCATGGTGGAGGTGGGGATACCGAAACGTCCTGTATGTCCTATGTTCGTGCTCGAGCGTGGCGCAAGGTTGCTGATTTGTATACTTGGTCTCTCGACTCGAGCGTCGCTCGATCACACAACGAGAAAACGAATTCTTTTTCTTACTGACTTTGTAATATCGTTCTTCCAATATCCCAAATCCTTTATTCCTATATATTTTTTTCAGGATTGTGAATTTTTCTACCGTTTTCTTAGCGGTCGTTGCCATTTTTTAGAAGTATTAGTAATAGGTTAATTACAATTGTAGGTTTTTCCTATTGATTTTTGCAACTATTCCGGTTACAGTTGCAAGTGGAGAACGCAGTTTTTCCAAATTAAAATTAATAATAACGTATATATAATATATGGCTGATTCTCAAAAAAAATCGAAATTGATGTCCTTGATCATTTTTATTAACCAGGATCGTCAATTATGAAGTTTTTTTTTTTTAATAATAGGACTGTGCTAGATCTACGAATGTATGAAACAAATTTATTTTTTATATAATAAACAGCTAAGATACGTCCAAGAAAGTACCCTGAAAATCATTCCCTCACTATGTCCCAAGCGCTAAATTTGAAGATAATCATTAACTTAAAACGTAAAATTCCTAGGAAATTGTTTATTATCATATTTTTTACTTATATAGGATAGTATCGACTATACCTATATGAGTTCATAGTTTCCTAAATGCGAATGGAAATATTTTTAAATATAATTCAAAATTTGTCCTTAAAAAAAGTATCATTCCCTCATCGTTTTGTAACAGTGTGATTGGAGCAATACTCCAAGGCCTACCAAGTCCCACTTTAATTTTTTTTGTAGTTGGCAACATTGCCCTTGAGAACATACATCAGAGTGGACCATTGAAGAAAGGATGTTTTCTTAAAATCAATTTGACAATAAGTTTTTTGAATATTACATTTTTTAATGTCATTTCCTCATGTAATGTTATCAAAAGATAAGCATTTTTTTATTTAATAATCATAACATATTTTTACATGTTTTTGGTAGTAATAAAGTATTGTTTAAAATTCGTAAGAAAGTAAGGTTATGTTCCTCAGTTAGTAGCAATTTTGTTTCGTTTTGTCATTCCCTCACCGTCATTCCCTCATAAAAAAATGAAGAAAGGATCAAAATGCTGGAAATGGCCGTCAGTTAAAGATGAAGAACTTTATGCTTGGGCTGAAGTTCTTCAAATAATTAAACCCCCAAAGTTACTCAGTCGAGGTTGTTATTTTGTTAAAGAAGTCGATGAGAGAAAATGAAAACTTTAAGAAAGTAAAAATAACTAAAGACAACTGCAATTAGATTAGTGAAATTGCAATTTCTGTTCTCTTTTCATTATTTTCATACATTTAAATCATCAATATAAAAGTATACATTCTTGACTTGACTTGACAATAAAAACATAAGTCAAATTTTAGACTGATTATATAGTACTTCTTAATTTCGTTCTTTAAATTGTTTTAACTAAATTAATATTTAATATTACTTTTATAAGTCAACGTGTTTTATTTGTAACAATTAAATTGTTACAGTATGTATTTAATTATTATAGTTTTGCAATAAAACAAATGATTGGTGCATTATTAAGTTTTTAATTATAGTAGAATCATATTAAAAATCACGAATCTGTCATTCCCTCATTATCAAATTTTTTAAAATTTTTTAAATTCGATTCAAACTCAAAACAATTGGGGACCACTTCAATATTTTCCTCAAACGAGGCATATACTATGACTTGAGCAAAAAAAAATTCGATTACGAGTTAAAAAAAACTGATCAACTCGATAAAGCCATTTTCGATTTTTTTTGAGAATCAGCCATATATGCTTGCTCCATTCCGAATTTTGTCTCCGTCTCCGTGAGAGTTAGTCTCGAGAGAGCTGTTATCTCTCTTTATGTTTATTATGAGAGAGAATGAGAGAGACTTCGAGCAACATCGAAGTACATCGTATCTAGTCTGATAATAATAAATATACATCATTCTATTCGTTTTTTTCATCCGCCTCCCAAATATCAACATAAACTACGTTCACATTGGTTCAGCAAAAAATAAATACTCGATATTGATTTCCTTAAGTGGGCGCCTAAATATTTTTGCCCGGGGTGTCAGTAGCCCTAACGCCGCTGCTGCTCCTATCACTATCAACAATGTCATTTGTAGATATATCGTGAAAAATAGAAATTAATCATGTACGGTTTTATCGTACCGAATGAGATGACAAGTTTTAAAAGTTACCCTTGAAGCGATTTTATTTCATCGGTTAGTATATATAGTAAGGGAGCCCACGATGCTAAATGGGTATTTATTGGAGCGTCGTATTTTGTAGATTAAATTATCGGAAAAAAGGTTATATAAAATTTTTCATTTCAATGGTGGGGAGAAAAACAACAGATAAAAAAAATGTTTTAAAAATATCTGGCACATGGTAACATTACATCGCGTCAGATTAAGGTATGGCGGGTTAATTTCCACCTAAAATTTGGATAATCTGCCGATTCAAGTGTAGCGTAAGGGAGTGAGATGGTTACAAATTTGTAGAGAAAACTTTGTTTTGACATTCTCGAGCACGTCTGAATTCTCTTTTATTATAATATAGGAAATAATAAGGAATAACGAAAATAATCTGACAATTTCCACAAGCCGAAGTTATCTTAATTTTTTTTTCTGCCCTAGTTACCCCCTCTATAGAAATGCCTTATATTTGGTGGACAGCCTCAACAGTATGCGAGGTATCTTCCCTATGTTAATATGAGGCGCTCTGGTAAATACCATAATCCCCTCTTGGGCTCCCCTGCTAGTAGGATAACTCTCTATTTCTGTATATTAATGCAAGCTATACTGACAAACCGTGAATCCGTGGTATGTTCCGTTTGTTACTTTTTATTTAGTTAAAAGTAGATTCTATCTCCGGGCTTGGCATGGGTTACGGAGGTGTTGCGCCACAGGTTTCTCAAAATCTCTATGGTCTAGTGTCGCCTCTATGGTGTAGTGTCGCCTCTATGGTCTAGTGTCGCCCAAGGAACTTATATAATTGGAATTACTACGAAGCAATATTTGAAAAATAAAAATATACTTTATTTCGTTACTCATAAAGTTGACATTTGTTTCTTACTTAACAGAAGGGAAAACGTTCTGAGCAAGATAACGACAAGAGTATGTGTTGTCCCTTTCTTGTAATTACCAGTGTAAATAAAACTATCTGATGGTAGATTTTTATATAGTCGGTTTTATTCATACACGTCCATAAATAAATTAGCATAAAATGTATTGTAATTAACACAGTGAATTCTAAAATGTGCTTATTTTAATTATTACGTAAATACTTATGCAATGCGAAAACTGTTTCTCAAATTAGTAGAATTACTTAGTAGTAATTTGCAAACTACGTATGGCCGCACTTATACATGGTGATTGGCGCTTTATTTAGTAGAAAGAGACATACTCCACCCATGTCGTGGTACTCTTCGGAACGATTTTGAAGTGTTTATTAACATTCCGGGTAGAATGTAACTTCCTTGGTGTCGCCTCAATGGTCTAGTGGTTCGGATTCGGAGGTCCACATGAGGTCCCGGGTTCGATTCCCGAGTCAGGAAAAATAAAAATGTGTTTTTTCAGTTTTCTGACAAGAACAGCGTTGCCTGGGATTGGAAAAAGTCCTCGGTTGGCGATAGGCTGACCACCTATCATATTGTGGGACTTAGTATTTTTGACAAATCGTGGGTGCACTTTTTGTACCTCTGCCTACCTTTTCGGGGGTACGTGTGTGAAGATACCTTTTTTCACAAAATCTCCTGAGCCGAATCGGTTCAAATTTTTAGGAAGTGTAAGTTAAGAATCCAATCGAATGATAGCAACCGCGTGCCGATCCGTCGAGTCGTTACGTCGTGTTTTTCTACGATATTTTAGTACTAAACAAGTTACGTCGAATGCCGTTTCAAAAATCAAAATCGAATCTAATTTTCAAAAGTTACAACTTCTCAAATATTAAAATTGCGTTGTTTTTAGGAAATTTACTTAATATTTTTGGAATAATTTTCAGGCTAATACACCGATTGACTTAAAAATCTTATCAGCTTTTCTCCTTCTAAAACTGCGTCGAATACCGTCAATTTGATCAAAGTCGGTCAATTTGTTTGGGATTTATCAATGATGAAAATTTTTGAAAAAAATGTTTTTTGATATTGCTTCGAAATTTTCCTTTCAACGTTCAACCTATCAGTTATTTAGCAATATTTTGGATCACAAAAATTGAGTTGAATGCCATTAGAAAGATCAAAATTGATCATCATTTCCAAAATATACAGCTTTTCAAAAATCCGCATACTGTAATTTCTAACAAAACAAATGTTTGAACTGAAAAGAATCATTACGTCACACATTTAGAGGGAGGGAGGAGGTCGCCGAAGTGTGACATTGTGTGACAAGGGGTAGCGAGGCGTCTCGGATTTTGTGACATCACGTTTTTTTTTTCAAAATATAATATTTTATATCTAAATATTACAACACTTAATTTAAAAATCTATCTGTATAAATAAAAAAATAAACGAATGATATCATTATTCCGGTGTAAAATTACAAAATATGTGACGTTACACGTCTCACAAATGTGACCAGCTGTGACAAGGACGTAAGTAGGAGAGGTTAAAAAATCATGAAATTCGTGTGACGTAATTTATGGATGGCCCCTTATAGTCTTTACTTTTTTGAGCTTAAAATACCTTCATTTAGCGGGAAGTTTCAGGGATGGCCCGCAGGGTCAACCTTTTAAAGTTTTTTTTATATTGCTACCAACTTCGGTTACTGTTTTTCAAGAAAAAAGAAAGATATCTCTATGAAATTTATGAATTGATTTGTAAAAGTAAGTAATACTTTTACAAGTCAGCAAATAATCGATACTCGATTATCTAACATTAACATTACTGCCGGTCTAGCATCGGAGCAGTCGCTAAAACGCGTGAATTCGATGCCGCGTCTGAACGCAAGAACTAGCAAAATCGCGATGCAGCATCAATGTAGACGCAGGAATGCGCGTTTTGGATGCCGTGTTGGAACGCATAGTCGCTAAAACGCGATGCAGCATCGATGCATTCGCTTAAACGTGCGTTTTGGATGCCGTGTTGAAACGCAGAGTCGCTAAAACGCGATGCAGCATCGATGTAATCGCTTTAAGTAGCATGTGTGCTGCAAAGCTCGCCGCTTACCATTTTGTGTGGGACTAACGCTTAAATGAAGGAAGCTACTACTAACAGCCAGTTTCCGAAACGCAAATTAATTTTAACAAGCAATTACCTAATCTGTGGTCGGCGTAATTTTTACAAGCAAACGATTTGTTCAACACAGACTAATTGTTTGTTAAATTAATTTACGTTTCAGAAACCAGCTGTAAGTATTTTCTGCCAATCGTGGGTGCACTAGTTGTTCTTCTGCCTACCGCTTCCGGGGACACGGGCGTGAAGATACTTTTAAAAATTTACTCAGGAATCAAACCCAAAGTATCACAATATAATCGACTCACTCGTCTCAATTAACATCTTGCCCAATGGATGCATTAAATAAAATATTAAGGTAAGTATTTTACGTCACAGCAATTTTCTTCGTTACGCCGAATTTCCTCTCTCAATCATTATATGGGCGGTTTTATTGTGGCCACTCCCAGCTACCAAAAATTAAACAATGGGCGGGAAAGTACACACATAATTAAATATTTAAAGCGGTAAATAGTACTTTATGTTAATGCTATAAAGTTTATATTCCCATGGTAGTGTGTATTGTAATAACAACGTTGGGAATCGAACGGGTTATGCTCAATTGTGGTAATTAGGTCCATTTTGCCAAAGCGTAGGTATGTCATATTTTTTGATGAACGTTTCTTTGGAGTAGTGTTTGGATGTGAGAAGAAATTGAGCGGGTATTTTTTATGAGTACTTGAAATACAAATACAGTTATAAGTTTAATGCGAAAATTTTAAAAGATGTTTGTATATATTTTGGAATAGAGTTTTTTTTAAATTATAGATAGGGAAGCGTTTGACTACGAGCTCGCCTGGTGGTAAGCTAAGATGGAACGCGCTTCCCTAGAAGGTACCTGTTCACTCTTCTCTTGAAGATCCCTGGATTGTACTCGTCGGAGAACACAGACTTAGGAAGCATGTTCCAGTCCCTTATGGTTATCATACGTTCGTTTTCAAGCTAAATCGAAAAACGTAACATGATAAAGACACCAAAATCCAACCATTTTTCAGTGATCTTTGAGGCACTTCCCGATCACCCATAAAACTAAAACTGAATCGATCAAATTCAGCATGCCGTCTATTTTTAGACTTTGCAAAAATATTTTGTAATTTTTATGTTAAAATAGATATTTTGTTTAATATAAATAGTAAAGAAATATTACTACACAATTGTGAAGGGGGCTCCCTGGTCACATAGGGCCATTCTCATAAAAACGACTAGTCCGTTTAGTTAAATTTGATATCTTTAAGTCACAGTCTTAGATATAGCAAAGGAACTCCGTCTTAACCAGGTGTCAAAAAGACACCTTAGTGGTGTCTTTTTGACACCTGGTTAAGACGGAGTTTTTGTTACTTAAGATACAACTTTTATTTTATATCTTAAGATGGTAAAATAACAAGCACATCTCTAATGAAAAGCGATAATCATCATCTTTAGGCACCAAAGGCGGTACCAGCCTTCGGGTCAGGGGGGGACAATGGGGTCACAATCAAATCATATTTGAGGTTCAGTCAATATAGGCTCTAATCCTTAGTTTGCAATAATAAATTCATAAATCCATACGTAGACCCTTGCCTAGGGGGATGGTCATGACCCCCATGACTCCCTGGATCCGCTCCTAACTTGACCACCGTCGCTTCATCAAAGCCACTTACTACCAAAGACAACTTTTGTGTTTTGTGGAGTGACACTATAACGACCGTATCGGGCGGCACCCATGCTTGCTACGCCATTGCTATTACCCACTGCTATTCCAGCTCCATCTTTTATGTAAAAATGTGTATTTAAGTAATCTATTGCTGTTCGTTAGTCTCGCTAAAACTCGAGAACGACAGAACTGATTGTTGAAGTCCAGGGAAGGTTTAAAAGGTGAGAAAATATAGAAAAAAATAAGAGTAATTAAAAAGGTAGAACAACGTTTGCCGGGTCAATTAGTACGTATTACAATTCTGAAACGATAACTTGCAAACAAGTAGGTAACATGCACTTGCACACACACTCACACACACCATACACACACGCACAGACTGACACAATTGTGAGCTTGTATATACTTTAATTATATATACATAAAAGTTTTTAATTAATTTTTTATTTCAATTACGTCCTCTCCGTATACATGTTTATATTTTTTTTTGGGTTTATTGTTCTAAAAGTTATTTTCTTTGCTACACCGTTTAAATATTATTTTTTAAAACTACAGATTTAGCTGTGCATTAATACAAAATCTATTTTCTATATTAATATTATAGTCTAGGAGGATTTTTTTCTGAAAACAATTTTTCAAAAGTTTTTAAGATAAATGATAAATAATGATTCAAGACACAGAGAGGCCGACGCAACGCATGAGTCAGAGAGAGACAGCGATACTTAAAAGTAAGCAACGCATACTTGTGAGCGCGCGAAATTAACAATTAAAAAAGATATAAACAATGAAATTTTTTTAAATCTCTATTAACAATATTATTAACTATTGCATAGAGAATTAAAAAAAATACTGAAATATTAAGTTTTTTTTAAATATATTTTTCATGGGTCGAAAGTACCCAAATTTGAGATTTTTCGAACCTTTAAAAATTCATATCTTTAAAAATATTAACTTTATCGTGAAAAGCCATAGGACCTTTTTATAAGTATTTCAATAAAAAATAAAAAAAAAATTGTCCCATTGAAAAATAACAATTCCTTGCAATTATTTAAACAATTTCGGTTTAAACAATATGGCCCCGGTTTGCTCCATGGCAACATGCATTTATATCATCAGTAGGGCAATTTGAAGAGGATCGCATAAAAAAATTGAGGTGGAATAGTTTTCGGTACTCATGCGCCGATTCCCCCTGGACTATTATAAATGCGAATTCTTTTTTTCAGGAAGAAATGTAGTAAATAAGCTTTTCCTCTTCAATTCACATCGGAAAATGTGTTAAGGGACTTTGTGACTTTTCCAAGTCAACATAAAGTTTAAATTGATAATATCGTGTCAACAGCTCAATTTGACTCAAACTACTTACTACTACCAACCTACTTATTATGTTTTACCCACAGACCACACTAACATACGGAGACAAATACTAATAGACACTATGTTGATCGCAAAATGTGTCGCCGCACATCTGAGCAAATGTATGTAAATGTATGTAAACCCTTGTAATATTTTATATCGTTAAAAAATAGAAATATGTCGTATTGTGTTATTTTATCGTGACGAATAAAAAGCTAAGGTTTAAAGAATACCTCTGGATTGATTTTATTTCATCGTTTTGCCGCGTGTTGGTTCCGGGCTCCTTCGAAGAATAGAAAAATGAAAATGAAAAAATATTTATTTGCAAGAATATGTGTGTCACATGTTATTAAAATAAGATAAATTATCATCATATTCTACCATAATATGGCGTGCAAATATTTTAATTTAGACCAACTGCAGTTCTGCCAGGCAGGTCGTAAAAGGCGACCGCTCGCACTACCATCGTGGCTACTAGATGGTAGAGTTTTGCATTGTCTCGCCCGAGTCAGGTACCACCGCCTTACCTATTCCTGCCGCAATAGCGTCACTGCTTGTCGCTGTAGTATTCCTGTTTGGAAGGTAAGGTAAGGTCCGGTTTGAAGGTGCAAAATTTAAATAAATAAATAAATACTAATAAAATGCCACATCCAAGATTAAGTTTTAGCACATCAAATACAAAGTTATGACGATTTTAACAGACCAGGATTTTTCGAATGTTTTTTCATTTATGGCAAGAAAAGTATCGGTTTTTTGATTTAATTCGCCATAAGTGACATATCTTTGAGAATCTGACATTGTATTGTTTTAATTACTGTGACATTGGAGCATGGTGGATATATTATGTTTATTTTTATAGTATATAGGTATAAGTGCCAGAAGTTATTCTTATGTGTATTACTTTAAACACTCGAGATGTGACAGGGGAATTAGATCTCCCGTAGGCGTATCACCTAACGTTTGCAATTCGCCAGCGATCAGCGATGACTCTTAAACGTAATGAAAAAAATCATTAAAAACGTCGCCAATTGCTTGCTGGTCACTAGATGCACTTTTTGCAATGTCACAGCATCAAAACTAATCAAGCGGCAACAACTACCACTAATGTACAAGGCTGTTATGTGTCTTGCAATAACTAAACAATCACGATAATTTCGCATTGCGAGTTACGTGATCACCCCGCCGGACTCTAGCAAACAGGACGAACCAGTCGGCAATCGGCATTGAGTAAGAGAGTGTTGTCTTCCCGGGCATGCCGGCATATTCAGCTGCAATTACAGTATGCCACTAACTCTAATTTGGTTGACTGACTACACACAAAATAATTTCGCACCAAACTGTCCCACTGGTGGGCGATGGGGTCGTCATATCATTTTAGTGGGACGTTTTAGGGATGACCTGCAGGGTCAATCGGTATACCTATTTTTTTAATTAGAACAAAAAACAAATAGATTAAAGTCTAACTTACTAAATGATAGCTGACATGCTGATTACAAGACACAATACCATTGCAAGTATTTTGTTAGCCTTCGAAAAAAGTAAACTCTTTAACTTACCTTATATAATAAGAGTTTACTTTAAAAAGTAAACTCTTTAAATAAACTCTTATTATATAGGGTACGTTAGAAGATACTGTAAATAAATAAACAAGCTTTGGAGCTTTAAGTTGCTTAAATGTCCTAAAATAGTATCATTTTTATATACATTCGCTGGCAATTGTGTCCATAAAGAGTACTTGTGCGGCAAAAAAAAAACATTGAAAATCGGACCACAATGAATACCCATAAATTCTCGAAAAATTAAAAAAACTCAGTATCTCTGGGAGGAATGGAACCGTTGACATGTTACGAACGACTAATAGTTAATTAACTAGTTTGTAGTCGTCATATTAGTGGCATGTTTCTTAAGTGTAAAAATACATTTCGCACCTTGACATTTGATAACAAAAATGTCATTATACAAAAAAAAAACGGTAATTTTTAGTTAAAACGATATCTATATTATTTGAAAGAAAACCCTATTAATGCTAAAACGGGCGTTGTAATATTTTGGATACCTTTACGATATCAACTTACTAGATCACAATGCTGCGTCAAAAAAGTTAAACGGCCATACTGAAAAATCGCTCAGTTTTGAATTATGTCACTTTTGTTTTCAAGTGCGATTTATTTGAGACGCGTTACGATTATGGGCCTTTTTTACCTTTAACGAGATGCTGAGCAGTAAAACAGTTGATCCATTCTCTAAATAGAAGTCAATGTGACGAAGATTCAAGCTATGAAGTTTGGAAGAAAAACAAAGAAAACCGCTCTCCCAATGCTTCAACTGAATGGATAAAACATCGCCTGATACCAAACCATTGATGACAAACTGAGGATGAGTTCGCATGCCAAAACTATAACCAATAGAACACGAGCAGTCACAGCACTACTCGCCGCAGTGCTGAAATCCAAACTGCCGCTTTGTCAAAAGTTGGGCATATACAATGCCTATATCTGACCTTACATACACAGCACCAGCCTGGTACCAGCTTCTAACAAGCAAAGTGTCCAGAAGAAGGAAAGAAAGAAATTATTTATTTGCCAGAATATGGGAGTTACAAGTTATTAAAATTTGATTAAGTACCAACATATTCTATGATGATATGGTGTGCAAATATTTTAAAATTATAATTATTTATTATTAAACTAAAAATGGCAGCCAGGCAAAAGATCGAGAGCCAACAACACAAGGCTCTGAATATCATAGTAGACGCGCCTCGCTACATGAGAAACGACGTTATCCTGAGAGACCTGCACATCGAAACCATTAACGATTTTATTTCTCGTCTTTCAGAAACCATGTTCTAAAGGACAGAGCGGTCAGACCATCAACACATCAGAAGTCTGGCCCCGTGGACAACCATTGAGACAGATAGAAGGCCGTATCCTAGGGATACCACCAAACCTAAGCCAGGGGGTATAACCTGATGAAGCCGCCGCTCCCGCTGCTGCCGGGCTTCCCCAACGGGTTCCACCTAGAGCCGCTGACCAGCGCGGAGCGGCGTGAAAAATTGGGAAATACTCTATCTATCTCGATGGTTGTCCACGGGGCCAGACTTCTGATGTGTTGATGGTCTATATATATATATATATATATATATATATATATATATATATATATATATATATATATATATATATATATATATATATATATATATATATGTGTGTGTGTGGTGGTAGACTTCTCACCAGGGTCTGGTACCACTGCCTTAACTAATCCTGCCTCAACAACGTCAGTGCTTGTCACTGCCATGATCGGTTTGGAGGGTATACCTTACCCTAAATTATTAAATTTATGTAAATTTATGCATGCCGGTAAATTTATGCATGTGGCATTACTATCCCGCTATGCGCGTGCGATAATAACGCACCATTAATATTTCTGGTGTTTATAGGCCATAGTTCGTAGCGCAACACTTCTTGTCAGAGTATGAATTTGGCTTACCAAACTAGCGTCGCTGACGATGCGGTAAACCCCAAGTTGTTTTGCTAACCCCTAAGTCCTTATAAAAATTGTTAGACACAATTAACAATGCACTTGTATTAATTTCATTTCACAACGTATTTTTAATTTTGGTGTATTACTCAACCGGTCTCATTTTTTCAGCATCTTAGGATGTAATATACTTAATGTTAAGTATATATTGCATCCTTCTTATACTTATACTTAATGTTAAGTATATTAATTACATTCTGAAGATGTTTAAAAAGTGAGACCGGTTGAGTAATATACCAAAAATATATATGTTGTGAAGTGAAATTAATGTACAAGTGCATTCTTGATTGTGTCTTACAGTAATAGAATTTTACCAAGTTCCGACAATGGAAAGTATAGAATATATTTATAAAAATTGTTCAATGTTATTATCTATACTATATAATATTATAAATGCGAAAGTCTGCCTGTCTGTCTTTAACGCTTTCACGGCTAAACCGCTGGACCGATTTTCATGAAATTTGGCATGGATATAGTTGAAGATACGGAGTCAAACATAGGCTAATTTTTTTTTAAATCAGTCTCTGAAGGGCTGAAATACGGGATGAAATTTTTATTAAAAGATATTTGGATGATTGATGGTGTTAAAATAAATGCCACATCCAATGTTTATATATCCAAGTACAGTTATGACGAAGTTAACAGTTCGGGATACTTCGGATGTTTTTTCGTTTATGGCAAGAAAAGTAGGTATCGGTTTTTTGTTTTAATTCGCCGTAAGTGAATATTTCTGCGGGAATCTTACATTGTATTGTTTGTAATTACTGTGACATTTAAACGCGGCGGTAATATTTATAGGTATATCTGTATTTTATGTGAAGCGAAAACTTCGTACCCCTTTTTATGAAAATTGCGCGAACTGATGAGTATGAAATTTTACAAAGTTAAAGTTTAAGAGGAGAAGAAGTGAAGAATGTTAATATTTTTATATAATACTAGCTGTGCTCGCGACTCCGTCCGCGTGGATTTTTTTTAATAAAAGTAAGTAGCTAAAGTTACTTGTATTACATTAGCTATCTGCCAGTGAAAGTCCCGTCAAAATCGGTCCAGCTGTTTCAGATATTAGCCGGAACAAACAGACGAACAGACAGACAAAACTTTAAAAACAAGTTATTTTGGTATGTGTACCATACACACATACATATGTATTTAGCAAGAAGCGGTTATTTTATTATTACAAACAGACAATCCAATTTTATTTTTTGTACAGACTAGCTGTTGCCCGTGTCTTTGCGTGACTTAAAAATATTGCTATGCGTTCCAACTGAGAATAGGATCGCGTTTGTTATCAACTTCATAAGTGTGAAATTTGTAATGTCAACAAAAAAAATTGTTAAAAAATTATGCCGATTTTTTGAAGGACAAATAACATTCAAATCTATATATATAAAAATCAACGCCACTTTTCGTTGTAATTTTATAACTCAAGAACAGGCTCACCTATCCAAACCAAATGTTTAGGCTTTGTTCCGACCACAGAGCAAATATCCACCTGTTTCCATCATGTATCCATCAATTGCTCTGTGGTTCCGACTATTTACTAGATGGTTTGTGTGAAGTTTGCTTAAAATCGATAGCGCGGTTCTTTATTTATTAAATTTTTTGCACCAAATGAATTCAATAAATGGCGATACGTAGCGAAGCACGTACCAGGCCGCTAGTAATTCTATAATAATAATATTAGTGTTCCATATCATACTACATACTACATGTTTTTCCCCGTGTTGGTCCCGGGCTCCTTTGAAGTAAAGACCAACTGCCGTTCTACCAGGCAGGTCGTAGAAGGCGACCGAGTGGCTATGTGCGTCACTGTCATCGTGACTACTAGGTGGTAGAGTTCTGCATTGTCTCGCCCGGGTCTGGTACCACCGCCTTACCTATTCCTGCCGCAATAGCGTCCGTGCTAGTCACTGTCGTGTTCCAGTTTGGAGGGCAAGGTAGCCGATAAACTTATGCATGTGGCATTAGACCTCGCCACAAGATAGCAACGCACCATTAACATCTTTGGTGTTTATAGGCGATGGTTGACTCTTTCCATCAGGAGACCCATCTGCTTGTTTGCTATCTTATGATATAAAAAAGTTAAATAATTAATATTGACTACACAAATTACACGAATTGATCCAACCCCAAAGTAAGCAATTTATTTGCTTGAGTTATGGGTGTTAACCAACGATACTAGTACATAGAAATACAGAAATAATGTTACACACATAAACACACAGAAATACAAACATCTATGCGCATCACCTTATGAAATAAAAAAAAATGGGTGCGTGTACTTATGTACGCGCGTGAGAAGTTATACTTCTTTGGCATCATTAAAAAATAGTTTTTAATTGCATGCAAATAATTAATTACAATTAAATAATAGAAGGGGTTCAATTTCTATTTTGTTGGTAGCTTTTTTTTCGAGACTTAATGAGCGGTTAAGCAGACAGCTTCATACTGTTAATTTTGTGTCACAGATGCGCGCGCATCTTAAAATTTCACTCTCATCATTTTTTCATAACGCGCCTAAAGAAGTATAACTTCAAAAACTTATTTAAGTGAACCTATTCAAATAATGTCATTATAAACATAATTTGTAACACGTAATTAATTTTTGATTTGTGCAATATTATGTGGTACAAAAAATATTTGTACACCAATGATATCGACAACAAAGTCATATAAACGATGTAGAGGATTTGAAATCCAATAGACACATTTGATTAAGTATTTTGTTTATAAAAATAAATCTATTTGTATTTTTATATTTTGTTTCCTTTTCTACACCATACTTTAAGACATACTAGCGTGGCCGAATGGGAATCTGAAAAGAAAATATACCAATTAGAACGCAATTTTTTTTTTGATGATTTTGTTTGTTAGTATTTTTTTTTTATGTCAAGATAGCAAACAAGCAGATGGGTGTCCTGATGGAAAGAGTCAACCATCGCCTATAGACACCAAAGATGTTAATGGTGCGTTGCTATCATGTGGCGAGGTCTAATGCCACATGCATAAGTTTACCGGCTACCTTACCCTCCAAACCGGAACACGACAGCGACAAGCACTGACGCTATTGCGGCAGGAATAGGTAAGGCGGTGGTACCAGGCCCGGGCGAGACAATGCAGAACTCTACCACCTAGTAGCCACGATGGTAGTGACTCGATAGCCAATCGGTCGCCTTTTACGACCTGCCTGGCGGAACGGCAGTTGGCCTATTCTACAAAGGAGGCCGGGACCAACACGGCGAAATTTTTTCGCACCATACTCATCGCTAGTGAAGTTTTTGCAAAATGCGGAACAATATAGCGCCCTAACAGTCCTATTCTCAGTTGGAACGCATAGTATTTAGTTATGTTCGTCCCGGGCTCCTTTGAAGAATAGGAAGAACTGCCGTTCTGCCAGGTACAGGGTAACACGCGACCGACCGTCTATGCGAGTTTCTCCCGGGTCTGGTACCACCGCCTTACCTATTCCTGCCGCAATAGCGTCAGTGCTTATCACTGTCTTGTTCCGGTTTGAAGGGTTCCGGTTTTAAATTTATGAATGTGGCATTAGACCTCGCCACAAGATAGCAACGCACCATTAATACCTTTTGTGTCTATAGGTGATGGTTGCCTCTTTCCATCAGGAGACCCACCTGCTTGTTTGCTATCTTATTATATAAAAAAAAAACTCGCTAACCGAGAACCCGGTGGATCTGGAAAGTCTGTTGACGTTCAGTTTACTCTACCTACCCCGCAAGGGAACCGAGCGTGATGATATGTTTTTTACGTGTTAATTTTGCCATTCCAAGAGAAACCGCATATAAAACTTAGCAAGAAAGCCGACCACCTATCTCTAACCATCAGGGTATAAAATTACATTTTTTTGACGTTCAACAAAGACATAAAACCTTAAAATAGATGGCTGAATCATTGAAGGTTACCTTTGTCATACAACTAAAAAAAACATAAAAAAACAAAACACCCAAACATTCCGCCACCGTTGCCCATAAGTCACCGTGTTGTGTTTAACCGATTTTGACATTAAGAAGATCGTTTTGTTTTACACCTCACGATATTTTAAATTAAATAATTATTATTGACCGGGTCTTGGGTCTGGGTCTCCTGATGGAAAGAGTCAACCATCGCCTATAGACAACAAATATGTTAATGGTGCGTTGCTATCTTGTGGCGAGGTCTAATGCCACATGCATAAGTTTACCGGCTACCTTACTCTCCAAACCGGAACACGACAGCGACAAGCACTGACGCTATTGCGGCAGAAATAGGTAAGGCGGTGGTACCAGACCCGGGCGAGACAATGCAGAACTCTACCACCTAGTAGCCACGATGGTAGTGACTCGATAGCCAATCGGTCTCCTTTTACGAACTGCCTGGTAGAACGGCATTTGGCCTATACTTCAAAGGAGCCCGAAACCAACATGGGGAATCTTTGAGACAACCCTGATTTCATAAGAAAGGATAAGAGTTACGCGTTAGAAAGAGATGCAACTTCTAGGTAAATATAAATGTAGGTAAACTAGCACCGCGCGATCTGAATTTGACTTAATTGTATCGTAGCAAAGGTCCCTATTTCTTTAAACAACTTTCCGGAGTATCTCTTCTGTACTTGTACTATTATATATTTTGTGCCACGGTGTTGTCCAACTTAAAATATTTGCTAAATTGGAACAAAATTAAAGTGTGAATATTATACTCGTACCTACGATTAGTCGACAATATTAATAAGGTTTTTTCACCCGGGTACCCGGGTTCGGGTATGTGAAATTAGTAGTCGGGTACTATGTCATTGTCAGACTTATTATACATATATATGAAAAAATAATACTTGAAACCCGGATATTAAAACGTCAGGTACGTTCAACCCTAGATATTGTCTCATAATATGACAGTTGGCAACCCTATCGAAAAATGATCATATATTCAGCGTCGACATTAAGTTGTTTCAGAAAAACTGTATACCTAATGCAATAAAGACGCATATATGCGTCTTTATTGCATTAGGTATACAGTTTTTCAGAAACTTATATATATATATATATATATATATATATATATATATATATATATATATATATATATATATATATATATATATATATATAAGTTTTTTTTCGAATTCAAGACCTCATGTAAAAAAAATTAAAAAACACGCTTTACCACTGAAGTAACGACTGTTTTTTGTTTTAAATAATAGGAAAAAACTCTACAATTCAAGGGAATTGTAGTGTTTTTAATTTTTTTTTACATAATTGGTGTTGAATATATAATGAAAGGGCAGAGGAGACAAAACACACTGAGCACCAGCGTTAGGTCTCGTACAATAATTTTAATATGTCAAACAGGAAAACGAGGCTGATATCTGTCATCACATTTGCTTACAAAAGTTGAGGAAAATTAAAATGAATTTTAAAGACGCACATGCCCAACCAACCAACAAACATTTACACTATGAAATTGTTCATAAATCTTCCATTAGTGTAGTTATTTATTTAAAATATTGTCGACCCGCTTTCTTATCATTAAATATATTACCTCTACTTGTTTTCTTATTGGACACATAATATCCGATACAATATTTATTACTGCTAATAAGAATAATATAAGAATAATTATAATATAAGAATAATTATAATATAAGAATAATTATAATATAAGAATAATTATAATATAAGAATAATTATAATATAAGAATAATTATAATATAAGAATAATTATTACTGTTACTTGGCCTTAGTAGTTTTTATCTACCGATCACACTTGAGTGTCGCTGTAATTGTAACACATTTGACATAGTAAAGACATCATTGTTTTAGTCATACTTTAAAAAAACATTGCAGTTTTCTGATAGAAACAACGTTGCCCGAGATTAGATAAGTGCCTGGTTAGCAATAGATTTATAAGTCCAAACTAGGTTATAATCACTTGTACCTTAATTTTACTACAAATTGTATAATTGTAGTGAAAATAAAAGTACAAGTGATTATAACCTAGTTTGGACTTATAACAATGGAATTTCACAAAGTGCCGACGATTGAAAGTGTAAAATCTAGCAATAGATTTGCCACCTATCACATTTTGCAACTATCTTCGGGTAATCGTGGGTGCACTGGTTGTATCTCTGCCCACCTCTTCGGGGATACGGGTGTAATGATACTTTTTAAAAGTTGTACTATTGTAATTACGGTGAAATTTAAAGCAATAATAATTAAGCACAAATTAATGCACCCATGTTTTAATGCACAACAATTAGAAAAGAATATGGATGCCTTTAAAGAACCATATTGTTTTGTTTACTTGAGTAATTTATATCTTTTTAGAGAAAACATTTTTAATGCCATATTAGAGAAAACGAGATATTACTCGGCGTCGACAAATATATATTCTTTCGTGTGCGACATATCACGCTGTTTATTTTAAATGGGCTAATCTATACATATAATAAAATCGTAGGAAAGTCAAAACTGTACATTAAATATTTTTTTAAAAGAATACTTGGGGCGTGACTACAATCGATATCGAAGCCAAAATATAGTTTTTACAATTTTTGTCTGTTTGTCTGTATGTATGTCCGGGGTAAACTCAAAAAGTACCGCATGGATTTACTTCTAATTTTGCATGAATATTACTAATAGGTCGAGTCAACATATAGGCTACATATTATCACGCAATCACCTACGGCGGAGGTGCTGTGCGGAGTAAACGAAGTCCGCGCGGATGAAGTCGTGGGCAACAGCTAGTATTTATATATATGTAGACACACCACGTGGTTTATAAAAAACTATTTATTCTAACTACCTTTACTAATTAACAAATCTAACTTTATAGTTAGATAATGTTATCATTAATCTAACTACACTTCATTTATATCATTAATGACTTTTAGAGATATCTCTTTTTAGTCATTATCTCGTCTTAATATATCCTTCCAAATAAAGACCTACAAAGTAAGTCTTTGTTTGCAAACATGAAGAAAATTTTAGAAATCGGTTTATAAATGACTGATTTCTGAGAAAATAAACATTTGAAATGGGAAGTCGGTTGAAAAAGAGGAATTACACTAAAGTAAATATTGACTGAATGAATGAATGAATGATTATACTTTATTGCGCATCAAAACTTTAACAAATTATAACAACAATAGTATAACTTACACAGAAAGGTACATAAACACGGTCTTATCGCTAAAGAGCGATCTCTGCCAGATAACCTTAGGGTAGAGGACATAATTATTTAGGTCGTGGTGCCATAAAATACAATAGACTAAATTCCATTATAAACAGATACATATATATGTAAATATATATATATATATATATATATATATATATATATATATATATATATATATATATATATATATATATATATACATATATATATATATATATATATATATATATATATATATATAACAGGTTGCGTCAACATATAGGCTACATATTACCACGCTATCACCTACTGGGAGGAGCTGCGCGGAGTAAACGAAGTCCGCCCGGACGAAGTTGCGGGCAACAGCTAGTATGTATATATAACAATAGTAATATTGTATTCCCCTACGTTGCAGTATACCGGAGACTATACTGATCTCCGTTATTCTGTATCTACGATGTCTCGATCGTGTCGTGTCGTGTCCTTATCGCTTCACGTGAAGGTAAAATAGTTTATATTATTGATGACTCCAGGGCAGACATGCGGGGAATATTAAAAAATAAAAAATATCCCAAGCATGCTACGTTCCGTTTTTTGTATGTTTTGTGTATGAAATCTCTTTATAGAATTTATTTAAATGTTATAAGGTTTTATTAAGCTCATATTGCGATTACTTAAAGTTTTTTTTTATATCATAAGATAGTAAATAAGCAGATGGCTGTACTCACAAGGCTGTCCTGACGGAAAACAGCTATCGTTTAGCTATCGTTTATAGACACCATAGATGAAAAAAAAAAAAAAAATATTTATTTCCACCACTACAATTTGAGTACATCAATATTAAAATATGGTTTACAATTTGATTTAATTAGTGCAGATTGGACTGAAGCCTAAACTAGGAAAAACCTGTATTTCAGGACTTTCACTTTCGACACTGTACTGTACTGTAAAGATGTTAATGGAGTGTTGCTAACCGAAAGGTGACATATTTTCTTAATCTATACATCAAAGACCTAAAAAAAAATATAGACATAGCCAAGCGCTCGTATCGTGAGTCACGTAATGTGATGACGATGCGGCAATATGAAGACGGCGGCTTACTAGTCGGCTGCGAGCTACAGAGAGTGAGAATCGTTATTTTTGTGACAGTATTTATTCTGAAATCATGCCATCTGGTGTGATAAACAATTGTAACAACAATTCATATTTTGAATAAAGTCTTCCGGGATCACTTTTCACAAGTAGGTATCCAAATTTCCATAAATTATAACAAAATTGAAATAATATTTGATATAATTTCTCAGAACACAAAATTGAAGCGCCATTATGGCAGTGTGGTAAGTTAACACACGAATAAATTTCCCCAAACATTAGGGAAGTATACCTTTTATTTAGAATATATATTTTAATGTTAGACTTATTGTTTCAATTTGATTCACCGTACTGTATATGTATACACTATATATACACATATTAATAAAATATGTGTATGTTATATTTAAGGTTTCCCGCTGATGTAACGTGGAAAATTCGAATTTTTAAAGTTAAATTTTATTTTTTGATTTTGATGTGTGTATTTTTTTTACTTTGAATAATTAATAAAACTTTACTGTCTAACCATAAAATGTATGTCTAACCTTAAAACCATGTATATCTATCCATAAAAACTAAAAGAAAATATGCATTTTCATTTTAAAGGCGGAAATAAAGTGGGCCCTATTTTATTTTAAGTTGTTTATATGCCTATGTAATGTATATTTGTGTGTTTATGTATTGATGCCGTTTATTTTTGTTTATAGTAGTATTTTGTTTTCTTATAGATTTAAATTTATTGGAATTAATTCATTGTACACCAAGTTGAAAATTATCTTTGTTTTTAATATTTCCTTGTTATGAGTTGGCTGGAAGAAATCTCTATTACTACAGATAACCTCGCCCATTGTACTTATTTTCTATTATTGTTATGTCATGTTTGTGATGTACAATAAAGAATTAAATAAATAGATAAATAAGCTCGTATTTTATAATTATTACTCATGTGTGTGCAGTTAAGTGTAGAGAATAAGCTATTTATTATTATTTAAGACGAGTAATAAAAATGTATAATAAATAGTTAGCATTAAAAGTAAAAAAAATATTAAAAGCCTATTGAATTATTGCTTTTAATTATTTAGAGTAAAAATGTAAAATATGCTGAAAAATGTTCGTAAAAATATTATTTCATTATGTAATTAATGCATATTTACATATAATGTAAGTATGTATTAACATAATGGCATACGTACAGTAGATAAAATAAATAAATTTCAAGTCTTTCTAAATTTGTTTGTTTTTGACGTAAGAAAGTATCATAGTAAAACAAATAAAATGCCAAATATAAGTAAAACCCATTATAATTTATAAAATGTAATAGTAAAATATTAGACCAGTAAATGGTAATTTGAAATGCTTGCAACATTTTTCTTTAGCATACGTACGTAATGCTTGAAAATGTTGGCGTTGTCTTACGCACACATGTACAAAATCTATCTTCACTGATTTGCTTCTAATTGTTTACAATGGCTACGTCTATATTTTTTGTAGGTCTTTGCTATACATATAATAAAATCGTAGGAAGGTCAAAACTGTACATTGAATATTTTTTTAAAAAAATACTTGGAGCGTGATCCAACAATCGATATCGAAGCCAAAAATATAATTTTTAGAATTTTTGTCTGTTTGTCTATATGTATGTCCGGGGTAAACTCAAAAAGTACTGCATGAATTTACTTTAAATTTTGGATGAATATTACTAATAAGTCAGGTCAACATATAGGCTAAATATTATCACGCTATCACCTACGGGGGAGGAGCTGTGCAGAGTAAATGAAGTCCGCGCGGACGGAGTTGTGGGCAACACCTAGTTCTTAATAATATTAGTGTTCCATATCATGTCTATATGCGGCGATGGTTATCTCTTTCCAAGAGGAGCCGCCTGCTTGTTTGATATTACATTAAACAAAAAAACTGTTAAGACACTCTGCACTAAGCTTTACAATAAAAATAATAAACTCGTAATATCCAAAATGACCCCCTACCATCACAACACGGCGTATTTGGCACAATCAAATATTTATTCAAATATGTCTCCTCTGGAGCGCAGGGAAGGCAAATTCGAGTGGAAATGAATTCAACCATTTTTATTTCAATCTAATCCATATTATTAATATTATAAATGCGAAAGTTTGGATGTTTGAATGGATGGATGTTTGTTACTCAATCACGCAAAAACTATTGAACGGATTCGAATGAAATTTGGCGTACAGGTAGATTATGACCTGGATTAGTACATAAGTTACATTTTATCCCGGAAAAAATAGGTGATCCCACGGGATTTATCAAAAGCTTTTATAATGCAGCGGGCTGAACTCTGCAGCTAGTTTATAGAAGAGGGATCAAACGAGCAGGAAGTGCAGTAGATGGTAAGAGATCAATGCCACCCACGGACATCCGCAATACCACAGGTCTTGCAGTTGCGTTACCGGCCTTCTAAGAATGAGTAAGCTCTTTTCTACACAAATATATGAAAATTGTGTTCTCTCTCTCTTTATCGTCGGCACTTGGTGAAACTTCATATTCATACAATATTTTATATCGATAACACTTGTACTGTTTCACAATAAACTGTTATATATATATATTATCCAACCGCTTTCGCACAACAATTACAAGTTTAAACTTGTATTTGCCCTGATGATGCTTATATAAGCGAAACCGGTCGGATAATATATATAAAAGTTTATTGTGAAACAGTACAAGTGTTATCGATATAAAATATTGTATGAATTGTGGAGTAATTAAATAATATACCTATAAAATTCTCGTGTCACAGCTTTAGTTGCCATACTCCTTCGAAACAGCTTGATTTTAATGAAAATTTATATTTAGTAGGTCTGAGAATAGGTTGTAATCTATTTTTCATACCCTTAAGTGGTGTTTCACACCCCTGAGTGATGAGTGATGTTTTATTTTTTTGATCAATTTGTTTTATTTTTTATGAAGTGGCATTAAAAATACAATCCCTTTTCACTCTTCTACTGTCAACCCCTATTTGTAATAACGATATATTATTTAGTAATCGGGAAAAGTTTATTCACAAGACTCGGTGCATCGAATTCATGAATTTAGTGGGCACTGTACTATTTGTATATATATACAAACGCCGGTTGCGAAGACTCTTGACACTACCTTCGGACAGTACTCGATCAATCTGATCATGTTATGTCAGTCTTGATCTTCTCCGGTACCTACATCCTTCCACATTCTCTTTGTTCATTTGTTTTGTTAACTTTTCATCTACCATTCCTTCTACACGTCCGAACCAACGGAGCATGCTCTTTCTCATTTTAACACCGGCAATTTCGTTCAGGCCAGCCTCTCTGTCACTTTTACATTACGAATCAGGTCCGAGAGTGTTACGTCACATATTTTCTGTAATGATCTCAACTGGACCGCGTTGATTCTACTTTCATGCCCTTTCTGACATACCCAACTCTCACTTCCTTACAATAGCGACCTACATTGTACCGTCGTTTTTGTTAATGTCCCGTAAGTAACGAAGATACGCTTTACGGTCAAAGCCTTCCATATTGTATCAACGTACATAGTCTCTTTTACGGTTATTTAACTAATGGCGATACACCTACCTATACACTTCCTGTAAATTATTGTCTATAAATTATTAACACAGAGTATTATATTACATATTATATAGCTTAGAACCAAGTAGGAATCCAATTAACTAGTAATGCTATATTATAAGACATAAATTAGTAATCGTAAAAAATAAAACAAATCCATGAGAGTTCCCATCCTTTAAAACATTAATAAACCATAAACATTACAACCATTTTTCATTTACCAGATTAAGATATGATCGAGGCTTTTTTATCAATAAAAGTAGATTATAATCGTACAAGGGACACCCGAACGTCAAACGTAAGTCCGTCCTAGTATAAAAAAAAAACAAAATGTCCACCACATCAAAGTAAATATTTAAAATATTGAACCGTAATATCATTTTTAGGTTCTTTATGATACACGTTAAGGACAGTTCATAAAAAGAAAAAAGAATCACCCATCCTTGTCTAACGCGTGATTTTAGAAAAGGAGGTGTTGTCTTGTAAGCGCGGGAAGCAAACGAGAAACAAAACGGAAAATGTATTCTTTTTTATTATTTAAATATGGCGTCACACGGGGAGACAAATGCGAGCCATACATTTTGTGTCTGTATTTAGCTGTCCGGAGATTCTTTGGTCTGATTGTTATATTTTGACGCAAATACACATTACAAAATATACCTTGCTAGTGATGTGATTCGGCCTTTGTTAGGGATGTACTTTGCAAGTTTGAAATCGTTTGACGTTGCAAAGTTCTAGTTTTTTAACGCCCATGGCATAAAAAAGAAAAAAATCTAGTTAGGTCTAGCTTTTTATTTTTTCATAAAGCTTGTGCATTATACCTATCGCCTCTGTGGTCTAGTGGTCCGGTGTCAGTGTTGACCACATGAGGTCGTGGGTTCGATTCCCGGGTCGAACAATTACAAAAATGTGTTTTTTCAGTTTTCTGATAAAAACAACGGTGCCCGGGATTGGAAAAGTGCTCGGTTTGTGATAGGCTTGCCACCTATTTGAGGGACTAAGTATCTTCGGCTACTCGTGGGCTCGTGGGTGTTCTGGTTGTCATGTTCCGGTTTGGAGGGTAAGGTAGCCTGTAACCTTATGCAATTGACATTGCCATTCCGCCACACAGACAGCGACGCTATCGCGGCAGGCTGTGGTACATAATACGCGGGCGAGGCGTTGCGGAACTCTACCACCTTCGTAATGGTAGTTATACGTATTGCCCATCGGTCGCCTCTTACGACCTGCCTAGCAAAACGTTAGTTGGTCTATTCTTCAAAGGAGCCCGGAACAACACGGGGAAAAACACTGTCATGTTCCGGTTCGGAGGGTAAGGTAACAGGTAAATAGCATTGCTATCAAGCCGCAATGAAGAGTTTTAACACTAGAAAAATCTAGAAATAAAACAAAGAGATAGCTGCTTCTATCGATAAACAATAGTCACCATTACCTAAGCAGCTATACCATAATGAATCTTCTGTCATACTACATAAGGGTGAAATTAGCGTGTTTATGACTTGTTTACACCTAAATTGTTTACGCGTAATTTTCGGAACTTTCAGGAATATGGTCACACTTTACATTGTGTACATATAAATAAGGACGTGCTGACATATAGCGAGTCAATTTTAAATAGCGATTCGGAAGTGATAGTTTGGACGATCAGTGTGAAGCGATATAGTACAAAGTGAAAAGTGACACGGAACGTGTGTTAGTTTAGTGATTCGGTTTAGTCAGTTAGTTCTAGTGGAATATAGTTTTTTTTTATGTCATAAGATAGCAAACAAGCAGATGGGTCTCCTGATAGAAAGAGTCAACCATCGCCTATAGATACCAAAGATGTTAATGGTGCGTTTCTATTTTGTGGCGAGGTCTAATGCCACATGCATAAGTTTACCGGCTACCTTACTCTCCAAACCGGAACACGACAGCGACAAGCACTGACGCTATTGCGGCAGGAATAGGTAAGGCGGTGGTAGCAGACCCTAGTTTAGTTAGTTTTATTAGTGTTTGTCAGTGTGCATTGTGGTGTATTGTACGTTAGTGTTGTAAATACACGGTTTTAATATAAGAGGTATTTTATTGCACAATACGAACTCTAAGCTCGTAACAATACCCTTTGAGTCTATAGGTAATGGTTATCTCTTTCCATGATAACTATCTGCTTGTTAGCTATCTTATGATGTAAAATATGTCTTCGTTAAGAATATATCAGTGTACATTTACACATAATCGTTATTTTTATGTCAATAAACCCTCAGAGACACGTCTCCTTTTAAATATTTGTCAGTTTACATATAACTTGTCTCATAAAAACTGTATATTGTTTGCCAAAATCACAATTTGCTTACGACCTGCTGTTAATACTAAAAATATTGTGAAATGTAACATAAATAATGCGGTATTATGTGTATGCGACACGAGGAGGTGCGTGTTTTGGAGTTCTGAGTGCTAAGTGTGAGTTTTTCTTTTCGCATTCGATCGTGAGCGCGTTTGGAGTTTACTAGGAATTTATATGTGATTTGTACAGCGCCACCTAGTGGTAAACGTGAGAAACCAGTTTACCACTAGGTGGCGCTGTACAAATCACATACAAATTCCTAGTAAACTCCAAACGCGCTCACGATCGAATGCGAAAAGAAAAACTTACACTTAGCACTCTGACTTGAAAACACGTTAAGCCGTGTTGAACGGTTATGACAGTGACAAAATTTAACCACTAGCGACGTAAGCCAAATTCATACTGTCGTGAGATATATTCCGTTATCACGTGACATTATGAATTTGGCTGGGCATTTTATTTAATTAAGGTCCAGCCGCTGACAGCGGACAAGCTTTCCTTACAGGTCGTGATCGAATAGATGAAATAACTTTTTTAACTTCCCGCTACATGGGCGAACGCAGGTCCTGGGCCAGGGAGGGGCAGACCGACCGAAAGTGGATTTTCAGCCGAAACCGAAACAAACTTCAGCTTGTTCGAGTTCCGGCCGAAACCAATACCATAACATATTAAGACTATATTTTTATCTTAGTAGATAGTAAGGAGTGGGGTCAACAAGTTCAAGGGGGGGGAGGGGCAGCTGCCCTTCCCTGAGAGAGATTTTGAGAAATTTTGTAGAAACCGAAAAAATATATTTGATGAAATAATATTTTTTTAATATAACTTCCAGTTTTATGTACCGATTTAGTACAAAAACGAATCAGCTCTATTCCTCAAAAAACTACGTTTAATGCATAAATTGCATCAAAATCGGTTTATCTGTTTGGGAGTAATCGTTGACAAACAATTTTGAAAATATGTTTTTTCGATATAACTTCTAAAATTTCAACCAATCATTTTTTGGTATTGTACGATATTTTAGTACTAAAAAAACTACGTCACATGCCGTTTAAAAAAAAAAAAACAAAACCGAATCTAATTTTCAAAAGTTACAGATTTTAAATATTAAAATTACGTTGTTTTTAGCAAACTTACTTAGTATTTTTGAAATAGGTACACCAATTAATTTAAAAATCTTATTAGCTTTTTTCCATTAAAAACTGCGTCAAATACCGTTAATTGGATCAAAAGCGCTCAATTTGTGTGGGATTTATCAATGATAAAAAAAAAAAATTTTTTTAGAGGGAAGTTTCAGGGATGGCCGGCATGGTTACCCGTTACACATTTTAAAAAAATAATATTACTGAAAAATAACACAAATTGATCTAACCTCAAAGTAAACAAATTATTTGTTGTGTTATGGATGTTAGTCAATGATGCTAATACATATAAATACATACATAAATACTGTTACATACATAATAAACACCCAAACCCAGAAATACAAACATATATGCTCATCACAGAAATGTTTATACCTATCGGGAATCGAAACCGAACCTCATCGATTCGTAGATTAGTTTCGTTAACCACTCCACCAATGGGGCGGTCAAAAATTACTAATGGATTACATCTATATACTATACTAATATAATAAATGTAAAGGTCTGTCCTTATGTATATCGAAGCTTTCTGTCTAGTTAAACCCAGGGACCGATTTTGATTAAATTTAGCAAGAAGATAGTTGCCGACCCGGCGTTAAACATAGTCTAAATTAAAAAAAAAACCCTTATAGAATTTAAATATGCGACGTAATTTTGTATGGAATATAATGTTTTTAACCCCGTGTTGGTCCGGACTCCTTTGAAGAATAGGGCAAATGCCGTTCTGCCAGGCAGGTCATAAAAGGCGACTGATTGGCTATGCGAGTCATTACCATCGTAGTTACTAGGTGGTAGACTTCTGGTTTTTCTCGTCCAGGTCTGGTACCATTGCCTTACCCTATTCCTGCCGCAATAGCATCAGTGCTTGTCACTGTCGTGTTCGGGTTTGGAGGGTAAGGTAGCCTGTTAACTTACGCATATGGCTTAAGACCTCGCCATAAGATAGCAACGCACCATTAAAATCTTTGGTGTCTATAGGCGATGGTTGGTTCTTTCCACCAGGAAACCCATCTGCTTGTTTGCTATCTTATGATATAAAAAAAAAGAATATGGATGTCACTTCTGTCGTCTAGTGGTTTGGTGTTTTTTTAAACCTTTATTTAAGGGGTTTTTGCCAACCGATGTGGCAATGACAACTCCAATGGAGTTTTTTTCATTTTTTTCATTTTTACACAACACTTATACCTACTGACAACGTACAAAACATCATAAAGCATTTTTCTGAATTCGATAATGGTTCAGCCAAAATACTGTTACGTACCTCGGGTTCGTAATTGTAAGAAAACACCACTTATATTAAATTCGTGTATTTACAAAACAAATACACACATCACAACACAATGTAATACTTAAATACACTTTACACACTAGTCACTCACTTTACTATCACTGACTACACAATAAAACATTTCTCGCTTCGCACTTTAAGTATCGCTCTCGATCGTTTGATCAAAACTGCCCTGTATCTATTTATAGCCAGGGTAAAGTTCTACCTGGATCCAGAAAAATCTAAATGTATAGGAAAACGACGAATCACTTCTTATTGTTATCAACTTGATAAACAAGTTGACTCATCAATGAGTCATCAATCATAGTACACGCTACTTTCAACCTTATGCCCTATACCACAAAGTTCATTATGGTATAGCTTAGGTCAATTATTTGTTTGTCAATAGGAGTAGCTATCTCTTTCTTTTATTTCTAGATCTCTCAAGCGTTCCAACTCTACACGTTTCTAGATTATTCGTAACAATACTTTGAAATACACCAGTATCAAATAAATTTATTTTAGATTTTATGATCAATTCCTTTCTTTTAAGCTCTGTCCGGACACATTCCATCAAAAGATGGTGCACATCGTCAATTTTATTGCATATGTCACAGTTTGGAGAATTTATTTTGGTTTGGTATCGGTGGTAACAACATGAGATCCCGGGTTCAATTCTCGGGTCGGGCAAATCGATAATGTATTTTTTTAGTTTTCTAAAATAACAACGTTGGCTGGGCTTGGATAAGTGTCCGGTAGGCGACAGGCTTGCCATCTATCACATTGCGGAATGAAATATCTTCAGCTAATCGTAGGTGCAATAGTTGTACCTTTGCCTATAGTTGTAAAGATCCTTTTTCAGGGTTCCATACCTAAAAGGTAAAACGGGACGCTATTACTAAGCCTTCATTGTCTGTCTGTCACCAGGCTGTATCTCATAAACCGTGATAGCTAGAAAGCTGAAATTGTCACAAATTATGTATTTCCTTTGCCGCTATAATAACAAATACTAAAAATAAAAAAATGATTGAAGTGAAAACTTCTTTAGGCGCGTTGAGCGTTTTGGTAGAGGGTAAAATCCTCGGTTCGCGTCACCGACATGCTAATGATAATAGTATATCTATAGCTATGTTTTGCATATAGTTTTAATTACTCTCAACTTAATAGTTCCGTTTTCACTTCTATCGGCAGTCCCACGACTGCTACTGTTTTTTTTATTAAGGGGAGTCCCCATACAATAAACGTGTTTTTTTGCTACGATGCGATGGTACGGAACCCTTCGTGCGTGAGTGCGACTCGCACCTGGCCGATGTTTTTTTTTAATATAAGATTTATTACTTACGATATGACATGTGACAACACACCAATTACTTATGATAAAAATTTTAATAAATTCCTTTAACGCACATTCTTTTAGCGTATTGCAACTAATAAATTATTTATGCATTCACGAAAACTGTTTCAATTATATCATTCGTATTTATTAAGGCTTCGTGTGGATAAAAAAACCGCTATAATTCTATTGAGAGCCAAGCCGGAGGGTGTGCTGGGTTTTGTGAGGATTTGCATTCGAATATTTTAAATATTGAAAATGTAACTATAACATTTTAAAATTATCAAATAAAACATTCACTGTGTAGAGTAAGTATCTTCATGCACTTATCTCCGAAGAGGTAGGCGGAGGTACAACCATTGCACTCATGATTAGCCGAAGATACTCTATCCCACAATGTGATAGGTGGCAAGCCTATCGCCAACCGGGCACTATTCTAATCCCGGGTAGCATTGTTTTTTTATATATCATAAGATAGCAAACAAGCAAATGGGTCTCCTGATGGAAAGAGTCAACCATCGCCTATAGACACCAAAAATGTTATTGGTGCGTTGCTATCTTGTGGCGATGTCTAATGCCACATGCATAAGTTTACCGGCTAACTTATTCTCCAAACTGGAAACCGACAGTGACAAGCAGTGACGCTATTGCAGCAGGAATAGGTAAGGCAGTGGTACCAGACCCAGGCGGGACAATGCTGAACTCTATCATCTAGTAGCCACGATGGTAGTGACTCGTATAGCCAATCGGTCGCTTTTTATGACCTGCCTGGCAGAACGGTAGGTGGCCTGTTCTTCAAAGGAGCCCGGGACCAACACGGGGAAAACTAAAGAAACACATTTTATCATTTATCCGACCCGGGAATCGAACCCGAGACCTCATGTAGTCAACACCGACACCGGACCAATAGACCATATAGGTAATATAGAATCTGTATGATGTCTAACTAAAGGTTCTTACATTTTTCTTGATGTTTTTCCGAGCTTCCTTTGAAGAATCGCAATCTGCCTTTCCGCCAGGCAGTTTGTAAAAGGTAAACGCTTGACTTAACGTGTCACTGCCAATGTAAGTACTAGACAATAATAATTTCGGTAGGCAAATTACACGAAATCTAACCCCAAAGTAAGCAAATTATTTGCTTGTGTTAAGGGTGTTAGTCAACGATATTGATACATATAATACACAGTAATACAGATTTAGATATTGTTATAACCATACTAATATTGTTACGAATAATCTAGAAACGTGTAGAGTTGGAACGCTGGAGAGATCTAGAAATAAAAGAAAGAGATAGCTACTCCTGTTGACAAACAAATAGTTGACTTAAGCTATGCCATAATGGACTTTGTGGTATATGGCATAAGGTTGAAAGTAGCGTGTATTAGGATTTATGAGTCATAACTTGTTTACAATAAGAAGTGATAAGAAGTGATTCATTGTTTCCCGATACATTTAGATTTTTCTGGATCCAGGTAGAACTTTACCCTGGGTATAAATAGAGATGTGTTGACAAGTACAGGGCAGTTTTTATCAAGCGATCGAGAGCGATACTTAAAGCGACCCGAGAAGTGTTATATTGTGTAGTCGGTGATAGTACAGTGAGTGACTAGTGTTAATCAGAGTATTTAAGTATTACATTGTGTTGTGTTGTGTGTATTTGTATTGTAAATACACTGATTTAATATAAGTGGTGTTTTCTTACAATTACGAACCCGAAGTACAATATTATAAATGGAATCGGAAAGTGCCCGGTTGGCGATAGGCTGGCCACATTTCACATTGCGGGACGAAGTATCTTCGGCTTATCATGGGTGCACTTGCACCTCTGCCAGCCACTTCGGGGATACGGGCGTGAACATACTTACTGAAGATACTTTTTAATATTATAAATGCGAAAGTGTGTTTGTTTGTCCGTCTTTCACGGCAAAACTGAGCGACGAATTGACGTGATTTTTTAAGTGGAGATAGGTGAAGGGATGGAGAGTGACATAGGCTACTTTTTGTCTCTTTCTAACCCCCCACCTGCCTAAAATGGGGAGTGGAAGTTTTTATGGACATTTTCATCTTATTAAGTTTTTTAATTTTTATCGACAACAGCAGATGGTAGGAAGGTAAATAAATTCAAGCCCCCCCCTTGAATTTATTGACAGCCCCTCCACGCCCTTCTCCCCCTCGGTACACCCATGGTCATATTATTAGATTTTAATTTGTAATCATTTAATGAAAGGCGAGATTATCTCTGTAAGAGATTTTTCCAGGAAACCCAAAATAGTAAGAATGCGTGAAAAAAATGTAGAATGCAAAGTACCTGCCCAAATTATTAATTTAGAAACATACAATTAAAATAAATTACAAATTCTTATTTTCATTAACCGAATTATAAACAACAAATTACGGTATTTAATTTGCAAAAACACGGGGGAAAAGTTTTGCATGTCGCCTTACGAGTACTATCTCGTCACACGTACCCTTAGATGAAGGAAACTGCTACTAGGTATGAAATAACCAAGGGAAAACCGTGTCATTTCGTCCCTACAATGGCAGACGAAAAGAACAGCTGTTTACTGTCTACATAACAATTGATAAATTATATTGCAATTGGGCATGTTATTTTAATAATTAGTTTTAATTTTAGATTTAAGGTACATACTAAAATTATTATAGAAAAATATAAATAAACGCTAAAATCAATTTAATATTTTGTAATCAAAGGGCTATTTGACATTAAATTTTAACTTACCTACATTGACAGCGTATTTTAGTAATGGCGTTTTGGCCGCAAGCTGTTTAAGGTGACGTTAATTTTCTTAAATGATTTGAAATTAGAACACTGACAAAATGGTTGTAGCTTTATCTATTATGAAAATTCTAACTTGCTAGACAGAGATAAAGCCATTTTTATTTGTTCAGCGTTGGAATGCATGCAATTTTATAATTTTGATTGTTTATGGAAATTAATGTCAAGTCCTTATCTTTCTTTTGTCAAAGCACGTACCTATAGCAACTCATTTCGTGTCTATAGGCCATGGTTAAATCTCTTTCCACCAAGACAGACATCTGCTTTTTGCTACCTTTATTATAAAAAATGTTTCTTTCTGTAGACGCATTTAAGCCCGCACAGGAAGTCATAACAACGATTAATAAAATATTCATGCGGGCGCTTTAGGTACCATCAGTTCTGCGGTGGAGGCTGCGGTTAACCGCAATAAGCGTTATTGCTCTTACTTGCTACTCCCTTACGTTTCAAACTTAATTCTCAACCGACTTTCCAAAAAAGATGTTTTCCTTTCACATGTATATTCTATACTTTAAGCGAGCAATTCTTGTATTTATATGTCAGAAGGTGATCAAAGTGTAGTCGCTCTATTTCATCCATTCAACAGAAATATGATCATAATTCAGTAGTCATAGATGTTTTCAACTGTTTAAAGCGTTTTATGTTCATACTAGCTGTTGCCCGCGACTTCGTCCGCGCGAACTTGGTTTACTCCGCATAGCTCCTCCCCCGTAGGTGATAGCGTGATAATATGTAGCCTATATGTTGACCCGACTTGTTAGTAATATTCATGCAAAATTTGAAGTAAATCCATGCAGTACTTTTTAATAAATCCATGCAGGCCATCACATATGTTGGCCAAAATAACGAACTAAATAAATTAGTAAATTGCTTACATGTTTTATCAACATAACCATCCAACAAGGAACTTATATACGATAACTGGAATTATTACGAAGCAATATTTGAAAAATAAAAATGTACTTTATTTCGTTACTCATAAAGTTGACATTTGTTTCTTACTTAACAGAGGGGAAAAACGTTCTGAGCAAGACAACGACAAGAGTGGATGTTATCCCTTTCTTGCGGTTGCCAGTGTAAATATAACTATCTGATGGTAGATTTTTATATATTCGGTTATCGTTAAATCTCTTTATTCATACACGTCGACAAATACATTAGCATAAAATGTATTGTAATTAAAGCAGTGAGTTCTAAAATGATCTTATTTTAATTATCACGTAATTACTTATGCAATGCAAAAACTGTTTCTCAAATTAGTAGAATTACTTAGTAGTAATTTACAAACTACGCATGGCTACACTTATATATGGCGATTGGCGCTTTATTTAGTAGAAAGAGACACACTTCACCCATGTCGTGGTACTCTTCAGAAGGATTTTGAAGCGCGTGTGAACATTCCGGGTAGAATGTAACTTCCTTGCCAACCAATCAAGTTAGGGCATCATTGATTGTGTATAATAATAATCAACTAGAATTTCATAGACTAGTAGCTAGTCTATGAATTAGTCTAGTCAACACAAATATAGAATAACTGTTATTTTATGATTGTGTTGCAAAAGCAAAATTAATATTGAAAATCTAATTTTTTTTCAACTTGAAAACGGTGTTGCCATCCTTGTCAACCTTACCCAAGCATACAGCTTGACGATTTCAAATATTAAATCTATAAAGATGGTTTTTATCGATTTGGCTTCGACATGTACAACGCGGTCACGTTAACTTGACGTATCTCTGGAATGTAAGGCAAGGCTTTCATTAGCTCGCCCGGTTAATAATATAAGTGTCAGTATGGCCATGGTCAGCATTTTTGTTACTGATACGCGCGTAGATAATTTGGTTAGTTTTCTGTTATTGTTATGTTGTTTTTGGACATTATTGTTACGTTTTGCGCCAAATGACGTCATCAACGGCATGCGTCAAGCTAATCTGACCGCGATGTATGTATGTAATTAGTTTTTCCGAAACGTCTCTAATGAAATGCAGAACTCCTAGTAGCCACGATGGTACTGACTCGCATAGCTGATCGATCGCCTTTTACGACATGCCTGGTAGAACAGCAGTCGGCCTATTCTTCAAAGGAGCCAAAGACCAAAACGGAGAACTTTTCATTGTAATAAACAGATTTTGCAGATCCAAATACTTTTTTGCAGATACGTTGATCATAAGCAATTAAACTTCTTGTAAGTTTAACAACAGAGATTGGTAATAAAAACGCAAAAGGCATTTTACGACTTACATCCAACTCCTCAGAATGAGATTCCTTTTCAATGCGTTCTTCCCGGAAAGCTTTGTAGTTATTGTTAAAATACAACTGTCATATAATAGAACATTTACAGTACTTAACGGAACTATAACCTAGTGACCAGTGCGAATCCAACCTTAAAAAAGATTGTGGGTACAGCCATGAAGCTATATTATATCTGGATGCAACACATCTAATACTTGAAACCAAATTTTAAATACTGCTGTCATCTTTTGAGGTCTTACCCTCTCTTTCTAACATAGCTGTATAAAAAGAGATGGGGAATTATTTGTTTCAATACGAGTGCTTCCTCCACCTATACCTAATACTTCATGGGTACAGCCACCCGAAAATCGGCCAAGTGCGAGTCGGCGTATTAACCAGTTCATAACCGATAAAATGCATTTCTGAGTGCTAAGTGTGAGTTTTTCTTTTCGCATTCGATCGTGAGCGCGTTTCGAGTTTACTAGGAATTTGTATGTGATTTGTACAGCGCCACCTAGTGGTAAACTGGTTTCTCACGTTTACCACTAGTTGGCGCTATACAAATCACATACAAATTCCTAGTAAACTTCAAACGCGCTCACTATCGAATGCGAAAAGAAAAACTCACACTTAGCACTCTGATATTTATGTAATATGACGCCCTGACCAATATTTTGGACACTGTAACTTTTTTTTTTGTATTATAGCACTCTGAAGAAACTGGAAAAACCTTAAAAACAACAACTGTAACTATTATTTATATAGTATTAAACGTAGGCAAAGCTGTGGAACGAATACTAGTCAGTAAATAAACGTGTAAAATGTTAGTTTGTTCGCTCACAGAAATTAAATAAGGGTTTCCGAATCTCGCACCATTCATTTGTTTTTCTTACATACATGAAATCGCAATACGTACGGGGTACGATATGACATCTTTTTTTATATAACAAGATAACAGACAAGGAGATGGGTCTCCTGATGGAAAGAGAAACCATCACCTATAGACACCGAAGTGTTAATGATGCGTTGCTATCCATGTAGCGGGATGATAATGCCACATCCATTTATCTACCGGCTACGTTACCCTCCAAACCGGAACACGACAATGACTAGCACTGACGCTATTGCGTCAGAAATAGGTAAGGCGGTGGTACCAGATCCGGGTGTGACAATGCAGAACTCTACCATCTAGTAGTCACGATGGTAGTGACTAGCATAGTCAATCGGTCGCCTTTTACGACCTGCTTGGCAGCACGGCAGTTGACCTAATCTTCAAAGGATCCCGAGATCAACACGGTAAAGTTTTTCGACATTTATGAAAATTTTTTATTTTATGACAATATATTTTGTTATATATATTTTATTTATGACAATTTCGCCGTGTTGGTCCCGGCCTCTTTTGAAGAATAGGCCAACTATCGTTCTGCCAGGCAGGTCGTAAAAGGCGACCGATTGGCTATCGATTCACTAACATCGTGGCTACTAGGTGGTAGAGTTCTGCATTGTCTCACCCGGGTCTGGTACCACCGCCTTACCTATTCCTGCCGCAATAACGTCAGTGCTTGTCGCTGTCGTGTTCCGGTTTGGAGGGAAAGGTAGCCGGTAAACTTATGCATGTGGCATTAGACCTCGCCACAAGATAGCAACGCACCATTAACATCTTTGGTGTCTATACGCGATGGTTGACTCTTTCCATCAGGAGACCCATCAGCTTGTTTGCTATGTTTGCTATCTTATGATATAAAAAAAATAATTATTTGAAGTAGTTAAAGGTGCCTGCGATTTCTTGTGATTTCACTAGTGATAAAAAACAAACTTATTTTGTAGCAATAAAATTTGAATAACATAGCACTGTTAGGACAATATTTATTGTCCTAACGGTGCCATATACAGTTTAATCCCTTTTCGGAACAGTTATCTCCCAGTAATTTCTAAGGCTTTCTCCGAAGAAGACAATGAAAATGTATTTCGTTCCAGTGATACATGAATGTAGGTTTACTGCTCATAAACAATTACAATTAATACACCTTAAGATAGCTTAAAGTTCCAGTCAGCAATTGTTAGCCAAAAATTGAAATTATTTTATTTATTTATTAAGGCTTACCAACATTTGTATACAATGTTAATTCAATTATAAATAGCATGACAAAAATTAACTTGCTTATTGTAACAAACATAGGTAAACGCCACTTGCTTTTTTTAAAAGTAACAATTGACTGTAATGCTGTATCTATACATATAATAAAATCGTAGGAAAGTCAAAACTGTACATTGAATATTTTTTAAAAGAATACTTGGGGCGTGATCTACAATCGATATTGAAGCCAAAAATATAGTTTTTAGAATTTTTGTAAGTATGTCTGTTTGTCTGTGTGTATGTCCGGGGTAAACTCAAAAAATACTGCATGGATTTACTTCAAATTTTGCATGAATATTACTAATAGGTCGGGTCAACATATAGGCTACATATTATCACGCTATTACCTACGGGGGAGGAGCGGTGAGGAGTAAACGAAGTCTGCGCGTACGAAGTCGTGGGCAACAGCTAGTATATACATAAAATGAAAATAAGCTATCTGAATCACACTAGGTACAAAACAATGTACAAAGTAACTTTATTGATTATGATCAAGAGTTTTCAATTTTTTAGATTTACCGGCACTTTTCATTTAATAAAAGTTTCACGGCGCATTAGTAACAGTGAAAATAATAAATAAACCGGCCAAGTGTGAGTAGGAATCGGACGAAGGGTTCCGTACCATCATCTATAAAGAAAATCACGTTTATTGTATGTTTTTTCTTTATCGACGGGTCCCAAGAACAAAATCGTATGGAGAGATCAGACGAAATTGGTTTTATAATAAAATTCGTATTAAACACTCATAAAGCTACAAGATAATATATTTTTTACTAGCGACCTGCCCGCGGTTTCACCCGCGCAGCTTTTGTTCCCGTGGGAATATCGGAAAGGTTTATACACTTAAACCTTCCTCAAGAATCAATCTATCTATTAAAAAAAACCGCATCAAAATCCGTTGCGTAGTTTTAAAGATTTAAGCATACATAGGGACATAAGGACATAGGGACAGACAGAGAAAGCGACTTTGTTTTATACTATGTAATGATATTTATTGGTCTTTTATTTTTGGAAATACAATGTACTCCCACAAACAAACATGTTGTAATTTGGTAATTTTGTAGATACGATTTTGTTCTTGGGACCCGTCGTTATATCATAAGATAGCAAACAAGCAGATGGGTCTCCAGATGGAAAGAGTCACCCATTGCCTATTGACACCAAAGGTGGAAATGGTGCGTTGCTATCTTGTGGCGAGGTCTGATGCCACGTGCATAAGTTTACCGGCAACCTTATCTTCTAAATAGGAACACGACAGCGACAAGCACTGACGCTATTGCGGCAGGAATAGGTAAGGCGGTGGTATCAGACCCCGGCGAGACAATGCAGAACTTTACGACCTAGTAGCTACAATGGTAGTGACTCGGTATAGAGAGCAGCCAATCAGTCGCCTTTTACGACCTGCCCGGCAGAACGACTGTTGGCCTTTTCGTCAAAGGAGTCCGGGACCAACACGGGGAAAATGAAACGTTTATTTTATGTATTAGACATTATTAATTTTTAGTTTAGTTTAGTTAATATATTTCCAAATACTTACTTTTTTTGAAAATATTCAAGTTTCTACCTGTTTATTAAGATCGAGTAAAAAATTGCTAAAAAATTACGTTTGTTGTGTGGGAGCCCCCTTTAATATTTACTTTATTTATATTTAATTACTAGCTAACCCGCGCAGCTTCGCCTGCGAGTAGATTAACATGTCGTCAAGATAGCTGTTCATACAAATTTCATCCCCTATTTCAACTCTTTAAGAATTGATTTTTGAAAAAAAAATTAACCTATGTTTGACCCCGGCTCTTCAACTACTTCCATGCCAAATTTAATGAAAATCGGTCAAGCGGTTTAGCCGTGCAAGCGTAACAGACAGACAGACAGACATTTATAATATTAGTATGGATTTATTTTGAACCGTAATATACAACTAAATATTCTGTGATAATTTTAAGCGTCTACCTGTTATATCTTATATATTAAGTAAAAAAATACGAAAAAAAACAAAAGTATAGTATGGGGACCCCTCCCCCCCAAAGTATAGTATGGGGACCCCCCCCAAAGTATAGTATGGCGACCCCCCCCCCCCCCCCAAAGTATAGTATGGAGACCCCCCCCATTCATATTTTCATTCACGTCTCGCTCGCACTGATCAACGGCTGTCTTCACGTATTTTTTGCTTAATACTAAACACCTGTATTAAACACTCGCACTTACACTAATCGAAGTGTAATCGGGGCCTATTCTCAATGAAGTATTAGATAAATGTGGAGCTAGCGAATGCTAGCTGATAAATAGCGATTTCACCCGCATAGTTCCCGTTCCCTTGGAATTTCCGGGATTAAAACTATCCTATATACTTTCTTGGGTCTCGAACTATTTCTGTACGAGATTTCACCTAAATCGATTCTGTTGTTTAGACGTGAAGAAGAGACAGACAGAAAAAGTAAGTTAAGTTTCGTATTTATAATATTATTACGAATGTATTAATCACTTAAAACAAATACCTACGTTAAATCTCATTCTATGAGGTCTCGCCATTTCTTTTTATACAGCTGCGTTAGAAAAAGAGGGCAAAACCTCAGAAGATGACAGCAGTACTTAAATTTTGCTTTCCAATAGGTATTTATTTATTAACAAAATCCACAGCGCTTAAATTACAAAAATTTTAAAATTGAATAACTTACTCTTGCTCCGAATTGGAGGGAATCAGGACCACGATTACTTGACCCATAAGCTTCAGCATAACTACAGAATCACAAAACCCAATCCCGATACGTTTAGACCTCGCCAGTTCATAGTAGTACCCATCCCAAAAAGCGAAGCTAAATTTTTGCCAAGTGTATTACATACTTACTCATACTTATAAAATAAAAACTTTCACTGCAATGGGATGGGAAATATGATTAGAATATAAAATAATTTGTATTTTTCAACTTTGTGTATAAATCTAATTAAAAGCGTGAGTGAATTAAAAAATATCTGTGATTAATCAGAAGACGGCGCACGTGTTACGCGTGTAAAACGTGCAAAATTAACCGGATTTGAGGTGTTGAGGGTAAGTAGCTCCTATATACAATGTTATTACATAATAAAATATATGTAACACGATGGATATATAATGTATAAACAATGTTATAGTAGATTTACAACATTATTTGTTTATATAGGAGATAAGAATCTGTTACGCTCAAAAATTGTGTTCCCAAGAATGACCCATAAAAATATTTCAGCTAAAAAGGTCGCTAACTCGGCGCTAACTGTTTTCGGTCGCTAACTTGGCGGAGGACCTTTTTAGCTCAAATAAATAACTGTCAAAAATTATAAAACTACTCCAGACCTTTTTTTTGGTCGCTAAGATCGACGGAGGACCTTTTTTTTGTTTTTGGTCGCTAACGGCTTTGCATTTTTGCTACTTCTAATACCTATTATAATATATAGGCTACTACTGATATAACATAATATAAATAAATAACTGTTAAATATTAATTAATTTTAACAACATACCATTTAACCTAATATAACAATAATTTCCAGGCCTAGTTTAAAGTTGCTCCTGTCTATTTTTTCGCTTTTCAACTTTCGCCAACACCACTAACGTCACTAGTGCCGTTATAGTATCAAATCATTGAAAACACTAGTAGATTACCATTCGAAATAAAACTATGGCAAATACGATACGAATGGTACAAAAATGTGATTTTTACGATTTTTTGAATTGTTACACTATTTGAGCGGAGGAGCGATATCGTGTCCGTGAGAGGTGTCTATGTGTGCGTTACTCGAGCATCTTTCGTTTATTGATTGACTTCTTTACCTCTGACTTGTGGTTCCGTTAAGTGCCGTGAATGTTCTATTCTGAGACCGTTATCTTTAACAATAACTTCAAGGCTCTCTGGGAATGCAATGAAAAGTAATTTCATTTCGTGGATGTTAGTTGTAAAACCTCTTTAGTGTTTTGTAATTACTGGAATTTAATGTCGTCAAGCCGTATGATATTACTCCTATATTTTTCACGAGCAATTCTAGTATATTTATATTTAACTAGCTGTACCCGCGACATCGTCCGCGTGGAAAAAAGTTTGAAAGTTAATCTGGGGTTTCACCCGCATAGCTCCCGTTCCCGTGGGATTTCGGGATTAAAACTATCCTATATCCTTTCTCGGGTCTCGAACTATTTCTGTACTAGATTTGACCTAAATCGGTTCAGTTGTTTAGACGTGAAGAAGAGACAAACAGACAGAGTTACTTTCGCATTTATATTAGTATGAATTGATTTCTTCGAAATGGCTTAATGATTGATAAAATTTTCTATTACAGTAGTCTTTTACTATTAAAATTGATCTAGGTGTTTTCCCCCTATTGGTTACGGGCTCCTTTGAAGAATAGGCCAACTGCCGTTCTGCCAGGCAGGTTGTAAAAGGCGACCGATTGACTATGCGAGTCACTACCATCGTGGCTACAAGGTGGTAGAGTTCTGCATTGTCTCACCTGGCTCTGGTACCACCGTCTTACCTATTCCTGCTGCAACAGCATCAGTGCTTGTCACTGTCGTGTTTGGGTTTGGAGGGTAAGGTAGCCGGTTAACTTATTCGTGTGGCATTAGACCTCGCCACAAGATAGCAACGCACTATTAACATCTTTGGTGCCTATAGGTGATGGTCTTTCCATTGGGAGACCTTACAGCTTGTTTGTTAGCCCATGAAATAAAAAATCTGTAAACCGGTCGACTCTGCAGGCCATTCCTGAAACTTCCCGCTAAATTGAGGTATTTTAAGCTGAATGAAGCAAAACTATACCTAAGTCAAAGACCTACAAAAAAATCTTTAATAATAAATAATAATTATTTTTTTGTAGGTCTTTGACCTAAGCATGAATTTTTGAACTCAGAGTTCAAAAATCTAAAGTTTTTTGAAAATAATGTATTTATTTATTTATTTAATATTTAATACTTTATTGCACACAACACAATTAAAAAAAGTAACATAAGTTTATACATAACTGTTTTGTTGTCTCAATAAAGAAAAAAAAAGAAAAAAAAGAAAAAAATACAATGGGCGAGCTTATCTCCGCTTAAAGAGATTTCTTCCAGTCAATCCGTAAAAGGAGATAAGAAAAAAATCAAATTAGTAGACTTGGTGTACAAAAGAATATTATGGTTACATAAATAAACTAAATATATATTGGTGATAATAACAAAAAAGAAAAATTAAAATACATACGACCGACCTGCCCGCGGTTTTGTTCCCGTGAGAATATCAGAAAGGTTTATACACTAAAACCTTCCTTAAGAATCAATCTATCTATTAAAGTTGTTTTAGTTAGCTACAAAGTCAATGGGTTAAAAAATGTGGAGAAAATGTCAAAAAAAATTTTTGTTGATAAATCCCGAACGAATCAACCGATTTTAATCCAGTTTACAGTATTTGACGCAGTTTTTTAAGTAGGAGAGGTGACTATATTTATAAATAAATCAGTTTATTAGGTAAAGTTATTTTAAAAATATTAAGTTTTGTTGTAAACAACCTAATTTTTATATTTGAAACTAGCGACCTGCCCGCGGTTTCGCCCACGTAGCTTTTGTTCCCGTGATAATATCAGAAAGGCTTATATACTTAAACCTTCCTTAAGAATCAATCTATCTACTGAAAAAACCACATCAAAATCCATTGCGATTTTAAAGATTTAAGCATACATATGGACATAGGGACAGACAGAGAAAACGACTTTGTTTTATACTATGTAGTGAAGCTGTAACGTTTTTAGTTTTCGAAACGGCATTCAACGTAGTTTTTTAAGAACTAAAATATTGTAGAAAATAAAAAAATATTGGTTGAAAAAGTTCATAGTTTAGTCGAGAAAAACACTTTAATTATTTTTCGTTAACGATAACTCCCGAACGGATAACCCGATCGATGCAATATATGTATAAGACACGAAAAGAGCCTATTATATTTTTGACTCAATCGGAACATAAATCTGAGATTTATATAAAAAACATACTGTTTCGCCAAATTTTTTAAAGTCTTTTTAAAATTTCTCAAAATATTCTGGGCCGCATTGGTTAAAATTTTCAGGAAGTCTAAGTCGAGTGGAATCCAATCAAATGTTATTAATCGCCTTTCAATCGGTCAAGCCGTTCAAAAATTATAAGATATTTACATACCTAAACACACAAACACACGCGCACACACACATACACACATACATACAGACATACTGACGTCATCGTGGAAATAGTTTGAAAAGGTTTCTAGGACCTCAAAACGTGAAGATCTGGTGAAAACTCGATTTTCGAAAATTGGAGCAAAATCGGGGGAAGTTAAAAATATGTTGTTTTTATTTGGGTCAACGATATTGATCAATGATTTGGATCAACGATGGGTCAACGATTTGGGTGGGGTCAACGATATCATACATAAAAATACACGTGTATATATTGAACTTAAAATTTATTAAATTCCAGCTGACCCGCGCAGCTTCACCCGCGAGTATATTATTAATAAGTCGTCCAAATAGCTTTTAATAAAAATTTCATCCCCTATTTCAGCCCTCCAGGGACTGCTTTTTGAAAAAAAAATTAGCATATGTTTGACCCTGGTTCTTCAACTATATCCATGCCAAATTTCATGAAAATCAGTTCAGCGGTTTAGCCTTGAAAGCGTAACAGACAGACAGACAGACAGACAGACTTTCGCATTTATAATATTAGTATGGATTGAAATTAACATTAAATAAACGTTCAAACCCAGGAATAAAGACATTTATATTCGTTACTCAAATGTATGTCCTTATGGGAATCGAACCCAAGCCCCATTAATTACCACTCGAACTATGGAATCCCCGTATCACGTAAGTGCATATTTTTACGATGACATTTTTATAACGCCAACCTTATGATGATAATTTGTGAGTCATTTTTTTCAGCTTTTGATACGTATCGTATTTTAAAGTATTAGAAAACAATCAGTATACTTTCAGTGAAAATCAGTAGTTCAGTAGAATTCTGGGAAAATCAGTATATCCTCCGAAAAATCAATAGCTCTGACAACGCTATACTGGGACGTCAATATGTCCGTTATTTTATTGTTTTACATGCTACCATAGAAATATTTCGTATATAACAATGCTTTTGTTATATTTCATATTATTGTATAAGCAAATGATTTGTTTACTTTGGTGATAAAAAAGAAAAAAGTATTGAATGAGTATTCAAATAATATTTTATAGCAATTTTATTGGCACTGTTTCATGTAACGTTATTTTTATACCTGACGGTATTTCAGTAATGCATTATTTACGTATTAAACAAAAGGGGTAAAGAGATATTGTTTATTTTTACACGCTTTTTATTAGCTTCACCTGTATGTTTGTATGTTTGTTTGTAACCGACTTCTTTGGGCGTGATTTTGACCCACTTTAAACGGTCACATTTCGTTCAAACTTTGTAGATTTATCGAGGACCGATGACAATACACTAATTTGATAAAATTATTCCATTATTCAATTTGCAAAATATGATTTTTGTTAATTTATATAATTTTCATCTATAGTCGATAAGGTAAGACACGCTTTTTTTAAAATAAAATATTTTTTTTATTCACACTATTATTAATTTATATTTATTGAAATTTTTAACACTATTCTTAATTTAAATTTATTAAAATTTATTTTCTATTTTTTTGTTTGGTTTTTTTTATAAAAAGCGTGTTTTTAGTTTTTTTAAGCTATTATTTATTTAAATCATAAAAAAATAACAGTTACTTTACAGTACGGATCTTGTGTTACAAGCTTCAGTATGATTCCATTACGTCCTGAGTTCTAATGGTACCACTGCTTTACCTATTCCTGACACAATAGCGCCATTGCTAGTCACTGTCGTGCTTAGGTTTGGAGGGTAAGATAGCCGGTAAACTTATACATGTGACATTAGACCTCTACAAGACAGCAACGTACCATTAACATCTTTGGTGTCTATAGGCGATAGTTGGCTTATTCCATCAGGAAACCCATCTGCTTTTTGCTATCTTATGATGTCATAAACATATTTTAACAGTTACACGAATACACGATCAAAGCTTGTAACCATAGATAAATAAATAAATAAATAAATAAATAAATAAATGAATAAATGTATAAATGAATAAATGAATGAATGAATGAATGAATGGATGGATGGATGGATGGATGGATGGATGGATGGATGAGAGTTCTGCAACGTCTCGCCATGGTATTTGGTACCATCGCCTCACCTATTCCTGCCGCAATAGCGTCAATGCTTGTCATAGTAATGCTCTGGTTTAGAGGTTAAGAAAGTCGGTAGACTTATGCATGTGGCATTGCCATAGATAGCAACGCACCATTAACATCTTTGGTGTCTATAGACGATGGTTTCTCTATCCATCAAAAGAGCCATCTGCTTGTTTGCTATCTTATGATATAAAAAATGTTGACTTTGCTATCTTATAAGATATTTAATAGATTCAGGCTTTACTTTGCGGAATATTTTTAAAAGAAATTATGGTATTTAATTTGCAAAATTTCCGTGAAACCTTATATGGATCTACTGTGATGCAACTTACATGAAAGGTAGTGTAAGGAATGGGGCAAACTTATCCAAGAGGTGAAAATTTGAGAAGACCACAGCGGCACAATAGTCCAACCATTTCCACGAATTATGTACTCAACGCACGTATCACTTCGTAGCCGAAACATCTTTAGGAGAGTCGAATAGTACTTCACTGTATGAAGGGAGAAGCATTAATGAAAATTTTGCAAATTAAATATCATAATTTCTTCTTTTATCTTATAAGCAAAAAATAGATAAATTACTAATGATAAAAGCTCACTAATTATTCGGATTATGCGAGCAATGCCGTACGGGAACTATATATAAACATAAAAGCGTGCTCCGTTACAGCTATTACTAACATTAGTTATGGGAAAAAACAAACAAACACACAAGCGATCATTAACTAGGGCCGGACTACACCGTCGTGGCGCATTCTTGGCATAAGTATGTCTTAACATTGTAAGTTAAGGCGCAGTTTATTTTATTGATGTCATTTTAATGCAGTTTTAATATAATTAAGTTTTAAAATAATGCAGAATAAACGAATAAATATTTGCAAAAACATGCTTTATGTAGACCACCACGGTCTAACCACCACCTAGGAAAAAAAAATTTTTGAAGTGAAAACTTCTTTAGGCGCGTTGAGCGTTTTGGTAGAGGGTAAAATCCTCGGTTCGCGTCACCGACATGCTAATGATAATAGTATATCTATAGCTATGTTTTGCATATAGTTTTAATTACTCTCAACTTAATAGTTCCGTTTTCACTTCTATCGGCAGTCCCACGACTGCTACTGTTTTTTTTTGATTAATAACAAGCTGAATTTTTGGGAACAGCTTCGTTTTTAAGACACTCCCATTTTTTCTATTCAAAATAGGGGGCTTCGAACATTTTAATTCGATGAAAGAAGAATGTTGATTATTAATAATTATTATTTATTACTTTAATCGCTTAAATATATAACAAAATCTTTGTGCCCATAAATTACAACTTACATATTATAAAGAAATACACTATTATTATAAAAATAATAAGTAAATTAAATTAATAAAAAACACTGGTACAATTTCGATTTATTAGATTTTAATTAGTATTTTAGGATTAAATTAAATAAAAATGAAACAACCGTTTATCCGTATAAGTTCAGTCAAGACACAAATGGAAGAGCAATGGCTATCTTGGTGGAGAGAGAAATCATCGTCTATAGATACCAAACATGTTAATGGTGCTTTGCTATCCATGTGGTGGCGTTGGAATTCAACATTCATGAATTTATCGGCTACCTTACCCTCTAAACCGGAACATGAACTTGGCAAGTACTGACGCTATTACGGTAGGAATAGGTAAGGTGGTAGTACCAGACCTGCTCGAGACGTTGGGGAACTCTACCTACCTACTTATTAGTTACGACTCACGATGTGTGATCTAAAAAAAAACACAGCCGAATAACCTCCTCCTTTTAGGAAGTCGGTTGATATATCTTAGACCGAGGTCCCAGGAACAATATTTTTTTTATTAATAGCAAGGTGAATTTTTGTGAATAGCTTCGTTTTGACGAGACAACCATCTTTTCTATCTTCAAAAAATCTCGATATCAAATAATCGCGGATAACTAAAGATAGATAAAAAAGAAAACTTTAAAGTATTGGACTAAGAAAAGTTTCTACTTTACGTGTAGGACAAAGTAACTCTTGAATTGTAATAATAATTGCTGTTGTGAAAAATTAGGTTCTTTTTAAATTGATTAATATCAATTTCGAAATCTCATATTCCGAATTCTTAGAGTGGAAGACTCATAAATAATATAAATTAATAATAATAATAATTTGTGGACAAACATGCAAACATACAAATAAACAAACATACAGACATACACACACATTTTTTTGTCATTTGAAAAACAGCGATAAGAAAATATAAGTTATGCCACGAACTACGCCTTAACAAGAGGGATTCTAAGCTTAAAGCTTTGTTCGGTGAAGCTTTGACTTGGTATCGCGCTGATTTATTATGTATCTGTCTGTGCCAAGCACTGTGGACACTGTGCGAGCGGTAGCGTTTTAATTTATTTTATTTTACTAGTAAAAAAACCGTATTTCATTTATTTAAATTGACCTATAGGTAATCGATAGGTTAAAAATATCGAAGTAATGTCAGAAAAACCGTTGTTTTCAAAACTTTCGTCATTAATAAATCTCGAACGAGTCAACCGATTTTAATCCCATTTACGGTATTTGATATAGGTTTTTAAGGATAAAAGTTATCTAGATTTTGAAAGCAATTGGTATATTATCCCCTGTTGGTTATTGGCTATATGCGTCACTACTATCATTACTACTAGGTGGTAAAGTTTCCGCAAAGTCTCGACATGGTATTTGGTACCATCGCCTTATTTATTCCTGCAGCAAAAGCGTCAATGCTTGTCACTGTCGTTTTCTGGTTTTGAGGGTAAGGTATCCGGGAAACTTATGCATGTGGCATAGCCATCCTATAACACGCATAACAAGGCACCATTAATTTTTGGTATCTATATGGGACGGTTTCTCTCTCCATCAGGAAAGCTGTCTGTTCATTTGCTATTTTGTGATATAAAAAGTATGTAATAATTTTAACATGAGATTAGGGCTGCCAAGCTTCTGTAGCGCTATTAATATTCCTTGTATATCGCAGGATAAAAAAACAAACAGATATATCGAATAAAACAACCATCTCTTTGGTATCAAACTATCTCTTGGACCGCCCTATGGTCGAGTGGTTAGCGACACTAATTACGCAATCAATGGGGCTCGGGTTCGATTCCCGACAGGGGCAGGCATTTATGTGATGAGCATAGATATTTGTATTTCTGGGAATGGGTATTATGTATGTAATTATGGGGTAATAAGTATGGGGTTAAATCAATTCGTGTAAAAATCTTAAAGCTGTTTCACACCAAATCAGTATAGTAAGTTGAACTGCCACATTCAAACGTTTATCAGCTATTTTATTTTCTAAGCTGGATCACAATAGCGATAAGCGGATACGATATAGGGACCTTCAAGAAGAGCTTACTCATTTTTAAAATGCCGGAAACGCAACCGCCGGATCTCTGGTATTGCAGAAGTCCATGGGCGGCGGTGATCGCTTACCACCAGGTGCAACTCTTGCTCGTTTGCCCCCTCTTCTATAAAAAAAGTATTGAAGCTATTAGGTGGCGTTGCCTGACCGGGGAAAGACATTGGGAACTCTACCACTTTAAGTATTTCATTTTAAGTGTATTATCCAATAGTAAAAATTAAAGTTTCATACAAAATTTTAAAAAGTGGTATGGCATACTTAGCTGAATGAGTCGGCACAACCAGGGCGATGCCACTAACTCACTTAAAATCAACGTGAAGTAACAGCTTTACTGTTTCGTTTGGTTTGGTCTGTGAGGTTCCCGGAGGCCCTTTACCCCCTCCTATGGAAGCGCAATTTAAAGGTAGTAGTTTACCCTAGGGGGAACCACTAGCGTAAGCGGCGGTGAATCTCTCTCTGGACATGCATGTTCAGGGTTTTGTAATCAGCCTAATCATGGATGCCCAGGTTGTACTGTGTACTCTGGGGGGAAGGGGGTACAATTGCGTTCACAAACTTTGCTGCTCGGGGCAAACAGGACAGAAATCGAAATACACCCTTTACCACACTCCACGTGGACTATACGAATATTAGGGGTCTTCACTCCATCCTATACGCCGTCCACTACCACCTTGAGATGGTTAAGCCGGCTTTGTTCTTTTTAACTGAGACGCAAATATCTTCTCCGGCTGATAAATCATATCTTTCCCACTCGAGGTACAAATTCGAGCATTCGTTTGTACCCTGGGTGGGAGTTTGTGCTTACGTCAGGGAAAATATCTGTTTTCAACATCTCAGCAGTCTTGAAGGCAAGGACCTATCCATCCTCTGGCTGCGTGTAGACTGCGACGAACATCTCCGCATCTATGTGTGCCTCTACAGGTCCCATAGCGGAAATGTTGAAGTCGACAGGCTCGTTGAGCACTTTCAAACGGCTGTAGATTCCGTGTTACAACAGACCCTCTCCGCTGAGATCGTGATCTTAGGCGATTTCAATGCCCACCACGCCGAATGGCTATGTTCACGCACTATCGATCATGCGGGGAGGTCTGTTAATGATTTTACCTTGGCGTATGGTCTAACACAATTGGTAACTTCGTCTACGATACGATACGATATCGACGATTATACGCCTTCACTGCTAGAACTTCTGCTGACCTCTCATCCAGACCATTACCAGGTATCTGTGGACGTCCCTCTTGGTACGTCAGTACACTACCTGATCCGGAGTAAAATGCCAGTTACGCGCCCTTCACGGCCTCCTTTGCCGGCTGTCGTCACGTTTGGCACTATGGCAGATTGGGACGGGATGCGTTCTTTTTTTGCCTCCTACCCATGGGGGCGGTTGTGCTTCTCGCTGGATGATCTGAGTGTCATCGCTGAGGCTGAGCCTATCGCTAATGTAGTGCTGCAGGGCATGGAAATTTTCATTCCATTTTCTGCGGTATCAGCTGGTGGTAAGTCTAAGCCTTGGTTTGGTCGCTCCTGCAAAACGGTTTCACGCTGAAAGCGGGAATACTAGCGGGCTTGGGGTGCAGCGTCGACATCTCGTGATGAAAAAACCAGCGCGTTACGTAAAAAGAAAGAGAGTACTAGGTGGTAGAGTTCTGCATTGTCTCGCCCGAGTCTGGTACCACCGCCTTACCTATTCCTGCCGCAATATCGTCAATGCTTGTCACTGTCGTGTTCCGGTTTGGAGGGTAAGGTAGCCGGTAAACTTATGCATGTGGCATTAGACCTCGCCACAAGATAGCAACGCACCATTAACACCTTTGGTGTATATAGACGATAGTTGACTCTTGCCACCAGGAGACCCATCTGCTTGTTTGCTATCTTATACTATAACAAAAAGAGTACAATTACGTCTCGAGGTTCTTCAAAAGAGCTTTCGCCTATGCAAAATCTGAACACATTGGCAGAATTGGTAAGAAATTAGTTCGCCTTCCTTCGTTAACTCGTGCGTTCTGGTCTCTCACCAAGGCTGTAATAATAATAATAATAGTTCATTTAAAAAAAAAAGTATTTCAAAGATTGCAAGAAATTTACACTGACTTACGCTAATTAACAACAATAATTTGGTCTTGGGGAATTCCTCACAGTCCTCTCTTCCATCCTTATACGGAGATGAGGACTGTGCTCATTCTTTGCGGCCAACTTGACTCTGAACGACCAAGGAAATGCACCGACTACCATTCCGCAGTGCTATAGTTTTATATAGCACTGACCATCAACACTAGCAAATCAGGACCAATACAAAATCGCTCCGCTTATTGCTTAGCTGTCACAGTGCCCACAGTCCACCATAAACGTTAGTTTTTTGTCAATTGGTTTGTCATAATAGGTAGTTATCAACGAAGTGACTTTGTAAGGGTGCGATTCTATCGAGCGACGGTTATTGCCATAAACGTACAGTTTTTGTAGTAACAAATATGTTTTTCTTCTGTCTGCCCTTGAATGGAAGGCATTTTAGTGGGAGTTACCTATTAATCATCCGATTTCAAAGAAAGAGTACTTCGATTGTTTTGTTATGTGAAGTCTCATGTGTTGGTCCGAGTCCCTTTGAAGAAGAGTCAACTGGTGTTCAGTTGCCAGGCAGGTCGTAAAAGGTGACGGATTGGTTATACGTGTCACTACCATCGTGACTGCTAGGTGGTAGGATTCCGCAATGTCTCGCCCGGGTCTGGTATCATCGCTTTACCTATTCCTGCCGCAATAGCGTCAACGCTTGTCATTGTCGTGTTCCGGTTTGGAGGGTTAGGTAGCCGTAAGACTTATACATGTGACAGTGCTATCCCGCCGCAGAGATATCAACGCACCATTAACATCTTTGGTGTCTATAGGCGACGGTTTCTCTTTCTATCAAGAGAACTATCTGTTTGTTAGCTATATTGTCATTACATAGTATAAAACAAAGTCGCTTTCTCTGTCTGTCCCTATGTCCTTATGTCCCTATGTATGCTTAAATCTTTAAAACTACGCAACGGATTTTGATGCGGTTTTTTTAATAGATAGATTGATTCTTGAGGAAGGTTTAAGTGTATAAACCTTTCCGATATTCCCACGGGAACAAAAGCTGCGCGGGTGAAACCGCGGGCAGGTCGCTAGTGTTATATATAAAAAAGTTGAAACTATCATTGTATTGAGCAAAATTAAACTATGAACTTAAACTATGGCTGAGCACTCTATTCGCCAGAACAACCTGGTTTTTCAATAAGGGTCATACACAACCGAATACCTAAATGAAAAATGAAATGAAAAAGTATTTATTTGCAAGAATAATATGGTTTTATTAAACTATAATATGGTGTGCAAACATTTAAATTTCGGTTGATTTTCTTATAATTACTACCGGATCGGAACGCGGCCACACACTGAGAAGATCCGGCGGAAGAAACTCAGCGGGCTTGTTTTTTTTCTATTTTATAGATTACAATTATTTTATGTATTACTAACTGTTGCCCGCGACTTCGTTAGCGCGGACTTCATTTACTCCGCACAGCTCTTCCCCCGTAGGTGATAGCGTGATAATATGTAGCCTATATGTTGACCCGACCTGTTAGTAATATTCATGCAAAATTTGAAGTAAATCCATGCAGTACATTTTGAGTTTACCCCGGACATACATTGACTTTCCTATGATTTTATTATATGTATAGATAGATAATATTTACAATGTATTACAATTATTTTTAGAATTACAATATTTACAAGAATTATTTTACAACAAATAGTTATTTTACAATTTACAAATTCTTTTTTTATTTTTTACAATTTACATAGACATTTTACCATTTACAAAATTAACCAAGTAAGTATTCCATTTTTATTAAATTTTAAGGTGAGATGTACAGACTTGTATTTCCATTTCTTACATTTAATCTTATTAGCTAATATATATATATATATATATATATATATATATATATATATATATATATATATATATATATATATATATATATATGTAGGAAGTGGGTCAGATACGATAAATAAAATGAGGATATGGTGATATAACAACTCTTTATATTTTGTTCAACTTGTATCAAATATCAAAATAACATAAGATCACTGTTAAAGCTTTCCATTATTTAATGACTAGTTCTCGTTTAACAATTCCAAGTAACTTAATTATTCCTTATTACAAATAAGTCATAATTTAAGCAATAGATAGTCCATTATAAATTGTACTGCGACTAATTTATAGTTGACAATAATAATTAACTTGTTTGCACAAATTAATTATCCAAGAGTCAAGGATAAGCTACTAGCAAGATACAACAAGTGTACCGAGCCACGCCAGAGCCAAGACTGCCCGAACGGGGGGCGCTCAGAGCCTTTTATACAGGTAGCAAAACAATTTGAGTAGTAGGGATATCGAACGATGCGCTCGGTGGCTCAGGCTGACATATCTTTTAGAAAACTGAACGTAATCTTTTTTTTTTTTTTTACAACTCTATAATTAGCGTGATCTTTAGCGAAATGTTACAATAGTGTGCTGGTCCGGTAACCCCTTCAGCAATAACAACTATTAAACTCTTCTCGTCAGTTTTGAAACCGGAGACTGGATCCTACTAAGCTAGGAGTCCCTCTCTTCAGTTAAAAAACCGGAGACTGGATTGTACTAAGCTCCCTCTCATCAGTTAGAAACCGGAGACTGGAGTGTATTAAGCTCTCTCTCTCATCAGTTAAAAACCGGAGACTGGAATGTACTAAGTTCTCTCTCATCAGTTAAAAACCGGAGACTGGAGTGTACTAAGCTCCCTCTCATCAGTTTAAAACCGGAGACTAGAGTGTACTAAGCTCCCTCTCATCAGTTAAAAACCGGAGACTGGAGTGCACTAAGCTCCCTCTCATCAGTTAAAAACCGGAGACTGGAGTGTACTAAACTCCCTCTCATCAGTTTAAAACCGGAGACTGGAGTGTGCTAGGCCGGAAATCCCTTTAGCTAATGTGCTAGACCGGAAATCCCTGTAGCTAATGCTAGACCGGAAATCCCTTTAGCTGAGAGTGCTAGACCGGAAATCCCTTTAGCTGACAGTGCTAGACCGGAAATCCCTGTAGCTAATACTAGACCGGAAATCCCTTTAGCTGACAGTGCTAGACCGGAAATCCCTGTAGCTAATGCTAGACCGGGTTGCAATCCCTGTAGCCAAAAGGCTAGACCGGAATGAACCCCTTTAGCTGAGTCATTGGACCGGACACTCCCTTCAATGACTCTAATCTCCCTACATTTTTTTTATCAATCCTACATTTTTTTGTCAATCCTACATTTTTTGTCAATCCTACATTTTTTGTCAATCCTACATTTTTTTGTCAATCCTACATTTTTTTGTCAATCCTACATTTTTTGTCAATCCTACATTTTTTGTCAATCCTACATTTTTTGTCAATCCTACATTTTTTGTCAATCCTACATTTTTTTTTGTCAATCCTGTCAATCCTACATTTTTTTGTCAAATTACTTTTTACTTTTTTTTACATTGATTTCTTTTCATAGTTTTATAAGACTCCCATTTCCTTTAATTATTATTATTATTTTTTTTGCTTTATATCGTTTTTTTTTTTGCTGATGATGCAGCCTCATGAACAGTGGCATTAGTTATTACAAGATTAGAGAATCTCCTTCGCAGGTATTTCGAAGGTATTAAAAACTCTGACTGTTATAAACATTTACAATATACACTGCATTTCTATCAATATTGTTTGGACCAGTTTTATGAACAAGATCATTATCATGAGTATACGCCGTCACGTCATCCTTGTTATAATTTTCATATAGGTACCTCAAGAAACCCTACAGAAATATGGGGAACTTCGCAAAGGCTATCATGGGCGCACTTGTTTTCTAAAATTGCGGTAACTTTTAAGGAGCCCTTATATTTTGAGTCAAGTTTCGTTTAGTGTCGTTCTACATCCCTAACAAAGACAAAGTCACCTACACTAAAAGGTTTAACCTTTCATTACCTCTACTCAACCATAACACTGGATCTTCAAAGCTTGTAGATACTTTTGCGAGTTTTTGTTAGTTGCCGAATGTCAAACCTAATGCTGCTGAGCGCGTGTTAAATATTACCTAACCGCTTTTGCCATGATTTGTCAGAAGATTATACTGCGCTATCATTATTAAACCCTACAAGATTCGCATCACATATTCGGACCGACTGTTAGCTCTATATGTGCCTGTCGCAAGAAGATGTAAATCTGTACTGTTTTCTTTTTTTTTAAATATTAGTTTGAGTTTAGTTGGTAATAAACTTTAAGATTGCTTATTAACGATCATCAAAGGGTCAACTAATTCGATTTCAGCTCGACAAATTTAAGCCCGACGGATTTAATTCAATTGGTTGTCAATTGTTTTTAAAAATATCCACCAAGCGCTGTCTATCTTTGTCTACAAGGTCAGTGTTTACCATACTCTCGCTAGCAGATTTTGAAATTGAGCACGATTAAGTGTTTAAGTATTGCTAAGCATTAACCTGTTGTTGCTTAGTTCCTATTCTACCTTGCCCCAAAATTTTGCGACCTAACGAAAAATTTTTTATTAAGACTCATTAGGTCAAACGTGAAATATGACCTTAAAAAACCTTAAATATGACTTCCAAATTTAAATTTTGCCCTGTGGTTAAACATTTGATCTGTTGAGTGGAAATTACATTAGGACAGGCGACTACTTGGATTCTTGTTCATAAAACCGTTCTCTTACAAAGGAATCACAAGATATTTGTTAGATATGGCCTTCTGAACCAGAGTCAAATATAAAAAATAATTAATTTTCACTTATTGTAATGCACCATGTGACGCTCTGGAACAGATGTTGACTGGTTTTCTGTTTTCGGAACTTGATGTGGCAACTTCTTTCTTCTTGTAGCGCTTCGGACAAATGGAAGCTATGTGGCTGGGCCGGGGTCACAACGTACATAGCAGACCACTGGTGGTTGGCCACTGGACACGCCACCAGAGATAGTGGTAGATGACCTGCTTTCGCTGCAAGCAAAAATTATTTGAGATAAGTTTCTGTTTATCACGGCAATAGTTGTTACGATGTTCATCGTAACGATTCTATCACAAACAATGTAACTTCCTCGAAATACAGTGGTGCTCTTAAATCGGTTCATATCTAAGTCTGAAAGGAAGAGATCTTCAAGTCATAATATAGCTTGCCAAGATAGCAGCTTGTGAAGAAGTAGGTGACGGCATGACTCTTAAGTGAGTGAGTAGCTACAATGATCAGATCAACCCCGTCTAATTTTTTCTTTTCTATATTTATTTTACTTGAGGTACACCAGCTAGTAAGCTACACGACAAAAATCTTACGAGTCAGATGAAGGGTCTTTGGAACGACAGAAGCATCTCATTAAAAACAAAGCAGAGGCTGGTCTGTACGCTGGTGTTCTCCATATTTACGTACGGCGCAGAGTCATAGACACTAAGAGCTGCAGACAGACGTCGCATTGATGCGTTTGAAATGTGGTGCTGGAGGAAAATGTTACGTATCCCTTGGACAGCACACAGGACCAACACCTTCATACTAAAACAACTTGGAGTAAAGACCAGATCGTCTGCTACGTGCCTTCAAAGAATTCTATAATACTTCGGCCACATCTCTAGAAAGCAAGGAGACAATCTCGAAAAGCTAATAGTGACCGGAAAAGTAGAAGACAAAAGACCACGTGGTCGTACTCCTATGCGATGGTCAGACCAGGTTTGCACCAATCTTATGTCTAAAATGTTTTATGATGCTCTGCACGCCGCTGAAGATAGAGTCCAATGGCATAATATTGTGCTATCAAGAACAATCTAATGAGGAGGTTACGACCCTCAGTAATAAAGAATACGAAGCTAGGAGGAGGACACCAGTTAGTCATATCGTCTGCTTCATCAGAATCAAAGTATATCAACTTAAGGGGAGTAGATGCATTTACAGAACGTGAATTAATATTTTCTGCTATTTTTCAAAGAATAGTTTCCATACCATAAGTGGAAAGAGACATTTACTGCTCTACATAATTAACCGAAATAGTTTGATGCTGAAGTGGGAGTGAATCCGATCCCACTTCTGATGTAGGAAGTGGGTCAGATACGATAAATAAAATGAGGATATGGTGATATAACAACTCTTTATATTTTGTTCAACTTGTATCAAATATCAAAATAACATAAGATCACTGTTAAAGCTTTCCATTATTTAATGACTAGTTCTCGTTTAACAATTCCAAGTAACTTAATTATTCCTTATTACAAATAAGTCATAATTTAAGCAATAGATAGTCCATTATAAATTGTACTGCGACTAATTTATAGTTGACAATAATAATTAACTTGTTTGCACAAATTAATTATCCAAGAGTCAAGGATAAGCTACTAGCAAGATACAACAAGTGTACCGAGCCACGCCAGAGCCAAGACTGCCCGAACGGGGGGCGCTCAGAGCCTTTTATACAGGTAGCAAAACAATTTGAGTAGTAGGGATATCGAACGATGCGCTCGGTGGCTCAGGCGTACACCTGTTGTTTACAATATTCTTGCATTTGATGACGCAGACGCCGTCATATATATATATATATATATATATATATATATATATATATATATATATATATATATATATATAACTTTCTTTTAACAAATATTTAGTCTTTGGGCAGGCACATGTAGCTTCTCACTGTTTCTAGCTTAAGACGTTATTAACAAAATAAAACTTGGTTCGGACATGTAGAAAGAATGTCAGAAATCAGATATTTTTTATTTTTATACCGAAAATCTTTCATTCCGAATCTCATGATGTTCATTACAGAATCTCATTTTTCAAGTCATACCAACAATACTCCTGTCGAAATCCGAAAGGAAGTGGCCAGGTAATTAACAACACACAAATATACATTAATCGAAGAATACTTTTTTTTAATATCCAAAATCTAATTATAGCATTGAATCGGAAATTCGCCATCGTGATTGATGACGTAGGGCGCGTTCACATATCAAGCTTAGACTACGCTTGTTATTATCTACATACAAATATTTTTTTACTAGCTGCTGCGCGCAGCCCGCTGCATTATAAACATTTTTGGTGAATTCCGCGGGATCACCTAATTTTTCCGGGATAAAAAGTAGCCTATGTGCTATTCTAGGTTATCATCTACCTGTGTGCCAAATTTCTTTAAAATCCGTTAAGTAGTTTTGGCGTCCATCCTCATCCATCCAAACATCCAAACTTCCGCATTAATAATATAGATATCATAAGATAGCAAACAAGCAGATGGGTCTCCTGATGGAAAGAGTTAACCATCGTCTAAAGACAACAAAGATGTTAATGGTGGGTTGATATCTTGTGGTGAGGTATAACGCCACATGCATAAGTTTACTGGCTATCTTGCCCGCCAAACCGGAACACGACAGTGACAAGCACTGACGATATTGTTGTCAGAATAGGTAAGGCGGTAGTACCAGACGCGCGCGAGAAAACGCAAAATTCTACCAACTGGTAGCCACGATGATAGTGACTCGCATAGCCAATCGGTTGCCTTATACGACCTGCTTGGCAGAACGGCAGTTGGCCTATTCGTCAAATAAGCCCGGAACCAACACGAAGAGAATTTGTTGGTGTTGATCCGGGCTCCTTTGTAGAATAGACCAACTGTCGTTCTGACAGGCAGGTCATAAAAGGTGACTGATTGGCTATATGTGTCACTATCATCGTGGCTACTATATTATAATCACCGCCACTCATGGTCATGCCAGAGGTCTTGCAGTTGCGTTGCCGACCTTTTAAAAATTAGGAAGCTTTTTTCTTGAAGATTCCCAAGTCATATCTGTTCGGAAAAAGTCCTGGCGGTAATTGATTCCACAAAAGAGTAGTGCGAGGCAAAAAATGCTGGGAAAACTGCAAGGTTATGGATTTCCAGACATCGAATGGTGAACTTTAAATTTTGATGCGATGTCCGATGATGGAATGCAGCAGGAATTAATCCAAACAACTCGTCGGACCACTCTCCATGATAGATGCAGAGTGAACCTGCATCTATGCGTAACGCCAAAGAGTGAAGCAGTTTCGAAATAGCCTGAGCGTCAACGATTTGAATCGCTCTACGTTGAAAGCGAGCAAGTGGAAGAAGCTGGTATTGGGGAGTTTCGGTCCAGAGATGAGAGCAGTAATCCATGTGAGGCCGAATTTGTCTCTTATGAAGTTTAGGGCGATGGGCCAGCAAGAAGTACTGTTTCGCTCTGCTACGCACACCGAGCTTTTTGGAAGCTAGTTTATCCTTAACTTCCAGACGACTGCGAAGCTGAACGTTATTCGATGTGTCAATGCCCAGGATTTCGACACTGGCTGAGGCTGTCAGGAGAGTATCCTCGAATCAAGTTGACACGACAAAGGGTGTATTTTTACGGTGAACACGCAAACTGTGTCTTCTTAGGGTTAAATGTGACCAAGTTTTGACGACCCCATGCCGAGACGAGAGTCGATTCTCGACTTCAGACACAAGCTTGTTCCGGCACTGTTCAATGTGTTCCGAAGAAATACCGCTACGGCCGGAGTGTGTAGCATCACCAGTACTATCATCTGCATAGCAATGCATATTACTAATTCGCAACATTGACATATAGATATGCGCAGCATGTGTCATTAAAGTGATAATACTTCATTCCTTCACTTCCTCAATGTGAAATAAACCTTTATCTACTTCAGTAGTCCATTTAACTAAGTTGATCATAACGTGGCCTTTGAATTCGTTCGGCGTTTGGAACTCGTTCGCATTCGATCCGAAAGAGTGGAAATAGGAATATAAATAAATAATAATATTGTCATTTTGATTATAAACAGAGCCAGTAGTGCAATCAAAATGTATCTTAACGCCATGTTATAAACGTTATAAATAAACTTTTCTAAAACTAAAACTCAAGGTCTCTGAGATAGATTGCGGGTGGACGGATATAACGAAACTATAAAGGTTTAGTCTACTTTCCAACACTAAAAGACATATAACATATATAATATGGTTTTTTATTCCATTTAGTAGAAGATTATTGGCATTTTGAAAGCATAAATCTTTAAAATAGGCCTAACTAATCGGTTTGACGGATTAGCGAATAATATGACGACGCGTAACGGGACACCGCTTTGACAAGATGTGACGAATTCTGTAAGAAATTTCGTAATAACTGTGTACACGGTAATAAAAACATAATCGGAAGACTTTAAAGAGTAAATTTATTACAATTTAGTGTATACTATAACGGTCACCTGTGTCCGAAAATCGACCATAGACTAAATAATAAAATCTATTTTAAGTTCGAGAACTAATTTTAGCCGTAAAGGAAAAAAATATATTGTACATGAATGTAGTTTGTACAATGTTTATCTAATAGGGTCATTGCGTCGGTAACGCGAACGCCTCTAGTATGCGACCACTTGAGGGACTAGGTTTCTTTAATTAAAGATAATAGCATTTTTTCGGGAGAAAACAATGGATAGTCAGCAATACATATTCATTGAATAGTTATGTAATAAGAAAATCATTTAAACCTATCTGCTTAATCCAAATCTAGAAAATAGTGGTACCACTGCCTTACCTGTTCCGGCCGCCATAGCGTCACTGCTTGTCATTGTCGTGTTCTGGTTTGGAGGGTAAGGTAGCCGGTAAACTTATGCATGTGGCATTAGACCTCGCCACAAGATAGCAACGCACCGTTAACATCTTTGGTGTCTATAGGCAATGGTTGACTCTTTCCATCAGGAGACCCATCTGCTTGTTTGCTATCTTATGATATAAGAAAAATCGCGGTTAATGGCATTCGATTGGACTCCACTCAACTTAGACTTCCTGAAAATTTGAACCAAGTGGAGCCTGGGGATTTTGAGAAATTTTGAAAAAACCCAACAAAAAACAAGCGAACAGTATTTTTTAACATAATTTCCAGATTAATGTATGGATTGAGTACAAAAACTAATCAGCTCTATTCCTTAAAATACTACATCTAATGCATAAATTGCATCGAAATCGGTTTATCCGTTTGGGAGAAAACGTTGACGAAATTTTTTGAAAAAAGTGTTTTTTTTTTACATAACTTCAAAATTTTTCAACCAATAATTTTTTGGTATTCTACGATATTTTAGTACTAAAAAAACTACTTGGAATGCCGTTTCAAAAATCAAACGTTACAGCGTTTTCAATAGTTACAGTTTTTCAAATATTAAAATTACGTTGTCTTTAGCAAACTTACATAATATTTTTGAAAGAACTTTCAGGCTTCAGCAATGCCATTCGAAAGATCAAAATCAATCATTGTTTCCAAAAAATACGTCTTTTCAAAAATCAATATCCTGCCATTTTTAACAAAATAAATTGAATTGAAGAAATCTATGCTTATAGATGCTCTTTTGAGTATAAAATACCTTAATTTAGCGGGATGTTTCAGGGATGGCTTACAGGGTTAAACGTTTACAGTTTTTTTTTTTTGGTTTGTTGTAGTTATTTTAGTATAGTTTTAGTCATTTAGGTTGTATTTGTTATATGAATATTAAGTAATGTAAATTATTTTTAGTTTTCATTAGACTATATTTTTTAAGTTAAAACGAACGATATAAGTTATAACGAAAAGAATAACGGTCAGTTTGAAGTGTTTTGTACCTATATGTAATAGGTTAGTTATGGAATTGTTTCAGTTTTTTGTTTAAAATTACTACCGATTTTGTTTTTTTTTAATTACTACTTGCAACAATGTCGCCAAGGCGTAAGTTTAATATTTCACAAAGTTCTAATAAATCCCGAGCTATGAAAATAGCTAGATAGTGACCCAAGATCGGCGGCAACAACACACTGAGTGTCTGGCATCTCAACAAAGTCCACCAGACTAGAACAGGTACAAGATCTGCGTTAACAGCACGCTGAGTATATGGCGTTTCCAAGTGCTTCTGAGACTCCAGAATAGTTCCAAACTGGACGTTGAAAACATGCGGAATATTTGGTATCTCACCAGAATAGTCCTTATCGTAATCATAATCATAATCATAATCATTTATTGCAACAAATATGGTATACATAAAGTTGTTCTTAATTAAGTTTGTTCAACATATTTCACCTTATGGCATGCAATAGCTGTAAAAATAAGTAAAATTTATATACATATAAAAAAACTATATATTATTTAATTTATAACATTATTATTATCTTAATAAATTATTAGTATATTTTATATATTCATTTTTTTGCACAATATTATCATTTTTGGATTCTGTAAAAAAATAATGTTACATTTATATTATAATATTTTTTTTAAACCATCACATATTTTTTTAAATCAATTTAAAATTATTTCAATCATATTATTTTTCTTTTATTATTTTTTTACTTTTTAGAATTTACATTTAATATAATCAATTAATTTCTCATAAAATCGTTAACCTTATAATATGCTTTTTCTACTAGGTATGTGCTTATGCTTTTTCTACTAGGTACCAGATCAACGTCGGCCACATAACGGAAGAGTCATAACGCTCTAAAGAACTACAGAAACATTTAAAACGGCTGAATCTCGCAGATACGCTGAAGATTTTTAAAATAACCTTCAGACTAATATACCTAATATTAAGTTTCAAAATTCTTACTCCATCAAACAAATCGAATCTGAGCTCACATGCAGTGGAATCGAAATGTATTCCGGTTTAATAAGTTTTTCATCTTTCCAGAGCTAAATGGGTAAAAATGGAACCCTTATACTTTTGTCGTGTCCATCTGTCCATTAGTCCTTCTATCTGTCCTTATGTCACAGTCCTTTTGCGTGGAGACTATGGGTACTATACGGTAGAATTTTGAAAAATACGTGTATCTTATAAACCGCTACACAATAATGCAGTACGATTATAAAAAATAAAATTATTAATGGTAGCTCTCCATTCCCAAAAAAATAGTGGATGGTTTCGGGAACAGCCTGCAAAGTCATGATTACAGATTTTTATATTTTGCTGCTGCTGTTCTGCACGCACTTCAAAAATTCAATAATACGCATCCTAATTCTTACCTTGCATAATAAAAATTTTAGTGACATCTAATAATTGTCTATTTGTTTATCTGTAAATGTAATAAAATCTGCAAGGCCGTTTGTGATGATATTTCTTACGGATAGTCTAAAGTCTGAGGAAGGACATAGGCTACTTATTACTAACACCACGCGGGCGAAGCCGCGGTCGAAGCCGCGGGCGAAAGCTACTTATAAATATATTCTAGTATTTATATACGTATTTCTTTGTCTTAGTATCGTTGGCTAACACCCATAAAAATTTAGCCTTAGTTACTCCCTGTCACATCAGCTATCTGCCAGTGAAAGTCCCGTCAAAATCGGTCCAGTCGTTCCGGAGATTAGCCGTAACAAACAGACAGACAAAAATTGTAAAAAAATGTTATTTTGGTATATGTACCGTGTACATTCATATATATACATTTAATAAAAAGCAGTTATTTTAAAATTACAAACAGACTCCAGACTCCGAACTTCAATTTTATTTATTTGTATAGAAGATGTATAGATTAATAATACGAAAATATTTGTAACTAGCTGACCCGCGCAGCTTCGCCTGCGAGTAGATTAACATGTCGTCAAGATAGCTTTTCATACAAATTTCATCCCCTATTTAGGGTTGAAATTAAGGGTTGATTTTTGAAAAAAATAGCCTATGTTTGACCCCGGCTCTTCAGCTACTTCCATGCCAAATTTCAGGAAAATCGGTCCAGCGATTTAGCCGTGAAAGCGTAACAGACAGATAGACAGACAGACTTTCGCATCTATAATATTATTATGGATGCATGCTTTGTTAGCAATACTTTAAATAAATAAATAAATATATAAAATGTCAAGTAAAGTAAAAAAAATAGTCACCCATATTTACTCAGTATAAAAGTGAAACATTGTAAACCCGGCCCAACTGTCCCAGGTGTGAAATCCATCATGGAGTCGATGTTAATTTGGCAAGACGTCATCCACCATGATTACTACGCAGCGGTGGTGAAAATAAACCCAAAAGTGGTATCCGAGCAACGACCCGTCGGAATGTTCCGGCGATTTATCAAATACAAGGCTATTGAGACCATATTGCACTTGTATAAAAAATTATATTGGGTCCGGACCCATTTTTAATACACCATGTCACCTTTCCGGATAGTTCATATGTAAGAAACGATTCATAAAATATTTCATTACTATCGTGACTATAAGTTTTTGCTGGTATAGTAATGCTCATTGCTGACTTTGTTTGCGTGACTTAAAATCATATTGTCTTTTGCTTAGTCGGGTAAAAAAGTACCTTATGTCAGATGTTTATAAATATTATGACAGAATAGTTTTTGAGTTAAATCGTAACAAACATATGTTATATGTTATCATAAGATAGCATGCAAGCAGATAGACCATTGCCTACAGACACCAAAAATGTTTATGGTGCATTGCTATCTTGTGGCTAGATCTAATGGCACGTGCATAAATTAACTATGTAAAATTTCTAAAATATTATTTAAATGTAAATTAAATCAGCTATTTATTAAAATGAACCATAATTTGCATGTCTAAAATATAAGGGTAGAATAAGCAGAACAATGTATATATATATATATATATATATATATATATATATATATATATATATATATATATATATAACTAATAACCTCTTTGTAACCTTATTCTGGCAAGTAAAAATTATTATTATTATTATTATTATAACTGGCTACCTTACCCTCGAAACCGGAACATGGCAGTGACAAGCATTGACGCTATTGCGGCAGGAATAGGTAATGTGGTAGTATCAGACCCGGGCGAGACAATGTAAAACTCTACCACCTAGTGGTAGAACTTTTTCTCTATAATATTAGCTACAAAAATAGCGAACAAGCATTTGACGCTCTTAAGGGAAATATATACAATCACTTATAGAGATCAAAGATGTTAATGGTGCATTGATTTAGTGTAGCAGGTTCGTAATAAAAATAAAATAATTTTTTTAAGCTATTGCATAGCTTCTATCGCGGGCCTTGAGCGTGGAGACCGAATCCAGAAATTCCGTAACGAAAAAACCTAACACCTCCCACTCCGACCATATATCGATAAATACCAGAACTTTTAATGACTCTGAAATATCATGCTTGTCTCTTTAATTCAGCAATCTGCCTTTAGGTGGCACTGGTTGTATTAGAAAACTACCGTAATCATATATATATAATTGTAATTGCATAAGTTGATAAAAAATGCTACGCAATAGCTTTGTCGCGGCAGTCTCGGGGTGTCACACGTCTTTTTTTATTGAAGTTATACTTCTTTAGGCGCGTTATGAAAAAATGATGAGATTGAAATTTTAAGATGACATCTGTGACACAAAATTAACAGTATGAAGCTGTCTGCTTAACCGCTCATTAAGTCTCGAAAAAAAAAGCTACCAACAAAATAGAAATTCAACCTCGATATTTAATGATGCCAAAGAAGTATAACTTCTCACGCGCGTACGTAAGTACACGCACCCATTTTTTTTTATTTCAGATACATTGTCTATAGCAGCAATGCTACATGCTTAAGTTTATCGGATACCTTACTCTCTACACTAGAATAAGACAGAGACATGCACTGACGCTATTATGGCAGGAAAACGTAAGGTGATATCGAAACCTGGACGTAAAGTTGTTGGTCCGGGGTCCTTTGAAGAATAGGTCAACTGCTTGCCAGAGAGGTCGTAAAGGCGATCAATTGGCTATGCGAGCCACTACCATCGTGGCTACTAGGTGGTAGAGTTCTGCATTGTCTCGCCCGGGTCTGGTACCACCGCCTTACCTATTCCTGCGGCAATAGCGTCAGTGCTTGTCACTGTCGTATTCCGGTTTGAAGGGTAAGGTAGCCGGTGAACTAATGCAAGTGGAATTAGACTTGGCCACAAGATAGCAACGTACCATTAATATTTTTGGTGTTTATAGGCAATGGTGGACTCTTTCCACCAGGAGACCCATTTGCTTGTTTGCTATCTTATGATATAAAAAAAAGAAATCTGCAACCTAGAAGTCTTGCATTATAAAAGTTTTAGTCGAATCCCGCGGGATCACCTCATTTTTCCGTGATAAAAAATACCAGATTATCATCTACCTGTGTACCAAATTTTGTCCAAATCCTATTAGTATTTTAGGCGTGATTGAGTGACAAACATCCATCCATACATCTAAACATACAAACTTTTACACCTATATATATAAAAATCAATTGCTGTTTGTTAGTCTCGCTAAAACTCGAGAACGGCTGAACCGGTTTGGTTAATTTTGGTTTTGAATTAATTGTTGAAGTCCAGGGAAGGTTTAAAGGTGAGAAAATATAGAAAAAAAGTAGTTAAAAAGGCAGAACAACGTTTGCCGGGTCAGCTAGTTTATAATATTAATAGGGATGAATAGCAACGCACTATTAACATGTTTTTAGTTTTTTTATATCATAAGCAGCGGTGGATTTACACCAGGGGCAGTCGGGGCAAGTGCCCAGGGCGGCAAATGTTTTAGGGCGGTAAAATTTTGAAAGTGATAAAAATTTTTTTAGTCTTATCGAGATTCCCCAATATAATTAATTAATTCTATTAATTTATAATTCTTTGTTTATTTGTAATTCAAGAAATTCAATTCATTCATTATTTATGAATTATAATTTTGGCACTTTTTTAGAAAAAAATAATAATCAAAATGATTTAATCAATTTGTTTCCTTGGAGATATCAAATAATAATCGATTTTTCTATTTTCTGGAATTAAAGAAATTTAATTAGTATTTATTTTTGCAAAATTGAAAAAAATTCGGAATTATTTTTTGCATTTCTTAAAACATGAACTTTAACAATCAATCAATTAAAAAAATGTTATAATTGATTGATTTCACCAATTAATTTTAGTTTAAACGATAAATCACTACTTTTCAAGTTATATTGTCGTAAAATATGGAAAAATATAAATATATGTATGATATAACCTGATAGTTTCAATATATACATTAGTTTTCATACCTTAAAAAATTAATAAAAAATCAGCATGAAAACGTCTTTCTACACGTATTTCCCTCTTAAGTAAAATTCTAGTAATAGGGCGGACTTTTTTCCGGTGCCCAGGAGCGGCATTGAGTTTAAATCCGGCCCTGATCATAAGATAGCAAACAAGCAGATGGCTATTCTGATGGAAAAAAAACTATCGCCTATAGACACCAAAAATGTTAATGGTACATTCTATACGTGTTGGGATGGTAATGCCACCTGCCTAACCCCGTGGCTACATATATCGGCCTATAGCGAAGATTCGCGCTAGCATGATGTTGTCACGAACTACATTGCGACACCTGCTTACGTCATAAAAACGTCGTATTGTCAGTGGTCACCAAACCGCGGCCCGCAGGTTATATTTGTGCGGCCTGCTGATGATATTTGTGCCACCCGCGAGAAAGGAAACAAGAATATTGTAACATTCCTTAAAATCTTTTCTTCTCAAACTCTTAATTCATGAACATTCGTTCCTTAAATTCTTTAATTTTATGCTACTGTTTACTGTATTTCATTCGCCCAAATATTACAAACTTGATACAGGTTCATGAACATGAAAGGTCATATCGTCGTATGTTATTTTTTTCTGCCATGGAACGAAATAAAATAGCATACACTGATACACTAGGTCAATATTTAAATCAGCTTATACATGAAATTACATAATATATATGCAGATAAATTATAGTTTGTTATTATTATTATTGTTTATCGTAATTATACTACAGATTCTATGTCGTGAGTCGCACTAATATCATCTGTTTGACGCCCACTGCAGTGACGCGTCAAGGCCCTTCACGATGCAGTTGTGTGATAGGCCGATACATCGCGCTAGCTCGAATCTTCGCTGTAGCCCGATATGTATAGCCGCGCCATAAGCTTACCGGCTAACTTACCGTCCAAACCGCACCACAATAATGACAAGCATTGATGCAATTGCGGCAGGAGTCTTACTCCTGACGGTGGTACCAAATACCCGCGCGAGGCGTTGCGGAACTCTACCACCTAGTAGTCACGATTAGCGGTGGATAATCTTTATTCCTTGGCGTGAATTTATTCACTTATTCCGGCTCTAGGCACGGATATTTATTTATTTATTTATTTAAAATTTATGCACAACATGTACAGAGGTGGACTTAATGCTATATGACATTCTCTACCAGTCAACCTTAAACAAATATAAACAGTGTTTACGATGGGGTGCACAGAGAAACTTATTACAATCGTCTACTATTGACATACCTTCTCAATTATTATTAAAATAAATTAAAATTAAAGAAATGGAGGAGGAAAGGAATTAAAGAAAGAAAGGATATGATTCACCTTATTTGTTCCTTTATCCCGTTGGCTCCTTTCCTCCATTTTATATTGTAGCGTATCATATTCAGTGGTCGTATCTTTAAATAAACGTTTCTCTATATATTTTTCTCGCTTCCATCAATTCCACAGTACTATTTAATAAAAGTAGTTTAGGTCAGTGCTTGTCGCTGTCATGTTCCGGTTTGGAGGGTAAGGTAGCCGGTAAACTTACGCATGTGGCATTAGACCTCGCCACAAGATAGCAACGCACCATTAACATCTTTGGTGTCTATAGGCGATGGTTGACTCTTTCCATCAGAAGACCCATCTGCTTGTTTGCAGTATAAAAAAAAAGGAAAACTATCACGGATTAACAAGTTTATAAGTAATAGTCGACCAACTTATAAAAACCTGTGGTGTGGATATATCCGTTAAATAGGTTAAATGTTTACATAAATGAAAAAATAAACATCCTCTTCTTAGTCTGCTTTATACTGTTGAGCAAGTTTGGAACCCTACATTGCATGTAGCTTGACACGCGTTTTACCAAATTTTTTAATATAATTGATGATTACATGTCTCTAATCTAAAACCTTAAAAACAACAAAGAAAAATATCGACACGCGGGATTTGAACCTGCGACCATCTCCCTAAAGCCGTGAGATGGTCGCAGGTTCAAATCCCGCGTATCGATATTTTTCTTTGTTGTTTTTAAGGTTTTTCCAGTTTCCCAAGCACAGGGTGAGTGCTATAACACAAAAATAATCTCTAATCTAGTCTAATATAGTCTAGTCGGGAAGTTGAGTTCCTGTGAATAATAGTTACAAGTTTCTTAAAAATATGGTTGGTAGCTTAAACGATCAGGAATGATATCTAGAACAAAACGTACCTATTTCGATTTTTTTTGGAAAAAAAGTGCAATTGTTATTAACAAAAAACTGGAAAAAATAGCCGTCCAGTTTTTTGCCAAAATCTCAAAAAGTATAAGTGATGGCTCAAATATTATAAAAGTTTCTGGAATAACAGGAAATTTCAATAAAAAAGTTCTTAACTCTCAGAACTGTAGCTCCAATTTTTATAATTTTAGGATCGGCTTTCGCGCGGCAGTTTCAGCATGCACGCGCCGCCACCGTAGTGAGCGTAAGTTTTAAATAAATAGCGTCAGTGCTAGTCATTGTCGTGTTCCAGTTTGGAGGGTAAGGTAGCCGGTAAACTTAAGTACGTGGCATAAGACCTCGCCACAAAATAGCAACGCACAATTAACACCTTTGGTGTCTATAGGCGATGGTTAACTCTTTCCGTCAGGAGACCCATCTGCTTGTTTGCTATCTTATAATATAAGAAAAAGTGAAAGAGTTCTATAGGGTTCCGAAGTAAACTAAGAACCCTAAGATACGTTTACTGCTTATTATGTGCAAAATCTGGTTGTTAAATAAACTTCCTTTACCGCCCCGTTGGTCGAGTGGTTAGCGACCCTGACTACGCAATCAATAGGGATAGGGTTCAATCCCCGACATGGACATCAATTTGTGTGATGAGCATAGATGTTTGTATTTCCGGGTTTGTATGTTTTTCTATGTATTAATATCGTCGACTAACACCCATATCACAAGCAAATAAATTGCTTCCTTTGGGGTTAGATCAGTAAGTGTAATTTATCTCCTGAATATTTATTTATTTATATTTGAGTACTTATATATGTATTTCTATGTATTAGTATCGTTGATTAACACCCATAACACAAGCAAATAATTTTCTTCCTTTGGGGTTAGATCAGTAAGTGTAATTTATCTCCTGAATATTTATATTTGAGTATTTATATATGTATTTCTATGTATTAGTATCGTTGACTGACATCCATAACACAATTTGCTTACTTTGAGGTTAGATCAGTTAGAGTAAAATTTTCCAGATATATTTATTTATTTATTTATTAGCTGACCCGGAAAACGTTGTTCTGCCTTTTTAACTACTCACCTTTTAAACCTTCCCTGGACTTCAACAATTAATTCAAAACCAAAATTAGCCAAATCGGTTCAACCGTTCTCGAGTTTTAACGAGACTAACGAACAGAAATTGATTTTTATATATATATATATATATATATATATATATATATATATATATATATATATATATATATATATATATATATATATATATATATATATATATATATATATATATATATATATATATATATGTGTATAAATAAGATTTTTACTAGATGGTAGAGTTCTGCCTCGCCTAGGTCTGGTACCGCTTTACCTATTCCTACCGCAAAAGTGTCAATGCTTTAACACTGTCGTGTTCTGGTTTAGAGGGTAAGGTAGCCGGTAAACTTATACATGTGGCACTAAGACACCGCCACAAGTATAGCAACGCATCATTAACACCTTTGGTGTCTATAGGCGATGATTGACTCTATCCATCAGGTGACCCATCTGCTTGTTCGCTATCTTATAACATAATTAAATATATAGACAGACACTATACAGATTTAGTAGTAAGTATAAATAATAGGATATTAGTTCAGTTGGCCAAGCTGTCAAAATGGAGTGAATGTTTGACCACTATATAATTATAATAAACATCCCACAGCATAACACTTAACAATTTAAAAAATCAAACACCATAATTTCATAAGCAGCCCTATCAATGAATCACTGCGCAGGAGCATAACTCACGGTTACTATAACGATCTATAGATCGTATAGATCTTTCAAAGAAATCATTGGAAAAAAGTACAAGAAGACAGCCATAATGCATGCCATTATAACTGTCTCGCTCTTACGAGAAGTATCGCTCGAGTTAGACAAGGACAAAATATTTTTTATTCAAAGCGCATGTTCGAAAAAGCTCAGTATTGTTCGCGACTCGAATAACATCGGACGTGTGTTGGATTTTTCATGCTAAAAATGGTGATCGAATTTTAAAAACTAACTTGTTTTGTAACTTAGTTAAACAGTTTATGGATAATGTGCTATGTTTATATGTGAAAGTTACTAAACTTTGTGTTTTGAAGAAATTTGATCACGAGGTTTGTATTTCAAATTTTATTATCTAATATTTATTGTTAGTGGAATTAGATACAAGATGATATATTTTATTTGTCAAAATGATGTATGGTTTTATACACTTGTGTCTACTACTGGTATTTGTAGATTTAAGTTATTATTAAGTGAATATTTGGAATATGAAGTTACAAGCATACAATAATATTTACTTTTGAAAAATTGATTCACTAAACAAATCCATACTATAATGTGATAATTTGTTATAATAATGTTATAGTGATAAAATAAATTATCTACTGTAATAATGTGAAAATCTGTCTGTTAAGCTTTCTCGGCACGTTAAATAACTTCTAATCAAACTGTAGCTTCCGATATCCCATTTAGGTAATGTATCTTTCCCCGTGTTGGTCCGGGGCTCCTTTGAAGAATAGGCCAACTGCTGTTCTGCCAGGCAGGTCGTAAAAGGCGACCGAGTGGCTATGCTTGTCACAACCATCGTTACTACTAGGTGGTAGAATTCTGCATCGGCTCGACCGGGTCTGGTACCACCGCCTTACCTATTCCTGCCGCAATAACGTTAGTGCTAGTCACTGTCGTGTTTCGGTTTGGAGGGTAAGGCAGTCGGTAAACTTATGAATGTGGCATTAGACCTCGCCACAAGATAGCAACGCACCATTAACACCTTTGGTGTCTATAGGCGATGGTTGACTCTTTCTATCAGGAGACCCATCTGCTTGTTTGCTATCTTATGAAATAAAAAAAAATCTCCGGAACCTGTAGCAGATCTTCACTATATTTAAATGAAGCCACACGGAAAGCATACCTTCCGAAACAAAAATTAAACAATTTTCAAAATTGGTCCATAAATTACCGAGTTCTGAAGCAACATACATAAAAATACATACAGATGAATTGATAACCTCCTTTTAGGAAGTCAGTTAAAAATGTAGTATATTGAAGAGATAGGGTCAAACGTAGGCTAATTTTTTTTCAACAAATCAATCTGAAGGGCCGAATTTAAGGTTGAAATGTGGTATGATAATTTTTACATTGACATGTTAATTTTTCGCGGGTAAAGCTGCGCGGATCAACTAGTCGTTAAAATAAATGTCTACATTAATATTATAAAAAAGAATGAATTGATTGATTGTTTATTAGTCAAAGGTAAAATCAAAACCTGCTAGATCGATTTTATTATAGCCTATAACTATATAGATCATTATAGTCTTCCTTTTACATGTTAACAAAGAAACTCTATCATTTGTCATTATTATCGGAGTGTCATAGGCATATTTTAACTGAATAAGCAAAATAATAATGTCTGTCATGTGGGTCAATGTGGGTGTGCAATCGAATAAATTCTTTCACGTGTGTTATTATTATCGGAGTAACATTAACTTATTTCTACCCAAATAAGCAAAATAATAATATTTTGGTTCGTGCAAACTAAGTCGTGGATATCAGGTAATTTAAAACATCTTAGGATTTTTTGGAGAAGTTACTAAAACTTTAGGAAACCTCAGAGATATAATACGAAGTACGATATTTATAATACGAGGTATTACACAAAATTTACAAAATATTACAAGTTGTTTATTTAATCTGTAAGAGTTTCGGGATATTTGACAAAATTGAAAAACAGTTAATGAAGTTGGGAAAATTCTAAGTGTTTAAGAAAAGTCGATATTGTAAGAGAACATGTAATATATATATATATATATATATATATATATATATATATATATATATATATATATATATATATAACATAATAAGCTTCTATTCTAAATAAGTATACTTACATCATGATACATTTTTTCAACGTCATTCTTAAAAAAGAACATGTACCTATCTATTTCAAACTTTTTTTTTATATAATAAGATAGTAAGCAAACATTTTTCTCCCGCGTTAGTTCGGGCTCCTTTGAAGAATAGGCCAACTGCCGTTCTGCCAGGCAGATCATAAGAGGCGACCGATTGACCACACCAGTCACTACCATCGTGACTACTAGGTGGTAGAGTTCCGTAACGTCTCGCCCGAGTCTGGTAACACCGCCTTACCTATTCTTGCCGCAATAGCGTCAGTGCTTGTCACTGTCGTGTTCCAGTTGGGAGGATAAGTAGCCGGTAGACAAAAGACAAAATGCATGTGGCATTGCTATCCCTCTACATTGATAGCAACGCATCATTAACATCTTTGGTGTTTATAGGCGATGGTTTCTTTTTCCACCAAAAAAGCCATCTGCCTGCTATCTATGATATATGAAAGAAATAAGAGAAGTGTTTTACGTATGTAATGCTACTGTTTTCTGTATGCTGTTGCGAAAGCTTCGTATTTTGTTCATCAGAGAAGAAGTATTTTTGCGGATAATGGCATGATAGTCATCTGTTTTAGACTTTGTAAATATATCTGATGCACTGCGATAACGCGGCAGCCGCAACAGCATTCTGAACGATTATAAAGAAAACAAAGCTATTAGCTTTTGGCTATTAGGTGGTCGAGCTCTGCATTGTCTCTCCCGGGTTTGGTACCACCGCCTTACCTATTCCTCCCGCAATAGCGTCAGTGCTTGTCGCTGTCATGTTTTGGTTTGGAGGGTAAGGTAGCCGGTAAACTTATGCATGTGGCAGTAGACCTATATATAGGCGATGATTGACTCTTTCCATCAGGAGACCCATCTGCTTGTTTGCTATCTTATGATATAAAAAGAAGTGTCTAAACACTATTCCTTGCTCACAAATAGGAAACCATTTAAGACGTGTTTTAAAATTCAGATAACTTGGGTTACCCAGAAAAACTGTAAAATTAATTTCGAACGTATTACCTGACTTTAAACTCTTGTGTGCGGGTTTGCCGTATCTCGTTGATGTCTTTTCCTGATGATAATGTAAAAATGGAATGTGGAGTTTGGAGTGTGTATAAACGATAATGTTCTCTTTCCAACAAGAGAACCATTTGCTTGTTTTCTATTTAATTACGAAAAAGATTTATCGAATCATTGTTTAAGTAGTCAAACATACCTATTCAAAAATTTTGTATTCCTCAAAGTAAGTTAAATAATAAATATGGACTGGACAAACACGAATTGATCCAACCCCAAATAAAGCAATTTATTTGCTTGAGTTATTGTTGTTAGCCAACGATACTAGTACATAGAAATACATAAATACTGTTACATACATAAACATACAGAAATACAAACATCTATGCGCATCACACAAATATCTGTCCTTGTCGGGAATCATTCATTATTTGAGTATATAAACCTCTTAATATATCTATGTAATCATTTGAAGAATGATAACATCTTTCATTCGAACTGCAACATGCTTCCTGAGTCTGTGTTCCCCGAGTGATACAACCTGGGGATCTTCACGAGAAGAGTGAACGGATCTTTGGCCACAGCTACCATCAGGAGAGATCGTGGTCAAGCGCTTCCCTATCGATATAAGAAAAAATAACCGATAAGACAATAGTCCCAGGAATAATTTTTTTTTGATTAATAACAAGCTGAATTTTAGTGAGCAGCTTCGTTTTGACGAGACGGCCATCTTTTTGATCTTCGAAAAATCTCGAATCGGGTAACTAATAAAGATAAATAAAAAAGAAAACTAGATTGTCGAACTAAGAAATGTTTCCACTTTACGTGAAGGACAAAGTCACCCTTGAATAATATATATTGATTAATATCAATTTAAAAATCTCATAATTCTGAATCTTTAGAGTGGAGAACTCATCAGGAAAACCATCGAATGTGTAGGACAAAAGTCTTCTCGTGTTTTTTATGAAATAATCAAGCAATTAAACGGAAAAAAAAGTATTATTAATCAATATTTTTCTTCATCGAATAAAATGTTTGAAGGTTCTTATTTTATTAGTTACCCGATTCGAGATTTTTCGAAGATATACAAGATGGGCGTCTCGTCAAAACGAAGTTCACAAAAATTCAGCTTGTTGATAATTAAAATAAAATGTGTTCCTGATACCACAGTTTATAAGCTATTCCTGTATTATTCATCCGCTTCATTGGTCGAGCGGTTAGGTTAGGTTAGAATCGGGTTCAATACTCAAGAGGTACAAGCATTTGTGTGATGAGCAAAAATGTTTATATTTCTGGGTTTGGATGCGTGCAGTCCGCTGCACTATAAAAATTTTTGGTGAATCCCGCGGGATCACCTATTTTTTCCGGAATAAAACGTAGCCTACGTGCTATTACAGGTCATCATCTACTTGTGTGCTTAATTTCATTCAAATCTGTTCAGTAGTTTTTGCGTGATTGAGTACGATTCCATCCATCTGTCCAAACGTCCAAACTTTCGCATTTATAACATTAATATAGATAGACCTATATTTCAATATGTATTTTTATGTAAATCACCTTTGTGGTGTAGTGGTCTGGTGTCGCTGTTGACACATGAGGTAGGTGCACATGTCTCCTCTGCCTACATCTTCGGAGATAATGGCGTGAACATACTCTTTTTTTAACTATAACTATTTTGCTTCCGTAATGGGTGACGCTAGTTTACACGACGACGACGAAATATATGATATAAACCATTATTTCCTAAAGTGGGCGATAACGCCCTCTTGTAGGCGCTGAAGGCCTAGAAGGGGGCGGTAAGGGTTAAAAAATTGGGGTGCGCTGATATTAACAAGCTTTAGATCGTCTTTATCATCAGATTCATCCTTCACATTAGATTAGTTTTTAAAACAAAAGTTGATTAGTGTTTAATTTTGAATATGTAAAAGAACAGCCGGTTTCTGAAATGCAAATTATTTTAACAAGCAATTATTCTGTGTTTAATAGATCATTTGCTTGTAAAATAATTGATTTGCATTTCAGAAAACCGGCCGTTAATACTGTAAAGTTGCATTATTATTTCTCTCTCTGGTAAGAAAAGGCTCTGTTAGATTATCTGTTTATTTAAACTCCAGGCGAGACTAATATGTTATTGATGTTTTAAGTTCAAAAAATTGGCCACTACAAAATAACAAATTTCCAAAGTGGGTGTTAGACGAAATAAGTTTGGGAACCTCTGATTTGTAAACTGCATCACATAACTAGTACAGTGTAAGTAGTATGCATTTGTTTATACAAATGTATAATCTCAAAGTGCGCAAAGTACGTTGCGTAAAGGAACATAACGTCTCACTTTTCGTTCGATTTTACACCTCATACGATACCGCGAATTAAATATGAAAATTGTTTCTTAAGGCGAGGTATTTTGACGCGCGTCATTTTTATAGGAAATGGGCGTTGCGGCATGTTCTGAAACCGCTGGGAAACGTGTTAATTTTCGGATAAATAAATATAGGACATCAGCTAAAAACCAAAATTTAGTAAATTCTTTTTTGTATTTAAAACTAAATATCACCATATAAAATCACGTGGAAGATTAGAAATATTATTAACAAATTATTTGTTTTAGAGATTTTTTTAGCCTGTTTTCGGAATTTTATATGATCGAGTAAAGTACATTCTATCATATAATAAGTCAGCATATTCCTTAATTAATATCTTCAGGTATATCGTGTAATTTTTGTAAATTATTATTTAACAATCAGTACAAAAAAAACGTGATTAAGCAAAGCAGTTTTTTCCCGTTTTTCCCGATACCTCACCTTAATGCTCGATTTTACTTCTCATAAAATTTCTTTGTGAGCTAAATATAAAAATCGTTTCTTATAAACTCAAAAGATGTTCGCATTTCTAAAAACACCTGGTCTCACAGACATACGTTACAAGGCGGGACAAATATCAACAGTTTTAAGTCATAAAATGTAAAAATATGTGCAAAAGTGACACATATTTTAAAATTCAACGATGACCCCGGTCTCGCTCGTAAAACCTGCATAATATGGTCTTTATTGTAAGAGGATTACGGGCGAGGAATTTAAATATGCATATGACCATATGTACTGCCCAATTTGACTGTAATTTATTGCTCTTATAGACAAATTGTTTGGCAAGAGTGAAAACGGAGATAAATAATGGAGTGTGCCAGGTGAAAGTTATTAGAAAATAATTTTCCAAATATTGTTTCCGGTCTCTTATCTATACATATAATAAAATCGTAGAAAGTCAAAACTGTACATTGAATATTTTTTTAAAAGAATACTTGGGGCGTGATCTACAATCGATACCGAAGCCAAAAATATAGTTTTTAGAATTTTTGTCTGTTTATCTGTTTGTCTGTATGTATATCCGGGGTAAACTCAAAAAGTACTGCATGGATTTACTTCAAATTTTGCATGAATATTACTGACAGGTCGGGTCAACATATAGGCTACATATTATCACGTTATTACCTACAGGGGAGGAGCAGTGCGGAGTAAACGAAGTCCGCGCGGACGAAGTCGCAGGCAACAGCTAGTCTTTTAATAAGTGAAAGAAAAACTTTGGGCCCATTTTTAACACAACTACACGTACGGTGGAGTATGTTAAAGTTCATATTGCGGAGGACTGCAGAAACTTGATATATTTAAATAAAATTAAAAATACATTAAATTACTAAAAATAAACATTACATACACTACACGATGTGACATACATGATAACATACACACATGTATACCATATTATTTTCTTTAGGGCTAAAGTCAGTTGTCAAACTTAAAACAGGTTTTATTGATATGTCCCCGTATTGGTCCCGAGCTCCAGGTCCAGGCAGGTCGTAAAAGGCGACCGATTGGCTGTGCAAGTCACTACCATCGTGACTCCTAGGTGGTAGAGTTCTGCATTGTCTCGCCCGAGTCTGGTACCACTGCCTTACCTATTCCTGCCGCAATAGCGTCAGTGCTTGTCATTGTCGTGTTCCGGTTTGGAGGGTAAGGTAGCTGGTAAACTTAGACATGTAGCATTTGATCTCTTCACAAGATAACAACGCACCATCAATATTTGTGGTTTAAATAGGCGATGCTTGACTCTTTCCATCAGGAGACCCATCTGCTTGTTTGCTATCTTATGGTATAAAAAAAGTTTTATTTTCGACACTTTTTTGACCATGTTTCTTATATTTGATATGGTATTTTTTTACGCAGTAACTAAGCAACAGTATTAGTACTGAAGCAACCAACTTTCTATCTCTTGTGTCTCCTGCATCAAATCTTTACCCAATTAAAATGAGACCAAACAAAAAGCAATTTTAAAATATACAAAAAAATGTATTCAGAATCGGTTCACAAATTACCTACTTCTGAGGTAACAAATATAAAAAACATACAGCCGAATTGATAACCTCCTTTTGGGAAGTCAGTTAAAATGACTGCAACTCTGGCAAGCGCTGACGCTATAACGAGTATAATAATTTTTGACCCAGCCACGGATCTCTTCAACTTTGAAATACGCGTTTCCAAAATTATTTGTCGATCAGTCATCCTATTGTGTGGTGTCGTGACCCGCTGGCGGTGACCGGAACATGATCACGATTTGTTTTTTGTATGACCATTGACATTTTTATCTACAGTCGATTCTCACGGGCGAAACATTGACATCTTATAAACATCTTTAGGAAATTCCAAAGCACGGTGCTAACATTCATATTCCCTTAAGGATTATATGCCTGTAAAAAATATTAATTCTTGAAGATGCTTTAAAAAGCGAAACCGATCGATTAATTTGTCTATATTTGTAGTGATATTACAGTACAATTGATCTTAACCTAGCTTTAGCTAATAACAATGGAATTTCACCAAGAGCCGACGATTGAAAGTCTAAAATAAAAAAGTCGGTGCTTTTCACTGTTCTGGTTGGCAGGTTAAGGTAGCCAGAAAATTTATGCATGTGGTATTAAGACCCCTTCATTAACATCTAGGTAGGTAGCTGATAAACTTATGCATGAGGTATTTGACGGATTAAACCTCGCCAAAAGATAACAACGCACCATTTTCCATCATGAGAGCCATTAGGTTGTTTGTTATCTTTAAACAAAATGTGGATTTCTTTACTTAGCTATCATAATAAACAATAATAGAGAGAGAAAGAGAATAGCAAATGTGACGGAACAGACAAGGACTCGTAATTTTAATTTATTTAGGTTATTTTCGAAATGTTGAATTGTCGATTTTCAAATACCATTAACAATAAAACGCGGTTTAGATAGCCATTTTCAAAACAACTAGTTTTTGGTTAATTATGGGCCTATTAAAAAAATAATGTGACAGATTAATAACATTTGTTGATAAATATCATGTTTCTTGTAAAGTGAAATTTCTGTAGACGGCGCTGGTTTTGAGATAAAATATGTTAATGTTTCTAAATTTTTATAAATAATTTAGTAACAGATTATGTTACACATAATTGTTAATATTTTTTTTTGTGAATATATATTTTTAATCACCTTTTGTAAGCTGGTTAGAGTAAAAACAAGATTTCTTTTTAGTAATTTCCGCTTAATTTCTGAGCCTATACAGTATAATACTATTACGAGTTTTGAGTTCGTATTGTGCAATAAAATACCACTTACATTAAAACCGTGTATTTACAACAAAAAGTTACAATATACCACAATACACACCGACGAACACTAATAACACCGTCACTATATACCACTAGAAGTCACTGACTAAACCGAATCATTAAACTAACACACTTTCCGTATCACTTTTCACTGTACTAAATCGCTTCTCACTGATCGTCCTGTTATTACAAGGCAGTTAAGTCTTAATCAGCAATCCCTCTGTGTAGACTGTATATTTCTATACATTCAGCATTTTCTTACATTGATAATTTTAATTAATTGTTTTATAACATTCGTAGTTCAGTTAGATTCTGGAAGCCGCCGCGATCGGTACTTTACACGATTAATATTTGGGAAGTCAATTAAAGTCCGTGTAATTGTATAATAAAAGTAGTTTAGTGTGAAAGTAGTTTTTTAAAAAAAAGACAGACAGGGTCGGCCGCGTAACAGTCCGAACTATCGCTTCCGAATCACCTTTTAAAACTGACTTGCTATTTACCAATACATCCTTATTTATACACAAGGTAAAGTTCGACCATATTCCTGAAAGTTTCGAAAATAACGCATAAACAAACTACATGTAAATAAATCGTAGTACACGCTATTTTCAACCTTATGCATTTTGCGAGAAGGTCAATTATGGCATAGCTGTTTAGGTAAAGGCGGCTATTGTTTATCGATAGAAGCAGCTATCTCTTTCTCTTATTTCTGGACTTTTCCAGTGTTCTCACTGTTTACTTTTCTAGATTATTCGCAACAATACCCTAAACTTACGCGATAGATAGGATTAAAGGATAACCGTGTATGACGAATTCGCGTAAATCAGGGTATAGTTTTTTTTTCTTTTTTTTTTAATATAGATAGGGAAGCGCTTGACCACGATCTCGCCTGATGGTAAGCTGTTAAGGTACGGCCTAAGATGGAACGCGCTTCCCTAGAAGGTACCTGTTCAATCTTCTCTTGAAGATCTCCAGATTGTTATAATTTTTGTGTTATAGCACTCACCCCGTGCTTAGGAAAACTGGAAAAACTTCAAAAACAACAAGAAAAATATCGACACGCAGGGATTGAACCTGCGACCATTTCCCTAAAGCCGGGACGCTCTCCCACTGAGCTAGTGTCGACAGGCTCGGCGTGGCGAAATTCTTCTTTGCTACTAGCTCAGTGGGAGAGCGTCCCGGCTTTAGGAAAATGGTCGCAGGTTCAATCCCTGCGTGTCGATATTTTTCTTTGTTGTTTTTATAAGTTTTTTCTAATTTTTCAAGCACGGGGTGAGTGCTATAACACAAAAATAATAAGAAATACGAAAGTACTGATCAAAATTATAAATGTGAATTTCATCTGTAACGATGAACTCATTTAACTAGTTATACGTATGTATAGCTGGCGATCAGTACAATCGACGTAATCGATCATATAGCAAAGAAGAATTTCGCCACGCCGAGCCTGTCGACACTAGCTCAGTGGGAGAGCGTCCCGGCTTTAGAGAATTGGTCGCAGGTTCAATCCCTGCGTGTCGATATTTTTCTTTGTTGTTTTTAAAAGTTTATCCCCAGATTGTACTCGTCAGATAAACACACTCAGGAAGCATATTCCAGTCCCTTGCGGTTCAAATAAAGAATGTTGAGTCGAGCCGCTCTGTCCGGGTATTATACCATACGGCGATGCCTAGTATCTGTGCACCTCGGCGGTTGATAGAAAAACAGGAATGGCGGAATAAAAAAGTAAAGCATATAATTTACTTTTAATTGAGACCAGAAGCTAAAAAAATAACCCTTTTTAATTGAATTGCTATCTTTAGTCAAATTTCCAATCGTCAGTCGACCTTCTGATTAAACAATCAAGGAAAAACAGGATATAAACGATCGCCTCTGTGGCCTAGTGGTCCGGTGTCGGAGTTGACCACATGAGGTTCCGGGCTCGATTCCTGTGTCGGGCAATTCAAAAATTTTCTTTGTCAGTTTTCTGATAAAAACAACGTTGCCCAGGATTGGAAATTGCCCGGTTGGCGATAGGCTTGCCACCTATCACATTATGGGACCAAGTATCTTCGGCTAATCGTGGGTACACTTGTACATCCCCCTACCTCTTCGGGGATACGGGCGTAAAGATATTTTTTAGAAAATCAAGATTTTTTATATTATTCGATAGCAAATAAGCAGATGGCTCTATGTCGCATACACAAGTCTACTTACCGGCTACCCATACCTCCTAACTGGTACCCGACAATGCAAGCAATGACGCTATTGCGGCAGGAATAGGTAAGACGGTGGTACCAAATCCCGGCGAGACAATGCAGAACTCTACCACGTTATAGTCACGATAGTAGTGACATGTCTATACATGATAGATTCTATAATCTACACGCGTAACAATACTTATCAATAAATACATTTTTATTCTTTCACAATAAGAGAACAGTAATTGATTTGCAACCATAAGACAGCAAACAAGCAGATGGGTCTCCTGATGGAAAGAGTCAACCATCGCCTATAGACACCAAAGTTGTTAATGGTGCGTTGCTATCTTGTGGCAAGGTCTAATGCCACATGCATAAGTTTACCGGCTACCTTATCCTCCAAACCGAAACACAACACTGACAAGCTCTGACGATATTGAAACAATGCAAAACTCTACCACCTAGTAGCCACGATCTTAGTGACTCGTAAAGCCAATCGGTCATCTTTTACGAACTGCCTGGCATCACGGCAGTTGGTCTAATCCTCAAAGGAGCTCGGACCAGCACGGAGAACTTTACGATTTCTACAGTTTCAATAGTCTGACCCCTAAATAACATAATGTTTATGAAACTAACGCAGTTGATCGGAAATCGAAGTAGTTACCTCCAAACGCCATATTTAGTTTGCAGTAACGGATTGCTAAATTCGATGTTTCACATTTTATTAACTTTTTAAATCCTTAACTTGGTGTTCCCGTTGTTGGTTCCGGGCTCCTTTGGAGATTAGACCAACTGCCGTTCTGCCAGGCAGGTAGTAAAAGGCGACCAATTGGCTATTATTTTATGATTATTATAGAATTTAGAATAGAATAGAATAGAACTTTATTTTATAAAATTTAAAAAAAAAAAACATTATACCACCTTAAAACTATGAATTTTTAAAGGTCTGTCAGTACCTAGGTTAACGTATAATCATTAACATCTTGGTGTCTATAGACGATGGTTGACTCTTTCTATCAGGAGACTCATCTGCTTGTTTGCTATCTTAAAACATAAAAAATACTGTATTGGCCTAGGTCTCTTATTAAAAAAAGGTCATGTGTGATTCTGTCAGGCAGGCCGTAAAGGCCGAACGACTAACCAAAGTAAGAGGGTAGCAGCAGATAGACTGCTATACGTTGCATTGTCATCCCGTCAAATTGGACATCGACGCACCATTAACATCTTTAGTGATAGATACCGATTTCTCTGTCCATCAGGAGAGTTATCTTCTTGTTTGTTATCGAATGATATAAAAAAAACCGGTAAAGTGCGAGTGGACTCGCACACGAAGGGTTTCGTATCTTTAAAAAATACGAAAAAAACACCTGTATTGTATGTAAACCTTAACCGCTCGACCCGCAAGAAAAATCATAATCAAAATTAAGAAATAATTACTAGGCAAGGCGCGTTTGCGCGTTTTCAACGATCATGGCGTCACGTCAGCGTAAAAATCATTTTACAGACCAAATAATATTTTTTTTCATTATTATCGACATGTAAGCGCTTGGTCCTCCTCGATCTCCCTGATGGTAAGCTAAGATGATGCCTATAATAGAACGCGCTTCCCTAAAAGGTACCTGTTCACTCTTCTCTTGAAGATCCCCAGTTTATACTCGCCCGGGAACACAGACTCAGGAAGCATGTTCCAGTTCTTTGCGGTTCAAATGAAGAATGTTGAATCGAACCGCTTTTAACCGATTCATATATAATTTGAATATTTTGAATGAATGATTAAGTGGTTATACCAAAGAGATTAAGCCACACAAATTCTTGATACTAAAGTAGTCTGTATTATTAGTTTTTGAAGATTCAAAATCAAATGCGACCGCGGCACGATCGGGCCTATTGGTTGTCAACCAAACTCCACAAAATGTCGGCGCGGCTCGATTGGGCCTCCCTGGTTAATATTTTAATTTTTTAATTATTAGTATTTGTTGTTATAGCGGCAAAGGAAATACAAAATTTGTGAACATTTCAGCTTAATAGCTATCACGGTTTATGAGATACAGCCTGGTGACAGGCAGACAGAGAGCGGAGGCTTAGTAATAGGGTATTACCTTTTAGGTACGGAACCCTAAAAATATACCAAATTAATGTTCTTTCTCCATCAACGAGATAACTATTTACTTGGTACGTTTTTTCAATATATAAATATTAAATACCACTATAATTAAAACCCTTGTTTGTTAGTCTTCAAGCACTAGCTACTGATATTTAATGGTTGTAATAATTTGTATAACATTAAATACTTTATGGCCAGTATTTACAGCCATCCATATCAGACCAGATTATAGGGCAAGCCTATTTTTATTGGTACCGTCGTAAAATTGTAAGCGGATAATGTTCGCATTCTTTCCAGAATATTCTGTTTTATTCATTTTAGAGTTGTCAAGAGATATAATAGAACCCTGTTGATATCTCCTCTGAATGATGTTTTATCTCTTGAACGGAAATTGGTAGACACGTCAAATTTTTTTATTTTAAAAATACACATTAATGCAATGTGTATTTTTTATAACATAAGATAGCAAACAAGCAGATGGGTCTCCTGATGGAACTCAACCATCGCCTATAGACACCAAAGACATTAATGGTGCGTTGCTATCTTGTGGCGACGTCCACAAGCATAAGTTTACCGGCTACCTTACCCTCCAAACTGGAACACGATATTGATAAACACTGACACTATTGCGGCAGGAATAGGTAAGACGGTGGTACCAAATATCCCGGCGAGACAATGCAGAACTCTACCACCTAGTAGCCACGATGGTAGTGACTCGCATAACCAATCGGTTGCCTTTTACGACCTGCCTGGTAGAACGGCAGTTGGTCTATTCGTCAAAGGAGTTGGAACCAACACGGGGGAGCCAGACTCGCGAATTTTGATTTTTTTATAGTATAAGATAGCAAATAAGCAGATGGGTCTCCTGATGGAAAGAGTCAACCATCGCCTATAGACACCAAAGATGTTAATGGTGCGTTGCTATCTTGTGGCGAGGTCTAATGCCACATGCATACGTTTACCGGCTACCTTACCCTCCAAACCGGAACACGACAGTGACAAGCACTGACGCTATTGCGGCAGGAATAAAAAGGTAAAGCGGTGGTACCAGACCCCGGCGAGACAATGCAGAGTTCTACAACCTAGCTGATTTCGTTTGTTATATGTGAGACCCCCTTAAATATTTATTTTATTCTGTATTTGTAGCTGTAGAAGCAACAGAAATACATCATCTGTGAAAGTTAACTATCTAGCTATCACGGTTCATGAGACACAGCCCGGCGATAGGCAGACGGACGGACAGTGAAGTCTTTCTTATTAAGAGGCAGTTACATTTTAGACCAACTTTTGACGAGAAATCAAAATTTTCCAACTACTAATTTTTCATATTATAAGATACTTCTAAATTATTAAATGGCACCAGTAGATAGTTTCATCTTTTTAATATTCCTTCAATGAAACAGATTTTTTAATCATTAATTGTATTTCTTATAACAAATGTTCTCCGAAATCAAGTTTCAACAATTTTCAAAGAAGCTATTTTTCCAAAAGGTATTGCTACTGCTAGAATCAACAAACTTCATTTAAAAAATACTTAATAACTAATGGATTACTTTTTCCCTAAAAGATCTATAACTATATCTAATTAATTAAGCAAATATGCCTATTTCAACGAAAATTAACGAAATATTAACTGGGTTTTTTGTTATCAAAAAATGATATTTTCCAATTAAATTGGCATAGAATAAAACTATATTCTATTCTTATGCAAAAATAAGTCACTCAAATAATATTTATTTATTTTTTTATTTTAAAAAATAAATAAAAGAGAATACTATAAAATCCGCTACGTCCGTGTGCCAAAATTAAAACCGCGTAGTAATAATTAAAATATTAAAAGTATCAATACTGTTTTCATTTTACCCGCATTAGGTGCACTATATGGACGACGACGTCCAGCTCTCGCATTGATTAGAAAATATCTAAATTCCAGTTGGGCGATTTTGTGAAATGCCTCTTAATAAGGTTCCGTTTGTATCTTTGAATATGGAAACCTAAAACGCAAAAACCATACGAGCAATCACAAATATCTTGGTGGTACAGAACCTTATATATGTGAGTCCTATTCGCATTTGACCGGTGTTTATATACTAAGGTTTTTAATTTAATATAATAATGTGTTCCGATTCGAGTGTCGTATTAATTATTGTAATTATATTACTATTAAACAAAATGTAATGCCCTAAGCATATTTGTTTGAAGAAGGCACTAAGGGGGCGTCCATAAATAATATGATGTGTTTAATGAGGGAGGTCGAACCAAATCAAACGTGGTGGGGGATGGGTGGAGGTAAATATCATGTTATATTCGCAACAAAATTAATATAATTGTGAGAAAATTGCGTAAATTTTGTAGACCATGAAATTACTGCTAACCTATTAAAGATCTATTCTCGTAATGGTACTTTTTATATACTAAGTAAAATCTCTTGATCAAATTGTTTTTCTTTAGATTATCATTACAATAAGAGGGAGGGGAGGGGGGGTTTGAATCGCCACACGAAAATGTTTCACTACAAAAAACGTCAAGAGTGATGACCTTTTTCATCATAAGTTAAGAAACCACCAGAGAACCAAAGATTTTTTTATGTCATAAGATAGTAATCAAGCAGATGAGTCTCTTGATGGAAAGAGTCAACCATCGCCTTTTGGCACCAAAGGTGTTAATGGCGGTTGCTATTTTGTGGCGAGGTTTAATGCCATATGCATAAGTTTACCGGCTACCTTACCCTCCAAACCGGAACACGACAGTGAAAAGCACTGACGCTATTGCGACAGGAATAGGTAAGGCGGTGGTACCAGACCCGGGCGAGACAATGCAAAACTCTACCACCTAGTAGCCACGATGGTAGTGACTTGTATAGCCAATCGGTCGCCTTTTACGACCTGCCTAGCAGAATGGCAGTTGGCCTATTCTTCAAAGGAGCCCGGGACCAATACTGGGGACTTAAAATAGATGTTATTATTTAAGCTATGGTAGAATTTCGACCACAGGTGATCTCTAGTATGTTTTAAAATGTAAATGATAATATAATATATAAGTTTTGACGTCGATAAGTTTAATCGAGCATACCTATGCCGAACAAATGCTATTTGGTTTGATTTGATTTGGAAAAAGTAGCTTATATTTGAACCCAGATCTTTACATATCCTTTATTATGATCTTTATCTGTCAAATGTCATCAACATCGGTTTCACCATTTATCTAGGAAATCGAAATAGACATTTTCCCCGTGTTGGTCCCGGGTTCCTTTAAAGAATAGGCCCAGGCAGGTCGTAAAAGGCGACCAATTGGCTATACGAGACACTAACGTCGTGGCTACTAGGTGGTAGAGTTTTGCATTGTCTCGTCCGGGTCTGGTACCACCGCCTTACCTATTCCTGCCGCAATAGCGTCAGTGCTTGTCACTGTCGTGTTCCGGTGTGACCGCGCCACAAGATAGCAACGCACCAATAAAACCTTTGGCGATGGTTGACTCTTTCCATCAGGAGACCGATCTGCTTATTGGTTTCCTATAAAATAGAAAAAAAGACAGACTCACTTTTATATTTACAACATTGGTATGTATTAATGTTTAATTTTTATTTTATTTAATATAGCAACAAAACTAAAATTAATAATAATAATTTATTCATTTAATTTTTAAATAGTATTAATTTTATAAGGCGCCCCCTTTCCATCTATAAGTTGCTGTGTCTGACATAGTCCATAATGGTCTAATTAGCTTTATGCCTTATTTATATTATTACTTGTAACATTATAGAGTTTATATTAATATTATGAATGCAAAAGTTTGAATGTTTGGATGGATGTTTGTTACTCAATCACGCAAAAACTACTAAACGGATTTGAATAAAATTTGGCACACAGGTAGATGAAAACCTGGAATAGCATATAGGCTACTATTTGTCCTGGAAAAATTAGATGATCCCGCGGGATTCGCCAAAAACTTTTATAATGCAGCAGCACGCTATAACTAGTATGGGATAACACTGAAATTTAAAAAAAAAAAATTAATATGGATGCTATGCAAATGATCTAGTTTAGCACTCTCTGCTTACCCCATATGAATTCAGCGTTAATATACCTATTCGGGAATCGAATTCCGATCAAAGGTGATTGATATTCGTCACAAAAAGCGACTCAATCTCTAATGACTAAAGAATCTCTTTGTCCAGGCGGGCATTTATTCCCCGAACCGACGGCAGTACAATTATATGTTTTGTGTTTTAAGAATCCAGTCGATTGTTTTTAATTGTCTCCCTTTTTAGAGTTCTCTGCCTCAGTGGTCTATTAGTACTGGCATTAATGTACAAGGTCCTGAGTTTGAATACCAGAACAGACAATTCGTTTTGTAGTATACTGGATTACTTTTAATGATCTGGTCAAATTTAAAAATTAGGAACTAAATATTGAATTGAAAATGCGTTTTAATTATTATTGTAAAATTATTACAAGATAATATAAAAATATTCATTTAAAAATATCCCACTAAATTCATTTATTCCATGCACCGAGTCTCGTGATTGAACTCTGTAATGCTGGCAGTATGTCATTTTATATTTACCTATAATTACGATAATAACTATTATGTAATCTGTCTAAGTACATTTTTATCATAGACTAGCTGACCCGGCAAATGTTGTTCTGCCTTTTTAACTACTCTTATTTTTTTCTATATTTTCTCACCTTTTAAACCTTCCCTGGACTTCAACAATTAATTCAAAACAAAATCAGCCAAATCGGTTCAGCCGTTCTCGAGTTTTAGCGAGACTAACGAACAGCAATTGATTTTTATATATAGATTATTACTTAAATTTGGTTGAAGCCTCTAAAATATTTTAATTCAAAATTTGCTTAATTGAAATTATATCCATGTGTTTTGTTTTTCGTGTCGGATAAAAATGAAATTGAATTTTTTTCAATTATTTTTTTATCGCATAAATCGAACATATTATCGATTCTGTACAGCCTCTGAAAATTTGGCCGGATTTTTGAAAGTAACCCCTTATAGATATTATAAATAGTAAATATTAGATTGTAATGATAAAATATATTGTGTAATGATGAAAGCTGAAAGTGTTTTTACAAATCAGTCAGAAAAGTATCGGCAATGGATGATATTATATTTGTGATTTGTAATTAAAATAAAACAAAAAATTTTAACTTAATTTTTTTTAAACACAATTGTTTTCTATTATAGCGTGAAGTTTAAGTTGCACCTGTTATTTGAATAAATAACAGTGTTATTTTTAGATACATCATATTATTACCTAGTGCGTATTGAAAATTTCATAATGGGCAAAAACATCAAACAAACTTTGTCAAAAGCCCCGTTTTCACTTTGATGAGTGCGAGTGTTTAATGCAGGTGCTTAGTATTAAGCAAAAAATACGTGAAGACAGTCGTTGATCAGTGCGAGTGATCAGTATTTAGCGTAGTAAAAGTGAATAGACGCTGATTACTAATCACTCGCACTGATCAACGGCTGTCTTCACGTATTTTTTGCTCAATACTTAACACCTGCATTAAACACTCTCACTTACACTAATCAAAGTGAAAACGGGGCTTTAAATATTGAATCGCCAATGGAATAGTGGCGCCGCTAGTCCGTACCGCTGAAGGGTCAAAGTGATGGAACCAGCGGGCCAACTTTTGTCAGGTGACGTCATAACTGTGGAGGTTGATGACGTCACACAAGGACAAGGAAGGGGAAAAAGAAGATCTTCTCAGCCAGGCAAGGTATACTGCCTGAGGACCGAAGTCCATTTGAGAAGCATTGAAACTTGTATATATTGTGTACAAGATAAATTATTGTGATATCGCGATTTAGGATTTTATTTAGAATTTCATTTTTTTCCATTTTTTATTATTTTTTCTTGTAGCGTTTGTAGATCACTTGAACCGCTATAGAAATTCGTGTTCGGAGTCCCTGAAAATGTTAGAAAAAGCTTACGGTGAATCGACTTTATCAAACTTCGAATTTATCAAAATATCGACTTTACGTACTCATTGGTAGAACAAAGCACCCAAAACAAATATGGAAGATTTGTCTCGCTCTGGTAGATCATAAACATCTTCAACTGAAGTTAACATCACAAAAGTGAAGGGAATAGTGATTGAAAATTCTCATTCAAGTTTAAGAGAGATAGTGGCTGAACTTTCTGTGTCGCAGGAGCTTCCGTACCATTTTAAATAATCTCTTGTGTATGATGTACATTGTGTTGTCTTGCTCTCGGCTAGTCCCAAAAGATTTGGGTTTTCCCAAAAACTCAATCGCTGCAGAGTCGCTGAGGACATTTACTTCTATTGAATATTTTGGTGGGGTATTTAAGAGGGTATGGGGGGGGGGGTTATTAAGATATAAGCTATCATATCTTTTAAGTTGGACTAAACAGTATTTATCTACAACATTTCATTGAAATCGATTCAGTAGTTACGGAGTTCATTGCGGAGAAACAACGTGACACGTTAGACTAGATTTCTCTTATTGGTCCCGGGCTTCTTTGAAGAATAGGCCGACTGCTGTTCTGTCAGGCAGGTCGTAAAAGGCCACCGATTGGCTATGCAAGTCACTACCATCGTGGCTACTAGGTAGAGTTCTGCATTGTCTCGCCCGGGTCTGGTGCCACCGCATTACCTATTCCTGCCGTAATAGCGTCAGTTGGTGCGTTTCCGATCCGGTAGTAGTTTAAAAAAATGTTAACGCGTCAAAATAACTTCTAAAAAGTTTTATTGAAAAAAGTACTTCTGATTTCTGATTTCACTGTTGTGTTTCAGTTTGGAGGGTAAGGTAGCCAGTAAACTTATGCATGTGATATTAGACCTAACCACAAGATAACAACGCACCATTAACATCTTTTGTGCCTATAGGCGATGGTTGACTCTTTCCCTCAGTAGACCCGTCTGCTTGTTTGCTATCTTATGATATAAAAAAATTTTTAGTTCGCAATCAATATGTGGATCCGGTACCTCGTTTTAGCTAAAAAGGCTAACTTATACATTAAAATACGTGGTAAATTTTTACGAATTGCCGATGTACAGTCCATCTCTCATTTGTTTAATTTTAGAATTGATAAAAACTAAATGCCTAAATGCCCAACCATAAAGATGCCGTCATCATTAGCCTTTGAGTTTTTACACTGAATATCAATCATTCTTAAAAAAGGAAGTCAAGGTGAATTGCTAGTATCATCACGCCAATTTTCTTACAAGGTAAGCAGAGTAAACCGAACATTTAAGGACTATTCAGTTCACCACAATTTACCGGTTAATTAGTTGGCCAAATGAATTGTGATCTTCATCGACCCATTTTACCGACCTATTTCCCGTGTTTGTCTGGGTCTCCTTTTAAGAATAGATTATCTAACATTCTACCAGGCAGGTCGTAAGAGTCGACCGATTGACTATACGTGTCACTACCATTGTGACTGCTAGGTGGTAGAGTTTTACGTCTCGAATGGATTTTGGTACCACCGCTTTACCTATTCTTGGCGCAATAGCATTGGTATTTATGTCGTGTTTCGGTTTGGAGGGTAAGATAGCCAGTAAACCTATGCATGTGGCTTTAGTACTCCGCCAAATGGAGAACAACACACCATTAACATCTTTAGGGTATATAGCGGATGGTTTCTCTTTCCATCAGGCGATAGATCTTGTTTTTTATATAACAAGATAGCAAACAAGCAGATGGGTCTCCTGATGGAAAGAGTCAACCATCGCCTATAGACACCAAAGGTGTTAATAGTGCGTTGCTATCTTGTGGCGAGGTCTAATGCCACATGCATAATTTTACCGGCTACCTTGCTCTCTAAACCAGAACACGACAGTGACAAGCACTGAAGCTATTGCGGCAGGAATAGGTAAGGCGGTGGTATCTGACCCGGGTGAGACAATGCAGAACTCTACCACCTAGTAGTCACGATGGTTGTGACAGGTAAAGCCTATCATTCGTCTTTTACGACCTGCCTGGCAGAACAGCAGTTGGCCTATTCTTCAAACGAGCCTGGGACTAACACGGGGAAAAATCTGCTTGCTTGTTATTAAATGATATAAAAAATCGATTCATAGCGGGCGCCCTCGTGGGCGAAGCCGCGAGAGTCAGCTAGTTATCATCTATACATATAATAAAATCGTAGGAAAGTCAAAACTGTACATTGAATATTTTTTTAAAAGAATACTTGGGGCGTGATCTACAATCGATATCGAAGCCAAAAATATAGTTTTTAGAATTTTTGTCTGTTTGTTTGTATGTATGTCCGGGGTAAAATCAAAAAGTACTGCATGGATTTACTTCAAATTTTGTATGAATATTACTAACAGGTCGGGTCAACATATAGGCTACATATTATCACGCTATCACCTACGGGGGAGGAGCAGTGTGGAGTAAACGAAGTACGCGCGGACGAAGTCGTGGGAAACAGCTAGTATGTAATATAATTTGTTTTATTTAAACTTTGAAGTATTTTTTTACATCTGCGTTATAGAATACAGTTAGTTTTAACTAGACGAGTTAACTTCTGAGTAATAAGTGTCCCAGTACCCCACTGCGTTTTACATATAAGTTATTGAATAGAGTCGTCTCAAACCGGTCTGGCTCGGGAATCAAACTCGCATACGCAGATAGCATCGTCGCCGTTGGTATTCCAAAAATTCTTACCCAGATATTAGGTACTGAGTGCACAAAAATCTAACATTTATTTCGGAAGTGAAACTTTCTTGAGATAGTGTGAATTGGATTATATTTTTTTATAGAAAACGAAAAAAGACAACATAAATGAATTGATAGGGTTTACGCTGTGAGAAAATGTGATAAAATTTGTTTTATAAAGTTTTCCTATCCTTTCTTTTCTATCGAAAGATCAAATTGTCGATAAATCGCTATTTCTCTCTGTAGTAACGACCTCCATTGTTATTTCATCTTATTCCCTTACAAAGTGTTCTTTTACAAACTTTTACTGCGTCGAGATCATACTTGATTTTTTTAGATTTGTGAATTTGCGTAGAAGTATTTAAATAGTATTTAAGTTTTTTGAAAGAAAGAAAAAATGAAATTTTAATGACTTATCTCAAAGTTTTATTTTTATATATAAATTTTTTATTTTTATATAAATTACTATCTGGATGCAATCCAACGGCCCCAGGTTCGATTCTTAGCTCAGACTAGGTATCTCAATTTTGTTAAAGCTACAAGCCGTGATGATGCGTCAATATGCAAAACAAGTTAAAATAATTAAACCAGTGTAAGTAGACTTATAATAATAGTTAAAATGTGCGTCGACAATTGTTTTTCAAACAAGAACAACTAAAATGTATTTATTTTAGCACTCACCCCTTGCTCACAATTTAAAAAACCGGCCAAATGCGAGTTGGACTCGCGCATGAAGGGTTTCGTACCATCATAGCCAAAAAATACGAAAAAAACACGTTTATTGCGTGGGGACCCCCTTAATATTTTCATTTTTTATTTTTAGTATTTGTTGTTATAGCGGCAAATACATAAATTGTGAAAATTTCAGCTTTCTAGCTATCACGGTTTATTAGATACAGTCTCGTGACAGAACGACAGACGGAGAGACAGACAGTGGAGGCTTAGTAATAGGGTTTCGTTTTACCTTTTAGGTACGGAACACTAAAAATTAAACAAAGAAAAAATATAAAGTATACAGCGAATTAATAGTGACTAACAATCAGTACAATTGACAGATTCGACTACTAAGCAAAGAAGATTTCGCCAAGTTTCACCCCGATACGTAGCTCAGTTAACCAGAGCATCGTCCGGGTTTAGGCAATGGTTCCAATCCCGTATTGTTCATTTTTTTTTAATTTTTAAAGAAATTATTAATCACTACATAGTATAAAACAAAGTCGCTTTCTCTGTCTGTCTCTATGTCCCTATGTCTCTATGTATGCTTAAATCTTTAAAACTACGCAACGGATTTTGATGTGGTTTTTTTTAATAGTTAGAATGATTGTTGAGAAAGGTTTTAGTATATAAACCTTTCCGATATTTCCACGGGAACAAAAGCTACGCGGGTAAAACCGCGGGAAGGTCGCTAGTGTTTAATAATAAAATATTTGTTTTGCTGTCGGTACCTCCAAACCATCAGGGCCATATCATTCATGTTCACGTGTATTATACCTGAGAGACCCTTTTATTTTTTTTCAAGACAACTAACTTTAATGCTCTGATGTTCCTTAATATTTAATGTCGTATCGGACATACGATCATGTTTGTTTTTTATATGAAGATACGAGTATTGGGAAAAAATTAATGTTTTTTACTATAGCAGATGGCTTTTGATGGAAAGTGATAACCATCGTTTATAGACTATACCATAAGTAGCCTCTGTGGTCTAATAGTCTGATGTCGGTGTTAACTATATGAGGTTGCAGGTTCAAATCACAGGTGCGGCAATTCAAATATGTGTTATTTCAGTTTTCTGATACATAAACAATGTTGTCCGGGATCGGATAAGAGCCCGGTTGGCGATAGGCTTGCCACCTATCACATTTTGGGGTGAAATATCTTCGGCTAATCATAGGTGCACTTGTTGTACCTCTGCCTACCTCTTCGGGGATACCGGCGTGAAGATACTTTACTTTGGACCGCCCCGTTGGCCGAGTGGTTAGCGACCCTGAATATGCAATCGACGGGGCTCGGGTTCGATCACCGACGGGGACAAGTACTTATGTGATGAGCATAAATGTTTGTATTTCCGGGTTTGGGTGTTTATTAAATATATTCCACTATTTCACCCATAACACAAGCAAATAATTTGGTTACTTTGAGGTTAGATCAGTAAGTGCACCTAATTTGTCCCGCTAATATTTATTTATTTATTATACCATATGTAGCATTACAATTTGCTATATAGATGGTAACTTAGATATCATTAACATTGAGCACACATACACATATATAACACATTAGAAATACCGATTAAAGAAATCGGTATTTCTATTATCTTTAAGTTCTCTTTCTCCTCCAGAAGAGCTATCTATATGTTACCAGAGAGAAGTATAAATGATGGGTAGCCTCGGCTCAATGAGTTCCAGGTTTGATTCCCGGTTATCCCAAAAAACAGGAGATAGCCAGTAAAATGAAACTGGCGGGGAATACTGTAGCAGTTCAAGCAATCTACAAACGCTACCACAAAACAAAATGGAAAAATGAAATTCAAAATAAAATCCTGAATCGCAATATCACAACTATTTATCTTGTACACACTATATTCAAGTTTCAACGCTTCTCAAATGGACTTCGGTCCCCGGGCAGTACACCTTGCCTGACTAGGAAGATCTTCCTTTTCCCCTTCCTTGTCCTTGTGTGACGTCATCAACCTCCACAGTTATGACGTCATCTGACAAGATGTTGGTCCGCTGGTTACATAATTATGACCCTTCAGCGGTACGGACCAGCGCGGCGGCGCCACCAAGTAATGGGGATCACAACTTATACCGCTAATTGATAAATCGTGGAGAACAAAAAAATCTGTTAACATTTTGTGTAATCTGCCTATCACGCTAGGGAATCGGCGTGATGATATTAGATTTTGAAATCAAGCTTAATTTTATTTAGATTTGAAGTCGCTATTGTATTCGCTGTATAAAATCATTACTTCCTTTAATTAATCATAGTTAGGTAAATAATTATAAAAAAGGTTCCATTCCATATAATTTATATGTTAAAAGATCTATTAAAAAACTAGTACGTTTAATTTACTAAAAATGAACTTTAATTCTAACACGATAGAGTTTAAATTTTCAAATCTCTATGTCACTTTTATTTGCAATAAGAATGACATCCTGAGAGGCCATAGCAAGAAGAAGCCATAAAATTTCAGCTCAGTTTCACAGTGAGATTAATCTAAGTTTAATTAATACCTTAAGTTTACTTAAACTTAAATCTCTACTGAGTTGGGTACCAACTACTTACTTATTCTAGTCTCGATAGCACAGAGCACAGAATCGTGGGGCGTGACCGTCTGCGATTCTGTGCTCTGTGCTCGATAGCCTCCAAATCTGAACACAATAGTGATAAGATGCTTACGACTACCTTGTTCAAGTTTGGAGAATTATGTAGCAGGTAACTTTATGTATGTAGTATTTTAAACACATAATACGGATTGCAACATCATTTACATTTTTGGTGTATATATGTGATGGTTATGTCTTTTCATCAAGAGATAGCTTGTAATTTTCCTTGGGATACTGTAAAAAATTTTAAATTTTGTAAAGACTATACAAATTGTATAATTTTAGACATTTAGGAAGAGCGGTGTAACCTAACACAAGTGCACATGCACTTATAAGGAAACGCCAATCACCTATGTTAATTGTTAAAAAGTTTGCAAATAAAAATATTTGATTTGAGACCAGTAAAATTGATTATAAATAATTTGTCCTTTTATCAAAATTGTTATGACGTTTGCATTTGTTATTTAATTTAATTTTCCCAAATATTTATATACATATTATACTACATATCATAAATGCAAAAGTATTTCTTTCTGTTTTGCTTTTACGGCTACAACGCTGTTGTAGCGTAAAAGAATGTTATGAAATTTAGTATATACTATTTTATACAATAATCAACCCCTACAGGGCGGATATGGAGGGTGAAAGTTTTTTTAAATTAATGATACCTTACACTACTTGCTAGCGAAAATGGGAGGGCCACCTAGTTTTTTAATGTCAAAATGTTTAGTTAATTACATTTTAAATATTGTATATATAGTAAATAAATATTATTAATTAATCGTAGGTGTGTTGTCTCCGCCTACTTCTTCGAGGATGTGGGCACAAAATAAAAAAGTAGTATTTAGTATTGTGTGATATAATGGATGCGCGGATATTTATTTTTGAAACAATCTTCAGTTAACGTAACGGTGAGGTTGGCCGTAACCTGATATGAGCCATCGAAGAGACGCCTGCGTTTCTGTTTTGTTGTCAGCGTTAATGTTTTTGTATTATTGCTGTGGCTATTTCTGTTAATAAATAACTAATATGTGTGGTGCCAATCGCCTTATATCATAGGATAACAAAGAAGTCACAGACCACATGAATACTAATAAACACAGCATTGGGAAGGTAACGGTCTCGCCGCACATTTTTTATATCATAAGATAACAAACAAGCAGATGAGTCTCCTGATGGAAAGAGTCAACCATCGCCTATAGACACCAAAGGTGTTAATGGTGCGTTGCTATCGTGTGGCGAGGTCTAATGCTACATGCATAAGTTTACTGGCTACCTTATCCTTTAAACCGGATCACGTCAGTGACTAGCGTTGACTCTATTGCGGAAAGAATAGGTAAGGCGTTGGTACCAGAGCCGGGCGAGACGATGCCCAACTCTACCACCTATTCTAACATCGTGATTACTGTCTAGGTGTTAGACTTCTGTCATACTAACTTCAAGCCCGAATCCCGAAAGAGGTAGGCAGAGGTACAATCAGTGCACTCATAATTAGCCGAAGATATATTTTCACAATATTTTTTACACACATTTTTTGAATTGTCTGACCCGCGAATCGAACCCGGGACCTCATGCGGTTAACACCTTCTCCCCGTGTTGGTCCCTTGCTTCTTTGAAGAACAAGCCAACTGCCATTCTACCAGGCAGGTCGTAAGAGGCGACCGATTGACTATTTGAGTCACTACCATTGTGGCTACTAGGTGGTAGAGTTCTGCATTGTCTCGCCTGGGTCTGGTACCACTGCCTTACCTATTCTTGCCCCACTAGCGTCAGTGTGTTCCGATTTAGAGGGCAAGGTAGCCGGTAAACTTATGCATGTGGCATTAGACCTCGCCACAAGACAGCAACGCACCATTAACACCTTTGGTGTCTATAGGCGATGGTTGGCTCTTTCCATCAGGAGACCCATCTGCTTATTTGCTATCTTATGTCATAGAAAAACTTCGACACCGGGCTACAAGAACGTACAGGAGACATCTTGCAGTGATTTTTGGGTGCCGGTTTGAAATACAAAGAAGCCAATAAACGTCCAGTATGATTCTTTAACTTCGTGACTACTATAGGTATCTAGGTGGTTCATTTCTGAAATGTTCAAATTAGGTTTAGTACAGCCTTGCCTATTCGCGCCGCAAGTTTTGGGTGCTGGTTTTGAGTAGGAACCCAAAAAAATGAAAAATTTATACATCTTTTCCCCGTGTTAGTCCCGAGCTCCTTTGAAGAATAGGCCAACGCCGTTCTGCCAGGCAGGTCGTAAAAGATGACCAGTTATTTTGAAGCGTCAACGTTTGTTTAAAACTACTACTAAATCGGAAACGCGGCCACACACTGAGAAGATCCGGCGGAAGTAACTCAGCGGGCTTTTTTTTTTTCTTATCATTTTTTTACATAATGTTACAAAATTATCTATACATATAATAAAATCGTAGGAAAATCAAAACTGTACATTGAATATTTTTTTAAAAGAATACTTGGGGCGTGATCTACAATCGATATCGAAGCCAAAAATATAGTTTTTAGAATTTTTGTCTGTTTGTCTGTTTGTCTGTATGTATGTCCGGGGTAAACTCAAAAAGTACTGCATGGATTTACTTCATATTTTGCATGAATATTACTAACAGGTCGGGTCAACATATAGGCTACGTATTATCACGCTATCACCTACGGGGGAGAAGCTGTGTGGAGTAAACGAAGTCCGCGTGGACGAAGTCGCAGGCAACAGCTAGTAAAAAATATACATATATGAGATTGATTTGAGAAGCAATTGATCCCAGGCCTTTTTGTCTTCTAAATAATCTGAGATTTTATAATATCCTTTTTTACACTGTTTTGTTTTAACACATTTTTTAAATTTATTGACTGGTAGATCTCTTACAGTTTCGGGAAGTTTATTGTAGGAGCGTATACATTACCCCATAAAAGAGTTATTTATTCTGTGGAGACGATATGCATGCACAACAAGATTGTTTTAGTTCCATATACACATATTTATTACAAATATACATATAGATTCTATAAAGATTAAAAATTCCAAATACCTCTAATCTCTGTTATGTATTCTTAAAGACAAATAAATCCATGAGCTATATTATATGAAAAACTATATCTAAATATTGAAGTATAATATGAAAAGTGCGTATAGTTTTGACACATCTATTCGAAAAATCAGTCTTCTACACACGAATGCATTTATTTTATTCTTAACTCGCGCAGAAAATCAAGAAAAAGCAAATTTGTGTCTTAAAAATACAGAAACACGAGTGGCCATTGATAAAATGCTTGGAAATATTATCATGTTTTTAAAACGGTCGCTTTTTCGAGAGTTTCTTCGCGAGCTTTTACTCGGAGTTACTTTTCCCAATATTAATCTATGGAAATTAGGCATTGGTCCAATATGAAACTCGATAAACCCGAGTAACAAGCTAAAAGCAAAGCTCTTGGTAGTTGCAACAAATTTAAGTAAAACGAATTTAATATTAAAAATCGAACGTTTTTTTCTATAAGTGGACACACAAAGTAAATGATGTACCATGCCTTTCCTATAAAAAAATGAACAGTTTCGCATAGTAATCTGTTCGAATGATACATTAGAAACGAATCGAAGCAATTCCGTTAGTTTGTTAATTGGAACAATATAGACAGACGCGGACTTAAAGCGAACTAATTCGTTTCAGATTCATTCCGCATGTTGTATAGGAAGGGAGCATAAAATTTGTATGTGACGTACACCCACTAAATTCCTTGTATTTAGTGGGTGTACGTCACCATTTTTTAAACAAGCAAATGTAGGAAATGGAAATAGGAACATGATAATGATAAGCAATAACGTTATTGAGACAGGAATAGTTAAAACGGTGATACCATCTACCCGGACGAAACGTTCCAGAACTCTACCATCTAACATAATCTAACGTAGTCACGATTAAAGTGACTCATATATAGGCATGGAAATGATTGTTAAATTAGGTAAATTGGTATGTTGTTAAAATTAATTAACATTTAACAGTTATTTATTTATGTTATATTATATCAGTCATTTTAGTAGCCTATGTATTAGAAGCAGCAAAAACGCAAAGCCGTCGAGTTAGCGACAAAAAAAGGTTCTCTGAGGTAATTTAACAGTTATTATTGTCATAAATCAAAGTAGCTCAAATATTTTTAATAACCTTATTAGAAGCACCAAAAACGCAAAGCCGTCGAGTTAGCGAGCAAAAAAAAGGTCCTCTGGAGTACTTTTACAATTTTTAACAGTTATTATTATCATAAATCAAGGTGACTCAAATATTTTTAATAACATTATTATCCTATATGAAGTTATTGATAATTTTTAACAGTATTAGCTAATATAAATAACAGTTGTTAATTGTTAAACAAATATAGTACGAAATTTAATATGTTAACTGTTAAATGATCCATGCCTACTTATATAGCCTATCAATTACTTTTTACGACCTGCCTAGATGAAAAGCAAGTATTCTATTCTTCAAAGAGGGAATGAAGTAATACATGTAGTGTTTATGGGTTAACGGTGGCTATTTATAGTTAAAAAGTGACGCACAGGACAGAGTTCTCCGTTTCAAAACCCCAGACTACATTATGACTGATAGCGTAAGACTGGGCATATCCGAAATATTTATTGTAATTGCCGTAGGGTACGGACCTTGGAGTGTAAGCGTAAGAAAGAGCGCGCGCATTCAGATATATTAAACTTGGCTTGGTAGGATTGGGTACCACCGCTTTCTCATTATTGTAGGATTCCGATCTGAGAGGTAGGTAGGAACCCGAGCTTGCGTAGTCAGGTTCACTAACCACTCGACCAACGAGGCGGAAAAAATATTTGGACTTGTAGACGGCGCGCTCTCTAAAAATGCCCAACTTCTTTGGTACAGTCGTAATCTGATAAAATAATGTAAATTGCTATATCGCGGTATAATTTTAACGAGAAATAACACGTTCCGGCGAATAAACATGTTGTGTTATATCTGTCGCAGTATACGTGTGGGGGAAATGCGTGAGTGCGATTTGTAGGTTTTTAAGATTTTTTGTATCTTATGTTTATATTATTACTAGCTGACCCGGCAAACGTTGTTTTGCCATATATATTGAATCGTAGAGGGTTGAAAATTAAGGGTTGTATATATTTTTAATGCTGTATCATAAAAAATAAAAACAAAAAAATTTATCTAAAAAATAAAATAAAAAGTTTAGGGATGGACTTAGCATTTAGGGGTATGAAAAATAGATGTTGGCCGATTCTCAGACATACTCAATATGATCACAAAATTTCATGAGAATCGGTCAAGCCGTTTCGGAGGAGTACGGGAACGAACACTGTGACACGAGAATTTTATATATAAGATAATACTAACTAAAAACAGGCAGACAGATTACTAACTAAAAACAAAACCGAAATGTCTTGTCATAAAACAACTTTTGTTGAATGAATTTATTAACATTCCGATTTTGTTTCTAGTTAGTAACTATTATAGACCTTGGTCCCACATTTTTTTTTTTATTAATAACAAGCTGAATTTTTGTGAACAGCTTCGTTTCGACGAGACAACCATCTTTTCTACCTTTGAAAATTCTCGAATCTGGTAACTAATAAAGATAGATAAAAAAGAAAAGTTTAGAGTGTCGGACTAAGAAAAGTTTCCACTTTACGTGTAGGACAATGTTACCCTTGAATTACAATAATAATTAACAAGCTGTTGTGAGAAAATTAGGTTATTTTTGAATTAATTAATATTAATTTAAAAATCTATAGTTCCGAAACTTTAGAGTGGAGGACTCGTTAGAAAATCCAATGAATATGTAGGACAAAAGTTTCATCGTGTTTTTCATAACATAATCAAGCGATTAAAGTCGAAAAATAATAATTATTATTAATAAATATTTTTCTTTCACCGAAAAAAAATTTCAAAGCCCCATAGCTTTATTAGTTACCTGCAGGCATACTCTTGAAAACAATATAAATCTTAAACCAATATTGATAACAACAATAAGTTTCGAATGTCGTCAAAAAACGGCACTCTTGGAACCAATATTGCCTACATTGGTTCAGTATAGTAACGACCTTATTATTGGAGATAGATGTCATCGTTACACGTCAAGCTAGTGTTGTAAGTGCAAATTTTAAGTACCGTTTTAAACAAAATAACAAATAAAAGCAACAATGAGTAGTTCCAAAAAATTTCGAAATCCGTGTGGCGCTGTCGCCGAATCCAATAATTGAATATAGTTCTCCAGAGTACGAAATACTTCAAAATTCATTAAATATTCATTTAAAATTGAAACCGGTTTTCAAGAGTAGTCCTACTGATTCGAAATTTTTTGAAGATAGAAAAGATGGTTGTTCCGTCAAAACGAAGCCGTTCACAAAAATTCTGATTGTTATTAACCAAAAATCGTTTACCGTTACCGGTTGTAAATCAATTATTAATCACTTATTGTGAAACAGTACTAATGTATTTATTGATAAATATTGTTATGCGTGTAGCATTCTCACCACCCCATACGGATAGCAACGCGCCATTATCATATCTGGTGTGTATATAGCAAAGAATTTTTTATGTTATTTAATGTGGTGTATAGACGGCGATGGTTTCTTTCCAACCTAAGAGCCGTTTACTTGTTTTCTATTAAATTATTAAAACTAGCTGTTGCCAGTGACTTCGTCCGTGCGGACTTCGTTTACCCCGGACATACATTGACTTTCCTACGATTTTATTATATGTATAGATTAATTGGATCATTGTTTAAGTAGTCAAACATACATATTCAAAAATTCTGTATTCCTCGAAGTACTTAAGTTAAATAATAAATATGGACTGGAAAAATTACACGAATTGATCCAACCCTAAGTAAGCAATTTATTTGCTTGAGTTATGGGTATTAGTCAACGATACTAGTACATAGAAATACAGAAATGGTGCTACACACATAAACAAACAGAAATACAAACATCTATGCGCATCACACAAATGTCTGTCCTTGTCGGATTCATTCATTTTTTGAGTATATAAACCTTTGAATATATCTTTGCATTCATTATCAGAACGATAACATTCTTCATTCCAACTGCAAGGGACTGGAACATGCTTCCTGAGTCTGTGTTCCGCGACGAGTACAATCTGGGGATCTTCAAGAGAGTGAACAGGTACCTTATAGGGAAGCGCGTTCCATCTTAGGCCTCATCTTAGCTTACCATCATCCGAGATCGTGATCAAGCGCTTCCCTATCGAAGTTTAAAAAAATCCAACTCGAATCCCATCGATTCGTAGTTAGATTCGCTTACCACTCGACTAACTGAGTCAAGTTGTTAGATTTACACTAGTTAATAATACTTTATTGTTGCGGATGTCTGATCCAATAAATTACACACGTTACGTTGTTTTACGAGTCCATTATTTAGACACCATATAGGCTACAATCTAGACTTTTATACATACACCCCGCTGAGTACAACAATGTGTTTAAATATTAGGAATAACATTCTTTAACTGTAAGATAAAACTTGCTATTATGTGTATTAATTTACCGTTAATAAAATAAAATAATAATCTTATAAATATTTTATGGTATAATTTAAAAATATATGTTACTAGCTAACCCAGCAAACTTCGTTTCACCTAACAGTCAATGAATGAGGATATGTATTTAGTATTTTAAAAGTTTTATTGATGGATATCATATTTTTATACTTTATTTTAATCCCGACGAAGACCAATCCAATTACACAAAAATCATAAATATTGATCCAGCCGTTCTTGAGTTATAAAACAAACATCCATCTATCCATCCATCCTTACAAACTTTTATATTTTTTATATATTAGTAGGATTAGTATGAATTTTATACATGTTGAAAATTTTTAATAAAAATTTAGACATTAATTGGTCACAAATAGTATAGCGGCTACGGCTGGCTCTTCTACCCTATATAGCATTAGCTTAATATTAATCAAGTTGCGGATGTCTAATCTAACGAATACTATCCATTACGTTGTTTTACAAGTTCATTATTTAGACACTATATAGGCTACAATCTAGACTTTTATACATACACCCCGCTGTGTACAACAATGTGGTTTGTACGACCGCCCCCCTGGTCGAGTGCTTAGCGACCCTGACTATGTAATCAATGGGGTTCGTGTTCGATTCCCGAAAATGACATACATTTGTGTGATGACTGATAATATAGATATTTGTATTTCTGGGCGTTTATTAAATATAATTTATACTTTCCATCGTCGCCACTTGGTAAAACTCCGTCATAATTATTGTTTTAAATTTTGCACTTGTACTGTTTCACAATCCACTAATTATATATATACTTTTTATTTAAATAGCAAACCGGTTTCGCATTTTACTGCATCATCAAGCCTAAAACTTTAAAAATTCAAGTTTAGCCCTGATGATGCAATTTTAAGTTTATTAAATATACTAGCTGACCCGGCAAACTTTGTTCCGCCTTAATGGCAATAAATAAGCAGATTTATTTTTTAATTGGAAAAAAAACTATCCTATGTCCTTCTCCTGGCTCTAAACTACCTCCCTGCCAATTTTCAGCTAAATCGGTTCAGCCTTTCTTGAGTTATAAGTGGAGTAACTAACACGACTTTCTTTTATATATATAATAAGATTTAACTATTTACATATCTATATGTATTAGTATCGTTAATCAACACCCATATTAAAAGCAAATAATGTACTTGCTTTGGGGGTTATTTATTCAGCAATATTAATTAATGGTGATTAATATAACGCATAGCGTTAAATTATAGCACGCTATGTATACTCAACGTAAAGCTAACGCTATTTAGATTTGCGTTTGGCGCTATAACATAACGCCACGCTATATACCTAGCGGCTAGCGTAGGCCGTAGTTATTATAACCTACGAAGTTACGAGCTACGCGATCTAACGAGTAACGTGCTAGACCGTAGACGCTAGACGTTATAACATAGTTTATAGCGTTACAGCGCTCAGTCATCGCTCGCTGTATGACGTTGTGATGAGTCACGCGCTATTTTAGCCGGCTCGCGCGATCAGTGTTCAGTTACAAGACACGTTATGATATAGTCTATAACGTAGCACGCTAGAAAAATATAGTTTATAGTCTGTAACGCGCTATCATAAAATAGTTTATTTGAACTTATGTAATAATACTACTAGAGATATCCAATAAAAATGCACTAATCTATGAAGATTATTACCCTTACAGTTATAAAACCATTCATAATCCCATTTTTCATATTAAATGGCGATCGTGCTGTGGTCCAAATTTAATCACAATTCTATGACTACGTTAAAGACTAAACGATAAAATTTCTTTTAAAGTTTGAAAACAGATTTTAACTATCAACAAAATAGTATATATGTGTATATTATGATGTAGGTCAAATGATTGGACGTGTGTGCAATATTAATTTTTGTTCTGTTTTTAGCGATCGCCTGTGGTCGAAATTCGACTATAGAGTAAACAATAAAATCTCTTGTAAGTTTTTGGAGGGTAAGGTAGCCGGTAAACTTATGCAAGTGGCATTAGACCTCGCCACAAGATAGCAACGCACCTACATACCTACCTACATGTTATACATAATATAATGTCACATGCATAAGTTTACCGGCTACTTTACCCTCCAAACGGGAACACGACAGTGACAAGCACTGATGTTAGTGATGGAATGAAACAACCATCGGCTATAAACACCAAAGATGTTAATCGTACGTAGCTATCCTTGTGGCGGGCTGTTAATGTCACACATATCATTTTTGATGCTACATTGATGCTACTGCGATAGAAGTTGCAAGACCGTTGGACATTTCAGGACTCTACCAGCTAATAGTCACGGTGATAATGAATTGTATAGCCAATGATTTTCTTTTTACGAACTGTCTGACAAAATGGCAGTCTATTCTTCAAAAGAGGCCCGTACCAGTATAGAAAAAAGTTTAAAGCAAATTGAATATAAAGGACAGATTTTAATTTAAAGAAAACCATTGTCATAATGTTTATCATAACAAATCAATGTTTGTTAGATTGACAAATTAGGCGACGGACCTCCCACCATGCAACTCATTAAACAAATCACGGTTAGCTAAGTATCCAATGACAAATTTCTTCGCCATAATTAATTCCAAGTAAGCATATTAAATAATTATTTATCTTGCATCACATAATTAATTACATCAATCTATCTTTAGATTAAAATTAGGGAAATCGACTTATGGAGTTAATTGCACAGATTAAATATAAACGTCAAAACCACAGGTATTATTAATAAAATTAGAAAATTATATGACAATAAAATCGATTACAGTATATAATGGCGTAGTGTGTGTACAGACATCCTTTAACGATCGCTCTGAACTCGTATAGACTATGTCATAGAGAATGATTAATAGTGTATTAAACAAAATGGCCGCATTATAACTATTATTTTATCGTTTTATTGCTTAAATAACAATAGATCTTGAATTTATACACTAACCAGCATTAGTTCGCGGTCTTGCTCATGACAGCTGTTAATAAATTAAATAATCTTTATTAATATTATAAATGCAAAAGTTTGAATGTTTGTTGATGAAAAACGCTCAGCATATACATTTTTTTAATGTTTTTTGCATATACATTTTTTTAATGTTTCTACAAAAATCTATTTATTATAATACTAGCTGACCCACGCAGCTTCGCCCGCGAGTATATTAGTAAGTCGTCCAAATAGCTTTTAATAAAAATTGCAGCCCTCCAGGGACTGATTTTTGAAAAAAAATTAGCCTATGTTTGACCCCGGATCTACTGCTATATCCATGCCAAATTTCATGAAAGTCAGTCCAGCGGTTTAGCCGTGAAAGCGTAACAGACAGACAGACAGTCTTTCGTATTTATAACTAGCTGAGCCCGCGACTTCGTCCGCGTGGAAAAATTTAAAAAAAAATAGCCTAAGGTACTCGCTATCATATCAGCTATCTTCCTGTGAAAGTCCCGTCAAAATCGGTCCAGTCGTTCCAGAGATTAGCCAGAACAAACAGACAGACAGACAAAAATTCTAAACAATGTTATTTTGGTATACGTACCGTGTATACATCCATATGCATTTAGTAAAAACGGTTATTTTAATATTACAAACAGACACCCCAATTTTATTTATTTGTAGAGATGGCGTCAACGCTTGCATTTCTTGCAGATAAAGCTGCCCTTACACACATCAATTGATATTTTTTTGGTAAATCTATCATATCCGAATTCCGGGTACACTTTAAATATCAAGTCTTTAATGTTGGTTACGATTTCACGAAGGTCTTTATCTATGTAAAATTTTTTTGTAGCCTGATTCAGGAACTTTCCCCTAAGTAACCACTAACCAATCAATATGATCTTGTTTGGAAAATTTGTGCTTCTTCTACCTAAATGATTGCTCATGTTGGTATACCTACAGCTTCAAAAATTAAACAGTTTTCCACAATGGGGAAGATTTAAAGCAAGATTTAATAATATCATAACTACAAATCCTTATTAAGTAGCTATACAAATACAGTACTTACACCTACTTACTAACGAATTAGACACATATCAGGCCAAAGCGAACGATCATGTATCCCTCAACAACACCGTAAAATACACAAAATAGATCGAATATTCAACTACTACAAAGTAAAGTGATTTTTTTCAAAGAAGGAAAATCCAACGTTCCGTATCAAAGAAGTCTATTGCGAAAGGAGCCGGTCACATGTCTACTCCGCGCGGGCCGCAGAGGTTAAAGGTATATGATTCCATTCATGTACCTTAAAAAACCGGCCAATTGCGAGTCGAACTCGCGCCTTAAGGGTTCCGTACCATAATCTATAAAAAAAACGGCAAACAATCACGTTTGTTGAATGGGAGCCTTCTTAATATTTATTTTATTTTAATTATTTATTTTTAAAATGATTTTATGCAAATGCAAAAGTGAGTTTATGCAAAAAAAAACACGTTTGTTGAATGGTGGTCACTCTTAAATATTTATTTTATTCTTTTTTTAGTTTAGTTTAGTTATTATAGGTGCAACATAAATACCTACATCATGTGTGAAAATTTCAACTATCATGGTTCGTGAGATACAGCCTAGTGACGGACAGATAGATAGACATACAAACGCACGGACGGACAGTGGTGTCTTAGTAATGGGGTCCCGTTTTAAACTTTGAGTATGGAACCTTAAAAAGTATAGTAAAGCCAACGCTCACAGTTCGGCTCTTCTCGGCAATGTTCGGTTCTCGTTCGGCGGTCAGAGTAGTGTGCCGCATCGTCCACACTGCACACAGCCTTTCGGTTAATACCTAGATAGTACCTAGGTATGTTGAGTTATTTTCATTTTACATTTTTTTTAAACTATGCATTTAAATAACGTGGTATAAGAGCCAAAGTTTGTCTTCCTAAGATCTTCGTGTTGATGAAGTACTTTTCGTTAGTAAGGATTAATATGATAAGGATTAAAATTCACCTATTAATTTTCTATAATTTTTCGACTCAAAATTCCTTATTGTGTTGTTGTTATAAGAGATAGATATATAGTGTCGCGGACTTTTTTGTGCATCTACTAAAAACCAATATATTTGTAGTACATTGACTTACGTGTACTTAAGCATTACGCCAGCAAGCGCACGCGGATACAGCCGTTCGATACCGCTTTTTCTTCCGACTTATTTTACAAATATCGATATTTTAACTACGCTAAGAATAATTGTAACGTAATCCTCATGAATGTAGCTATCATTAATCATACACATAAATTTTTTTTCAATCCGACTTGTAGTTCCAGGAATTAGCATTTGCCATTTAGCGCATTCAATGAGCAAACAAACGTTAAAATACTCGTATCATATCATATCATAATGAAGATATTTCTAAACTCAACGGTTTAATTACATGTATATGTGTTTCAATACGTTAGCGCGATGTATTTTCGTGCAGCGACATCTAGTTAATGTGCTCTACGTTACGCTTTATGCTCTGCTTTCTTTCGATTAATTTTATTTCCTGTGGGAACGAAATATTTTCCCGCGGCAAAAAGTAGCCTATGTCCGTTCTCGACGTCTTATCTATGTTTATGCCAAATTTCATCAAAATCGGTCCAGTGGTTTAAGTGTGAAAGCGTAACAGACAGACAGACAGACAGACAGACAGACAGACAGACAGACAGAGTTACTTTCGCATTTATAATATTAGTATGGATATTAGTATGAATTAAAATTACTGTAAGATTGTTATAAGAAACAATTAATCCCATTTTTTAAATTTATATCATAAGATAGCAAACAAGCAGATGTGTCTTCTGATGGAAAGAGTCACCCATCACCTGAAGACTCAAAAGATGTTAATGGTGCGTTGCTATCTTGTGGCGAGGTCTAATGCCACACACATAATCTAACCGGCTACCTTATCCTTCGAAACGGAACACGACAGTGACAAGCACTGACGTTTTTGTGACATAAAAAGATATAAAAATATCTCTTTCCATCAGCATAACCCTCTGTTGCTTTTCTTATAATAAAAAGGCAAAATACTTATAGTATTTTTATAGTATGATTCAAAGTTAAAATTTAACAAATATTAGTTCAAAGCATTGACCCTGATCTCCAGTCATAGTTGCCGCCCGCCCACACTAAACTGTCATGAATATATCATTTGGAATGGGTCCTTTAATACAAGACATTTGAGAATATTTCCGCTTGAAATTGTCACGCCGAAGATATTAAAAATGTTAATGTACTATTTATTTATTTAAACTTTATCGTACAATAAGTTATTATCTTTACCTTTAATCTAAATTCTAAATAGAATAAACAGAAAAGTTTTGATATTTTTTTATTACGATTTAATTTAAAAACTACTAGACCGACTTTCATTTTTTTATAAAGCTACGTTAACCAGAAGTGACATAGGCTACTTTTTAATCTGATTTAACAAAGAGAGATAGTGATTTTTCTCACACGAACGATGTAGTGAGTTAATGGTAGTAATATTGTAAAGAGAAAATATTTAAATTTTTGTTATATTTGTAAAAAATAAACAAGAAACTACTGGACCAATCTTAAAAATTATTTGATTGTTAGATAGCCACACTTTCCTGGAATGGGAAAGGCTACTTTTTTACCTAACTAAACATAAGGAAGTCATGATTTTGGGTCTCACCTTGACTCATCACCTTGATGTCTGGAAATCCACAACCGTGCGATTTTCTAGGAACTTCTTACCACAGCTTCTTACCACGCACTACTCCTCTGTAGAATCAATTACCTGCGGGGGTGTTTCCGAACGGATACGACTTAGGCACCTTCAAGATAAGAGCATACTCCTTAAAAGTCCGGCAACGCAGCTGCAAGACCTTTGGTGATGTGGCTGTCCATGGGCGGTGGTAATCACTTACCATCAGGTGAGCCTCCTGCTCGTTTGCCCCTTTTTTCTATAAAAAAAATGTGGTCAAACCCGGCACTGGAATACAGAGGTTACTATATTAATTTAAATCTAGCTGTTCCTAGGCGGCATTCACGTAATCCAAATTATTACTTACTCTTGTTTATAAAGTAACATATGTAACGAGCATAAAGTAACATATGTAAAGTAACAAAGCATAGTATTCTAATGGTGAAATAATTATCAAAATCCGGTCATCGTTTTTCGAGTTTATTCATTACAAACATTCAAAAATATTTATCTTCTCTTTTTATAATATAACTAGCTGCTGCGTGCAGCCTGCTGTATTATACATTTTTTTGGTAAATCCCGCGGGATGGCCTAATTTTTCCGGGATAAAAAGTAGCTTATGTGCTATTTCAGGTACCTGTGTGCCAAATTTCATTCAAATCCGTTCAGTAGTTTTTGCATGATTGAGTAACAAACATCCATCCCAACATCCAAACTTTCGCATTTATAATATTACTAGCTGTGCCCGCGACTTCGTTCGCGTGGAAAAAATTCTAAAATAAAAACCCGCATAGTTCCCGTTCCCGTGGGATTTCCGGGATAAGAACTATCCTATGTCCTTTCTTGGGTCTCAAACTATATTTGTACCAAATTTTACTCAAATCGGTTCAGTGGTTTGGCCGTGAAAGCGTAACAGACAGACAGACAGACAGACAGACAGACAGACAGACAGACAGAGTTACTTTCGCATTTATAATATTAGTATGGATTAATTAATATTAATAATTAATTAATATTAGTTAATTGATATAGATTATTATTAATAATATTTTTTATATCATAAGATAGCAAATAAGCAGATGGATCTCCTTATGGAAGGATACGATCATCGTCTATAAACACCAAAGAAGTTTTACATCCTTAAGTGCCTTAAGGTAGCTTCCTAGATATCATCATGACAGGACTATTTCTGATCGGCTTGATTCTTTGGCATTATATGGAGATGTGGCTTCGCTCTTCTGTCAGATCTATTCCGAGGAACTATTTAGATTAATTCCTGTCGCAGAATTTCACAATTGGACATCGCGACAAAATTGTATAACCATAACTGTGCGATTTTTGAGACACTTTTTCCCAGCACTACTTCTCCGTGGAACCAGTTACCGGCAGGGGTTTTTCCGAACGGATAGGACTTACGGATCTTCAAGAAAAGAGCTTATTTTTTCTTAAAAGGCCAGCAACGCAACTAATGATGTAATTGTCCATGGGCGACGATGATCACTTACCATCAGATGAGTCTTCCGTCTGTTTGCCCCCTTTTTCTATAAAAAAACCTTACATTCCAAACTGGAACACTACAGTGACAAGAAATGATACTATTGCAGGGGGAAGCAGTAAGTCGGTTGTAACAAAATCCAGGTGAGACATTGCAGAATTCTATCACCTAGTATAGTTCTATCCGCCGTGTTGGTCCCGGCCTCCTTTGTAGAATAGGCCAACTGCCGTTCTGCCAGGCAGGTCGTAAAAGGCGACTGATTGGCTATTGAGTCACTGCCATCGTGGCTACTAGGTGGTAGATTTCTGCATTGTCTCGCCGGGTCTGGTACCACCGCCTTACCTATTCCTGCCGCAATAGCGTCAGTGCTTGTCGCTGTCGTGTTCCGGTTTGGAGGGTAAGGTAGCCGGTAAACTTATGCATGTGGCATTAGACCTTGCCACAAGATAGCAACGCACCATTAACATCTTTGGTGTCTATAGGTGATGGTTGACTCTTTCCATCAGGAGACCGATCTGCTTGTTTGCTATCTTATGATATAAAAAAAAAGTCCCATTGGCAGTTACAATAATAGCCAATCGTTCATATTTTACAAACTGCCTGGTACAATGGCACACGGCATATTGTCTATCCGTATAACAGTAGAAAAAAAGTTTGCTCTCTTGACAGACAAACAACCATTGATAGGCTGAGATGTCAGTTGACAAAATATGATTCTAATATAAAAGAAACATTCGTATTGTTAAAACAACTTTTTACAGTTATTTAACTGTTTAGAGGTTTCCGTAATAATCTTGTTTTATACACAAATAAAACTCCAGGGGTTTCCGCTATAACGAAGCAAAAAGCTGTCTCAACGCGTATGGGCATTCTAAGACCATTTAAACAAAAGATTCTTCATAAAAACAGAGAAAATTCCAGACTGTAAATCTTATAGAATTTCTAATATGGCGGTACAAGATCTAATTAGTGATTAGAAATAATTGCCTCTTATACTATAAATGTATTTAATTGTAAAAAGAGTTCTCGAATGAAAAGCCCTTTCAAAACGAGCATGGTGTCTTCTACTACAAGGAATTTGTAAACTTATTTTATTTTATTACTTTAGGTTAAGAAAACCACGGATGAAATGGACTTACAAGACAATTTCTTAATTTGTCAGTGTAGCTTACAATTACACACAACCAATGAAATAAAATAATTTTAAGGGTAATTTTTAAACCTTATCATTTCAATTGGTACGATAAAACAATACAACATGGTTTATTTCTATCTTTTCACAATATAATATAATCTACAAATGTATAAAATTTTTGCCAGTAATAGGAGCGTTTGCTTATATGCGCGACGACACGTTTCTTTCCCAATGGCATGTCTATTCATCAAATTATCTGAATTATAATAGGTTTTGGTGAATCCCGCGGGATCACCTAAATTTTTCGGGGTATAAAGTAACATTTGTGCTACTCCAGGATATTATCTACCTGTGTGCCAAATTTTATCCAAATCCGTTCAGTAGTTTTTGCGTGATTGAGTAACAAACACCCATCCATCCAAATTTTCACATGTATAATATTGTTACGTACTTTGGGTTCGTAATTGTAAGAAAACACCACTAATATTAAATTCGTGTATTTATAATACAGATACACAAAACAACACAACGTAATACTCAAATACTCTGCTTAACACTAGTCACTCACTGTACTATCACTGAACTTAACCGACTACACAATAAAACACGTCTCGCTTCGCACGGGTCGCTTTAAGCGCTCTCGATTGCTTTATAAAAGCTGCCCTGTATTTGTCAACACATCTTCTATTTATACCCAGGGTAAAGTTCTACCTGGATCCAGAAAAAATTAAATGTATCGGGAAACAATGAATCACTTCTTATTACTTCTTATTGTAAACAAGTTATGAGTCATAAATCCTAGTACACGCTACTTTTAACCTTATGCCATACACCATAAAGTCCATTATGGCATAGCTTAGGTCAACTATTTGTTTGTCAATAGGAGTAGCTATCTCTTTCTTTTATTTCTAGATCTCTCCAGCTTTCCAATTCTACACGTTTCTAGATTATTCGTAACAATATTGATATAGATCTGTATGATTTGCACATAATTTTTCTGTAGACACTAATTTTATAATTATATTAAATTACTATTTTAAAAAGTTTGAATTCTTTCTTTTTAATGTTTGGACTGGTACGACGCGTTCATTTGCAATGTGAATACTGAATAGCATTAGCAAGTTGCAAATAAAAATACTTTTTTATTTTTCTTTTCTCTCAAAGATTTTATCTAAGCAAAGACTTTAACGCGCATGCAGCTTAAATAAATTTCCTCAAATTGTTTTTTCAAATATGATTAAATTTGATGACGGGGCATTTGCGTCTAAAGTCATAATAACTTAAGTGAAAGTCGGTTAAGTACACTTATAATGAAATAATAACTATGAGTTTATTGAACGGATTGCTTAAGAAAACAAAGTAACGGGTTTATTCACGAGATGGTGCGTGAAGAAATCACATTTAAAAAATATACATGATTACGTGTAGTGCGTTTCTTAGATGAATAATATAATCATGGTGATTTCCATATTTAGAAGATAGAGTGACCTGTGTATTTGAAGCATTTTAAACTTTAAGTACTAGGATAACAATCAAGCAAAACATGGCTCTCCTGATGGAAAGAAATACCATCGCCTATAGACACTAAAGATGTTAATGGTGCTTTGCTATTCGCATGGCGGAATGGCAATGCCACATGAATAAATCTACCTGCTTACTACCCCCCAAACTGGAACACGCCAATGACAGGCATTGACGCTATTGCGGTAGAAAAAGTTAAGGCGGTGGTACCATTTACCAGATGAGACTTTGCAGAATTTTATCACCTTCTAGTCACCATGGTAGTAACACGTATAGCCAGTCGGTCGCCTTTTACGATCTGCCTAGCAGAACGGCAGTTAGTAATTTCTTCAAAGGAGCCTGAATCAATAATGATGAAAAATATATTATCTGGACAAATTGTACGAATAGATCTTAGAACGAGGCATGGATCATTTAACAGTTAACATATTAAGTTTCGTACTAAATGTTTTTAACAATTAACAACTGCTATTTATATTAGAAAATACTGTTAAAAGTAATTTTTATGCATCACTAAAATTACCAATAACTTGATATAATATAATAATAATATTATTAAAATATTTGAGAGAGCGTTTTTTTTTGTTCGCTAACTTGATTTATAATAATACTGTTGTTAAAAATATTTCGAGAGACCGTGATAATAATAACTGTTAAAAGTTATTAAAACTATTCTAGAGGATCTTTTTTTAGTAGCTTCGGGGTTTTCTGCTTCTAATACTTATTATATATAGGCTACTGATATAATATAACATAAATAAATAACTGTTAAATAATAATTAACTTTAACAACATAACAGTTAATATAATTTAACGATAGTTTCAATGCCTACTTAGAACTCCAAAAGTAAGCAATAATTATTATGTTAATTAGTTAATTTTATATCAAATTTCAGAGATATAACCAAGAATATTGTACCAATGTCATTATTTAATTCAAACTGAAATTATGTTCTTTAGAAAACCTTCATGTCGTATCAGATGCCTAATAATTTTTCAGTTTTCTAATAAAGACAATATTGCCCGGGATTGAATAAGTGTCCGCTTGGGGATAAGCTTGCCCCCCTTTAATATCACATTGTGGGAATAAGTTACTTTGGCTAATTCTGACTGTTCTTGATGTACCTCTGTCTACTTCTTCAGGGATACGGGCATGAAGATACGTTTTACTTTTTACTTTTCCAACACAAGTAGTTTTCCCCGTGTTGGTCCCGGGCTCCATTGAAAAATAGGCCGTTCTGCCAGGTAAGTCGGAAAAAGCGACTGATTGGCTATGTGAGTCATACCCTCGGGGCTACTAGGTGTCAGAGTTCTGTATTATCTCTCCCGGGTCTAATACCACTTCCTTACCTATTGCCGCAATAGCGTCAGGGCTTGTCGCTGTCGTGTTCCGGTTTGGAAGTTAAGGTGCATATGGTATTAGACCTCACACCATAGCAACGCACCATTAACAGCTTAGGCGTCTAGCTATATAGGCGATAATTGACTCTTTCCATTAGAATACCTATCTGCTTGTTTGCTATTTTATAATATAAAAAATAATTAGTTTAAAACATTAAATCATTGGTCAGTCCTTTTAAGTACATCGTCAGTGCCAGAAGACTCCGCTCTTCTGTAACTTACATTCTATGTGTTAATAACTAAAACAAAATAATATATGTACCTATGTGTGTGTGTGGTGTGCATGTGTGTATAAATTGTGTTTGTGTGTGTGTGTGTGTTTTTTATATCATAAGATAGCAAACAAGTACATGGCTCTCTTGATGGAAAGAGTCAACCATCGCCTATAGACACCAAAGATGTTAATGGTGCGTTGCTATCTTGTGGCGAGGTCTAATGCCACATGCATAAGTTTACCGGCTACCCTACCCTCCAAACCGGAACACGACAGCGACAAGCACTGACGCTATTGCGGCAGGAATAGGTAAGGCGGTGGTACCAGACCCGGGCGAGACAATGCAGAACTCTACCACCAAGTAGCCACGATGGTAGTGACTCGATAGCCAATCGGTCGCCTTTTACGACCTGCCTGGCAGAACGGCAGTTGGTCTATTCTTCAAAAGGAGCCCGGGACCAACACGGGGGAAAATAATTCAAACTGAAATTATGTTCTTTAAAAAACCTTCATGTCGTATCAGATGCCTGATTTGTTTTCAGTTTTCTAATAAAAACGATATTGCCTGGAATTGAATAAGTCTGTGTTAATAACTAAAACAAAATAATATATGTATGTGTGTGTGCATGTGTAGTGTGCATGTGTGTATAAATTGTGTTTGTGTGTTAAATCGGAGTTAATACATAGATATTATGGTTAGACTACACAGTTATAAACTAGTATAAATACGATTCAAATAAACTACTAGGGAGCCGTAGTTTTATTCGATTTGAATACAGACCAATAAAAACCGCTTAAACCAACGAGCCGTGACACGAAATGTGTTTAACAAAATTCTTACAAGCTCACAAAAAAAACAAAACCCACCGACCCCAACAAAAAACTTGTTAGAATCTTTCCGATACAGCAGGAGATGTTAATAATGTCAGATATATTATATTACTGTTTTGTACGAGTTAAACATGTTATGAAATTGACGATTATTATTAAATAACGTATTTTTATATCATAACTAGTTGGATCGCATGGCTTCGCTTGCAAGTGGATGAACACGTTGTCGATATAGTTTTTAGACTTTCATCCAATTAGAGGGGGGTTTTTGAAAAAAAAATAGCCTATGTTTGACCATAGATTTTTGACTATCTCCGTACAAAATTTCATCGAAATCGGTCCAGCGGTTTAACCATAAAAGCATAACAAATGGATAGTTTGACTAATGTATTATTTTATTTATTAACTAGTTGACTCATGCAGCTTCGTCGGCGAAATTTAGTCTTATTTTAAAGAATGATTAAAAATCAACACTATTAGTATTAATAGTCTTGAGAAATAAAATAGTTTTATCATCGAAATAATGATTATATTTGGCTAAAAACCTTTCATGAAACACGCTAAATATAATGGTATAAATTTCAGGTGTAAAGTGCGTGATACGCGTTTATAAAAATTATTAACGCGTTAAATTATAGATATATAGATATTGGTCTACGTAGTGTGCATAGTCTTTAATGAATACAACGAGATATTTTTTATAAAAATTTAAAATTTAAAATAACATATCTATGAAGCATGCATATAAAACATATTTATATCAAATCACACGAAATCTATCTAATCGAATAGGTATTTTTACGGATAAACACACACGTACACCCAAACTATTATATTTCTGCCGCAATAGCGTCAGTGCTTGTCACTGTCGTGTTCCGGTTTGGAGGGTAAGGTAGCCGGTAAACTTATGCATGTGGCATTAGACTTCGCCACAAGATAGCAACGCACCATTAACATCTTTGGTGTCTATAGGCGATGATTGACTATTTCCATCAGGAGGCCCATCTGTTTGTTTGCTATCTTATGATATATAAAAAAATAGCTCTAATAGTAGTGGAATAAATATTATTGTATTTGATTGAATACTTGATATACGAGTATTAAAAAAATTTAAAATCCTTTTTTAATATAGTGAATAACAGGCGAGTGACAAGCGACAGTCAAAACTTCAAGATTTCACATTCATTTTATTTTTTAGATACTTATTTTTTTTAAGAAATCTGTGTTAGTTTTAATCATTTATGTAAAAAAAAATATTTAATATTTTTTGTGGATATCCAATTTAATTTACACGGATTTAATAACGGACAAGGATTTAATAACATTTTGTAGTAATTTTCTTGTCGATATGTGAACGCATACAGAAGGCGGTAATATCATCTCCATATATCCCCATGTTCTCAAACAAATGGGCGTGCTCTAACTGGTTACAGTCATAAAAACAATTACCAACACAGCGATGTTAATTGAATTATTATTAGTGAATCGCTGGCTAACTTAATAATTGTGTGGTGTTATCCTCGCTATGTAATTATTTTTTTTTAAATATTTTTATAGACTTGTTTTTCATATTTGATTGAATTCAATGTACACTAATATTATAGACATTTGTATTGTAAGTTTGTTTATTTTGGGTAAGCTCTAAAACTACCGGAAATATTTATTTTAAACTAGCTAATCCGGCAAACGTTGTTCTGCCAACTTAGTGTCTCCTTTTACGTTTTTTTTTCTACATTTTTTCACCTTTTAAACCTAACCTGAACCTCAATGTATATTTTAGAACCAAAATTAACCAAATCGGTTCAGCCGTTCTCAAGTTTTAGCGAGACTAACGAACAGCAATTGATTTTTATATATGTATATTTTTAAATTAATCGGAATAAGCGTTTGTCTTCCATATCATCTAGTGGAAAGTGTCGATGATGACGAAGGTGGTACACGCCCATCCAAAGGAAACCTATTCACTCTACTCTTAAAGGTTCTAGGACTATATTTGTCAGAAAACATAGACCCAGGCAATTCATCTCAAATCTTAGCGACTCGAATCAAAAAATAGTTGTCAAACCGTAAGTTTAAGAAAAATTATCATTATTAAGCTATTCCCCATTATTAAGTTATTCACACACACACACACACACACACACTCAAACACACATACTACACAAGGAAAGCAACTATGTAGTAAAATGTTACACATTTTTGTATTTTAGTAGTTGCATGTGGAGTAAATGTATGTGAGATTACTATTGTACTTAGAAATTAGTTATTAAAACTGTTGAGCTTTAAGGAAGGATGTGTCTATAACACAGGCTGTCCTAGTATAAAGATTAGAGTTCCAGAATGATTTTTCCATGTTTTATGTAATAAATAAATACATAAATAATAAAAAAATATTCACCATTATTAAGCTATTCACCATCATTATCACTATCCAGAAGTAATAAAGGTGACCAAAAGGAAGTAATATTTTTCGGTCACACGAGCCAAGGCGTATAGGTATATTATATTCGTCATATTTTTTAATTTATTTATTTCTCTCTCGCTTCTGTGGTCTGTGAGCCGGTGTCGGTGTTGATCATATGAGGTCCCGGGTTCGATTCCCGGGTCAATTTTTATCAGAGAACTGAAAAAACAAATAAAAAATGTGTTTTTTCAGTTCTCTGATAAAAATAACATTATCTGGGACTGGGAAGGTGCCACTAAGATAGGTTTGCCACCTATCACATTGTTAAACTAAGTATCTTTAGCTATAGTGCGCGCGGAACTAGTTGGCCGCGCCATACGTAATACGTAATACGTAAGGTGCGGCCAACTAGCTCCGTGCGCACTATAGTCGTGGGTGCACTTCTTGTACCTCTGGGTACCTTTTTCAGGATTCGACGTGAAGATGCTACTATTTATTTATCTTTATTGAACCACATACAAAATGTACATGTTTTTACACTTTCAATCGTCGGCACTTGGTGAAATTCCATTATTTTTAGTTGAAACTAGTTTATCACTCACTTGTACTTTTATTTCACTATTATTATAAACTAAATTATTTACTTTTATCGACCGATTTCGCTTTTTAAAGCATCTTCAGGACGTAATATTCTTTAAAGTTTAGTAAAGAATATTACGTCCTGAAGATGCTTTAAAAAGCGAAACCGGTCGATAAAATTAAATAATTTAGTGTATAATAATAGTGAAATAAAAGTACAAGTGAGTGATAAACTAGTTTCAACTAAAAATGTACATGGTTCACATGGCGAGTTTAATGTACTACCGGCTAGCTTACCATTGGGTAACGAACACAAAAAAGTGGTTTAATTTTGATTGAACTCTTAGATATTTAGGTTATACATATATACAATATACATACATATAAAATTACCTATATAATCTACATTTTTCCCATAGGTTTCGGTTTCTTTAAAGAATAAACTAACTGTCGTTCTGCCAAGCAGGTCGTAAAAGGCGACCAATGGTTATACATGGCACTATCATCGTTACTAAATATATTCTTATATATTTAGTAACGATGTTAGTGTATATAGTCAATTAGATACCTAAGAATCATTAAACAAGGGCCGGCTATTTGTTTAAACAAATTAACAAACAATGTGAAAAAAAATACTAAACCGCGTAAATTAACTATTGTACTATTAAATAATAGTTCATTAGACGCCTAAGAACATTTAAAACAAATCAACCAACTGGGGCTGGCCATTCTATGAATCATTAACGCACATAAAAAAAAACATTCCTGCCGTAATAACGTCAATGCTTGTCATTGTCGTGTTCCTGTTTTGAGGATAAGGTAGTCGTTAGACTTATGTATGTGGCATTACCATCCCGCCACACGGATAGCAACGCACCATTAACATCTTTGGAGTCTATAGTCGATGTTATCTCTTTTCATCAGGAGAACCATCTCCTTGTTTGCTATCTAATAAATAATAATAAATGAAATTTAAAACTTTTAAGTCGCTATATAATATTATGATTGGGGATTTTATCGCTTACTTTACGATTGGGACACGATGTTTATCGTGCGACTTATCGTACATAATAAAAACCCACTATAATTATATCGCACGTCAAATGATGTTATAATCTGTAGTTTGATTGACGTTAGTACGGCTGTATGTTAATCTTTTAATTGCGATAGATAACATAATCTGTAAATATTTAAAAGGTCTTGTTTATAAATGATTTAATCGAATGCATATTATACCTACGATGCTGTTTGCTGTGTGAAAGAACAAATAAAGTATATGTATTTGATGTATTTAAGCTATACTCACACGCCAAATCATTAATAGGTAAGGCAGAGAGAACTGAGTATTTAAATTATTTATTACTAGCTGTTGCCAGCGACTTCGTCCGCGCGGACTTCGTTTACTCCACACGGCTCCTCCCCCGTAGGTGATAGCGTGATAATATGTAGCCTATATGTTGATCCGACCTGTTAGTAATATTCATGCAAAATTTGAAGTAAATCCATGCAGTACTTTTTGAGTTTACTCCGGACGTACATACAGATAAACAGACAAAAATTCTAAAAACTATATTTTTGGCTTCGATATCGATTGTAGATCACGCCCCAAGTATTCTTTTAAAAAAATATTCAATGTACAGTTTTGACTTTCCTACGATTTTGTTATATGTATAGATGCTCGCGACTTCGTCCGCGCGGAAAATTTCTAAAATTTCTATTCATAGAAATACATATACAAACACTCAAATATAAAGAAATAAATAAATATTCACGGACAAATTACACTGACTGATCTAACACCAAAGTAAGCAAATTATTTGCTTGTAGTATCATAGTTTTTTTTATAGATAGGGAAGCGCTTGACCACGATCTTGCCTGTTGGTAAGCTAAGATGCGGCCTAAGATGGAACGCGCTCCCCTAGAAGGTAACCTATTACTCTTCTCTTGAAGATCCCTTGATTGTACTCGTCGGAGAACATAGACTCAGGAAGTATGTTCCAGTCCCTTGCGGTTCGAATGATGAATGTCGAGTCGAACCGCTTTGTCCGGGTACATGGAACGTCCACCATATGGCGATGCCTAGATTCTATGCACCTCGACGATCGATAGAAAAACGGCGATGGCGGAATCAAGTCGTGCAATTCCGCAGCGCACTCTCCAAAATGTACCTGAGTGCTTAGTGTGAGTTTTTCTTTTCGCATTCGATCGTGAGCGCGTTTCGAGTTTACTAGAAATTTGTATGTGATTTGTACAGCGCCACCTAGTGGTAAACTGATTTCTCACGTTTACCACTATGTGGCGGTGTACAAATTTGTAGTAAACTCCAAACGCGCTCACGATCGAATGCGGAAAGAAAAACTCACACTTAGCACTCTGATAAAAAGCCGATAAACTAGCCACTCTGCGACGATGAGCGAGGCTCTGGAGTTTATTTGCCTACCAGATCATTGCCGTTTATGAGCCTCTTCGCACGCCTCTCTATCGCTTCAAGTGTCTCCAGCTGGTATTTGGCGGATCTATCCCAGAGGTGAGAGCAGTATTTCATGCCGCCTCATCTTACTGCAATAGTGTCAATGTTTGTGATTGCGTATTCCGGTTTGGATGGTCCTTACTCTTTAGTCGGCACCTACCTAGCTAAAATGTAAGGTAGATTTATGCAAGTGACATTTACACCTAGCGGTAGCAACTCGGCATTAACAAGTTTGCTTTCTATAGACCATGGTTATCTTTTTCCATCAGAAAAACCATTTTGTTTACTATTCTATGTAATGAATCTAAAAAATATAGTTTCGTAAGTTAGTTGAAAACAGGATTAAAATTTCTCCGTTCAGACAATTTATGAGCACAGATGATTAATTCATACCCGAGCGACGCCGGGGGCTAATGATAGCTGTGGAAATTAAAACTTCAATGTCAAGCGTCCATTTGAATATTTCTGCAACTAGCCGGGCCTAAGGGCATGCATTAAATAGGGTTTCCATGATTTTTATACTTATGGGTATTCCTGGTTTTTGAAGTTAAACTTCTTAATCGACATATGGCAGAAACTTCATAGAAATGATAAAAAACCGGCCAAGTTCGAGTCGGATGCCAAAGCGGCAAAAATTCACGTTTTTTTATGGGATACATACCTATTTCTTTTATTTTAATTTAATTATGTTTAAAGTAAATATTTTTCTCAGTATATTTCAAGCGTCTACCAGTTGTCGTTATTAAGACCGAGAAAAAAATGCAATAAAATCAGATTTGTCGTTCGAAAGCCACCCTTAGATATTTATTTTATTCTACTTCCAGTATTTGTGGCTATAGAGACAACAGAAATACATCATCTGTGAAAATTTCAACAGTCTATCACGGTTCACGAGATACAGTCTGGTGACAGACCGATAGATAGACAGACAGAAGGTTAGCGAAGTCTTAGTAATAGGATCCCTTTTTACCCTTTGGGTACGAAACCCTAAAAAAGTCGTGATGTTTGTACCATGATATTTATTGTTAAGAAGTAAACAGCAATAAAGTGGTATCTCATAAAAAAGTTTCCCTTCTTGCGTGTCTATAGTATGACACACACCCCTTTTTATTTCATAGTGTAGCCAATAAGCAGAAAGAGATAACCATCGACTATATACACCAAAGATGTTAAGTGGTTCATTAATATCTATTTAGTTAGTTGGAATGCCACATGCATAAATTTACCGGCTATCTTATCCTCTAAGCCTGAAGACGATAGTGACAAGCAACTGACGATATTGCGGTAGGAATAGATAATCATCTCTGTAGTTTCGGTGTCAACCACGTGAGTTCCGGGTTCGATTCCTAGGTCGGGGAGTTCGTTTGAAATGAGTTTTTCAGTTTTCTAATAAAAACAAAGTTGCCCGGGATTGGGTAAATGCCCTATTGGCGATAGGCTTGCCACCTATCATATTGTGGGACTAAGTATCTTGAGCTAATCGTGGGTGCACTGGTTGCACCTCTGCCATCCCCTTCGGGGATACAAGCGTAAATATACTCTACAAAATATTACTTTTTTCTCTATGTTGATCCGAGCCTCTTTTTTGAATAACAAATTAACTGCCTTTCTACTAGGCACATCGTGACTACGTACGTGTTTTAGTACTTTTCCCATGCATGGAAAAGTTAAAACACTTTAAAAACAAGGTGAGGTGATGGTAACAAACACGGTGAAGATTTTGCGGAATATGACCACCTAGTTGGTATTTATGATTAAAAACTTTAAAAACAACAAAGAAAAACAAAAGCTAAGAATAATTTCGTAACATTGAATCAGTCAAAAGTGACTTAGTTAATTAGTATCCCGTTCATGTCCCATCTACTGGTTCAAGCCTTGTCATCTCAAAAAAAATCTGTGTTGTTTTTAAAGTGTTTCAACTTTACTATGCATTCTCTTGCTCGTTTTAAAAGTAAGACAATGTATAAGAGTTTGAGGAATTCATGACTTCCGTAGAGTGTTCCTTTTTAAAACATATTCGCTATTCAAAAGTATCCGTTGAATTCTAAGAAAAACTTATTATACATTAAATAAAATTGGTAATTTTTGTTCAGGTTACATTATTGTAGGATTTTTAGGCCAACTTCTTAAGTCAACTTTGAACTTTTAAAAGAAATGCTGAAATATTAGGGAACAAATATTTTAGAAACAGTGGAAAACTCTCTGGCCAAAGATTACGTATTTTAAAAAATATACAATAGTATTCCAGATAGTCATAAATTATTGTCTTTAACCGAATTTCATAAACAGCTATTCATTTTATTACTAAGCTAATCTTAATATAGAATGATTGAATTTTTTGCTCATAAAATTATTTTATAGCATGGATTATTTATGGATACTAATCCATGCCATAAAATAATATTATTAATGCAAAATTCTGTCTGTCTGTCTGTTACAATTTTACGTTACAATTTTACGGTTAAACTGCTAAGCTGATTGACGAAATTGGGCATGGAGGTAGTTGAAGATTCGGATTCAGGTATAACCTATTTTTTTCTAAAATCAATCCCTAAGAGGTAGGGGATAAAAAAAATTATGATAACAAAAACTCTATATGAAGGAAATGTTAATCTACTCGTGAGTAAAATTAGTTCTTATATATTTTTTTAATCTCACATGTGTTTTAAAGTTTCTCTTGTTGACGAAATTAGTGCCTAAAAAATTAGTGCCAATTTTTTTTATTTTTCTATTGACTATTGTTTTTTTATATCATTAGAGAGCAAACAGCAAATTATTTATTTACTATAAAATATTTCATCAGGATGGAAAATCATCGCTTATAGACACCAAAGATATTAATGGTGCGTTGCTCTCGGTGTGGTAGGATGGCAATGTCATATGCATAAGTCCACCGGCTACCTTACCCTCCAAACTGGAACACGATGATGACATCATTGACGCTATTGTGTTAGGAATAGATAAGGGTGATACACCCGAGCGTAACGTTCCGAAAATTTACCGCCTAGTAGTCAAAATGGTAGTGACACGTATCCAATCGCCTTTAACGATCTGCCTTTCAGTACGACATTTGGTTTATTTTTTAAAAGGGCCTGGGTCAACACGCGATAACTACTTGTGATCCTTTAAATAGACTTACATCCTTTCTTTCTTTCTTTCACAATTAGGTAAGCCAGAACGGCTTAACAGTTCTCAATAAAATTTTCCGTTAAAGTAAATAATAGCTTAAAATAAAGCGTAGGACTGTTCTATCTTGAAATACTTTTGTTTCCGTGCAATTCACCAAAAATTTGTAAAATATCCGGCGGTATGGCGTAGTTGTCCTATAAATATCACATAAAATGTCACCCCATAAAACAGTTTACGATTCTTAAGCACGCATATTTATTGCTAATTGAAACCTTTTGCTGAGTTAATCTAAGTGCAATTCATTTTTTGCTCAAGGATATAATAGTTCCAGTCGCCATTTTGTTTGTAAATTACTATCATCAGTAAAGTCTGGTATCGAGGATCTAGTCCTCGTAAATTCTTTTCTGTAATTGTGCTATTGTTTACAAAGTTTCTGAATGAAGAACAAAATAGAAGAGAGAATTTCTGTTGGAATTAACTTGAGGCGGCTTTATGATAATCTTACCTTTTTTAAGAAACTCATATTTTAAGAATAGTAAAAAATTATATGTGACTAACAAAAAATATTTTTTTTACAAAAAGTAATACCATAAAAAAGAGTCTAGAGATGTACATAACTTGTAAGTCTTACGGGAAGTAAGCATGTAAGGATTTCAATCCCGGTTATCTCAAGAACCAAGTTCATGTCGCTAAAGTGTGACGATGGGATCACTTTGTTTTTTCATTTGCTTGTCTTTAATTTACTTTGTTTTTTTTTTATATCATAAGATAGCAAACAAGCAGATGGGTTTACTGATAGAAAGAGTCAACCATCGCCTATAGACACCAAAGTTGTTAATGGTGCGATTATATCTAGTGGCGAGGTCTTATGCCATATGCGTAAGTTTACCTGCTACTTTATCGCCCAAACCGGAACACGACAGCGACAAGCACTGACGCTATTGCGGCGGGAATAGGTAAGGCGGTGATACTTGACCCGGGCGACACAATCCAGAACTCTGCCACCTAGTAGCCACGATGGCAGTGACTCGCATAGCTAATCAGTCGCGTTTTACAACCTGCCTGGCAGAAGGCAGTTGGCCTATTTTACAAAGGAGCCCGAAGCCAACACGAGGGAAAACAGCAGTTTAGTTACATAGTTTAAATGGAAGCCACTGTGAGCGTCCAACTCACACTTAATCTTTTTTATTAAATATAATTAAGCTGAAGGATTATTTATGTTTTAAATACGTTCAATCGCCTCTGTGGTCTAGTAGTCCGGCGTACCTGACCTTTGTCCACGAATTTTTTGGGAACTCAAAGCCTCGAAGAGATAACTCTTTTTGATTTAAATCAGGTATATTCCAACTCAGGGAACAGTCCAATTCATTAAAATAAATTTAGTAGTTTTTAAAATATAATCGCCTCTGTGGTGTAGTGGTCTGGTGTCGGAGTTGATCACAGAGGCTCCGGGTTCGATTCCTGGGTCGGGCAATTCAGAAATGTGTTTTTTCAGTTTTCTGATAAAAACAACATTGCCCGGGATTGGAAAGTGCCCGATTGGCGATAGGTTTGCCTCTTATTACATAGTGGGACCAAGTATCTTCGTCATCGTGAGTGCACTTCTATCAAGCTAATCGTGAGTGCACTTGTTGTACCTCTGCCTACCCTGTCGGGGATACGGGCGTGAAGATACTTTTAAAATTAGAATACAGTTGATATTTGAAGTTAGTTTATTTTTTTTAATTACTGTTATTTCTTGTTTCAGGTTCAAAATGATTACAATACAGTAGAAGAAATCAAAATGGCACAAGAAAATCCAATCGCCAGTCTTACGAAAAAAGAATGCGAAGACAACAGATTATCAATATTTAAAAATATCAAAGAAACTATTCACGAAAAACAAACAAATAAAATCAAAATACCGAAAATATATTTACACAAGATGAAGAAAAGCAATTATTTAATATATAACAATTTTGGATACAGAGAAGAAGTCTCTAGAAGATTATCAAAGAAAGATGGCTTTTATAATTATTGTTTCTTTAGCGTATGCATAAGCTTTGTGCTTGGTCTAATAATAGGAATAGTAATAGTTGGTTCTCCACAAGCTAGAGTTATAGCCCAAAATTTTAACCCTAAAAAAATCAAAATTAATTCAACTGATGGTTATTCTAGAAGTTTAAATTCATTAAAATTTTACAGTGACTTTGACAGAGATAATATTCCTGATAAAGATTTAGATAGATTTGCAACAGTATCTTTTACTGGTGCTGTAGATACATATAAATCTAAAGCAAAAATGGATATATATCCTAAAGGTCTTACGGATGACATGAAAGAAATTTTAAAAGATAATAAATCGAATCACCATAAGCATTCAATTACTAGTATAAATACAACGGTACACATTCCTAATGATCATACCGTTTTGTATGAGAATATATATTGGGGTCCAGAAGTAGAAAATTCTATACCCCAAGGTTATGGAGATAATAGTGCAGAGATTTGGGAAAAATATATCAACCAAAGTGAAGTGATTAAAATGGAACCAGGCTGTGGAAGAATGCAGAATCGCCTCGTAACATTCCAGGATGGGATCCAAGCTTGTGTTAGATATAGACAAAATACTGACCAAATACAAGGAGAAATATTTAGTTTTTATGTGGCAAGATTGTTAAATTTGACAAATTTAGCTCCATCAGTAGTTAAAGTTGTAGATTTGAAAGATACACTTTGGCAAAATGTTGTCGATGATATTGCAGTTGCACAGTGGAATACAAATCGAGCCGTGGTTTTAACTCAGTATATTCCAAGCTTAGATTCTGCAACAATACCAGAAATTTTCAAACCATCAAATCGTCATTTAAATAAAGAAGATGTTTATAAAATATCTTTGAAAGAAAATGTCACAGACAAGCAATTATTGATAGATAAAATAAAAACAAAAAGTATGAAAATGAAGGTAGCTAATAATTTCGACCATATAGATGTTAAACTGAATAAAAAAACGATTGATTTATTTGTCGAATTAGCACAGTGGTCAGATTTAATTATATTCGATTATCTAACTGCTAATTTAGATAGAATTGTGAATAATTTATTTAATTATCAATGGAATATTAACATTATGGATGGACCTGCCCATAATTTGGCGAGGAAAATGGATAGTGGTTTATTAGTGTTTTTAGATAATGAATCCGGATTACTACACGGTTACAGACTATTAAAGAAGTATAATGTTTATCATAGTTTAATGCTTGATAATTTATGTGTTTTTAGAAGAAAAACTGTTGAAGCACTTAGGAATTTACACAAAAGTTCAATTGGTGTTAAAATTAGTGAAATGTTTCATAAAAAGAACAATGCAGTGATTAGAGACATTTTGCCTCCATTACCGGAGAAGAATGCCAAAATATTACACGATAGGATAGGGAAAGTGTTAAGTCAAATTACTAATTGTGAACAAAGTTTCTCTAATAGATAGTGACTATATAACAAAATTACTCTAAATTATTTTATCAATCAGACACACCGAACCAAGGCTCGGAAACCAGATAACTTTCTATACTGGTTTGGGACATTGATTCCATACCTAAAATAATTGCAATTTAGGTTATGGTTACAAGAATTTAACCAGTTAAATTAAGAAACTGGTATTTTACAATTTCTTCTACTTATTAAGCGAAATAAACCAGTAGAATTGAAAGTCGATACAAGGTTGTCAATGCGGGAAATACAAACAAGAGCTTGTGATTAGGCTGCATCAGATGAAATACGAAGGAGAAATAAACTCTTCCTTTAACCGGTTGATTCTATTCACGCGTGAGTTGAATTTTATCCTTTTAATATGAACCGGTTATATTAATTTTTATATCAACTCGCGCGTGAGTTGAACTTTTTATATTAACCGGTAATCATAACAATTAGAGGGGTACAAAATATTCCATGTCTTGATCCTATTCAGATTAGTTTACTTTTCTGAATGGGAACTTTTTATCAATAAGTTTTAGAAAAACTTGTTCGTAACAGTAATATACGGTTAGGATATTTACCCAGGTTCACTAATTCACCGGTTTAACTGCTGCTAAGATTGTTAAGTGATTTTCATCTGCCGCATTCGCCAAACATAGTCTTACACTACCTTCTTACATTAGCCATTAGACTCCGATCCCTAATCATTAATTTTAATATATATATATATATATATATATATATATATATATATATATATATATATATATATATATATATATATATATATATATATATATATATATATATATATATATATATATATATATATATATATATATATATATATGAATTTGGCAACATGTGATCTCAGCTAGCTAATCTTGTATTTGAGCTATGGCCTGATGAAGAAAATGAGTAGCATTTCGTAAAACTGTGTTCATTTTATTAATTCGAACAACAAAAAAAATTCCCATACCTTGGAAATTCTTGTGTATATATATATATATATATATATATATACACAATTGGAATCTCGGAATCGGCTACAACGATTTTCATGAAAGTCACAAATTAGGGGTTTTTCGGGTTAAGGGATCGATTTTGATCGATTTTGTCAAGGTTCCAAATCGATTTATCGATTTATCCAGGTCCAAGAAAAGCTCGGTTCCCAAGATATGGGTATGTGAAAACCGAGCAAAGCAAAAGCTCGGTCAACCAGATATTTTGCTATCATATATTATGATATCAAAATAACAAGTTTGTGGTGCAGTGACCATTCAATCTACCAATGTGTATTTATGGTGTTGTCTTATGAGGTGACTAGAAATAATATTAAAAATTATACGAAGTGTGTACCCAAACGGTGAATGTGTGACACTGTAAGCAAACGTCTTGTCGTGTGGCGTCACGGCATACGAGCTACCAGAAACATTTATGTTTGTGACTAGCTGTTGCCCGCAACTTCGTCCGCGCGGACTTCATTTACTCCGCACAGCTCCTCCCCCGTAGGTGATAGTGTGATAATATGTAGCCTATATGTTGACCCGACCTGTTAGTAATATTCATGCAAAATTTGAAGTAAATCCATGCAGTACTTTTTGGGTTTACCCCGGACATACATACAGATAAACAGACAAAAATTCTAAAAACTATATTTTTGGTTTCGATATCGATTGTAGATCACGTCCCAAGTATTCTTTTAAAAAAATATTCAATGTACAGTTTTGACTTTCCTACGATTTTATTATATGTATAGATTAATAACAAGCTGAATTTTTGTTTTCTAATCTTGAATCTTGAATCGAGTATCTAAAAGTTTAAGAATTTAAAAATTTTTGGGCTTTAAAAATTTTAATTTGGTGACAATTATTTTATTAAAATATTATATTATTTTTAATTATATATTAATTTAATTATATATATTTATTTAAATTAACAACAATAATTAGTTTTTGAATTTCATCGCTTGATTATTTTACAAAAACCACGGAAATACTTTTGTTCTACACATTTTTTTTCTGACAAGTCCTCTACTCTAAAGATATCGAATTATGAGATTTTTAAATTAATATTAATCAATTTAAAAACAGATTTTACACTTTCAATCGTCGGCACTTGGTGAAATTCCATTTTTTTTAGTTGAAACTAGTTAACTATTATCACTCACTTGTACTTTTATTTCACTATTATTATACACTAAATTATTTAATTTTATCGACCGATTTCGCTTTTTAAAGCATCTTCAGGACGTAATAAACCGGTCGAAAAAATTAAATAATTTAGTGTATAATAATAGTGAAATAAAAGTACAAGTGAGTGATAAACTAGTTTCAACTAAAAAAAAATAATTTAAAAACAACCTTTCTCCCGTGTTGGATCCGGGCTCCTTTAAAGAATAGACCAACTGCTGTTCTGCCAGGCAGGTCGTAAAAGGCGACCTATTGGCTACGCAAGTCACTACCTTCGTGGCTACTAGGTGGCAGAGTTCTGCATTGTCTCGCCCGGATTTGGTACCACCGCCTTTCCTATTCCTGCCGCAATAGTGTCAGTGCTTGTCGCTATCGTGTTCCGGTTTGGAGGGTAAGGTAGCCGGTATTATGCATGTGGCATTAGACCTCACACCGCACCGTAGAAAGATAGCAACGCACCATTAACATCTTTGGTGTCTATAGGCGATGGTTGACTCTTTCCATCAGGAGTTCCATCTGCTTGTTTGCTATCTTATGACATAAAATAAAAATACTTTTATAATAATAATTTTCTTACAACGGCTTGTTAATTATTATTTTATTTCAATGGTCTCTTTGTTCAGTACGCGCAAAGTGAAAACTTTAATCCGACACTCTAAAGTTTAAAATAAAACTTGACATGGCTGGTTTAAAAGTTTTTAAGATTGACTTAGCATAGGATAAGTGCTAAAACACTTATGACAAAAATGTAACATCTTTTTACATCAGAATTCGTACTATATATATGATAATATTATACTCGGTGCGAGGATGACTGTTGAAAATATTTGCCATGAAGAAGGCCTTGTTATTTATACACATAAATATCATCAACTTGGTTTCCTTGTATGTAAGGACAGATTCACCAGTCCAAGTTGACGAGATGGGTAGAATTTCCCATTGTTATGCACTTATCTAACTATCTAACAACTTGTAACACCCATATTCTTGCAAATAAATATTTTCTTTCTTCTTTCTTTCTTTCTTCTCCTTCTTCTTCGTAATAACGTTCTATCTGATAATGTGGTTTCTTTCTTATGTTAACCAAAAAAGTCAGTTTTATGCGTTTATCTGAAATGCGAGGCTAATACACTACTGCCAGACATCTATCTGCTGCTATAAACAGATATTTAACCTCTTTCTAAGTTCCATTCAACTCATATCATGGAGTCTCCCGCATGTGTTTCTCGAGTTGGACAAAAATGAGGTTATTCATGTTTTTTTTGGAAAAATCAGCTGCAAATCATCAACAGCTCGAAATCTGATGGAGTAAATTATACAACTGTATTTCTGATCAGCATATTAAGCTGTCGATCCCGGTTAGCAGGTAATACAGCAATAGGAATTATCACCTATCTCACCAGTAGACGAATGAGTTAACTGTGGTGAAATGGAAAGTACATTAACGCTTAATCCACTCTGCCTACCCCGCAGTTTTATATTTTAAAATAAATAAATGGCGGAGAAAATTCACCACACTTTTAATCTCATAAGTCATAACCACTATCTCTCGTAACGTATTATTTGTGGACATAACCAAGAATACTCTATGGCAAATGTTTCATATTTTAGTTGTAAGATTTTTGATACCAAATATGTTTATTTATTGTAAAATTATTGTAAAATATGTGCCAGTATCGTTTATTTATCGTGATATGTTTTTAGTTTTAAAACAGTGACGGATAATTAACAGCAAAGTGACAGATTTTGAAATCTATTATTAACAGGTAGGGTAACTGATTTTGCAAACTCTTTGTAGTTACTAGGTAGAGTGATAGGTCTTCAAATCCTTGACTGTGTTTTGAAATCGTTGATGTGTTGACAGATTTTACTAGATTTTAAAATCTCTTTCTATATTATCACTCAAAGTAAGGGTTCTCAAAATCCATACCTGGTGATAGATTTTGAAAATCTTTTCTATATAATTACTAGACACAGGTGACAGATTTCGAAATCCGCTTCTATTTTATTTCTAGGTATAGTGACCGATTTTGAATTCCTTTATTATATAATTACTAAACATGGTGACAGGTTTTGAAATTCCTTTCTATATCATTAATAGGCATGATGACAGATATTAAGATCCCTTTAAACATGTACTTATTAGATATGGTAACAAAATGCCTTTCTACATATATATTGACAGAGATATATTGACAGATTTTAGAATTCTTTTTATATAACAGATAAGAATGCTGACAGATTTCTATATGTTGTAGCCACGTGTATATATCATTACAAAAGTACTGTAATTGTTTATATATCAGACCAGATTAAGGTAAATATATAGAACGAAAACATTGCTCTGGCTTGTACTGTTCATTAAATAATTACGAATTAATTATACTGTTATATTTACATTTGTACAACTACACACACTACTATTTTGTACACAGTCTACATAATATAACCTATCATACTATCCGTCACTGTTTCTGTATTAAGTTAATTGTAAATATATGTAAATAAATGTAAAAAAGCAAATGTAATTATAATAAATATTTTTGAAAAAAAAAATGTTTTTATACTTAACTACATTTTATCATCTAACCTAATTATCTTTAAAACGCTATCTTATTGCCAACAACTATTTTGATGATTACATGGGAACTGATAATGGGACAAAAGTATCCTACATTGTCTAATGTTACAAGATTGCATGCAAACATTATACTGTCCTTATTGAAAAAAACAGCCATCGTCGATAGACATGGAAGATGTTAATGGTGCGGCTGGTAAAAATACTACATGCATGTGTATACCGCCTATTTGATCCCGCAATATTTGTGTATAATCTATGCGTCCAAGCACGTGTACTAAATTTCGTAAGTGTATGTATGTTTATATATTTGTATGTTTGTCCACAAAATTAATCGGGATCTGAAAGCTATATCAAAATAATTCTTTTTGATTTCAATCTGGTATATTCTAGCTTAGAGAACAGTCTAAGTTTCATTAAAATCGGTTCAGTGAGTTAGGAGATATGGGTATAATCGACAGATAATGAAAGTAGATTTAAATTTTAAATGATTTTTTTATGGAAAAAAGGGGCAATCGAGCAGAAGGCTTACCTGATGGTAAGTGATTACCATCGCCCATAGACAGCCAAATCACCAAAAGTCTTGTAGCTGCATTGCCGGCCTTTTAAAAAGTAGTACTTATGCTCTTTTCTTAAAGGTCCCTAAATCGTATCCGTGCGGAAACACTCCTGCCGGTAATTGATTCCATAGAGGATTAGTGCGTGGTAAGAAGTGCCTAGAGCATCCGATGATTAAATTCGCTAGCAGGGATCAATCCAAACAGTTCGTCGGAACACTCTCCATGATATATATGGTAAAAGATGCTAAGATACATCTCTGCGTAAATTTTTGTAAAGATCTTATATTGAGATACGATATGTTCGTACTCATATATTGTGCAATATTATTTTAGTAGGGTTTTGTGGTGCATTATTTTTTATGGTTTACTATTTTTTAAACGATGTTCCTTTTCGGACGGTACGGACTAGGCGGATGGGAGCTTGATAAAAAAGTGTATGAAAAGTTTTTTGTAGCGGCTCAAACAATCACAAACGCTACAAGAAAAAATAATAAAAAATTGACAAAAATCAATTACAAATGGAAAAAATGAAATTAAAAATAAAATCCTGAATCGCGATATCACAGTTATTTATCTTGTAAGACTATATACAAGTTTCAACGCTTCTCAAACGGACTTTGGTCCCCAGGCAGTACACCTTGCCTGGCTGGGAAGATCTTCCTTTTCCCTTCCTTGTCTTTGTGTGACGTCATCGACCTCCACAGTAATGACGTCATGCTGACAAGAAGCTGGCCCGCTGGTTCCATCACTATGACCCTTCCGCGGTACGGACCAGCGGCGCCACATTGTCGTAAGTTTCCGCCAAGAGTCTTTTTTTAGTACATAAATTTTTCACAGTTTCCATTATTTGTTTTTTTTTTACTGCCGATAAGGAAGCGCTTGACCACGATCTCACCTGATGGTAAGCTAAGGTGCGGCCTAAGATGGAACGCGCTTCCCTAGAAGGTACCTGTTTACCAATTAACGTTTCAATTACCAATTTTAATATTTAATTTCAATTACCAATTAACGTTCAGGAAAAGATGCGTTTTTAAAATGACCGATGACATAAATATACATGTAAAACATTCCATAGCTTTTTTATTTTTTCCTACAGTATTTGATTAATTATTAAGTTTTTTTATAACATGAGATAGCAAACAAGCAGATGGGTCTCCTAATGGAAAGAGTCAACCATCGTCTATAGACACCAAAGATGTTAATGGTGCTTTGTTATCTATATGGTGGAGACTTAATGCTACATATATAAGTTTACCGGCTAGCCTTCCCTCCAAACCAGAACATGACAATGACAAGCACTGACGCTATTGCGGCAGGAATAGGTAAGGCGGTGGTACCAGACCCGGGCGAGACAATGCAGAAATCTACCACCAAGTAGCCACGATGGTAGTGACTCGCATAGCTAATGGGTTGCCTTTTACGACCTGCCTGGTAGAACAGCAGTTGGTTTATTCTTCAAAGGAGCTCGGACCAACACAGGAAGGTATAGGAAGGTAAGTTTGATGGTAACGTACCCGGTAAACTTATGTAAGTGACATAAACACCTTACCACACGGATAGCAATGCACTATTAACATCTTTTGTGTCTTTAGGCGATGATTATCTCTTTCTATCAGAAAAGCCCATTAAGGATTGGAAAAACTTTAAAAACAACAAAGAAAATTATCGACACACAGGGGAAGAAGGGAAAGAAAATTATCGACCGTCTCCCTAAAGCCGGGACGCTCTCCTACTGAGCTAGTGTCGACAGGCTCGACGTGGCGAAATTCTTCTTTGCTATGTGATAGATTACGTCGATATATGATCGATTATGTCGATATATGACCGATTATGTCGATATAGCAAACAAGAATTTCCCCACGTCGAGCCTGTCGACACTAGCTCAGTGGGAGTATGTCCCGGCTTTAGGGAGACGGTCGCAGGTTCAATCTTAAAAAACAACAAAGATATTTTTCTTTGTTGTTTTTTAAGTTTTTCCAGTTTTCCCAAGCACGGGGTAAGTGCTATAACACAAAAATAACCATTAAAGATTATTTGCTAACTTATAAAAAATCTAGAAGGTTTAAAACCGATTACTTAGTTAAAAAAGATTTAACGCTATGTCAAAAAAATACTTTTTTTATTTGGAAATGATAGATAGCTCTCAAACGAATTAAACGATTTTGATAGGATTTACGGCATTTGAGGCAATGTTTCAAGGAAAAAGCTGATTGGACTTAGAAATCGATCGGTACGCTAGTGTGAAAGTCATTTTACTCTGTCTCGAAAATTCGTTTTAAATTCTACATTCCTCAAACAAACAAACTTTGCTTTTTGCAAAGTTTGAATGTTGATGGTGTGTGATGATGTTAATGGTGCGTTGCTATATTGTGGCGAGGTCTAATGCCACATGCATAAGTTTATCGGCTACCTTACCCTCCAAACCGGAACACGACAGGGACGAAGTTCCTAGCAGAGGAACAGGAATGATTATATTGTTTAAATACTCTGTATTTAAACAATATAATCATTCCTGTTCCTCCTGTTCCATTCCATCCTTTACCTGCCTCATAGAGTCTAGAAGTTAACCTATTTGGCTTAATATATTTTATAGATTCAAGCGTTACTTTGCGGAAATCCATTGCTCAAACGAATAAAATTAGTTATTTTGCAATTTTCCGCGAACTTCGCGGATAATTGCAAAATAACTAGTTTTCTTCGTTTATTCGGTTTAAAACGAGATGTCCCGGGTTTTGAGGTCCTAGGATCCTTTTCCGACTATTTTCACGATGACATCCGTATGTCTGTAGGTTATGTGTGTCTGTGTATGTGTGTGTGTGTGTGTGTGTGTGTGTTTGTTTGTATATGTGTGTGTATGTGTGTATGTAAACCTTATAACTATTGAACAGCTTAACCGATCGAAACGCGGTTGATGACATTCGATTGGATACCGCTCAACCAAGACTTCTTGAATATTTGAACCAATTTAATCTAGGATATTTTGAGAAATTTTTAAATAACCTCAATTTTTTTTATGAAACAGTGTTTTATTACCGATTGAGTATTAAATCTAATCAGCTCTTTTCCTCAAGAAACTGCGTCTAGTGCTTAAATTACATCAAAATAGGTTTATCCGTTCGGGCGTTTTTGTTGACGAATAATGTCAACAAAAACGCCCGAACGGATAATGTTTTCTCGACCTAACTTCGAAATTCAATCAATCATCTTTAATTTTCTACAACATGTTAGTACTTAAAAACTATGTCAAACGCTGTTTTAAAATTAAAATCGAATCAAATTTTCAAAAGTTACAGTTTTTTAAATATATTTTATTTTTAATTATTTTGAAGATTTTTAAAATAACTTTCAGGGTAACATATCGATTTTTTAAAATCTAGTCAGCTTTTCTAGTTAAAAAAACTGTGTCAAATACCGTAAATCAGATTAACATCGATTGTTCAGGATTTATCATTGACGCATTTTTTTAGTGTTTTTTTGACATTTCTTCGACATTTTTTATGCTATTGATTTTGTAGCTACATAAAACAACTTAGAGCACCGTTTAAATAATCAAAACGGATCATCATTTTGAAAATTTTGAAAATATACATCTTTTCGAACATTAAAATACTATTATTTTTTACAAACCTTACATTTTTGAATTCATTAAGTTCAAAAATTCATGCTAATTTATAATGTTTGCTTCGTTGACCTTAAAATACCTTAATTTAGTGGGAAGATTCAGGGATGGCCTGCAAGGTTAACCGAATTACAGATTTTTTATTATTTTGATATGAGTTGATTTTGAGTTCGTGCAGGATATTGTGTCCCGGGTCCACTAAAATAATTTATGTGTACCGTAATTTGAAACGAGCGGCAGTGACCCGGGATCAGAACCACCTTTATTTAAATATGACAATAGCTCTGGTAAACTTATGCTTAACCAGTCCTTGAAGTCACTAAAAATATGGATGTGGTAAATATAAACAATTGTAAAACTATAAAGTACATGTCGCCTCTGTGGTCTAGTGGTGTCGGTGTTGATCGTGCTCGGAGTTCGATTTCCGGATCGGGTGATTTAATTTTTTTTTTAAAAGATGAAATTAATAAATTTGCTATGATCCGCGTACTATTTTATGATGGCACCAAAAAGAAAGACGTCGGTTTAATAAATGTATAAGACTCACCGATGGTCCGCATAAAAAGAGGATCCCAGCGGCACAATTATCCGCCCACATCCACCACACTTTTACACCCACGTCCTACGACCGCGATGGCACCAAGCACAAAAGCACACAATTTACGTACTCTACGCACGTTTCACTTCGAAACTGAAGCATTTTCAGGAGAAACGAACACCTCGCTCTAGTGTACGCGATCTATCTATCTACGTGAGTGTAGGTAATACTGATTCGCGCCGGTGTTTTTCTTCGCCGTTCTGCCAGGCAGGTCGTAATAGGCGACCGATTGGCTATCAAGTCACTACCATCGTGTCTACTAGGTGGTAGAGTTCTGCATTGTCTCGCCCGGGTCTGGTACCACCGCCTTACCTATTGCTGCCGCAACAGCGTCAGTGCTTGTCACTGTCGTGTTCTGATTTTGAGACTACGGTAACCGGTAAACTTATGCATTTGGCATTAAACCTCGCCACAGGATAGCAACGCACCATTAACAACGTTGGTGTCTATAGGCGATGATTGACTCTTTCCATCAGGAGACCCATCTGCTTGTTTGCTATCTTATGATATAAAAAAAAATAATAAACATCCATACATAGTGTTAACAGAATATAGATCACTATTTTATATGTTGTATTAAAGGCATTTAACTTATTTATCCCGAGTCGCTTAAATATACCGCATCCATTTTTATTACTCTGTAATTAGTACTAACAATTTTTACCACACGCTAGTTTTTTAAAATATTAAACCTTAATTACATAAAAATAAAGATCTGTTTAGCATGTACAATGCATATTCCATATATGCCAGTCATTTTTCAAGAGGGTTGCTTATTAAACTAGTTTTTCGTTAAATAGAAAATCAATCTTAAATCCATAGCGTAGAGTATCTTATTGAATGTTTTGTTTTTATTTTATTTTGCCTGAGATTCACTTTTGTGATTTAGCGAATGGAGACCCCTATTTTAATTAAGAGCCCTTGTTAAGTTAACCGCCGGTTAAATAAGTTCTCAAGTTCTTACAACCTTTAGAAAGAGTTTAACTAGCTTTACATAATATTTTAGCCATTTTGTTGGTCTATACTTATGCGCATAGCAATCAATAGACCATAGAATGGATGGATGGATGGATGGATGTTTATTACTAAATCATGCTAAAACTCCTCATCGGATTTATATGAAACTAGCGGCCTGCCCGGCTTCGCACGGATATAAAATATACAGCCTATGTCACTCAGTGAAAAAAAAAAGATTAAAATCGATGCAATAGTTTTGATTTATTCATTACTGCCCGTGGGCCGCAAACAATTCCCCTTTCCCTATACCATGAAGATTTCCTGCTATCTTTGGAACATCTAAATTCATATAGGTACTACATTCTTAGTTTTTACATTTTTACCTATTTCTTTTATTTTTACAATTAATATATTACAGAATGTCTTTATATACAACATTCAGAGCTTTCTTGCCGTTACACAATACAAATATGTTTTCTTTAGAGGTTACTCTTGAAAGAGCGATATATAGTTGGCCATGTGAAAAACAGTCAACGCTCAAATCTAAGCCTGCAACGTTGAAGGTTTGACCCTACGATTTATTAAGGCGAGGCATCGGGACAAACGGGAAAAATGTGTGAATGGTTGACCATGCGGGCCATCCCTGAAACTTCTTACTAAATAAAGGTATTTTTAGCTCAAAAGAGTAAAAAATATAAGCATAGATTTTTCAGTTCAATTATCTATTTTGTTAAAAATGGCAGCATTATTAATTTTTGAAAAGCTGTATATTTGAAAACGATGATGGCATTCAACTCAATTTATGAGATCTAAAATATAGTATTAGCTAAATAATCGTTAGGTTGAAACATTTCGGTGCTATGTCCGGGTCTGGGTCAAAAAACATTTTATTTTTCTCCATTGATAAATACCTAACAAATTGACCGATTTTGATTAAATTAACGGTATTTGACGTAGTTTTTAAAGAACAAAAGCTGATAATATTTTTAAGTCAATCGGTAAATTAACTTGAAAGTTATTAAAAAAAAAATTAAGTAAGTTTGCTAAGAACAAAGTAATTTTAATATTTGAAAAGCTAAAAGTTTTGAGAATTAGCTTTGATTTTGATTTTTGAAACGGCATTTGACGCATTTTTTTAGTACTAAAATATCGTAGAACACCAAAAAATTATTGGTTGAAAAATTTCGAAGCTATGTCGAAAAAACGATTTTTTCAAATTTTTTTGTCTACGATTACTTCCAAACGGATAAACCGATTTTGATGCAATTTATGTATTAGACGTAGTTTTTTTGAGGAATAGAGCTGATTAGTTTTTGTTTTCTTTACATAAATCTGGAAGTTATACTAAAAAAACCCGTGTCTTTTGGTGTTTTTTCAAATTTTTTTGGTGTTTTTTCAAAATTTCTCAAAACCTTCTGGACCGAATCGATTAAAATTTTCAGGAAATCTAAGTTAAGCGGAATCAAATCGAATGCCATCAACCGCGTTTCGATCGGTCTAGCCGTTCAAAAGTTATGACATGTTTACATACACACACACACACATACGTACATACAGACATACTGACGTCATCGTGAAAATAGTCGGAAAAGATACCTAGGACCTCAAAACGTGGACATCTGGTGAAAACCCGATTTTCGAAAATCGAGGTAAAATCAGTATCTTCCTTATCTACATACGTAGTGGGAAATTAAAAACTGGTTTGCTAAATCACGTTTTTTTACATTGATTGTTAAATAACAATTTTACAAAAATTATACGATGTACCTGAAGATATTATCTGAGGAATGTGCTAACTTATTACATAATAGAATGTACTTCACTTGATCATATAAAATTCCGAAAACAGGCTAAAAAAATCTCTAAAACAAATAATTTGTTAATACTATTTCTAATCATCCACATGATTTTATATGGTGATATTTAGTTAAAAAAAGAATGTTTTAAATTTTGATTTTCAGCTGAAGTCCTATATTAACGACGGGTCCCAAGAACAAATTATATAACTAAATTGGTTTTATAATAAAATTCGCATTAAACACGCATAATGCTACAATATATTTTTTTATATTTATTGGTCTTTTTTTGGAAATACTCAAGTGAACATCATCTTATCTGCAATGTACTCCCACAAACAAACATATTGTTATTTGGTAATTTTGTAGATACGATTTTGTTCTTGGGACCCGTCAACAATTTATTTATCCGAAAATTAACACGTTTCCCAGCGGTTTCAGAACATACAGCGCGCGCGCCGCCGCGCCGGGCGACCGGTAACCCCACAACCGCTATGCCCCTGCATTTTAAATCTGTAATATCTTCGAAAATATTCATTTAAATTACATGCTGTAAACGGCCATATTGATCTATATTGAATCAGCAATATATTTAAGGTATTTATTTGGATAAGGATTAGTGCTGTATTGCTTAAAATTGCTTCGGAAAAAAGCCATTATTTCTCGTAAAATGTAAATGACAAAAAAATGCTGTTGTGGGTTATCCATAAGAGATAGACATATACCATCGCGGAGTTTTCTGAAGACCTTTTTAAGGTGTACAAATACTTAGTACATTATTTTGATAAATCTCGTATGGTTTAGCCAGCGTTTGCAATGTAAGCGGAAAAAATATAATTATTTACGACATGACATCAGAAAACTCAAAAATTGCAGTATTTCTCGACTCTATATTGAATGTTATTATATATATAAACCTTCCTCTTTAATCATTCTATCTATCAAAAAAACCGCATCATTATCCGTCGCGTAGTTTTAAAGATTTAAGCATACATAGGGACATAGGGACAGACAGAGAAAGCGACTTTGTTTTATACTATGTAGTGATTTGGCACACATGTAGATAGAGGATGACCTGCAATAGCACAAAGGATTATTTTTATCCCGGAAATGTGTTGTTGCCGCGGGATTCATCAATAACTTTTCTAATGCAGCGGGCTGCATACTGCAGCTAGTATTACAAAAGCGAAAGTTTGGATATATGGATGAAATGATGTGGCCTTGGAGATTTTGAAAAAACCTCAAAAAATGAAAAAAAAAACATGTTTTATATAATAGGTCGGGGCAAAAGTATTTTCGTATTTGAATGTATTATTAGTACCTAATCAAACCTTTTTGGCTGTACTGAATGTAACTGGCTGATTTTAATACTATTAAAAATGTGACATTCTAAAGATGCAATAAATAAAAATAAAAAACTAGTTTCCGCAATTTTTCAATTGTTTTTCAAGCAAGCAAAATGAACGTATGTGACGAAGAAATTCGATACATTTTAAAGTTTTATTACAAAAAAGGTAAAAATGAGACAAACGCCGCGAATAAAATTTGTGCGGTTTACGAACCTAATGCAATATCAACAAGAGTAGCACAAATGTGGTTCAAGCGTTCAAGTGTAAAAATTTTAGTGTGAAAGATGAGGTTCACTCTGTACGCCTTGTCACAGATAAAATCAGTACCATCTTTGAGAAAGTGAGGCAAGATCGACATATTAGTAGCTACGATATTGCGGAAGAACTGGATGTTGATCATAAAACAGTTTTACGTCATTTACGAAAGTCTGGGTACAAGAAAATACTTGACAATTGGGTACCACATGATCTCACTGATAGAAACCTAATGCAATGTGTTTCCATTTCCGATTCTTTGTTGAAACGTAACAATTCCGAACGATGTCTTAAACAGGTGATGAAAAAGGGGTGATTTATGATAATAATGTGTGAAAAAGATCGTGGTCGAAGCATGGACAAACCCCATAGACTGTGGCAAATCCCGGCCTGACTCGGATCAAAGTGATGCTATGTGTATGGTGGGATTGGAAAGGAATCGTCCACTATGAGCTTTTGCCACCGGGTAAAACTATCGATTCTGACCTCTACTATCAGCAACTGATGAGGTTAAAAAAGCTATTGAGAATAACCGGCTGGAGCTGGTGAATAGAAAAGGCGTGGCGTTCCACCATAACAACGTTAGATCGCACTCATCTATAGCCACGGAGCAAAAATTAAGAGAGCTTGGCTGAGATGTGTTGATGCATTCTCCGTATAACCCTGACCTTACTCCATCAGATTTCCACCTGTTTCGATCATTGCAGAACTCTTTAGGAAGCATAAAGCTAAAAGAACTTCATAGTATGCTTTTGAGGTTAGACATACGTTAAACAACTTAAGATCACCACCCAACAATATTTAAAATCTATATATATATATAAAAATCAATTGCTGTTCGTTAGTCTCGCTAAAACTCGAGAACGGCTGAACCGATTTGGCTAATTTTGGTTTTGAATTAATTGTTGAAGTCCGGGGAAGGTTTAAAAGGTGAGAAGATATAGAAAAAATAGGAGTAGTTAAAAAAGCAGAACAAGGCAGAACAGGGTCAGCTAGTATATTAATAAAGATATGTCTCTTTTTACAGCGTTTTAAATTTTAAAACGCGCATTTTAAAACACCGTACAGAACGATAAGTGTAGATATCGGTATCTACGACACGTATTGCTTGTAATAACGACACTTGTTCGCTTATTAGATTTGTATAAGTAGCGAAATACATAAAATGAAAAAAAAATCTTATATAAATATGAGTATTTGGACAATTTAAAGACATATATGTAAAAAATGTACGAAGTAGTAATCCGTAATTGGCTTATGTTTGATGTAAAAAATTGTTTTTTATCTTATAATTAAAAATGCTGTGGATTAATTGGTAATAAATAAATAAATAAAAAATGTTATATTTTTGACATGTCCTTATATACGTAGGGACCGTCGATATGTTGTTAATTATCACAGCGGTAGCTTAATTTATTTAGATCAGAAATAGCCATGACCTCTTCTGCTATTACGAATCCGTATAATTTGAAAACTAATTCGAAATAGATACACTTAAATTACTAAATCTAAACTTTAAAACTAAAATCCTTGCATTCAACAAGGCGTAACGACAAAAAACTAAGTTGTATTAAACTTTGAACTAGCATTGAATTTTGAGATGTATTTTTAAGTCAATAAGGTTAATTCTCACCAGAAATATCGAAAATGTATGCCAATTATATCACACGTTTGGCTGTTTGAGTTTTTTCGTTTGCTTTTTGTTGAATGACAGCTTGGTTGGCGGGTATCGGCTACTGTCACAATGACAGATAATTACATATCAATGTTTATTTTAGTTTTTTTTTTTTATCTAGACCTTTTTGGATATGGTATGCTCGCATGTTTTTTTCGATCGAAGGCTGCAAAATTCCTTACTTTATCCATTTAAACCATAGAAAATAAATGTGTTAACAAAGGAATAAGCAAGAGAAAGATATGTGTAACATATACTGTTATTTAGGGCTCTGTATCCAAAGGGTAAAACGGGGTTCTATTAGGTACTAAGACTCCAATGTCAGTTCATCTGTCGGTCTGGCTATCTATTTGTCCGACTGTCACTAGGCTTTATCCCATGAACTGTGATAGACAATTGAAATTTTCGTACATGATGTATTTATCTTGCCGCTACAACAATAAATACTAAAAACTGAAAACATGGCCCCCAAACAAACGTGATTTTTGTAATTTTTTCTCGACGCCATATGCATAGGTTTACCGGCTACCTTAACCGGAATACGACAGTGACAAGCACTGATGCTGTTGCGGCAGGAATAGGTAAAGCGGTTGTACTAGACCCAAATGAGATAATACAGCCCCCCAATTCACGTAATTGAGTCAAAGCGCTTAGGGCTTTCACACATATAAACACGATAGAACGTCGAGACGTGCTACACCGCGGCATAATATGTAAAAAAATGTATAAGTGTCTTAAATGCTTCGACGCGCTAGCCGCTTGATTACGTGAATTAGGCCCCAGAACTCTATCACCATGGAGCCGCAATGGTAGTGATTCGCAAAGCCAATCCGCTGCCTCTTACGACCTGCGTGGTAGAACAGCAATTGGACTATTCTTCAAAGGAGCCTGGACCAACACGGGAGATATTCTGTAATTCTAGCATTCTTTGCCAGGCAATTCGTAAAAGCCGAACATATCGTAGCTAAATACGACACCACCATAGTGACTAATATGCATTCCAACAGAACATTTATTGTTGATATCACAATCCCACATGACGATAACCTCATGAAAGCAGAAAAAGGAAAACTAATTAAATATCTAGAGTATGGACTTAGCTCACGAGATAACCGACATGTGGGGTGTGGACTCAACAACGATTGTACCGATAGTCGTTATCGTAAACTGTCTTGTAGCAAAGTGTCTCGACCAACATCTTATGAGGCTACAATTTTGATTAAGGGCCAGATACAGAAGGTGTGTTAGGAAGGAAGCAGTGTTAGGAAAGGCACGTATTGTGAGGAGTTTCCTCTCTCTCTGTCACCATGACCACTAACAGCTTAGCTATAACGTTCCCGCTGGCAGAAGATCTATTTTGTTGGTTTTATTTTTATAATATTGTATTTTTTAATTATGTTATAAATATAAACGTAATCAAATAAGAATTAAATGTAAATAAACAGAATAATAATGATAATAATAGGTTTCTTTGTCTGTCGCCTTGACCATCGGCGGCTTAGCTGCAAGGCTCCCGTCGGCGGTTTTTTTTTTATATATATTTATTTTTATAATATTGTGATTTTTTTAAATCATATTATAATCATAAATGTATTTAAAATAAGTAATATTAATAATTATAATATTATTGATGTATAAATTACAGAAATCGATCTAACCTCAAAGTAAGCAAATTATTTGCTTGCCATATTACGCAACGATATTAATACATAGAAAAACAATACTATATAAGCACTGGAATATATTTAATATGCACCCAAACCCAGAAATACAAACATCTGTGCTCGTCACATAAATGTCTGCCCCCGTCGGGAATCAAATTCGAGCTCCATTGATTGCATAGTCAAAGTCGCAAACTTCACAACAAATGGGGTGGCCAAATAACACATATTCTTGCAAGTTTTTTTATGTTATAAGATAGCAAACAAGCAGATGGGTCTCCTGATGGAAAGAGTCGACCATCGCCTATAGACACCAAAGGTGTTAATTGTGCGTTGCTATCTTGTGGCGAGGTCTAATGCCACATGCATAAGTTTACCGGCTACTTACCCTCCAAACCGGAGCACGACAGCGACAGGCACTGACGCTATTGCGGTAGGAATAGGTAAGGCGGTGGTACCAGACCGTGGCGAGACTATGCAGAACTCTACCACCTAGTAGCCACGATGGTAGTGACTCGCATAGCCAATCGGTCGCCTTTTACGACCTGCCTGGCAGAACAGCAGTTGGTCTGTTCTCCAAAGACCCGGAACCAACACGTGGAGAACAGTAAGTTAACAGTCTTTTTTTCTTTCTTACACTTGTAATAACTTTTTTTACCAGTTAGACTGGGCTCCCATGAACAAACTTTTTTTTGATTATTATCAAGCTGATTTTTGTGAACAGCTTCGTTTTGACGAGACAACCATCTTCGAAAAATCTCAAATTGGGTAGATTAAAAAATTACTTTGAAAATTTTGATTCGGTGAAGGAAAAATATTTATTAATAATAATTATTATTTTTTGACTTTAATCGCTTGATTATGTGATGAAAAACACGATGAAACTTTTGTCCTACACATTCGATGGTTTTTCTGGCAAGTCCTCCACTCTAAAGTTTCCGAATTATGAGATGTTTAAATTGATATTAATCAATTTAATAATATCCTAATTTTCTCACAACAGCTCGTTAATTATTATTGTTATTCAAGGGTAACATTGTCCTACGCGTAAAGTAGAAATATTTCTTAGTCCAACACGTGTCCAAAAGGATCGTTTTATAAACACCCAAATCCAGAGTTACCAACATCTATGTTAATCACCTAAAAGTTTTTCACTGCCACGAATCGAACTCAAGCCTCACCAATGAGGTGGTCAATAAATAAATAAAAGGATTTTAGAAAAGTCGGACTAACTTACAACAAATAAACATTTACTAAAAGACAAAACAAAGCAAAATATCAAGCAAAAACAAAATATATACAAAGAAGATAAATATTATTTATTTTATTTACCGTTCATGGGTATTAATAAAAATACTGATTGGTGAATCTAAATATTTAACAATGGTTCCGTAGTAATCTATAATAATTTCAATATTAAAAATACGAAGATTGGGAAGTTCAGACGTGATTTTTTTGACCACTCCCCCGTATTTTTTACATCTGGTTACATTTGTGATCCCCCTCCCCCCTCCTACCTAGTGTGATGTCACATATTGTATAATTTTATTTTATATTACATTGAGATCTCCTTCGATTATTTTTTATCTATACAGGTATTATAATGTTGAAAAAAATGTGATGTCACAAAACTTGGGACATCTCTCTTGTCACACAATGTCACACTTCTTCGACCCCCTCCCTCCCTATTAACGTGTGATGTAATTGATGGATGGCCCCTAGATAGGTGTTTCTCAATCACGCACAAACGGCTAAACTGATTTGAACTGGTTGCAAAAGTCAAAGAGCGATTGAGAACAGGAAACATTTACCCAGCATTCATGGCGGGATAATATATTATGTTTAAAAAAATTGTTTTATAATTTTTTTGTACAGAAAATTGCTATCATTCGAAATAATTGTATTTTTTGTCAAGATTAGAATTATTATTTATTATTATTTATTTATTATTTTAAAATTTATGCACAACATGTACAGAGGTGGACTTAATGCTACATGACATTCTCTACCAGTCAACCTTAAACAAATATAAACAGTGTTTACGATGGGGTGCACAGAGAAACTTAATACGTTTACTACTGACATACCTTCTTGATTATTATTAAGATAAATTAAAATTAAAGAAAACAATAAGATAATACGATATCACAATATACTTAGATACAAGTAATATATTACATATATAATACATTATACATATACCTACATAAATACCTATATATATATATATATATATATATATATATATATATATATATATATATATATATACAAGTACATATTTATATATAGTTATATAAATACATATATACATTGAGGGTTGAAAAATTCATGAAATGGTACGCGTACAATAATTATTGTACGTCTGCTGACACTGCTCTGTCACGCCAAAGCTGTGGAACGGATTTGGATAAAATTTGACACATAGGTATATGATAACCTGGAATAGCACACAGGCTACTTTATCCCGAAAAAATGAGTTGATCCCGCGGGATTCACCAAAACTTTTATAATGCAACGGGCTGCACGCTGCAGCTAGTATTAAACAAAGTAATAGCTTCTTTTGATATCATTTGCGTCATAATTTTATTGTATCGAAAACTAGCTGTTGCCTTCAACTTCGTCCGCGCGGACTTCGTTTACTCCGCACAGCTCCTCCCCCGTAGGTGATAGCGTGATAATATGTAGCCTATATGTTGACCCGACCTGCTAGTAATATTCATGCAAAATTTGAAATAAATCCGTGCAGTACTTTTAGAGCTTACCCCAGACATTCATACAGACAAACAGACAGACAGACAGACGGTCAGACAAGCAGACAGACAGATAGACAGACAGACAGACAGACAAACAGACAAATAGACTTTTTGGCTTCGATATCGATTGTAGATCACGTCCCAAGTATTCTTTTAAAAAAAAACAGTAGCAGTCGTGGGACTGCCGATAGAAGTGAAAACGGAACTATTAAGTTGAGAGTAATTAAAACTATATGCAAAACATAGCTATAGATATACTATTATCATTAGCATGTCGGTGACGCGAACCGAGGATTTTACCCTCTACCAAAACGCTCAACGCGCCTAAAGAAGTTTTCACTTCAAAAAATATTCAGTGTACAGTTTTGACTTTCTTACGATTTTATTATATGTATAATTGAGTTATTTTTATTTCTTCCTTGCGGGACCCTGAAATAAACAATACTTAAAAATAAACACTCATATAAGGTCCATCACGCCATCTTGTCAGTTTAGCCAGACGTGAATCGTATTCAAAACGACATTAACTACGACGACACGACACTGAACTAGTGACTGACACCGGGCTCTGTCGGTTATAGTGTATGATTTTCAACACTTTTTTTTCACTGGCTCATATTTGCGACTTCATTGGTGTGATAGTGTTACAATCATTACTTTCCTTTTGTTCTGTCGAGGCAAAATGTAGCTTGTAATAATTATCGACTATTAATATATAGTTCCGAGTCAACAGAAAAAGTCCTGTCTTTGTATGTATATGAAAGAAGAAAACAATACAATTTGAAAACTTCGAACTGTGCTTCTTATTCTTCACGCTACAGAGCAAATAAAATAAAAAAGGAGCCTAAGAAATCTAATAAACTCACCATAGATCTGAAAAATAAAGAAGACTTCAGCACTATTATTATCCACCCCATATCAGCAGCAAACATAAAAACACACAGTATAAGCACTAAACGCACGTTTCACTTCGCAACCGAAGCATCTTCTGAAGAAACGAACACTATTTCACTCAACCAGAAGCAAAATAATACTCGGGTTGAGTGAAGTAGTGTTCGTTTAATATCACTAACACCTTAGTTACTAACTAGGTGGTAGAGTTCTGCAATATCCTGATTTTGTTACCACCTCCTTACCTATTCCTGTCGCAACAGTATCGGTACTTGTTGTGCTTCGGTTTGGAAGATAAGGTAGCCGATAAACTTATGCATGTGGCATTAAAACCCGTTACATGGATAGCAACTCCGTATTAACATCTTTGGTGACAATAGATGATGGTTGATTCTTTCCATTAGGTGAGTGCTTGCTATTTTATGATAAAAAAAATCTTAGACGATTGTATTGCTTAATAAAAATTAATGGAACATAATATAATGACGCCATTTAATAGAATATATAAATGGATTATGTATAAGAGGTTTTCAAAATTAGTATTTTATCTAAATAACCTTTTCATCCGAATACAGACACACATTAAAATTAATTTACATATTATATTTTTTTAAGCGATGACGTTTTTTAACGAGTATAGTTTCAATTTGTCTAGACAAAGATATCTGCTTCGTGGTGTATTTAGATGAAAATCATAAGGTCATTGGTTTAATCCCTGGCTGGGGAATAATATGGCACTTATTCTTTTTCATGTTGATCCGGGGCTCTTTTTTATATATCATAAGATAACAATCAAGCAGATGGGTCTCCGGATGGAAAGAGGCAACCATCACCCATAGACACCAAAGATGTTAATGATGCGTTGTTATCTTGTGGCGAGGTCCAATGCCATATGCATAAGATTAATCTCCAAAGCGGAACACGACAGTGACAAACACTACACAGAAAAAATATAAAAGTAATCCACTAAAACTTTACACCATATTTTTTGGTCTACCTATAAATAATTAGGTCTACCTATAATATGTAGCAACTCAAGATCCATCTCACGCCACCAAATCTTGAAGCCTTATTTTGATAGAAATCAATTTTCATTTATGGTAGCTTTCTTGCAAAAGAGTTTTCAAGGAAAATGGGTATTAAAAATGAAAGGTAATCTTATAAAGAAAAACACATTTTTTAACATTTTGCTAAGATAAGATCGATTTCGAAATATTTTTTTTTTATTTAATTAACTTTCAAAATTTTTAGGATTTATATTGGACTTACCGCAGGCACGAAGAATTGGCGGTAGAAACTCGGCGAATAAATTTTTCGATTTTTTTTCTCAGACAATCCCTCGGGGTTCGATTCCCGAGTCGGACAAATCAAAAAATTTTTTTTTTCAATTTTCTAATAAAAACAACGATGCCCTGGATTGGAAAGATGCTCGGTTGGTGATAAGCTGGTCACCTATCACTTTGTAGGACAAAGACGTATATTCGGCTAATCGTGGATGCACACGTTGTACCTCTGCCTACCTCTTTGGGGATACGGGCATGACCATACCTTTTTTTAGCTTTTTACCCTCAGGCTAAGATTGAAAATTAACCTCAATACAATATTAATCAATTAATACACTTGCACTGTTTCACAATAATCATATTGTGAAATGATGCCCTGGATTGGAAAGATGCCCGGTTGGTGATAAGGTGGTCACCTATCACGTTGTGGGACAAAGACGTATATTCGGCTAATCGTGGATGCACACGTTGTACCTCTGCCTACCTCTTTGGGGATACGGGCATGACCATACCTTTTTTAGCTTTTTACACTCAGGCTAAGATTGAAAATTGATCTCAATACAATATTAATCAATTAATACACTTGTACTGTTTCACAATAATCATATTGTGAAAAATCTGTAAACGGTTGACCTTGCAGGCCATCCCTGAAACTTCTTAAATTAAGATATTTTAAGCTCAAAAGAGTAAAAACTATAAGCATAGATTTTTTTCAGTTCTAAGAAATATTGAAATATCTCAATTGCTAAGTCACAAAAAACAGCAAGAAAACATGAATGAACCAATGAAACAATTATACATGCATAAAATGGCAGTACATTGATTTTTGAAAAACTGTATATTTTGGAAACGATGATCAAATTGATCAAATTTCAACTTGTCAATTTCAAAGGGCATTCAACTCAATTTAACTATTGCTTTAGCTGAATAATCGGTAGGTTAAAAATTTTGAAGCAATGTCAAAAAACATTTTTTCAAAAATTTTCGTCATTGATAGATACCAAACAAAGTGACTGATTTTTATCCAATTAATCTGGTGAAAATTCGATTTTTGAAAATCAGAGCAAAATCAGTAACTTCCTTATCCACATACGTAGCAGGAAGTTAAAAAGTAAAAGTGTATTAATAGATTAATATTGTATTAAAATGGAGTGAATGAAAATTAATTAAATCTACCACGCCAAAGTAACATTTTAACTCGTTAGCGTTTTAACTCGTTAGTTTCATAATAGATGGCGTTAGTTGTAATAAAATTCTAATACAATTTTTATTTTTTTTCTTAATGTTTATAAAATGATACCTTAATGGTAGATCATATCTAGACATGAGTTTAAACTACCACGTCAAAGCTCAAACCTCGAAGTGCGATATTTTTTCAGTAATAGATGCCACAAAAGTGCATAGAAAGTGGCCTAGTGTAGGGCTCGCTTCGCTCGTCTTAACAAATCTACTGCTGATTCTGAACAAACTAGTTTCGGTTTTCGTATCAGGTAGAAGACACCTTGTACCAAGGAAATGACAATGGTTGTCATTTTCTTGTAGTTGTAGCGGTCAGGCAATATACACTCGCCACATGAAAAAAAGCACAATTTTTTTTTCTATCGCCTCTGTGGTCTAGTGGTCCGGTGTGGGAGTTTACCACATAAGGTCCCGGTTTCGATTTCTAGGTCGGGCAATTCAAAAATGTGGTATTTCAGTTTTCTGATAATAACAACGTTGCCCGGGATTGGAAAGTGCCCGGTTGGCGAAAGGCTTGCCACCTATCACATTGTGGGACCAAGTATCTTCGGCTAATCGTGGGTGCACTTGTTGTACCTCTGCCCACCTCTTCGGGGATATGGGCGTGAAGATACTTTTTTTGTTGGTTTTTTCGAAATGAACTTAAGTAGTTGGACAGATATATGACCGTGATTGCGAAACCGGGTATTCCGGGCGAGCAGAGTCCTTATCCAGAGTTTAAATTAAGTGAGCTAAGAACCCGCCCTAAGAGTGTCTCCTGTCAGACCGAGCCTCAACTTAAGACAGTATCTTGACGATTAGTGGGAGAGTAAAGCCCCGTTTTCACTTTGATTAGTGCGAGTGCGAGTGCGAGTGTTTAATGCAGGTGTTTAGTATTAAGCAAAAAATACGTGAAGACAGCCGTTGATCAGCGCGAGTGATCAGTATTCAGCGTAGTAAAAGTGAATAGACGCTTATTACTAATCACTCGCAGGGATCAACGGCTGTCTTCACGTATTTTTGATTAATACTAAGCACCTGCAAACACTCGCACTAGATTTTACTAGGTGGTAGAATTCTGCATCGGCTCGACCGGGTCTGGTACCACCGCCTTACCTATTCCTGCCGCAATAGCGTCAGTGCTAATCACTGCCGTGTTCCGTTTTGGAGGGTAAGGTAGCCGATAACCTTATGCATGTGGCGTTAGACCTCGCCACAAGATAGCAACGCACTATTAACACCTTTGGTGTCTATAGGCGATTGTTGACTCTTTCCATCTGGAGACCCATCTGCTTGTTTGCTATCTTATGATATAAAAAAATATATTAAAAAAACTCTCACTGCACAAAGCGAAAACGGGGCTTAAGCGGTATCAGTAAAAGTCAAAACTTTTGACCGGTGAGTATTGGCGGGCCGAAACAGTAGACCGAGTCTCTGCCAGCGGCGATTTTGGCATGTGCATGTAAATTGTGAAGAGTAGGTTGATGCGAACATTGCAACCGGATAGGATTCCCCGTGTTGGTTCCGGGGTCCTTTGAAGTATAGATCAACTGCCGTTCTACCAGGTAGGTCGTAAAAGGCGACCGATTGGCTATCGAGTCACTACCATCGTGGCTACTAGACGGTAGAGTTCCGCATTGTCTCGCCCGGGTCTGGTACCACCGTCTTACCTATTTTGCCGCAATAGCGTCAGTGCTTGTCACTATCGTGTTCTGGTTTGGAGGGTAAGGTAGCCGGTAGGTAAACTTATGCATGTGGCATTAGAACTCGCCATAAGATAGCAACGCATCATTTACATGTTTTGTAATATCAGGAGACTTATCTTTTTTAGAAAATAATGCCCTTTTTATAGAACCAATATAACATTCAGCATATCCATATACTTATAATATTAACTACTAGCTGTTGCCTGCAACTTGGTCCGCGCGGACTTCGTTTACTCCCCACAGCTCCTCCCCCGTGGGTGATATCGTGATAATATGTAGCCTATATTTTGACCCGACCTGTTAGTAATATTCATGCAAAATTTGAAGTAAAATCCATGCAGTACTTTTTGATTTTACCCCGGACATACATACATATATACCTTACCCTCCAAACGGTAACACAGTACCAAGCACTGAGGTCATTGCGGCAGGAATAAATAAGACGGGGTACCAGACCCGGGCGGACCCGGGCGAGACAATGCAAAACTCTACCACCTAGTAGCCACGATGGTAGTGACTCGCTTGGCCAGTCGTCCGCCTCTTACGACCTGTCTGGCAGAATGACAGATGGGCTATTCTTCAAAGGAGCCCAGATCAATACGGTGGATTTTTTTTACACGTTTATTTTATTTATTAACAGAAAAAACATACTATAATCTGAATCAATTTTTGAATCTAAAAAAATCATTCGTATCATGAATTAATTTTTTGCTGATACTTTAAAATTTCAGACAAAGGAATTTACTTACGTATTTATAAAAAACCTTAATACCTTAAGACATAATTTAGAATTTTATTAGGTACCTATGATAAATCTGAATCAAATGTATATATTTGATTCATATTATCATATGTAAAGGTTTTGTATATTATGCTGTTAGTATGTTACTAGCAATACCTATGCGAATAATTCGCACTAATTCCAAAATTAAAACCGTCAAATATCAGCATTGCTGTATTACGTCTTAATGTATACATAATTATTAATTAATTTACTTATTTTTTTAGTTGTTGGTGCCGGTCAAGCAAGTAATTATCTATAAAATGATATAGAATTTATTTGGAGTAATTGTGAGGTTTTCTCTAAAAAGTTTGCCTCTCTTTTTAGAGAAAACCTCACAATTACTCCAAATAAATTCTATATCATTTTATAGATAATTGCTTGCTTTACGCTTTTCTTGTTTCATAACCTTAGCGTGTTAATATATATAATAATAATATTGAATATTTGTAAAAGTGTTTTTTTTTCATAATCCACACCATATTTGATAGTATAACTCTTATAACTATATAACCCATCTGTAAGACCCATCTTCATGCAAATAAATGGACATCTCATTTGATTTCTTTATGCAGTGTAGTGTTGAAGATTGTTTTGCTCCTGCAATATATTAACATCTTGGTGTTTATTGGAGATCATTATCTTTACCAGATAAACCATTTGATTGCTTTTCTCTGCTATAAAAACTACTATTGCATACAAACTCGCCAAATTTGTCAGATTATGATTTTATAACCTAAGTCTCAAATCAAGTTGTCTCGCGAATGTCAAGTTATGAATAAGTTACGATAAACATAACTGCATATGAATAGACATTTTTACACCTCACACCAATAAATAACTTGTATTAACCGGACCCACCAAGCGGTTGCTTAGATAAAGGCTTTTTTATGTTAATAACTTAAATGTCACTTGGACGGTATTAATCGAGAGGTCACAATAACTTAAGAAATAATAAAATGAGTGAGTGCGGTAGAATAATTGGAACGCAGTTTGTATTTTCATATTTTTTTTATTTTGATCCCCCACTCCTCGCTTCCTTTTCTCTCTCCTCTTATCCTCTCCCATCCCTCCTCTTATTTCTACCTCTTTCCTCCTTTCAAACTTACGGGGAAAAGAAAGGGAATGGCGGAAAGGAGTAATCGCTGACAAAAATTTTTGAAAAAAATAATAATTTCGAAATTATGCGTAAAATTACATTAACTTCATTATAATAATAAGCTAATTATGAAAAGTATCTCCTTTTACTTTTGATTATTAAAAGGGATATTGCAATAAATTACTATTATAATATATTATAATATAATAAGTACTGTGTTTTTCAGACTTATTTCACTATCTGATATTATGTTATTTTTCTACATAATTTCTAAATTTTTTAACCAATCATTTTTTGTTAGGTATTCTACGATGTTTTAGTATTAAAAACTACGTCAAATACCGTTTCGAAAATCGAAATAAAATCTAATTTTCAAAAGTTACAGCTTTTCAAATATTAAAGTTACGTTGCTTTTAGCAAACTTACTTAATATTTTTGAAACTACTTTCAGGCTAATACACTGATTGACTTAAAAATCTTATCAGCTTTTCTCCTTTAAATAATGTGTCGAATACTATTAAGTATTAATTAGATCAGAATCGGTTAATTTGTTAGGAATTTATCTTTGATGAAAATTTTGGACAAAAAACTGATTTTTGACATTGCTTAAAAATTTTTCAACCTATCGATTATTTAGCTAAAGCAATATTTTAGATCTCAAATATTGGGTTAAATGCCATTTAAAAGATCAAAATCGATCATCGTTGGAAATATACAGTTTTTCAAAAATCAATATACTACCATTTTTAACGAAATAGATGTTTGAACTAAAAAAAATCGATGCTTATAGTTTTTTACTCTTTTGAGCTTAAAATATCATTATTTTAAAATATCTAAATTTAGTGGGCAGTTTAAAGAATGCCCTGTAGGGTCAACCGTTGACAGAGTTTTTTGATTTATATTTAGTTAGTCCAATATTTCACTATCCAAAATAAATATTATAAATTAAATGTCCTTAATTTTAGAATAAATCAGTGATAATATTTAGTAGCCATTACAAACAAACAACTCTTACCTTTTTACAATATTAGATAATGAAATAAGTTTGCAAAACACAGTAAGTCCCAACAGAAATTAAAATAATGTAATAGTCATTTATTGCAATATCCCTTTTAATAATTAAAAGTAAAAGGAGATAATTTTCATAATTACGTTATTATTATAATGAAGTTAATGTAATTAATATCATTCATTTAAATTATTAATACGTTTTAAAATTATGGTGGAATTTTATGGCGTAAGTTATTTACTCCAATGACTGCATTTATTTATAAGACAGCAAACAAGCAGAGGCCCTCTTGATAGAACTGCAGTAACCTTTACCCGAAAACACAACATGTGTTTAGTGTGCAGTGTCATCCGGCGATGAACGTAATACTATATACATTACTTCACCAGATATTGTATTCTTTGAATCGAAACAAGACAATGACAACTGTAACGAAATATGTTTTTTTGGAACGAAGTTCCTTACGGCAGGCTTGGAGGGGATAGGGATTTTGCTGCGCGACCGAACTGAAAAAAATGTGATAGTAAAACCGTAAGAAAAATACGTGGAATAAAAGCGTTAAATGAGACGTGCGCAGGCGCGACAGTCGCGTACACAAGCGAATAGTGCCGTTTAGCCGAAGGAAGTTCGTTCCTACCTGGTGTCCCGCGACACCACATAATTTTTTTATATATTATAAAATAACAAACAAAGAAATGGGTCTCCTGATGAAAAGAGTCAACCATCGCCTATAGACATTAAAGGTGTTAATGGTGCGTTGCTATTTTGTGGCAAGGTCTTATGCCACATGCATAAGTTTACCGGCTAACTTACCCTTCAAACCGGAACACGACAATAATAAGCACTGATGCTATTGTGTCAGGAATTGGTAAGGCGGTGGTACCAAATACCCAAATAAGACCTTGCAGAACTCACAGCGATACAAAGCAGAACTATATTGGTGACTCGTATAGCCAATCGGTCGCCTTTACGACCTGCTTGGCAGAACAACAGTTAGCCTATTCTTAAAAGAAGCCCGGGACCAAAACGACCAACCAACACCAACCAATATCTGGCTAAATGGCAGCCCGAACCAACACTGAGGAATACTATACAAGCGATATTTCAAAATATATTATATTTAAAAAAACATCGAGTGTGAGGTCACACGCGGAAGAGTTAAAACTAAAGTTGCAGTGAAATCTCTTTGGTTTTACTGCTTGTATTTTGGTGGTTTCAGAACCGTTAAATGTATGACAATTTTAAATATAAAATACTGTGTAACGTATTCTATCTCATTGTCATCTCATTTGGTACGATAAAATAGTATGACATGAATATTTTTTATTACATATATAATGTATCTACAAATGTATGACATTTTTGATACTAATAGAAGCGTTTGCTCATATGTGCGGTGACATGTTTCCTTCGCAATGCCGTATACATTCGTATTCATACGGTCTGTGGTTTGTGTCTTTGCCGTGACGCATTTTATCGAGTTTAAAATCACAAGGATTCTAAAGAATATTCACTTCAAAAATATCTTAGCATATGTTTTTGTCATCGGTACTTAGTGATTAGAATCAAAATTACCCTGCTTTGTTTCATAAATTATCGTTTTATTTAGTGATGGTTATTGAAAATTTAAATATGTATCTATGACAAAATGTTACTGTTACTTTTTTATTTTGAGGATTGTATCACTCACCAATCTCAGACTAATCTTAACAACTTTTAACTTTTAACGGTTAACTATTTTTATCTGAAGAATCATCTGCTAGTTGGTCATCTTATAATATAAAAAGTCAAGGTAGTAATGAGGATAACAAACGAAAGTGAAAAGTTAAATAATACTTTAACGCAAGGGCGTCGCCAAGGGGGGTAGGGAGGGGCCCTAGAGATTCTAAAAAGTTGCCCATATGTAATGTAACCAAAGTCCCAAGTCTTTGAGTTGATTTGATTGATCGATCAATCCCGTACATCGGAACTCGAATGAATTCACCAATTCCATTTTTAATATTCCGTGCGCTCAACTACGCTAGTATTAAGGTACTGTTATTACAATCGCCGTAGATGTAAGACTCGTAGTATAAGTGAAAAGCTTCATGTGCTGTCGACTTTACCTACAATTCATACCTACTTTTCTCGTTCATGGAGAAAGAGAAAAGTATTAATTGTAGTAGGTAAAGTCAATTGGTCCCCCCCCCCTTAGGCCATCGGCTGGCGACGCCCTTGCTTTAACGTAAAGTGTTATTTAAGTTTTCACTTTCGTTTGTTACTACACCTACTACACGTTGCTACTACAGCTACAAAAACTGCACCACAGATAACCAATTAAATACAATACAAATTGTAATTCATACAGTTATGAGACGCTTGTGAGGGTATTAATTTAGCTTTACGTCATTGGCGTGACGGAAACTCAATTTCATGTTTTGTCCCTACCAAAAACCGATACGATACGAATACATTGCACTTCAAAAATATATTGTAAATGATTAATATTGCATAACACCATCCATCGATATTAGAGCAGATAGGTCAGACGAATTTATTGTACATTTATACACAATGCATGCCATTTGGAACCAAGATATTATTCATACAATAAATTAAATATAAAATTTGAATAATTCCGCCATATTGTCTGTATCTAACCATTATAACTTGTGTTGTGTAAATAAATAACTTAGTTTCACACATTGATATAGATGTCATATACATTTTATAGGGGCTCAAATATCGAGATGTAAATTTTGGAAATAGTATCCATGTTTAAATCTAAGATTTCATGACAAAATTAATTAATGCGCCTTCCTAGGTGATAGAGTCTTGGTACCACCGTCTTACCTATCTCTGCCGCAAAAGGGTCAGTGCATGTCACTCTCGTACTCTAATTTGTGTGAGGGCCAGTCCACACGGCGCGTTGCGTCTACGTTGCGCCGACGCAGCGTTGGTGTTGCGTCGTTTTACATACTAATAGTAATAGTGTACACACAGTGCGCTGCGTCAACGCAACGCACTCACGACGGAACTGCAGCCCCCGAGACGAAGCGGGGGAAAGGAGGGGGGGAGGGGTGTACTGATTGCGACAACAGCAGCGCTCAGTTGCTTGTGCGTTAATAAGGAGGACACAAGAAAGCTCATTTTATTTTGTTCGTAATAGGACGTAGTGATAGGAGCAATGCCAAACGTCTTTTCCGAATGCTTGCCGCAACTGTGCGTCGCCGCTGCGATGACGGAACGTTATGACTGCGTTGTAGTAATGTTGCGATGGCGCATCTCCTGTGTGGCCGGCTATGCGTCAAAATATTTGCGCTGCGTCGACGCGACGCGCCGTGTGGACTGGCTCTAAGGTAGCCGGTAAACTTATGTATGTGAACTATAGATTACCAACGTAAGGATGCTAGCACATCTTTAGTGTCTACAGGCGTTTGTTTCTTTGTACTAGAGGAATTCTCTGCTTGTTTGTAATCCTATAATATGTAAAACAAAAATGAATGCCATAACTTGGTAATACCTGATGCTAATAATAAAGTCTCCATTTTAACGGAATTTTGTGATAATCAGCACAGAATACTTAGAGACTAACAGAAGTCAATGTTACATACAAGTAATATTCGAGCATAGCACACATAGACACCTCTTACGGACGTGATATCTCGGACTGGTGCGGAACAAACTGTCCCGAACCATGTGTGCGTTGCTCGAATATCACATGTATGTAGATTGACTACTGTTAGTCTCCAGTATACTGTGTAATCAGGTAGGATATAAAATACGAACAAACAAACATTGATATTATATTTTATTTAATTCAAAATTTCATTCATATCAGTTAAATTGAACTAAAATCTTTTTTACACATTTTTGTTATGTTGTTACTAAAATTAATTATTTATAGTATTTAGTAAAAGGTCTGATGATTCAATTTAGTTTTCTATGTAGGTATGCCTTATCTGGTTAAATGTGCAAGTTTAAAATAATCTTAAGATCCTTATGTACTATATTTGACGCAATAAATTACCGTAAAAGTGTCTACACACTTACAGATTATGTCTAAATAGAGATAAACAATATTGATGTCGTCTAGCAGAAAGCTGCTAGAAGTAAAATGAAAATGAAATCTATCAAAACTTTTTCCGATTTATTTTAAACAAATTAAATATTCATACCTGTGAATTAGTATTTATTATCGAATACTATATTTTAAATTTTGGCAATGACGACAAATTATAGAGCCAAAATTAATTTTAAGCTGTATCTAGACGTGATTAGTCGACATGGCCGTACATGATTTATGTGCGCGAGTCATGAATATTAAATTGGTGTTAAAAGAATTTTATCTGTGTAAAATTAATGACAATTTCATCTTAAAGCGGGCTGTAAACGTTCAAACATGTTTGTCAAACTTTACGTCACTTTACGTTTTGTTTGTACGTTTTTATCAAACATCAGCGAAGACGTACCAACAAGCTTGTCAAACAAGACTTCACTTCGAAGCAGTCTTTGCCTTGAAGTGACGCTCCGATGCTCAGATGAGTAACAAATAACATGTCTCAGCGGCGGTCGCGCCAAAATTGCGAGTTTGTTTGACAAACATGACTGTACACCTTCAGACACTATGACAAACAGGCCGTCAATCAAATCTTTCAAACATACAGCCAAACACATAATTTGCTTGACAAACACGTCAAACATGACCGTAAACTATCAAATAATTTGCCAAACACGTAAAATTTGACAAATTGTTTGAGCGTTTACAGCCTGCTTAAGTATTGCAAGGTCGAATTAAAAAATAATGACATTAGGATGATTTTTAAATTTAACTTTGCAATACGTCGGTAAAATCGGAGTCAAAATCTGTCGGAGTTTAATTGGAGTAAATTTTTTTGAATAGCAAATTACTGCATTTTGTCAGTTAATTAATCATTTAATCAATATTGTAATTTTAATGTCCTGCTAAAGGAAGTTACTGATTTTGCCCCGATTTTCAAAAATCGAGTTTTCACCAAATCAGAAGCCCTTTTCAACTATTTTCACGATGATGTGAGTTATATCTGTCAATGCGCATGTAAAATGAGTGTATGTAAACCTCTCATAACTTTTAAACGTCTTGACCGAATGAAACGCGGTTGATAGCATTCGATTGTGTTCCGCCAAATTTAGACATTCTAAAAAAATCTGAACCGATTCAGACCGGGAGATCTTGAAAAAATTTGAGAAAACCTCAAAAAATGGCTGCAAAACAATGTTTTTTAACTAGATTAATATACAAATTGATTACAAAATCTAATCAGCTCTTTACTTTAAAAACTGCGTCTAACGCCGCAAATTGCATCAAAATTGGTTTATCCATTTGAGAGTTATCGTAGACGAAAAAAAAGGTTGAAAAAATATTTTTGATATGACTTCTTTTACACCCAATAGATTTTTGACTTTCAACAATGTTTTACTAATTAAAAACTGCATCAAATACCATTTAACATATCAAAATTAAATCAAGCGATCATATTACAGCTGTTCAAATATGTATTAAAGTTACATCGTTTTCAAAAAAACTATTTTCAATTTTAAAATAATTTTTAGAATAACATACCGATAGGTTTTAAAACCACCAGTTTTTCTCCTTAAGAAACTCCATAGCATTCCGTAAATTGACACAGGCGACGGTTAATATAAGAAGAGCGGTCTGTTTGTTACAGTAAAAATTCTCTACCCAAAGCTATTTTCTCTAAATATTACCTTACATTAGCAAAAACTTCATTAAAAATACAGCGAAAAGGCACACTTTTTCAGCGAGCAAGATACTGGTCGTATACGGACATTTTTAACACTGAAAAGCCAAAAATCATCATCATACAGGCATACTTCTCTCTTCAAGATATGATAAGTTGGTCCTCTCTGCTTTGCGAAATCGTTTAAAAGACCTCTAGATCCGACTAAGACCATGCTCTTAAAATGATAACTCTTAAAGGATTCCAGCTATCACAAATATTTAAGTGTTATAGTGATGTACCCAATGTAATGTAATCCAAGAGCCAAATGTCTATAGTCCTGCGGCTTATTTTGTATAAATGAGTTTTATTTTATGCTTAAATAAAGGCTAATCTGTCTTGTTCATTGATAATGATGAATTATGACGTATTCAATACGATAACTGATAAACGCGAATCTAAACACATGCTCAAACATTAAATGCTCACCAGAAAATAGATCTAAAGAATAGACGAATTTATTAAAAGAACTGCAAAAAAAGAAAAAAGAAAATGGAATCCAAATTAATATTAATATTTTAAATGCGAAAGTTTCTATATTTGGATGGATGGATGGATGTATGTTTGTTACTCAATCACGCAAAAACTGCTGGACGCATTTGAATGAAATTTGGCACAGAGATAGATAATGACTTGGAATAGCAGAGATCACTTTTTATCTCGAAAAAATGAGTTGTTCCCACGGGATTCACATAAAACTTATATTATGCAGCGAGCAGGCTGAGTGGTTCAGCTGGTATTACAAATAAATAAATAATAAATATTCACGGGACAAATTACACTTACTGGTCTAACCACAAAGTAAGCAAATTATTTGCTTGTGTTATGGGTGTTAGTCATCGATACTAATACATAGAAATACATATATAAATACTAGAATCTATTTAATAAACACCCAAACCCGGAATACAAACATTCATGTTCATCACACAAATGCTTGTCCCCGTTGGGGATCGAACCCGAGCCCCGTCCATTGCGTAGTCAGGGTCGCTAACCACTCGACCAATGGGGCGGTCAATATAAATGCGAAAGTTTGTGTGAATGAATGGATGGAGTAACAAACGTTACTCTTTAATGCAAAAACAGCCTAACCAATTTGTATGAAATTTAGCACACATGTAAATAATGAGCGGGAATAGCATACAGAATACTTTTTATCCTGGAAAATAAGTTATTCCCTTAGGATTTACCAAAAACTGTTATAATGCAGCTTGCTACAGGGCACTGCTAGTCTTATATAATTTTACTTTTATTTAATACTAGCTGTTGCGCGCGACTTTGTCCGCGCGGACTTTGTTTACTCCGCACAGCTCCTCCCCCGTAGGTTATAGCGTGATAATATGTAGCATATATGTTGACCCGACCTGTTAGTAATATCCATGCAGAATTTGAAGTAAATCCGTGCAGTACTTTTTGAGTTTACCTCGGACATACATTGACTTTCCTACGATTTTATTATATGTATATAGATATAGACGTTTTTATTAAAACTACATTTCAATTACAATATAAACATGCAATACCTCAAATAATACCACAAGCAGAGGCGGATCCAGCTTTCGGCTCAGGGGGGTCACATATTTGAGGTTCAGTAAAGATAGGCTCTAATCCGTATTTTTTGCATTAATAATCCATACATATAGACCCCTGCCTAGGAAGGTCATGACCCCCATGACCCTCCAGGGTGGCTCCAGGGGGGGCCTAGAGCCACCCTTGACCATAACGTGTAACATATTCAAATTAGCAAAAAGTACCTAGTAATTACTAATTACTAGGTATTTTTTGCTAATTTGAATATGAATATGAATAATTTGAATTACTAATTAGCAATGGGAAACAAATCCCTGACATACTGAAGCTATTAAAAAAATGGAACCAATACGTTAAGTATTTTGAGCCAGCAATTGTGATACATTCATACATACAAACTTTCGGAAATCCACGAATTTTTTTAATCAATGTTTTTAATATATTATACTTGACACAAATCCATACTAATATTATAAATGCGAAATTAACTCTGTCTGTCTGTCTTTTCTTCACGCCTAAATCAATGGGCCGATTTGGATGAAATTTGGTACGAAGATGCTTGAGACCCGAGAAAGGACATAGGATAATTTTTATCCCGGAAATACCACGGGATTGGGAACTACGCGGGTAAAACCCTATCTATTTTTTAAACCACGATAATAAGGAGTAATTTAGGCTACTTTTATTTTAAAAAATTTTCTACGCGGACAAATTCGCGTACCCAGCTAGTTTTTTTATAAATATTAAATGTATTTATTTTTTATATATGTGTACTTATATTATTGCATTAGGGAAATATACAATAGATACAGCTTAAGTCCAGAAAAATGCTGAAATGGACATGTTGAGAATAAAGCATTACCTCAACGCTCCGCTTATAAGGCGAACAATATATTCTTCGTTTCCTGCGACAATGTCGCGGTAGGCATTCTGTGTAGGTCCGATTCCTCCCGAACGAAAAAGGCTACCTTAAGGCTACATTGTAAATTATATTTGTATTTTAGCACTCACCCTGTGCTTGAGAAAACTTGAAAAACTTTAAAAACAACAATGAAAAATATTTTAGAAACATGAAAGTATTGATCAAAATTATAAATGTGAATTTCATCTGTAACGATGAACTCATTTAACTAGTTATACGGATGTATATCTAGCGATCAGTACAATCGACGAAATCGATCACATAGCAAGGAAGAATGTCACCACTACGAACTAGTGGACACTGGCTCAGTTGGTAAGAGCGTCCCGGCTTGAAGGAAGGTCGTAAGTTTGAATTTTATGTGTCGAAATTTTTCTTTGTTGCTTTTAAAGTACATTGCAAATTTAGTGTCGCCTCTCTGATCTTCATGCTCACAATAATTATTCCTTAACACGCCTTAAGATAATTTTTTTTGACGTAATTTATGACAAAATCTAGTAAAATACTGGACGGAAGATCTACACCGGCTCTGGGGCTAATGCTATTTATTTATTATGTGACAGGGGATGGACATGAAGAGGTAATTCTGCAATTTTTTTCTTTGCGACGTCCGCTCCGCACTTAACTAAGCTATCGCTCCGTCAGTCGAATGGACCTCCCGGCAAATGGGGTACGTGGTCACAGATTGCTTCAAAAACAGATGCGCTTCAGTTTACTTAAATGCCTATATTAAACAGCCTCTAGAACTAAATATTAGTTTATTTGCCCGTATTGTTTTGTTTAGAATATATAAATGCTAGGCCATATCTACTAAACAGCTGTGGCTTGTATGGATGAAATCGTATACATAAAATTTGTACGTTAAGTGTGGTGTTCCAGGCTTCACTGCAGGATTTTCTACAACCAAATGTGATAGCAATCACTCAAATAGTCCCCCTAGTAGAAAGTTGATATATCCCCGTATTTATCCCGGGCTCCTTTGAAAAATAGGCTAACTGCCGTTCTGCCAGGCAGGTCGTAAAACGTTACCGATTAGCTAAGCGAGTCATACCATCGTGGCTACTAGGTGGTAGAGTTCTTCATTGGCTCGACCGGGTCTGGTACCTCCACGTTACCTATTCCTGCCGCAAAGCGTCAGTGCTAGTCACTGTCGTATTCCGGTTTGGAGGGTAAGGTAGCCGGTAAACTTATACATGTGGCATTGTCGCTTTGCTACGTGTATAGCAATGCACTTAGTACATCACACACATTTTAGTATCTACCGGCGCTGGTTGTCTTTTTCCATCAGAAAAACCATCTGCTTGTTTGCTATTAAAAGTTGGGACGTGGTAATGCCTTTCATAACCAATTGTTTAATCAAGATTTTAATTCTATGCATATTTTAAGGTTTGTTTTTCTTATTTTGCATATGTAATATGATATAAATCATTGTTAATCTTAATTAGTACAAGCTTATAATCGATATAAATGTTTATGTTCAAATATCATTTATGTTTATCGACCGCCCCGTTGGTCGAGTGGTTAGTGACTCTGACTACGCAATCGACAGGGCTCGGGTGCGATCCTCGACGGGGACAAGCATTTGTGTGATAAGCATAAATGTTTGTATTTCCGGATTTGGGTGTTTATTAAATATATTCCAGTATTTATATATGTATTTCTATCTATTAGTATCGTTGACTAACATCCACAACACAAGCAAATTGTCCTGTGAATATTTATTATTTTACTTATTATATTTTTTTGTATGCCACTTTGTATAATTTGAGAAACTGTACTAAATCTGTTTATTAATACTAAAATATATTTTAAAATCCAAATCCCAAATCCAGAAACACAAACATCTATGCTCAGCACACAAATATTTGTTTCTGTCAGGAATCAAACCCAAGCCTCATTGTAATTAGTGTAACTGACCATTCTATAGGGGCGATTTGTAGCTTCTGTAAAAATGTTACTAATCTGTGGCCACAGTACTCAATTTATCGAGCGGCTTAAACACGCTGATAACCGCCGCAGCCATGACTCATAAAGATGTTTTATTTTTAAAATGTCTTTAAGTAGTGTTCTAGCAGGAGTGAGGTGACAACGGAATTAGAGATCCTTTGGAGAGGAAAATATTCGTACTCGTATATTCTATACATTTAACCCTAAATATTGATGAAACTCCGTTTTAATGCAATATTAATTAGTGTTGTACAACAGTATAAGTATATAGATAAATATTTCGAGCAGTGAAACTTCATTTTAATGTAATTTATTTTATTGTTTTGAAACAGTACAAATATATTAATAGATAACTAGAGATCGCGTGTGGCCGAAATTCGACCATAGATTAAAAACTAAAATCTCTTTTAATTTTGACAATTGAGAAAGTAGTATAATATACGTATGTGTATAATATCATGTATATAACTTGGATTTAATAAATCGCACACCTAGATCTAAACTGAGATAAATAAAAAAACATTATTCTTCAGTGACGAAATAACCGTGTATCTGCATTTTTTAGGGTACTTATACAACTTAATTTGATTACATCTTAGATTAAGGAAACTATTGTCAAAGGATTCTATCTTATCTTATCTATACATATAATAAAATCGTAAGAAAGTCAAAACTGTACCTTGAATATTTTTTTTAAAAGAATACTTGGGGCGTGATCTACAATCGATATCGAAACCAAAAATATAGTTTTTAGAACTTTTGTCTGTTTGTCTGTATCTGTATGTCCGGGGTAAACTCAAAAAGTACTGCATGGATTTACTTCAAATTTTGCATGAATATTACTAACAGGTCAGGTCAACATATAGGCTACATATCATCATGCTATCACCTACGGGGAAGGAGCTGTGCGGAGTAAACGAATTCCGCGCGGACGAAGTCGCAGGAACAGCTAGTGTATATATAAAAGGTAAAAGTGACTGACTTATGTGTCAACGCACAAGCCAAACCCTGAGAGCTAGAATCTTGAAATTTCACACAAGTATTTCCCTTATAATATAGGCATCCACTAAGAAAGGATTTTTCAAAATTCAATCCAGAAGGGGGTGAAATAGGGATAGAAGTTTGTATGAGACTTTTTATTCCCTAGACTTATGCATGTGGCATTAGACCTCGCCACAAGATAGCAACGCACCATTAACACCTTTGGTGTCTATAGGCGATGGTTGACTCTTTCTATCAGGAGACCCATCTGCTTGTTTGCTATCTTATGATATAAAAAAAGACATATTTGGGTAAAATGTTGTATAAATTGAGAACAAAAAAATGAATTATGCGTTTAGGCGTTTTTCAAAATTCGATTCCTACGAGGTAAAATAAGGGAAGTAGCTTTTTTTTATAGCAGAGGGGGCAAACGAGCAGGTGGTGCACCTGATGGTAAGTGATCACCGCTGCCCATGGACAACTGCAATACCGGGGGTCGTGCAACTGCGTTGCCGGCCTTTTAAGAATGCTTATAAAGAATGGTTAAATAAGTTAAGTAAGTAAGTTAAGTAACAGCTAGCAGGCAATAAATGACTTGCAAAATATTACCGTATTTAAAGCTGGAGCTAAAATTTGATAGTTTTAGCTTCACCAATTTTGAGTTCTCAGTTTAGATTTAGCTGCGATATGTAATATTTCTATTAATTGAATGTATTTTATATATTAGGTTTTTAGAGGGCTACAAATGTAAACTTTAACCGTAAAAAATTACCGTACCGTAAATTTACCGTAAAAACCTTTCGCGTAATTGTTGGAAAAGGTGGCACAAACTTTACTTCATGTATCAATATAAATTACTAGCTGCGGCGTGCAGCCCGCTGTATTACAAAAGTTTTTGACGAATCCCGTGGGATCATTTAACTTTTCCCGGATAAAACGTACGCCATGTGCTATTCTAGGTCATCATCTATCTGTGTACCAAATTTTATTAAAATCCATTTGGAAGTTTTCCCGTGATTAAGTAACAAACATCCATCCATCCAAACTTTCGCAATTATAATGATGTTCGCAATTACAATGATATAGATGTTATCTATATATACATATAATAAAATCGTAGGAAAGTCAAAACTGTACATTGAATATTTTTTAAAGGAATATTTGAGGCGTGATCTACAGTATCGAAGTCAATAATATAGTTTTTAGAATTTTTGTGTGTTTGTCTGTTTATCTGTTTGTCTGTATGTATGTCGGGGGTAAACTCAAAAAGTACTGTATGGATTTACTTCAAATTTTGCATGAATATTACTGATAGGTCGGGTCAACATATAGGCTACATATTATCACGCTATCACCTACGAGGGGGGAGCTGTGCGGAGTAAACGAAGTCCGCGCGGACGAAGTCGTGGGCAACAGCTAGTAATACATACATGTCATTCATAATTTATATTGTAGGTTTTTCTATTGGTAGTGTCTTCACGCTCGTATCCCCGAAGGGGTAGGCAGAAGTACCACAAGTGCACCCACGATTAGCCGAAGATACTTGGTCCCACAATGTGATAGGTGGCAAGCCTATCGCCAACCAGACACTTTTCAATCCCGGGCAAATTTGTGTTTATCAGAAAACTGAAAAAACACTTCTTTTTTAAGTTGCCCGACCTGGGAATCGAACCCGGGACCTCATGTGGTCAACGCCAACGCCGGACCAATAGACCACAGAGGCGTCCAATTTTCTATTGTTCTGCATTAATTTGTATTTTCATTAAAAGTTTAAGTTATTTACGAGTATATAGACTGTAGAGTTAAGATACACCAACTCTTTTAAAAAATTTCTTAATATATGCGGCTGGTCCACCGTTCGTGTAATTGTTTTAAAAGGGGATATAACAGCTTTGCTTCACGTATTACTCTTAGATAAACTTATGCATGTGGCATTAGACCTCGCCACAAGATAGCAACGCACTTTGGTGTCTATAGGCGATGGTTGACTCTTTCCATCAGGAGACCCATCTGCTTGTTTGCTATCTTATGACAAAAACCAAGAGAAAACCGTGTCATTTCGTCCCTAACAATTAACTTAACTTAATAATTAACCTAGAGGACTTAAGAACAGCTGTTTACTGTCTACATAACAATTGATAAATTATATTGCATTTGAGCATGCAATATAATTTATCAATTTTAGATTTAAGGTACATACTTAAATTATAGAAAAATACAAATAAACGCTAAAATCAATTTAATATTTTGCAATCAAAGAGTTATTTGACGTTAAATTTTGACTTACCTACATTGACAGCGTGTTTTAGTAATAGCGTTTTAGCCGCAAGCTGTTTAAGGTGATGTTAATTTTCTTAAATTATTTGAAATTAGAACACTGACAAAATTGTTGTAGCTTTATCTATTATGAAAATTCTAACTTGTTAGACAGAGATAAAGCCATTTTTCTTTATTCAGCGTTGGAATGCATGCAATTTTATAATTTTGATTGTTTATGGAAATTAAAGCCAAGTCTTTATCTTTCTCTTGTCAAAGATTACTATATTATCACAGTTGATTGCTAGTATATATATACTAGCAATCAACTGTGGCCGAAATTCGACCATAGATTAAGCAATAAAATCTCTTTTTAAGTTTTTAAGTCTGACTTTAGCCGTAAAGAAAAAAGTATACATGTGTGTGTATAATAGGTATATCACATCAATTTAGTGTGTGTAATGTTTATTTTTATTGTTTTATTATATTTCCCATGCTTTTTATTTAAAAAATTGCTGTTGCCAGCGATTTCGTCCGCGCGGACTTCGTTTACTCCGCACAGCTCCTCCCCCGTAGGTGATAGCGTAACCTGTAAGTAATATTCACGCAAAATTTTAAATAAATCCACGCAGTATTTTTTGAGTTTACCCCGGACATACATACAGACAAACAGACAAAAATTCTAAAAACTATATTTTTGGCTTCGATATCGATTGTAGATCACGCCCCAAGTATTCTTTTAAAAAAATATTCAATGTACAGTTTCGACTTTCCTACGATTTTATTATATGTATATATATTAAGTTTCTGCAGTCCTTCTCAATATAAACTTCAACCACAGTACACTGGAGTGTAACAGTAGTCAATCTACATACATGTGATATTCGAGCAACGCACACATAGACACCTCTCACGGACGCGATATCTCGGAATGGTACGAAACAGTTTGTTCCGCACCAGTCCGAGATATCGCGTCCGTGAGAGGTGTCTATGTGTGCTATGCTCGAATAATACTTGTATGTAACATTGACTTCTGGTAGTCTCTAAGTATTCTGTGCTTCAACTGTGCTAAATTTCATACTCCAACGTTCGCGGAATTGTCTTCAAAAGGGGTCCAAACTTTTCCCTTCAAGTATTAATATATATATATATATATATATATATATATATATATATATATATATATATATATATATATATATATATATATATATATATATATATATATATATATATATGGGTGATTCCGTTCTAACTGTGATATTCAATGTCCTGTATTGTTTGTTCTCACAGGTCGTTAATTAATAATTAATTTATGAAATTTTTGTACTTATTGGAAAATAATAAACATATTTCAACATTATTTTCATATAATATAACTTGCCACTTACAGAAAACTTACAATATATCACTTAAATGTCAATACCGTGTCATGTCCATTTCTAGAATTTATTTATAAATTGTTAGTTTTTTTGTCGTAATAAATGATTTAAACTAATTACCTCATAAATTCTAATGTTTACGACAAAAAAACTAACAATTTATAAATAAATTTTAAAAATAGACATGACACGGTACTGACATTATATCACAGTTAGAACGGAATCACCCATATATATATATATATATATATATATATATATATATATATATATATATATATATATATATATATATATATATGTGTGTGTGTGTTTCATCACTAGTTTCACTAACAGATTAATTCATACACAATTCTCGTAATCATCTCATTAATTACACCTACAGAACCCAGGTATTTTAAAACGTTTCTACCTTTAGTTGAAGCAGGTTAATCGGTCGATTCCCTCGGCTAAGTGGGTTAAAACATCCAAAACTATGCGGGTTTATCTGACACCGTCACCTCCCCTACTTTTCTGGACTACACCGCCTTGTACCTACGATCCTTTTATTAATAATAAATAATAATTGACTTGAGCTTAAAAGAAAATAATTGACTATGTTTTTACATGACTGCGCTAGAAAGGTTATGTTTTTTTTTATATCATAAAATAACAAACAAACAGATGGGTCTCCTGATGGAAAGAGTCAACCATCGCCTATAGACACCAAAGGTGTTAATGATGCGTTGCTTTCTTGTGGCGAGGTCTAATTCCACGTGCATAAGTTTACCGGCTACCTTACCCTGCAAACCGGAACACGACAGTGACAAGCACTGACGCTATTGCAGCAGGAATGGGTAAGGCGATACCAGACCCGGGCGAGACAATGCAGAACTCTACCACCTAGTAGCCACGATGGTAATGACTCGTATAACCAACCTCCTCGCCTTTCACGACCTGCTGGCAGAACAGCAGTTGGCCTATTCTTCAAAGGAGCCCGAACCAACACGGGGGAGTGTAGATGTTAATGTATTTAGAAAATGTATGTTCTATTGTATGTATGTATTTATGTATGATCTGTGCAGCTTCGCCCGATAGTAGATTAATATGTCGTCGTTATAATTTTTCATATAAACTTTCATCGCTTAGTTTAACCTTTAGGGTTAGTAAAACCCTTAAGGATTGATTTAAAAAAAAATGATGTGGTGTCGCGGGACACCAGGTAGGAACGAACTTCCTTCGGCTAAACGGCACTACTCGCTTGTGTACGCGACTGTCGCGCCTGCGCACGTCTCATTTAACGCTTTTATTCCACGCATTTTTCTTACGGTTTTGCTATCACATTTTTTTCAGTTCGGTCGCGCAGCAAAATCCCTATCCCCTCCAAGCCTGCCGTAAGGAACTTCGTTCCAATTAGCCTATATTTGACCCCGGAACTTAACTATCTCTATGCTAGATTTCATTCAAATCGGTTCCGTGGTTTAACCCCGTCTCCTTTGAAGAATAGACCAACTGCCGTTTTAGGTTGTAAAATGCAACCGATTGTCTACGCGAGTCACTACCATCGTGGCTACTAGGTGGTAGAGTTCTGCATTGTCTCGCCTGGATCTGGTACCACCGCCTTACCTATACCTGCCGCAATAGCGTTAGTGCTTGTCACTGTCGTGTTCCCGTTTGGAGGGTAAGGTAGCCGGTAAACTTATGCATGTGGCATTAGACCTCGCCACGAGATAGCAACACACCATTAACATCTTTGGTGTATATAGGCGATAGTTGGCTCTTTCCATCAGAAGACCCATCTACTAATGCCATATGCATTAGACCTCGCTACAAGATAGCAACGCACCATTAACATATTTGGTGTCTATAGGCGATGGTGGACTCATCAGGAGACCATCTACTGGTTGCTATCTTGTAATATAAAAAAAGCCTTGAAAGTAGGTATAACAGACTTTCTTATTTATAATACTAGCTTCAGCGTGCAGCCCGCCGCATTATAAAGGTTTTTGGCGAATCCCGCGGGACCTTCCGGGATAAATAGTAGCGTATGTGCTATTCCAGGTCATCCTCTACCTGTGTACCAAATTTCAATCAAATCTGTTCTGTAGTTTTTGAGTGATCGAGTAACGAACATCCATCCATCCAAAAATCCCAACTTTCGCATTTATAATATTGTAATAATAATAATATAGATAATATAGATTCCTCGCTGTTACTCGCGACTTCGTTCGCGTGACACCAAATCAGTACTTCATTTTGCTTTGCTTCAGTCGGTTAAAAAGGTAACCCACGTCACTGGATAGAGTAGGTTTGTATTAGTAATAGTCTAAGATCCCGATAGAGATCGACATTCACCGAGCTGGTTAATGGATCAAACATATTTTTTATGTAATTTAATATATCAAAAATATATTACATATGGGTTGCCTATCAAATTTCAGTCCTGGATATTTTTAATTAATTTTTGAAAAATGTTTTTTTTTTAAATATTTCACCGGTGTGGTTAATAAATAAATTTTACACCAATCGAAAGTATGCAAACCCATAGTACATGCAAAAGTTAGGTTGCCTATTTTGTCCTGTCACAACCCTTGGGTTGCCATAGGTAGGTAAGTCCATACTAGTAATTTGCACTGGCGTGGTTAATGAATGAATCGCCGTGTTGGTCCCGGCCTTCTTTGAAGAATGGGCCAACTGCCGTTCTGCCAGGCAGGTCGTAAAAGGCGACCGATTGGCTATCGAGTCACTATCATCGTGGCTACTAGGTGGTAGAGTTCTGCATTGTCTCGCCCGGGTCTGGTACCACCGCCTTACCTATTCCTGCCGCAAGAGCGTCAGTGTTTGTCGCTGTCGTGTTCCGGTTTGGAGGGTAAGGTAGCCGGTAAACTTATGCATGTGGCATTAGACCTCGCCACGAGATAGCAACACACCATTAACATCTTTGGTGTATATAGGCGATAGTTGGCTCTTTCCATCAGAAGACCCATCTACTTGTTTGGTATCTTATGATATAAAACATATAAAAACAAAAACAAACAAACTTATGCATGCATACTTTCGATTGGTGTAAAATTTATTTATTAACTACACCGGTGAAATATTAAAAGAAAAAACATTTTTTCAAAAATTAATTTAAAATATCCTGGACTGTAATTTGATAGGCAACCCATATGTAACATATTTTTTGATATATTAAATTACAGGGTCAGGGTCGGCCTTACCGCGACGTTTCTGCGAAGAGGATTATTTGATCTAAGACCACAGGTGATCGCTAGTAGTTCCAGAATTTGGGTGACTACTAGTAGTCACCCAAATTCTTTTTTTATATCATAAGATAACAAACAAGTAGATGGGTCTCCTGATGCTAAGAGTCAACCATCACCTATAGACACCAAAGATGTTAATGGTGCGTTGCTATCTTGTGGCGAGGTTTAATGCAACATGCATAAGTTTACCGGCTACCTTACCCTCCAAACCAGAACACGACAGTGACAAGCACTGACGCTATTGCGGCAGGAATATATAAGGCGGTGATACCAGAACCGGGCGAGACAATGCAGAACTTTACCACTTAGTAGTCACGATGGTAGTGACTTGCATAGCCAATCGGTCGCCTTTTACGACCTGCCTAGCAGAACGGCAGTTGGTCTATTCTGCAAAAGAGTCCGGAACTATAGTATAGTACTATAAATATTTATATATTAATATGTATGAATATTTATAGTATTTACCTCAAAAACAGGATTATAATCTCCAAGCGTCATGTTAAGTTACATAAAAACTTGTAAATGCGTAACCTTCAGCTGTAAAGTTGTCTAAAATCTGACAGTTTTTTTCCGTTTCGTATTTCAAAGCTGCATGTTTTCAAATCATTTCAACTTAGCGCGGGATTTTGACAGTCTTATTCTAAAGGTTCTTTTGTCGAACTCAAACAACTTTAACCAAGCATCCATTATCGATTTTAAGTTTTAGAGAATAAAGTTGAAAGTGATTTCATTTTATATATATTTAAGCTTGTTTGTTTCTTTGAAATCGGTCGAAGCGTCGAATTCTTTTGTACGCGCTAATCCGTTGAGAATAGGAAGTACAAAGAATATCGTCTTGTGAAAGATTCGCGTGGGTAATTCAATATCTTCAATATTCAATAGCCTAATTTTTTCTTTTAAATTGGAATTTTCGGTAAAATTAACCGAAGGAAGATTTATTATGTATTAGCTGCATCTTGTAGCCCGGTGCATGACTAAACTATGGCAAATCCGACGAGACGGTGTTTTTAATGTTTAACAAAAATAATTTTGTGCATGCATCTCGTCTCAATAGAATAAGTAACTCATTTATGGGGCAATGCATACGCTTTCACAGTAAACTTACCTAAAGATATAATAAGAGAGAGAGATCTACCAATATTTTTTTTTTTAATATGTTAAAACAAAACTGTGTAAAAAAGGGTATTATAAAATCTCAGATTTTTTAAATCATAAGATAGCAAACAAGCAGATGAGTCTCCTGATGGAAAGAGTCAAACATCGCCTATAGACACCAAAGATGTTAATGGTGCGTTGCTATCTTGTGGCGAGGTCTAAATTCTAATGCTACATGCACAAGTTTACCGCCTACATTACTTTCCAAACCAGAACTCGACAGTGACAAGCACATTCATATATATGGTTACTCAACTCAGTGGACAAGTACTGACGTTATTGCGGCAGGAATATTCCTGTACATATGTAAGGTGCTTGTATCAGACCCGGGCGAGACAATGCAGAACTCTGCCACCTAGTAGCCACGATGGAAGTGATTCGTATAGCCAAGGTCGCCTTTTACGACTTACCTGGCAGAACGGCAGTTGGTCTATTCTTCAAAGGAGCCCGGGACCAACACGGGGATTTTTGATTTTCCAAGATTTTTTTTTTTTATTTCGAAGACAAAAACGCCTAGGATTAATTGTTCTTCTTACCAATCTCCGAGTATCATACATATTTTTTTTGTAATATGAAATAATTTTTGTAATATAATATATATAATATTTAATGCATTTATTATATAAAAACAAAATAACAGAAAAAAAGGCAAGCCCGCTGAGTTTCTCCCGCCGGATCTTCTCAATGTGTGGTCGCGTTCCAATCCGGTAATAATTTTTAAAATGTCCACTCGTCAGAAGTATCCATAAAAGTTTATTTGAATAAAACATTTTATGATTTTGATTTCTGATTTTAAGATTTGCCGAGATCAATTTGCCTTTGTTTAACACACATCTTGATATAAACTATTTGTTAATAAAATTTTATCCAATGCTGTCCAGCTGTTGTAGCTAGTATTTTATGATAGCGCATTATCTATACATATAATAAAATCGTAGGAAAGTCAAAACTGTACATTGAATATTTTTTAAAAGAATTCTTGGGGCGTGATCTACAATCGATATCGAATCCAAAAATATAGTTTTTAGAATTTTTGTCTCTTTGTCTGTTTATCTGTATGTATGTCCGGGGTAAACTCAAAAAGTACAGCATGGATTTACTTCAAATTTTGCATGAATATTACTAACAAGTCGGGTCAACATATAGGCTACGTATTATCACGCTATCACCTAAGGGGGAGGAGCAGTGCGGAGTAAACGAAGTCCGCGCGGACGAAGTTGTGGGCAACAGCAGACTATAAACTATATTTTTCAGTTCGCTACGTTATATATTATAACATGTAACTGCAAAGAGCACATATGTAACTGGAACACTAATCGCGTGAGCCGGCCGACATAGCGCATGACTCATCCAACGTCATACAGCGAGCGATGACTGAGCGCTACAACGCTATAAAGGCTGTAAACTATGTTATATGTCTAGCGTCTACGGTCTAGCAAGTTACTCATTAGATCGCGTAGTTCGTAACTTCGTAGGTCATAATGCTATAACTACGGCCTACGCTAGCCGCTGGGTATATACTTACATAGCGTGGCGTTATGTTATAGCGCCAAACGCGAATCTAAATAGCGTACGCCATACGTTGAGTATACATAGCGTGGCATAATTTAACGCTATGCGTTATATTAACCACCATTAGTTGTAGCATGAAATGGTGACACACACTAAAATTTAAATTTCCCGTGTTGTTTTTTTATATATCAAAAGATAGCCATCAAACAGATGTCTCTTCTAATTAAAAACTTTTACACTTTCAGTCGTCGGCACTTGGTGAAACTCCATTATTTTTAGTTGAAACTAGTTTATCGCACACTTGTACTTTTATTTCACTATTATTATACACTAAATTATTTAATTTTATCGACCGGTTTCTGTCAGTAAAGAATATTACATCCTGAAGATGTTTTAAAAACGAAACCGGTCGATAAAATTAAATAATTTAGTGTATAATAATAGTAAAATAAAAGTACAAGTGAGTGATAAACTAGTTTCAACTAAAAACTAATTAGAAGCGACCATCATCGTCTATACACACCATAGATATTAATGGTGCATTGCTACCCTTTTTTGCCGGGTCCTTAATGCCACACACATTAAACGACTACCTTACACTCCAAACTGGAACATGACAGTGACAAACTCTGCCGCTATTGTGTCAGGAATAGGTAAGGCGGAGGTACCAGACCTTGGCGAGACAATGCAGAACCCTACCGTCTAGTAGCCACGATAGTATTGACTCAAATATGTAGATAATCGTTCGCCTCTTACAAACAGCCTGGCAGAACTGCAGACAGTCTGGCTGACGTGTTCTTCGACCGAACGGTTACTTCAGTATATCGTCCTACAACCGACTCGGCCAATATGGGCCGAGTGATAGAAATTTGAAAATAATTATATTTTCATTCAGTGTCTCGTCCCATTGACAAGTTTTCGCCATTTAGAAACACAACAAATGTATACAGTAATGTCGACTATAAATATTCTTGACATAATTTTATTAAATTATATCAATTTAGGGATTAAATAGTAGAGGGATTTGGGGACGCTCGGCAAATGAACTGATAAAAAAATATATAATTATACCTTAAGGTTTTATTTGTACAATTTATTGATAAAATATTTTATGTGCAGAATATGTGGAAAAATATGACATAATTAAGATAAATGATTAAGTATAGTATTATATTGCTGCTAGTTTCATACACTCCATTTAAAGAGTTGATACAACATAATTAATTTATATTTATACTAGCAAAAAGCAGAGCTTTGTAAGGGCTCGCAAAGTTAACTAATTAGTAGTATTTTTATGAAAGTATTTTTATGAGAATTAAATCGTTTAATGTATGGATTTTATTTATAATATCTAACCTAAAAAAATCCAGCGTATTTTTACCCTAACATTATATTCGCATCAAAGGCGTCATCAGACTTTGGTCTAGGAGGACGCAGGAACATAAAACCAAAATAAAAAAAAAAACATATTTCTAAGACTAATTTTTTTAATACTTACAAGAAAAATTCTTTAAAATTTTCTTGATTTCTTAAAAACACGATTTTTATTACTCACAATGTTATCTATACAGAACAAATATAAAGGTTATCTACTAAATATTTACACCATATTTTCTGGTCTACCTATAATAAAGTACGGTCTACCTATAATATGTAGCAACTCAAGATCGATTTCGCGCCACCACTTCGCTCTTAAAGTCTAATATTGATAGAAATCAATTTTTATATATGGTAGCTTTCTTGTAAAAGAGTTTTCAAGGAGAAATGGGTATTAAAATGAAAGTTGATCTTATAAAGAAAAACACATTTTTAACATTTCGCTAAGATAAATATTTTTTATTCTAAAATCGGGAAGTTCCTGGTTTCACATCAATTTTCGAAATCAAATAATGTTTTATTTAAGGCGAGGTATTTTGACGCGCGTCAATTCTATCGCGCGCAATTCTATTCTATGGCGCGGTATGTTCTGAAATCGCTGGAAAACGTGTTAATTTTCGGATAAATAAATATAGGACATCAGCTGAAAACTAAAATTTAGGACATTATTTTTTGTATGTACAACTAAATATCATCATATAAAAATCATGTAGAAGATTTGAATATTATTAACAAATTATTTGTTTTAGAGATTTTTTAGCCTGTTTTCGGAATTTTATATGCTCTAGTAAAGTACATTCTATCATGTCATAAGTTAGCACATTCTTTAGATAATATCTTCCGGTATATCGTGTAATTTTTTTAAAATTGTTGTTTAACAATCAAAACAAAAAAAACGTGATTAATTAAACCAGTTTTTTACCGTTTGCCGTGATGTCTTAACTTAATTAACATTCAAAATTGTTAGGATTAATATTGGACTTACCGCAAGCACGAAAAATTGGCAATTGAAACTCAGCGAATAAATTTTTCGAATTTTTCTCTCAGTGAAACCCTCGGGGTTCGATTCCCTAATCAGAAAAATTAAAAATGTGTTTTTTCAATTTTTTAATAATAGCAACGTTGCCCGGTATTGGAAAAGTGCCCGGTTGGTGATAGGCTGGTCACCTATCACGTTGTGGGACTAAGACGTATCATAATGGTGGATACACGTTGTACCTCTGCCTACGTCTTCGGGGATACGGGCATGAATATACCTTTTTTTAGCTTTTTACCCTCGGGCTAAGATTGAAAATTGACCTCAATACAATATTAATCAATTAATACACTTGTACTGTTTCACAATAATCATATTGTGAAAAATCTGTTAACGGAAACTTCCCGCTAAATTAAGATATTTTAAGTTCAAAAGAGTAAAAACTATAAGCATATATTTCTAAGAAATATTGAAATGTCTCAACTGCTAAGCCACAAAAAACAGCAAGAAAACACTAACGAATAAACCAACGAAACAATCATACATGTAGTATATTTTGATAAAAATGGCAGTATATTGATTTTTGAAAAACTGTATATTTTGGAAACGATGAACAAATGATCAAATTTCACATGGTCAAATTCAAATGTCATTCAACTCAGTTTACCTATTGCTTTAGCTAAATAATTGGTAGGTTCAAATAAACACTTTTTTTTCAAAAATGTTGGTCATTGATAGATCCCAAACAAATTGACCAATTCTTATCCAATTAAAGGCACTTGACGCAGTTGTTAAAGCAGAAAAGTTGATAAGATTTTGACGTCAATCGGTATATCGGTATACGCCTGAAAGTTATTTTTTTTTAAATAACTTTCAGGCTAATATACCGATTGACTAAGTAAGTTTGCTAAAAACAACGTAATTTTAATATTTGAAAAGCTGTAAATTTGAAAATAAGATTCGATTTTGTTTTTTAAAACAGCATTCGACGTAATTTTTTTAGTACTAAAATGTTGAAGAATACTAAAAAATGATTAGTTGAAATATTTCGAAGTTTCGTCAACGATTACTTCCACACAGTTAAACCGATTTGATGCAACTTATGCATTAGACGTAATGTTTTTAAGAATAGAGCTGATTAGTTCTTGTACTCAATCGGTACATCTGGATACAACTTTATCATAATCCCTTGGGCCCATTTGGTTCAAATTTTCAGGAAGTCTAAGTTGAGTGGAATCCAATCGAATACCATCAACCGCGTTTCGATCGGTCCAGCCGTTCAAAAGTAACGAGATGTTTACACACACACACACAAACACGCGCGAGCGCGCGCGCGCGCGCACGGGCACACGCGCACACGCGCACACGCGCTCACGCGCACACGCACACGCACACGCAAACGCACATACACATACACATACACACACACACACTGACGTCATCGCGAAAATAGTCGAAAGTTCCTAGGACCCAAAACGTGGACATCTAAAGAAAACTCGATTTTTGAAAATGGGAGCAAAATCAGTAACTTCCTTATCTACATACGTAGCGGGAAGTTAAAAAGTACATGTGTATTAATAGATTAATATTGTATAAAAATGGAATGAATGAAAATGATTTAAAAGAACTAAATCTACCACGCCAAAGCAGCATTTTAACTCGATAGCATTTTAACATTTTAACTCGTTAAATTTTAGCATTTTAACTCGTTACTTTTACAATAGATGGCGTTAGTATTAATAAAATTTTAATACATGTATATTCTATTTTTTTAGTGTTTTTTTTAAATGGTATTTTAATGGTAGAACATATCTAGACATGAATTTAAACTACCATATCAAAGCTCAAGCCTCATATTGCGATACTCTTTTAGTAATAGATACCACAAAAGTGCATAGAAAGTGCCCTAGTGTAGGGATCGCTTCGCTCGCCCTAATTAATTTGTTGTTAGTATGCATTGATATAAAAAAACTTGGGAGGTGTCAAAGGACACCCGGATGGAACGAAGTTCCTTTCGATTAATTAGTGAAGGAATTGTAATAAAATTTTAAATGGTAATGAAATGTAAATCTGGCTTGCTATCTATAAGAGAGAGAGAGAGAGAGACAGACAGGCAGAGAAACATGCGCACGCCGCACAGCTTAGGAAAAAGTGTCGTGACAACTTTTCGTAAAAATTTTTTCCGTCTAGCCCCCTTTCACAACGCGCGATAAGGAACTTCGTTCCAAAAGGGAAGATACGTTACCCAGTCATAGCGCCTGGTCCTCCTACAAAACTAGGTCCGTGGACACAGTGACAATTGGTGACAATCAATCACGCGCGGGACCTCATAGCATACACTTATATTTTACGACTGTTTTTACCATTAAACACGCATCAAAATACCTTCTCGTATATTCAACCAGCGTTATAATCACTCAAGAAAAAAAAAAGACAGACGGGATTACTTTCCATTCGTAAGTACGGTTAAAACAATTTGTTTGAAAATAAGATTAAATTATTGTTTAGTTCGCCATGTTTGTGAGAGTGAGATAGTACAATACAAAAGTAAGCGAGAGAAATATAGTCTGATACGTTCGTCGCATTACTTTACGTTTGACTGAATGAGCTTAGTTTTAGCAATTGCGATATTAGAGCGTAACATATTTTCCCTTTTTTTTATCAATGTTAGTTTGTAACATTTGTATAACACTTTACTTACATTAATCAATTTTGAGTTAAAAACTATTTTCAAGATATATAGCCGGGTAGATATCTCCTCGCTCATCCCTCTTCACTAGTACGAGCGTTCTTTTTATATCTATCTCCCTCGCACTCTAATGAGTAGAGTTTTATAAAACTATTTTATTTTAAATATGTGATTTTAACTGCGATTCAGTGCCAAATAGCGATATAAAAATGTTTATTTGTATACTAAAAAAGATTATAATATATGATTATAAAATATGAATACAAAACTTTTACAAAACTAGATTTATTAAATCCTCAATTATTATTTATGTAACTACGTTTGTGTGCTGTCGATGTCGATGTCGATGTACCACAAATTAGTTTTCGAAAATATTAAACCAATGGGACGATTACTAGGTGGTAGAGTTCTGCATTGTCTCGCCCGGGTCTGGTACCACCGCCTTACCTATTCCTGCCGCAATAGCGACAGTGCTTGTTGCTTACGTGTTCCGGTTTGGAGGGTAAGGTAGCCGGTAAACTTATGCATGTGGCATTAGACCTCGCCACAAGATAGCAACGCACCATTAACATCTTTGGTGTCTATAGGCGATGGTTGACTCTTTCCATCAGGAGACCCATCTGCTTGTTTGCTATCTTATGATATATAAAAAAACGAAACAATGAATGAAAATAAAAATATTTTTTAATTTCTATGTCTTGTCCCAATGGGCCGAGTCGGTCGTAGGACGAGACGCTAAAGTACCCGTCCGAACCAACACGGGATAAAGACATCCTTTTTTCTTTGCAATACAATACAAAAGGAAAGTTTTTTAATAGTATAGAATATTGTCTGCATGTAGTATCCTAGCAACGTAATATTACTACGATGACCATAATAAGAGGTGGTTATCTCTTTATAGCAGAAGAGTCATCTGTTTGTTTTATAACAATCCGATATAACTTAGTTGAAATACGCACTTGTACATTAATAACCAGAACATTTTCATGTTTTTATAACGTTTCACAGATATTACTTATACCTTTTTTATTTATAAATGTCTATTGTTGTTGATAATAACGTCATTATCTCACATTAACGGGTGCATAAATCACACAGATGCGCCACGGTTGTCAAGCGCGGTTGCTAACACTTGTTTAATTTTGATGTACAACCGTACAAAAATGTATTTAATAATTATTTTCACAGATAGTGTCTACTTGACTGGCCTAACGATAGATTGGTTTCATTTATAAATTTAGCTTAAATTTTTTTTATTGATTTTTTTTTGCTGGTACCCAAAAAAATATAAATCAAATCGTTTTTCGCTTATTTAAAATTGTTAATTGGTCAAACGTTTATGTATGACATTCCGATAAACGGATAATGATTCTATTTCAAAAAAATCGCTTCAATGGTTTAAAGATACTGGCTCCAGCTATTTCCAGAAATTTGCTCTAAATTTGTATTTCAGTTTTTCTACAAAATATAACCTGCATGAGATTAGATACGTATATAAATAAGTTTTGAAGATACGCTGTTCACCTTGAATACATAATCGTACCTCTCCCTGTCACTACGAGATACCAGCGTGATAATACTTATTTATTCATTTAAAACATATGACAATTTTATAAATTATTTTTGTAGCTATTCCAAAAACAATTAAATAACCATTACTTAGTTTTGTTAAGGAACATTAAAACAATTTTATTGACACTAAATGTAGCGAGCTCTTTGACTAACATTTCACAGATTAATTAGCGACTCAAAAATATCAACTCTTTCACCTTGTTTTAAAGTTTAAAGTTAAATACCTACCGGGTGGAATCTGTAATGGTTCTTGGTTTGCAAAAAAGTCAAATGTGCTCGCATTTGGCAGAACTAAATGTTTTATTGTTGTATATAGACGATCTTAACATATGTGAAATGGTTTGATAAACGATACGCCATATTAATCGTATGTGTGGGTCTTGTCACAGATTAACGAGAAACAGAACTGGTTTTCTACGTTTTGAATTTCCACTATTAATTGTTATAAGTTATTTTAAATAAGTATATAGATAGCGGTAAAGACATTAAATAAAAAATAATTATTTTAAATAGATATCGATAAGTCATTTATGTATATTTATCATCATAAATCAGAAAATTGGTTTCGTTCACTTTGGACTGAGATTTTAAATGAAATCCAAATTTTATAACTCATTTTCTCTTTTAATGTATTAAAATAGAATATTTTATTCAAAATTAAAAATTTTAAATTAATCTCTGAACAATCCCTGCCAGTCGTGTCTGCTCATTATCTATCACAAGATGAGACTCAACATCGTAGGCTAATCATGACTGCTCTGCCTCTGCTTGCACTTAGAGGGTATGTATTAGACGGTATTTATCCTACTTTTAATTTTTTGGAACGAAGTTCCTTATCGCGCGTTGTGAAAGACGCGGGGCCAGACGGAAAAAATTCTTACGAAAAGTTGTCACGACACTTTTTGCTATAGTAAGCTGTGCGGCGTGCGCATGTTTCTCTGTCTGTCTCTCTCTCTCTCCCTCTCTCTCTCTCTCTCTCTCTCTTATAGAAAGCAAGCCAGATATTTTCATTTCTATTTCACATTGAACAGTGTAGTGTCGCGACGATTATTTTTGTTGAGTGTATACAGGTTTTTAAAAAATATTATTATAACTTAAAAAAAATAAAATTTTATTACAATTTCTTCACTAATTAATCGAAAGGAACTTCGTTCCATCCGGGTGTCCCTTGACACCTCTCAAGTTTTTTTAATAATAATATATAACATTTATATTTACTAAATATCTATCATGTGGTAGAGTTACATAGAGGATTGTCAGTGCTGGTAAAAGTTCTTACATGTTTATATCAAAGCAAACAAGCAAATGTCTGTCCTGATGCAACAAGAAAACCATTGCATCAGGACAAACAGATGCATTGCCATCACGGAGTTAGAATTCCTTGTGCATATATTTACCCGCTATTTAAAGTACAGTATAGTAATAACAAACCAAAACACGACAGTGACGAGTATTGACAGTATTGCAGCAAGAATAGGTAAGGTGGTGGTAGCAGGAATAGGTAGTTAGACTAAACGAAACTTTGCAAAAACTTACCAGCAAGTATTCACAATCGTAGTGATGTGTTTGATCAATCAAAAAAAATTACGAACTGCCTAGCGTAATGGCAGATGGTCTATTCTTAGATAGTGGCCCGAAACAACACAAGGGAAGCCTCTACTATATTTGAGAACTGGTGCAAATTTGAAAATTTGGTTATACAAAATTTAAAAATTGGCTCTGGTAGCTGTGGAAGTAGCCTTAAAGTCACTGGATCTGAGTTACTTTGGGAAATACAGAGGACGTCGAATGATCACAATCAAGTATCTTTTCAAGATGCCGGCCGTTTACGCGTTTATAGAATACCGTCAGTCCTAAAATGTTTACAACTATCTAAGAAATTAGTTCATTTTATTATCGAAATAAGAACCTCTTTGTACATAGTATTCTTCAAATAGATCCCAAACCAACACGAAGAACATAAATATAGAAATGTATAAGTGAATTTAAAAAAAGTATATTCACGAATAATAAAGAATATTATATTAAAGAATGGTAGATGAAAGGTTAAAAAACAGATATACAATGCGAATGTGGAAGATGTTTGTACTGGGGAAGACCAAGACTGACATACCATGATTAGATTGATCGAGTGCTCTCCGAAGGTGGTGTCAAGAGTCTTCGCAACCGGCGTGTGTGTATAAAGAGAGTGATGAATGTGGAGGAAGCGAGATAAGCCTGCAAGGATCGTGATGTATTGCACTCGATTTTCTCTGCCTATCCTGTAAGGGATCTGGCGTGAAGATATGTATGTATGTAAAGTATATTAACGTCCGTATCCCCGAAAAGTTAGGTAGAAGTGAAACCAGGGCACCTATTATTAGGCGAAGATGCTTAGTCCCTCATTGTGATGGTAGCAAGCCTGTCGCCAACCAGGCCCTTAATTAATCCGGACAACGTTGTTTTCATCAGAAAACTGAAATAACACATTTTTGAATTGCTCGACCCGGGGAACCCATACCTTTATTGGTCAATACCGACACCAGAAAATTAGGCCACAGATGCGACTTATAAATAAATAAATAATGTCGCTGAACAATTTACACGAATGAATGGATAGATCAATTCGTGTAATTGTCCAGCGACAACACCAAAGATGTTAATGGTGCATTTTTTGGAACGAAGTTCCTTACGGCAGGCTTGGAGGGGATAGGGATTTCGCTACGCGACCGAACTGAAAAAAATGTGATAGTAAAACCGTAAGAAAAATGCGTGGAATAAAAGCGTTAAATGAGACGTGCGCAGGCGCGACAGTCGCGTACACAAGCGAGTAGTGCCGTTTAGCCGAAGGAAGTTCGTTCCTACCTGGTGTCCCGCGACACCACATCATTTTTTATATGATACGATTTCAAACATGCAGATATCTCCTTATGGTAAGTGACAACCATAGTCTATAGGCTCGGCCGCATTGACAATATCGAACATTAGCTACATATATCGGTTATTCAAACCTCCATTGGAAATAGGTATTATTAATGGAATTCAATTTTTGAAATGGACCTACTCTTTGACATAAGTTACATAGTCCGCGTTTTCGGTATCTCCGCTGGTCTTATGACGAGCCGACACAAATAGCTCCTTGTTATGTTTTTGTTGAAAACAACTTAAAATTCTCCTCCTACAAAGTTAATTATAACAGAGAAATGCTTCACAATAAGCGGTGGGACGCTTAGCAGTAATTGTTCTGATACTCTATGCGCTGCTGCAAGTAATAATTTTTCATGTTACTTCATAGATTAGCAAACAAGCAGACTATGTTCTTTTGATGGAAAGATACGTTGATAATATATAATATTTGATTAAGGTTTACTTGTTGAAATGGCATGCAACTTTAAGTCCAATTTTTTAATATTATTAGATAGCAAAAAGCTGATGACTCTCTTGATGGAAAGAGAAACCATCACCTATAAACACCAAAGATGTTAATGGTGCGTTTCTATTAGGCATGGAAATTATTGTTAAATCAGATTAACTGTTATGTTGTTAAAGTTAATTAATATCTAAGAGTTATTTATTTACGTTATATTATATCAGTACTCTATATATAATAAGTATTAGAAGCAGTAAAACCATGAAGCTACCAAAAAAGGTCCTGTAGAATAGTTTTGATAACTTTCAACAGTTATTACTATCACGGTCTCTCGAAATATTTTTCATAACAGTAATATTATAAATCAATTATTGGTAATTTTAGTGATGCATAAAAATTTCTTTTAACAGTATTAGCTAATATAAATAACAGTTGTTAACTGTTAAAAAAATTTAGTACGTTATTTAATATGTTAACTGTTAAATGATCCATGTCTAGTTTCTATCCGTGTAGCAGGATGGCAATGCCACATGCATAAGTCTACCGGCCACTTTACTCTTCACACCGGAATAAGACAATAACAAGCATTGACATTATTGCAATAATTAAGATGGTGGTACCAAATACCTGGGTGAAACATTGCGAAACTCAACCACATAATATTCACGATGGCTGTGACAGGTTTATCGGTTCTTTTACGACCTGCCTGGCAGAACGGCAGTTGGTCTATTCTTCAAAGGAGGGGGAAAAATTCCGTACATGTTTACGCATATCATTTATATTAATATCATAATTGCCAAAGTTTGATTGAATGGATGGATGTTTGTTACTCAATCACGCAAAATCTACTGAACGGATTTAAATGATATTTGTTACACAGGTAGATAATGACGTGGAATAGACCAATGGCTACTTTTTATTCCGGAAATCCCGCGGGATTCACGAAAAACTTTTATAACAACGGACTGCACGCTGCAGCTAGTTTTAAATAAATAAAGTTATCAAATAAATTAATCACCTTGAGAATAGAACCTGGAACCTCATAATATGGGCGAAGTTAGATTCACAAAACAGACAAGCCCATTGAGTGTTTTCCGCCAGATCTTCTCAGTCTGTGGCCGCATTTCCGATCCGGTATATTTACTTACAAAATTTTGATTAGCCAAAAGTGCTTATAAAGGATAATCTATACATTTAATAAAATCGTAGGAAAATCAAAACTGTACATTGAATATTTTTTTAAAAGAATACTTGGGGTGTGATCTACAATCAATATCGAAGCCAAAAATATAGTTTTTAGAATTTTTGTCTGTTTGTCTGTATGTATGTCCGGGGTAAACTCAAAAAGTACTGCATGGATTTACTTCAAATTTTGCATGAATATTACTAACAGGTCGAGTCAACATATAGGCTACATATTATCACGCTATCACCTACAGAGGAGGAGCAGTGCGGAGTAAATGAAGTCCGCGCGGACGAAGTCGCAGGCAACAGCTAGTAATTTTAATAAAAAGGTTTTGACTTTGACTTTAACTTGATTCTATATAATTGGTGACAGAGTCTATATAGCTCACTTGGTCACTAGCTTTAAGGCGAGGTATTTCGACGCGTGTCAATTCTATAGAAAATGGGTGGCGCGGTATGTTCTGAAACCGCTGGGAAACGTGTTAATTTTCGGATAAATAAATATAGAACTTCAGCTGAAAACTAAAATTTAACACATTCTTTTTTGTATTTACAACTACATATCACCATATAAAAATCATTTGGAAAATTAGAAATATTATTAACAAATTATTTGTTTTAGAGATTTTTTAACCTGTTTTCAGAATTTTATATGATCGAGTAAAGTTCATTCTATCATGTAATAAGTTAGCATATTCCTTAAATAATATCTTCAAGTATATCGTATAATTTTTGTAAAATTGTCACTTAACAATTAATACAAAAAAACGTGATTTAGCAAACCAGTTTTTTCCCGTTTGTCGCGATGCCTCCCCTTAAGGCAAGGTTGCTAGTTCAAAATTCCACCGCTGCGCTAGCCCAAATAGCGTTCACATTAAACAAGGCTCAGCAAACATACAAACATATCTTAATTACAAAGCAGAAGTGTGTTTCTCTTGACAATAAAATTTAAAAAAAGCGCTCCAAACAAGATTATGTGTGTAATAAAAAAAGGACCACCACAGAAACTTGTCAACTTATACAGGGTGTGTTTAAAAGACTTGATGTAATTTTTTTTAGACCAAATGTGTTAATAGAGGGGGTTATGTTTTTTGTATCGAGTCACAGTCGAATATTTGTTTTTTTAATATTATAAGACGATATTTTTTTATTTATCCTTACTGTCACTACACTACGCTCGTAATTACTCCCAGTTCCTACAGCAGTACTTTTCGTTTTAGTTACGAGTAGTAACATTTTCTACAAGAAGTAGTACTTTAAGTTAAATTGTAACAAACAAACAAACAAAACGAAAAAAATATAACAATCGCTTATAAACACCAAAGATATTAATGGTACATTGCTATCTTTGTGACCGGAATGGAATGCCACATTACTGGCCACCTTACCCTCCAAACCAGAATACTGTAACACCTCATTGATCTTACGATTTATAGTAAACGCTGGCCACTTGCCTAAATTTAATATTAAACTTTAAATATATATATAGGTAATGAAGTATGTGTAGTTTTGATAGAGAATCTATATTAATATTACAAATGCGAAATTTTGGATGTTTGGATGTATGGATGGATAGATTTTTGGATGAATGTTGGTTACTCAATCATGCCAAAACTACTGAACGGATTTGAATGAAGTTTGGTACACAGGTAGATGATGACCTAGAATAGCATAAAAGCTACTTTTATCCCGGAGAAATAAGGTGATCCCGCGGGATATGCCAAAAAATTTTATAATGCAGCGGGCTGCATGCTGCAGCTAGTAGAATTATATTTCGAGAGGATCGGACACAGTTCCGAATAAATAAGGTTTTTTCAAAGAAATAGTATTTTATTCCTAAAAATTAGCATAGCAAATATAGTACACCGAGCACCCGTAGGTACCAGTTTAATCACCGCTAATGAGTAGCTCCCCAGAGACCGAGTGCATGGTCTCTACAGCACAATCATTACACCTACAAATATATATATATATTTTTTATATAGCAAACAAGAAGATGGGTTTCCTGATGGAAAGAGTCAACCATCGCCTATAGACACCAGATATGTTAATGGTGCGTTGCTATCTTGTGTCGAGGTCTACTGCCACATGCATAAGTTTACCGGCTACCTTACCCTCCAAACCGGAATACGATAGTGACAAGTACTAACGCTATTGTGGCAAGAATATGTAAGGCGGTGGTACCAGACCCGGGTGTGACAATGCAGAACTCTACCACCTAGTAGCCACGATGGTAGTGATTCGCATAGCCAATCGGTCGCTTTTTACGACCTGCCTGGCAGAACGGCAGTTGGTCTATTCTTCAAAGGAGCCCGGAACCAACACGGGGTATAATTAATTAATTAGCCGAAGTACTTAAATCCCTCAATCTGATAGGTGGTAAGCCTATCGCCAACCGGTCACTTACCCCAATTCCGAGTAACGTAGTTTATCAGAAAACTGAAAAAATATTTTTCAGCACATTTTTTTTTTTAATAATTGCCCGATGCGGGAACCGAACCCGAGATCTCATGTGGTCAACACGGACGACAATGACGGATGGGCGACTAGACCACAGAGGCGATCCAAGCAATAAGTAGAACTGGAAAAAAATTTTTAAATTTTAATACAGCCTGTATGTTTTAAGCCATGTTTACACTGGCGGATGTGTGACATTCGTCATCAAACATCTAGTGTGTACCCGGTCAGAATCATGCCGGCTCTAATTTTTATTTAAAACAAAGCAGCGACACTTGAGTGTCGCTACGAAATTTCACACATACATTGTATGTATTTGTACGGGTGTGTTGCGGTAGAATTCAACGCCCATAAGAACACAGGCAAACTCTCATACACCACAATAGTTGAATATCCTCTTATAATGACAAATATATAAAATACTAGCTGACCCGCGCAGCTTCGCCCGCTGGTATATTAATAAGTCGTCCAAATAGCTTTTAATAAAAATTTTATCCCCTATTTCAGCCCTCCAGGGACTGATTTTTGATGACTGACTATGTTTGACTCCAGATCTTTAACTATATTCATGCCAAATTTTATGAAAATTGGTACAGCGGCTTAGCCATGAAAGCGTAACAGACAGAGAGACAGACGAACAGACAAACGGACTTTCGCATTTATAATATTATTAATATTATTATATTATTAAGTAAGTATATTAATTATTAAATATATAAGTATATTAAGTATTAAGTATAATTAAGTATATTAAGTATTAAGTAATTAAGTAATATTAAGTAATTAAGTATTAAGTAAATTAAGTAAATAAGTAAATTAAGTAAAATTAAGTAAATTAAGTAATTAAGTAATATTAAGTAATTAAGTAAATTAAGTAATTAAGTATGCAAGTATGGATACAATATATATTTCTGAGTATTGATAAGGGTTTTCTTCCGTGATATCCAGAACTTAAAGAATTTTGATTTTAAATATCTTACAGGTTACCTTGTTTGACGATAGTAAGCGATTTGACAACTTCAGTACTTATTTAGAAAACAGTGTATCTGTAGATAATATTGACATACATCACACAAAATCTGCCTGGATTTAACCCTTCATTACGATTGAAACACTACATAAACACAAAACGTAGCAGAAAGTAGGCGAAGCAACAGTTTTAAATGATGTCTACGACGGATGTAGTTTACAAAGTATGTACTTTAAAATATATTATTTTTCTATACTAGTCATGCCGTCGTACGATTAACAAAAATTTACTAAAAAAAACTTAGGATGCAAAAATATTCTACTAATTTTACGGAAAATATCGATTGGCAACATTAATTTACTGCATAAAATAGAATATTTTTTGATCGTAGTCAGTTTACTTACTTATATAATTATTATTTTAATCTGTAAAATTAGACTAATGACCGGTTGCTAAAAGGCAAATTAATTTTACCAAGCAATTAATCAGTATTTAACATAATTTTACAAGCAAATGAACACAAACACAGATTAATTGCTTGTTAAAATTAATTTGCGTTTCGGAAAACGGCCGTACAACATTTAATTTTAAAATAAGTAACAAAAAATAGACGCATGAATTATAACTAGCTGACCCACGCAGCTTCGCCCACGAGTAGATTAACATGTCGTCTAAATAGATTTTCGTACAACTTTTATCTCCTATTTCAGCCTTTTAGGGGTTAATTTTTGAAAAAAAAAATAGTTTATATTTGACCCCAGATCTTCACTATTTCCGTGTCAAATTTTATGAAAATCGGTCCAGCGGTTTAGCCGTGAAATCGTAACAGACAGACAGATAGACTTTCACATTTATAATATTAGTATGGATTGGTATTTCAAGACGCTACAGAAAATAAAGCAAAATTTATGCTGACCTTCTTTGTGCATGGGATTGAAGTTTCGGGAGAATTCTATTAGACTTACCAAGTTTTCCCCGTGTTAGTCCCAGGCTCCTTTGAAGAATAGACCAACTGCCGTTCAGCCAGGCAGGTCGTAAAAGGAGACCTATTGGCTACGCAAGTCACTACCGTCGTGGCTACTAGGTGGCAGAGTTCTGCATTGTCTCGTCTGGGTCTGGTAACACCGCCTTAGCTATTCCTGCAGCAATAGTATCAGTGCTTGTCACTGTCGTGTGTTTGGAAGGTAAGGTAGTTGGTAAACTTATGTATGGTGCATCAGATCTCGCCACAAGATAGCAATGCACAGTTAACATCTTTGGTGTCTATAGGCGATGGTTGACTCTTTTCATCAAGAGACCCATCCATTTTTCTGCTGTTTTTTTATATAAAAAAGTGTGTATGATAGAAACTGAAAGTTTTTTTCATAAATTAAATCGTTGCTTAGCTTTGACCGTGCCAAATTTCATAGATACTCTACGTCCCATTGCACCGTTCGCGTTCGCGTAATTATCTTAAAAAGGAGTCCAAAGTTCCTTCACGTATTAATCTATATACCTATAATAAAATAGTAGTGAAGTCAAAACTGTACATTGAATATTTTTTTTAAAGAATACTTGAGGCGTGATCTGCAATCGATATCGAAGCCAAAAATATAGTTTTTAGAATTTTTGTCTGTTTGTCTGTATGTATGTCCGAGGTAAACTCAAAAAGTACTGCATGGATTTACTTCAAATTTTGCATGAATATTACTAATAGGTCGGGTCAACATATAGGCTACATATTATCACGCTATCACCTACGGGAGAGGTGCTGTGCGGAGTAAACGAAGTCCGCGCGGACGAAGTTGTGGGCAACAGCTAGTATATACATAACAGAATGTTATTATTTATTAGCATGTGTTTCTAACTCATGTAAGTCAAGTTGTTCACAATCCCACTGCGCCCCTGCCCCCCGCCCCCTCAGCCACCTCATTACAGAGCCACTAGTTATAAAGATAATATTTTGACAGGGAACTACTATCCGCGCACCGAGCGACTGTTTTTTTATTCCGTCTTCTGGGCCCGCCTCATTTGAGTCTTATTGTTAGAAGAGCTTTGTGACTAGCGAGCGGAATGGACTTATTTATGGGTTTATTTTGTAAGATATAAAAATAATAATTTGTATATTTTAACGAGTTCATTTTAAAAGCTTTGACGAGTTTATTTTCAATGTTTTGACGAGTTTATTTCGTATGGATTTAAATTAATAATTTTTATATTTTAATCAGTTTATTTTATGTATTTAAACGAATTTGTTTTGTAAGAGTTGTAACTGAATAATTTGTTTATTTAACCGGCTTATTTAATATATTTAAACGAGTTTGTTTTGTACGAGTTTTAAATTAATAATTTGTTTATTTAACCGTTTTATTTAATATGTTTAAAGGAGTTTGTTTTGTACGAGTTTTAAATTAATAATTTGTTTATTTAACCGGTTTATTTAATATATTTAAACGAGTTTGTTTTGTACGAGTTTTAAATTAATAATTTGTTTATTTAACCGGTTTATTTAATATGTTTAAAGGAGTTTGTTTTGTACGAGTTTTAAATCAATAATTTGTTTATTTAACCGGTTTATTTAATATATTTAAACGAGTTTGTTTTGTACGAGTTTTAAATTAATAATTTGTTTGTTTAACCCGTTTATTTTAACGGGTTAATTTTGCAAATATCCAAATTGATAATTTGTATATATTAACGGGGTTTATTTTGTACGAGTTGTAATTTTTTTTGTGTGTATTTTTATCTGTAAAGAATTAAAGATCCAAAGGAGACTGACTGACAACACAAAGTGCACCTGAAACGCAACGCATGTTGATAGATGCTTATATACCAACGCTAGAATGGCAGACGGTCTATTATTTATGGCAGTCTGGACCAACACGGGGGAAAATCTCTTCGACTTAATGCAGTATCTTGACTATAGAAAAAGTATCTTCACGCCCTTGGGGGCCATCCATACATTACGTCACACGTTAAGAGGGAGGTAGGGAGTCGACGAAGTGTGACATTGTATGAACTGGGGTTGGGGAGGAGTTTCAAGTTTGTGACATCACATTTTTTCAAAATATAATATTTTATATCTAAGTATTACACCGCTAAATTTAAAGAGCCACCTGTATAGATAAAAAATAATCGAATGAGATCATCGTTCCTCTGTAAAATTGTAAAATATATGACTTTACACTAGCTAGAGGGGGTCTTACAAGTGTGACCAGCTGTGACAATGACCGGGTGAGGGGTTAAAAAATCATGAAATTCGTGTGACGTAATTTATGGATGGCCCCTTGTCCCCGAAGAGGTAGTGCACCCACGATTAGTCAAAAATTCTTAGTCCCACAATGTGATAGGTGGTCTGCCTATCGCCAACCGAGCATTTAAAATTTCCAATCCCAGGCAACGTTGTTTTTATCAGAAAACTGAAAAAACAAATTTTATAATTGCCCGACTCGGGAATCGAACCCGGGACCTCATGTGATCCACTCCGACACCGGACTACCAGACCACAAATAAGAATGAAGAATATCGTAATTTGTCCTACAATAGTAAATGTAATTCCCATGTCCGCGTAACTCGCTAGCACTCCTGCTATGTTTGTTTAGGACCGCCGTAATTATTATATTGTTGGTAACGCGACGTGGTTGTGGGATATTTTAATACACACACGGTTCGTGTACAAGTGGTGGGATGCATGTGATAACATTATATTTTACTTCTATGGTGTAATGGTTATCTTACTCACTATAGATTATGTCCTAGGTTTTATTTATTTATTGAGAATTGCCTACACGACTACAGATGTGCTGGATCGTCTCAAACCTAGACCCGAGGATACGGATACGAATATGGAACATTGTTGTTAGATCCGCGAATACGGATACGGATCTTAACTTTCTTACCATTATTTTATTACTCAGTCAGGCATTAAAATACTATGAATATTTAAAGAGGGATGTCACGAATGTCACTTTTGTCACATTCGCGAATGCGAATGCGAATATATCACAATACGAATGTTGACTGTCCAAAACATAATGAGTGGCTTAAATTTTATAGTAATTTTCAAAAAACTACTGTATCTAAAATCTTCAAAAAATATTAAAATTTCTTATAGATATGTGTCAAAGTTTATATAAATCTATCCGCATACTTACACATTTAAAGCTTATAGCATTGTGAACAGTTTTAAGGGACTATTCTGTTTAGGTTTTTAGGTTAGATAGAACCATAGATGTTGGAGTACACAATGCGTAATACTTTTCTTTATATGCGTACTACGCATATAAAGAAAATGAAGTTTTATTAATTATGAATAAGCATTTCGTTACGAATAAGTATTTCGTTACGTTTATAAACCCCCGTCTTGGTACGGGCTCTTTTGTTCTGGAAGTAGGCCTACTGCCATTTAAATTTTTAGCTCAAATAATGTTTGGATATTTGAAGTTTGTAAAGCCAATCCAAATGTGATCTTAAAAAATGAAAAATATTTTCAATAGAGTTTCGGAGAATTTCAGTCTTTATTTATAATTTTGCACATGCGATAAAATGTAATTACTATCTACATAGTATAAACAAAGTCGCTTTCCGGTGTCTGTCCATATGTATGCTTAGATCTTTAAAACTACGCAACGGATTTTGATGCGGTTTTTTTAAATAGAGTGATTCAAGAGGAAGGTTTATATGTATAATAATTTATATATCAAAACGACGTTTTCCGGTGCAGTAATATAGAAGATCCGTTAAAGATCCGCTTAAACGGTAATGGATACGAATATGGGTACGAGTCTTTCTCCTGCCTCGGATATCCGCGGATACGGATACGGATATCCGGCACATCACCATACAAGACATAGGTAAATACACGAAAAACGAAAAAATTACACTCCTGCCTCGTGACTATATAACTTTCGACCAATCGAAACGCGTTTTTTTATATCATAAGATAGCAAACTAGCAGATGGATCTCCTGATGGAAAGAGTCAACCATCGCCTGCATAAGTTTACCGGCTACCTTGCGCTATAAACCGGGACACGACAGTGACAAACACTGGTGCACTGGCGCACTTAAATACCATAGTTGTTCTATAAAGCACTGGCGATATTGCAGCAGGAATAGGTAAGGCGAATGTACTGGGCGAGACAATGCAGAACTCTACCACCTAGTAGCCACGGTGGTAGAGACTCGCATAGCCAATCGGTCGCCTTTTACGACCTGCCTGGCAGAACGGCAGTTGGCCTATTCATCAAAGGAGCCCGGACCAACACAGAAGAAAAGCTCCGGTCTAAAGGAACGAACAATACCTACACCATGTATGGCCTAACTTGCATTTATAAAGCATATACATATAGCGAGACGTGAATTATCGTCTGGCTCAGGCTTTCCCAAACTTTATATCACCGAGCCTCCACGAGCCAAAAATAATATTTTCATATTCCTTATTTATCTACTCGTTAATTTTTTTGGAAATGTAACGTCAAAACGGGGCTAGCCTTTTGTGAGATTAGCTGGAATTGACAGATAGACAGAAATTGTAACAACATATATACAACAAACGCTACACCTTTATAATGTTAGTATAGATAAATTGGCTGTTGAAAAATTACGATAATTATTTAATTTTTTTTTTTATATCATAAGATAGCAATCAAGCAGATGAGAGAAAGAGTCAACCATCGCCTATAGACACCAAAGATGTTAATGGTGCGTTGCTATCTTGTGGCGAGGTCTAATGCCACATGCATAAGTTTACCGGCTACCTTACCCTCCAAACCGGAACACGACAGCGACAAGCATTGACGTTATTGCGGCAGGAATAGGTAAGGCGGTGGTACCAGACCCAGGCGAGACAATGCAGAACTCTACCACCTAGTAGCCACGATGTTAGTGACTCGATAGCCAATCGGTCGCCTTTTACGACCTGCCTGGTAGAACAGTTGGCCTATTCTTCAAAGGAGGCCGGGACCAACACGGCGAATAATTAATACATAATGTTTTCATTTCAAGTATTTTTAAGTATATTATGTATGTATTTATTTTATATTATTATATAAAATAAATACATATTACGTACGGCGCCCCCACTAACACTTCTCTAAGCCTTCCTAGGGAGCGTGCCCCCCTGGTTGGGAATTCCTGGTCTAGCTGCTCGTATTCCGCGGGTTTTTGTTTTAAATTTTAAAATTTTTGTGCTATACTTAGGTGTATTTTTAGCTTTAAGCTTAAAATACCTTATTTAGTGGGATGTTTCCGGAATGCAGGTTCAACCAATTAATAGATCGTTATTATCTATACATCTATACAAATAAATAAAATTGGAGTGTCTGTTTGTAATATTAAAATAACTGCTTTTACTAAATGGACAAGGATGTTTACACGGTACGTATGTATATTTTTTATATCATAAGATAGCAAATAAGCTAATGGGTCTCCTGATGGAACCGTCCCATCAACCATCGACTATAGACACCAAAGATGTTAATGGTGTGTTGCAATCTTGTGGCGAGGTCTAATGCCACATACATAAAACCGACTACCTTTCCCTCCAAACCGGAACACGACAGTGACAAAAACCGACGCTATTGCGGCAGGATTAGGTAAGGCGGTGGTACCATACCCGGACGAGACAATGCAAAACTCTACCACCTAGTAACCACGATGGTATTGACTCGCATAGTCAATCGACTGCCTTTTACGATCTGCCTGGCAGAACTGCAGTTGGTCTATTCTTCAAAGGAGCCCGGAACCAATACGGGGAAGCATCTAAGTAACATTTTTTTCAATTTCTGTCTATCTGTCTATTCCAGCTAATCTCTCAAAAGGCTGGCCCCGTTATGTTGGGACTTTCACTAGCAGATAGCTGATGTAGTAAGGATTAACTTAAGGTACTTTTATTTCAGAATTTTTTTCATGTGAAAAACGTCGCGGGCACATCTAGTACACAATATCACTTGCCCGATCCGGGAATCGAATATTGTTCCTCAATCCTCATGATTTTCAAATTTCCAACTTACTACATTCACAATTTAGAGAAATCAACCCTTCACACAATCTAACAATGTAATTTGAAAAATTCCAAAGAAACTTTTAAATAGCGTATATTTCTCGTACACAAAAACCTTAAATAGATGTGATTGAGAAAAAGCAGCCGCATCCGGGTCGACAGGCTAACTCATAAATCATTTGATTAGTCACAGGTTCGATTCGGACTGTGTACCACTGCTGAAGCTATAATATTTGTGTTACAAGAGATGTACTGTATTTTAAAAAAAATCGCTCTATGGTCTGGTGGTCCGTCATCGTTATTGATCATTTGATGTTCCGGATTCAATCCCCGGGTCTGGCAACTCAAAATTGTGTTTTTTTTTTTCAGTTTTATGATATAACAATTTTGCCCGGTATTGCAAAATGTCCAGCTAACGATAAGCTTGCCACCTATCACATTATAAGACTAAATATTCGGTTAATCGTGGGTGCACTGCTTGTACTTCTGCCTATCTCTTCGGGACACAGGCGTGAAGAAAACTGAAAAAACCCATTTTGAACTGCTCGACCCGAGAATTGAACTCAGAACCTCGTGCGGTTAACACAGACGCGACTTAAAAGGTAAGGTAGCCGGTTTTATGCAATGATACCCATTGCATTTTACCGACTACCATTATATCCCGCCTCACGGAAAGCGAAGCACCATTAACATCTTTGGTGTATTAGGCGTAGCTTCTCTAACCATCAGGAGAGCCATCTACATGTTTGTTATCTAATGACATACAAAAAATATGAAAAATTACACTTCTCTTACAGTCGGGTAGAAAAGACAAATTTAGTCACGAAAAAGCGTGGATAAAGCGTGGGCTTAGATCATGCAGTGCTATAAATATGTATAACGAATAAGATCACCATTTTGTAACTCGGTTGAACATAGCATCCAATCGCTTATAGCGTGCTATGTGCATAACACTGAATATTTGCCATATCAAGTGTGGATAGTGATGGGCAATGGAAAAATTTCGGATGGAAAAGAAAAGAAAAAAAATATTTTTCCGATATTTTTCCATTTCTTTTCCAATATTTTTCCACTAAACTTGGATTGTAAATAAAATAATTACGACATTGAATATTTATTGCTACTGTTTTATTTAAGTATATGAAAGCACTATTCTTACAACGGTAAAAGAAATAACAGTTCGCTCTATGTAAATACTCAATTTTGATCAGACTGAGGTAACTGGAGGACACAAAACTGTCACTTCATCTACATTGATGTGTTTTCCTTTAAATCCATCTACAAATTTTAAAATATGACGATAAAGTAAGTTTCTCATACATGGAGCTACATATAGTAATTCTTCCAATAGTAAAGAGTTCTCTTGTTTCTGTGTACAATCAAGGCAATCATAGTTGTAAATCTTATCAGAATCACTTTTGCTCTCTTTTGTAGCTGACTGTGATTTGACTGGACTTGGTTGATCTTTTTCTTCGATTTCGTAGAACGGCGAGGTATTTGTGCATTCTTCATTAGTTCCGCTTTTTTTCCATTTTCCCTCCCAAATCTGCGACAATTCAAATTCTTCTGCTTCGAGACAGTCTTGTGAAAATTTCCTTTTTTTTTGCTAAAATAACAATAATATCCACATATGAAACATATTTTCATAGTTTTCAGCACGGCTAGTTATAATGAAAGAAAAAATATAACATTTTACTTATTATACTTACATAGACTCATACATATAATATCATTGGACTCATATTGGTGAGCTCAATTTCGAACGGAACAAATATTATTGTATATTATATTATATTTAGTATCACAAACACGATAAAACAAGTGAATCAAGATCACGGGGCTTCCACGTTATAAAATAATTTATAACATAATATGTCTATGGGGAATCCCCGTGAATAGATAATTTTGCAGTATCGATAATCGGCAACATTAATATAAATATATTAACGAGTTCCGTTTTTAACACAGACACGCATCCACAACTTTAAACCAATCTAATACATAAAAAATATCAAATACATAAGTGATTCACTTCAAGATAAATGTTAAAATGATAAATAAAGTATGATATTTAGTACAATGTAGATATTCTATTGTTGCCAAATAATGGATTATATGTCTAAATAATTTAAACTATTGATTAATTACCGTAATTATCTATTCCTAAATTGTGAAGATATTACTAAACATATTTTTTCTATGACCTCACTGCGCCCCACTAGAAGGTTAGGGTACTTATTTCATCACGCTGAATAACAACGATACTTAACCGCTATTTTAGATTATTATTTAAATATATTCGAACAATCGATTAATAAATACGTCTTCTATTATTTGGCAACACTAAAACATTTTGTATTAGTTGCTACAAATGTCTCGGGGATTTCCCGCAAGACCTTTTAAATACTAGCTACGTAATTTTTAACTCAATTGGCGTGCAACTTCTCTACAGTGTATACTTACGTTTCATGCAAGTGGTGTTTTTTCTTTATCAGTTTTATTAAAACAGTATAACTTTCGATTAAATATAATTATAATGGGTCGTAATAAAGATAAAAACACGTGGAATCTGTTTGAAAAACGAAACAATGGTGTATCATGTAGGTATTGTACGAAAATATTTCGATACGCTAACGTAACCCGTATGCGGTCACACATTGCAGATTGTGATAAAAGTCCACGAGATGTGAAAATTATGTTAGATCCGAAAGGAACCGATTCTACAGATAGTTTGCCTTCTACTTCATTGTGTCTGTCAGTTCCAGCAGCTTGTATGGTAAATAAAAAAAAGGCATAAATAAATTAATAGCTTTAACTACTGCAGTATCCGGAACCCCTATTTCTTGGGTAGAACATCCATTATGGAAGAAAGTTTTTGCTGCTTTGGCACCATCATATCAGTTACCTACTAGAAAAACTTTAACGTCACACATTGATGAAGAATATTATGAAATGAAAAAATGTCAAGATTAAAGACTAATTAAAGACTAATAAAAATATATAGATGCAGATAATATAGATGCATATAATATAGATGCATATAATATAGATGCAGCACAAAATACAGAAAATGATCTACTGTTTGAAAGTGATGATTCAGATTAATTATCCAACATTCCTACATTACATATCTACATTCCAGTTGAAAATTATGTAAATGTTATATAAATCTATAGTAAAAGAGTTTATAAAAAAAAGTTTGGCAGTTATTTGAATCATATGCATCAAACGTGTACGTATAATCAAACGTGTTTACGATAAGTAATATCAGAACAATATTTTAAATTTTATAGTAATAAATATTTTACAGTAAACAATATTTTTCCATTATTTTTCCAATTTTTTATTTTTCTGAAAAATAAAAGGAAAAATTTCCAAGGTTTGAAATTTTTCCGAAAATTACCCATCACTAAGTGTGGATAATAGTAAGCTTTGTCAGTGCTCTGCACTTTTTTCTGTCTTATCATTCACCGAATTGTTCCCAGACACGTAACATCTGATAACTATGCCTGACACTTGAGTATACTTTCGGAATTTTATGACGTCATAGTAATGGCGCGTCCGGTCGGTATTGTAATGTAATCGAGCCCCTGGGGAGAGATATACAATGACATCCATTTAAATACACCAATATTTGCTCTCTATGACATAATAGCTTATTCACACAGTTTCGCCTGTGTTTTAACAGGCCATCAATAGTAATGCTATCTTGTCCTCCAAACCGGGATATTTTACTAGCAAGCACTGATGCTATTGCGACAGAAATAGTTTTTTTTTTATATCATAAAATAGCAAACAAGCAGATGGGTCTCTTGATGGAAAGAGTCAACCATCGCCTATAGACACCAAAGGTGTTAATGGTGCGTTGCTGTCTTGTGGCGAGGTTTAATGCCACATGCATAAGTTTACCGGCTAACTTACCCTCCAAAGCGGAAAACGACAGTGACAAGCACTGACGCTATTGCGGCAGGAATAGGTAAGGCATTGGTACCAGACCCGGGAGAGACAATGCAGAACTCTACCACCTAGTAGCCACGATGGTAGTGACTCGCATAGCCAATCGGTCACCTTTTACGACCTGCCTGGCAGAACGGCAGTGGGTCTTTTTTTCAAAGGAACCCGGGGACCTACACGGGAAAATAATTGCTGTAATCAATCCTTAACAAAGCCAAAAAAAGCAGCAGTTTGGGGACGGCGGTTCAGTCAATTTTTGTTTGAAGGGGGGACTTCATTAAAATTTAGACTAAGGGTAGATTTTATCAAAGTAACCAACAATTTTTTAAAAATTCACGGGGGGCTTAAGCCCCTTAGCCCCTACTACTACTAATATGCTGCTTTTCAGAAGCGGATTCAGGAGAGGGCTCCTGAATCCGCTTCTGAAAAGCAGCATATTAGGCGGGGCCTAAGGCAACACAAGCGTAAATCCGCCACTGAATATAACCACCATTCATCCATCCACAACCATCATGATGGTAGAGTTGTCACAATATTGCAGCTGCACTTATCAAAATTCGAAATTTCATCCTCACCATCTCGATGTCTGGAAACCCACAACTTTGCGATTCTCGGGGCACTTTTATCCCCGCACTATTCCTCTGTGGAACCAATTACGGGCAGGGATTTTTCCAAGTGGATACAACTTAGGGACCTTCAAGAAAAGAGCCTACTCTTTCTTAAAAGGCCGGCAATGCAACTGCAAATCTTCTGATAGTGTGGTTGTCCATGAGCGGCGGTGATCACTTACCATTAGGTGAGCCTCCTGTCCATTTGCCCCCTTTTCTATAAATAACAACAACAACAACATATCTTCACGCCAGATCCCTTACGGGGTAGGCAGAGAGAACCGAGTGCCATACATCACGATCCTTGCAGGCTTGTCTCGCTTCTTCCACATTCATCACTCTCTTCATACACACACGCCGGTTGCGAAGACTCTTGACACCACCTTCGGACAGTACTCGATCAATCTGATCGTGGTATGTCAGTCTTGGTCTTCCCCGGTACCTACATCCTTCCACATTCGCGTTGTATATCTGTTTTGTTAACCTTTCATCTACCATTCTTTCTACATGTCCGAACCAACGGAGCCACACGGTGTCGGAGCCCTTTCTCATCTTTACACCGACACTTTCTTTCAAACCTAGCCTCTCTCTCACTTCGGCATTACGAACCCGGTCCGCGAGTGTCACACCAAATATTTTTCTTAGCGACCTCATCTCGACCGCGTTGATTCTACTTTCATGCCCTTTCTGACATACCCAACTCTCACTTCCATACAATAGCGTTGGGATAAGCACATGATTATGCAGGGCTAGACGGGCACCCTGACTTAAAATTGTGCTATTAAGTAATCTCCCTAACGCTCCATTCACTCTGTTCCCTGCACACACTCTTCTTTCAACATCAGCGGTGTACCTTCCATCCCTGCTAAAAGCACATCCAAGATATACAACCTCATCCACTTGCTCCAGCACTACATCATCGACCACAACTCTTACATCCGTTCTGGTTGTTTCTCTTTCAAATACCAAAACTTTAGTTTTCTTCGCATTCAAATGTAAGCCCATACTCTTACAATCCTCATTCATAACTGTGACCAGTGTTTGCAGCTCAGATGGAGTTGAGCCTAAAAGTACAGCGTCATCTGCATAAAGCAGGCAGTTCACCACTAGATCACTCATGCGCATTCCCACATTCAATGACCTCAATCTTTGGAGACACTTATCCAGATATAGAATAAACAGATGAGCTGACAACACACAACCCTGCTTGACGCCGATATTGACATCGAACCAGGGCGATATGTTGCCGTTCACCCGCACACATGCTTTGCAATCCCAGTACATGGATTGCAAAGCACGCAGCAGATGCCCATCTATCCCATAACTGGGTAAAATGTCCCAAAGTTTCTTTCGCACAACTCTATCAAACGCTTTCTCCAAATCCACAAAACCGCAGAAAACCCTCTGGCCGACAGCCAGATGCTTCTCTACGATGTTGCGGAGTGAGAAAACTTGATCCATACATCCTCTTCCAGATCTGAAACCCCCTTGTGCCTCCCACAACATTCCCTCGGACTTCCCTTGCATTCTCCTTTCAATGATCTTACCATACACCTTCGATGCTAAGCTGATCAAACTGATGGCCCTATAGCTATTGCAGTCTATACGTGAGCCCTTGCCTTTATACAAGGGCACGATGACCGCGCGCCGCCAGTCTTCGGGTACTCTACCGGTCCTCCAACATGTATTGCAGAGGACCCAAAAAGAGTCCCAGACGGCAGGACCACCGTATTTGATCATCTCAGCAGTCACCTTATCTATTCCCGCAGCCTTTCCGTTTTTCATACTTCTTATCGCCCATACGATCTCTTGCATAGTAATGTCCTGGCACGCTTCCACCGTCTCTGAGTCACTTACTGAGTCAGAGACGGAGGCAGCGTCCTGAACAGCATCATACATATCTCCAAAATATTCACTCCATCGTTTTAACACGCTTTCTGTGCTTGTAAGAATGTCACCATCCTTAGATTTAATCCTATTCATTCTGGAGGCTGCCGAACAACTCCTAGACTTCTTCACCTCCCTCCAAAAAAGTTTGGTGTTTGCCTCGAAGTTGCTCGCCAGTCTCTCTTCCGCTTTCAAACATTCTCTTTCACGCTTTTCTTTCACTAAGGTTTTGGTGGCATTCTTACAACAACGATACAATTCTTTCTTCTTGTCTTTCATACCATCATTCGCTTGCAAACATGATACATAGTCTAGCCATGCTTTCTTCTTTCTCTCAATTGCAGCTTTCACTTCATCATCCCACCATGCATCTCCTTTCATTGACTTGCACAGTTTTGCACCACCACATACTTCTTTCGCGGCTACTATCATACTATATTTCAAAACTTTCCAACATTCGTCTACATCCAAGTCCGGTAGGTTCACTTTCGCCAACCTATCTCGAACCTGAATCTCATACATACTCCTTATACTCGGGTCTTGCAACTTTTCGCTCTTTATCCTTTCAAGCTCTCCGAATGGAACACGTTGTCGCCAATGTCTCCACTTCTTAAACAGACCCCTATATCGGCTTATTACCAAATAGTGGTCCGTTTCCAGATTGGGACCTCTGTAGGCGCGCGTATCCATTAAACAACTGCGGAGTCTACTATCAATCAAAATCAGATCTATCACACTCTTTTGGTCATTCCTTCTCCATGTATACAAATGTATGTCCTTATGAGGGAATATTGTGTTAGCCACAAGAAGCTTCCTTTCCATGCATAAATCCACAATATGCTTACCGGCGTCGTTCACTCTACTGTCACCATACGGACCAAGAACGGCATCGAAACCAGGCCGCTTAGTCCCGACCCATCCATTCAAATCACCACACAAAATGACTCTTTCATTGTCATCAACCATATCCAGAACATCCCTTACAGAATCCCAAAACTTTTCCAGGTCACTGGGCGACGAAGAGCTTACCGGTGCATATAATGCGACCAAAAAGACTCTCGTGATTCCCAGTTTGATCCGGACCCAGAGAAGTCTCGAGCCAGCCATCCCATAATCTTTCAGACCAGAGACTAAGCGTGACGATAGAAGAATACCTACTCCATGCCAGCATGATCGCTCTGGGGCACACCAGACCACAGAGCCATCATGCCACCGGGGAGATCAGTGGTTTCACTACCTTTACGTTTAGTCTCTGTTACACATAAAACATCTAGGCATCTCTCATTCATTACATCTATCAATTCATGCATCTTATCTTCTAACCCACCTCTTACATTCCACGTGCCTATTTGGCACTCTGCTCCCCTCGACTCGCCTATTCGGGCCTGGCGTGATGGGTGGCGGCCCCCATCGCCGCATCCGCCGCTTTTCGTACCGACGGGGGCGGATCGGTACGCGTCGCCTCCAGGGGACGCCCTAATCCGCACTGCGGTACTTATTCGGGCCAGAATTGCAGTCCAGTGGACTGGCAGGGGTCGCGACGAGCACGCTTCTGGCCAATGACTTTCTATAAATAAAAAAATATATATCACCTTGATTATTAGGTGGTAGAGTTTTGCTACCTCATTCCTGTCAGAATAACAATAATGCTTGTAATAGTGGTGTCATGATTAGGAGTTTTAAGTAATCACACAGATCTCAATCGATCTCTGAGTGTAACTAGATAAGGTATAAGTTAATTCACCTTTGTGATTTAACAACTTTATTTATTTATCTTTGCTCTATGTCAGTCACTAATAACTTACTGCATTACCTCATGGGGTGGTGCAGCTAAAACGCTACTAATATCCATCGAGAAACCGCAAAGAGCAATTCTCAAGGTGGCTACATTTCGCCCTTTCCTGTTCTCCACTAACCTTCTTTATAAATCATGTCAAGTGCTAACAGTCCGACAGCTTTTCATACTAAACATAATACTAAAACAGCACGCAGATCTTCCCTACTGTACAGAAATTACTAACAAAAGAAGAAAAGATATAGTTTGTTCCCATAAAATTGCCATAAAACATAGTTCTGTAACAAAATTTTACTTATTTCTAGGCCCATATCTCTACAACCAGTCATCCCTACAAAGCTTGTCCTACGAAGAGACAGAGAATTCGTTAATAAGGTTAGAGTAGACTTGACCTATTTACATGTATATTCTTTTTTTTTTTTGTATCATAAGTTATGTTTATTGGTAGTATAAATGATAAAATATGATTAGTTATTTAAAGTATACTTGCTCTTTCAGCCTGAAACACAGGTTTTCCTAGTTCAGGCACACGTAATATCATAAATATCTTAGATATTTCTAAGAAAACCTTGTAATTATAGATTTAAGTCTGATTATGTAATTTTTTGAAATAAACATTTATTATTATTACAAAAAAAAACCCTTTATATAGACATACATAAATGCACACACACATATCTTTACGCTTAATCTATTCAGAGGTAGGCATAGAGAACCCTGGATATTACGTCAAATTTAAACAATTATAAATAACCAAAGACCTACAAAAAATTTGAGCGTTCGAGCGATATTATTGAATTAAATTGAATTGAATTTATATGTATTAAAATAAGCATATTGAATTCGGTAGGTAAATATTTTAGTTATATATTTGTTTGAGAACTTATCCTGTGTTTGGTAAAAACTTTAAAAATAACAAAGAAAAACTTCGTGACGACACCCGCAAAAAACCCGCGACTTTCTATCTGACCGGGACGCTCCAACCAACTGAGCTACTGTCAACTGATGCAATTGGCGAAATTCTTCTTTGCTTTGTAAATAGATTCCTTTTTGCAGGTCTTTGAATATAACTTGCGAATTATTAAAAATTAACGCGATCTCACCATGATTAGTTGATGAATAATTTTCCCGATATTTCGGCGCTGTCGCAAGAACCATGATCACGACGTAACATGAAAAAAAAAAGTTATTCATCAACTAATCGCGGTAAGATCCCGTTGATTTTAATAATTCGTTTGAAAAAAGCCGCGAAAGCTTAAAAGTATAGAAAATTATTATTTACGACAGCCAAAAACAACAACTTTGCATGCTTTCTGAAATCACAGGGCAGGTTAGTCCGGACCCTTTGATTAATAGACCATCTGCCGCTCTTCCAGGCAGACCGTAAGAGGTAAGATTAGCTATACGAGTCGCTACCATCGTAGCTACTAGGTATTATAGTTCTGTATTTATCTCGCCCGTGTCTGGTACCACCGCCTTACCTATTCCTGCCGCAATAGTGTCAGTATTTGTCACCGTCGTGTTCAGGCTTGCAAGGCAAGATAGGTCGTAAAATGCGTGTAGCACTAAGACCCCGCCATAATGATAGCAACGCACTATTAACATGTTTGGTATCTATATGCGATGGTTATCTCAGGGGAGCCATTTACTTGTTTGTTATGTTTCAACATAAAAAAGAGGGCATTAATACATGATCACTCGCATAGCCAATCGGTCGCCTTTTACGACCTGCCTAAAGTTTATCACTGTCTTCTAATAGTTTGTAGGGTAGGGTAGGGTAGCCGAGCTTATGCATACGCATGCATGCACGGAGACTTTTTTCGAAATCTATTGGTCAATTATTGACAAATAGATTTAGAAAAAAGTCTCCGAGCCGCTACTGAGATTTACATGCATGCATGCGTATGCATAAGCTCGGCTACCCTACCCTACCCTACAAACTATTAGAAGACAATGATAAAGTTTAGGCAGGTCGTAAAAGGCGACCGATTGGCTATGCGAGTCACTAACATCATGGCTACTAGGTGGTAGAGTTCTGCATTGTCTCGCCCGGGTCTGGTACCACCGCCTTACCTATTCCTGCCGCAATAGCGTCAGTGCTTGTTGCTGTAGTGTTCCGGTTTGGAGGGTAAGGTAGCCGGTAAACTTACGCATGTGGCATAAGACCTCGCCACAAGATAGCAACGCACCATTAACATTTCTGGTGTCTATAGGCAATGGTTGACTCTTTCCATCGGGAGACCCATCTGCTTGTTTGCTATCTTATGATATAAAAAAAACTCTGACGCTATTGCGATAGAAAAAGTAAGGCGTTCTTACCAAACCTGAGTGAAACCGATGCAGAATCCTATCACTTTGTAGTAACGATAGGAGTGACTGATTTTCCGATAGCTAATTTTTCAAAATTCTTTTATAAACAACGTATACGTTTTTATATTAATTTTATTCAATATTAAGTTTCCAAAAGTTTTGAGAAATATCAGTAAACAAATTTAAAAATTTGTTAAATTCCCGCTACGTAGTACGTAGTGTACGTAGATAGGAAGTTACTGAATTTGCCCCGATTTTTGAAAATCGAGTTTTCACCGGATCTCCACGTTTTGAGGTCCTAGGAATCTTTTCCGACTATTTTCGCGATGACGTTGTCGGCAGTATGGGACGCCAGTCGTCCGCGCGTCCTCACGTGAATTATACCAGTTTATGTAACTTGTAATTTGTGTGTGACATAATACAGAATATTCACTGCTATAAACTCTATTAATTACCTAACTGAGGCATCGAACGTAGGAGTCAAACCGACCACACACATGCGCCTAAAGCCTTACACCTGATGCTAATAATATCCTAATCTTTTACCCCCTAAAACGTCAGTATGTCTGTATGTATGTATGTGTTTGTGTGTATGTGTGTATGTAAACATCTCATAACTTTTGAACGGTTGAACCGATCGAAACGCGGTTGATGGCATTCGATTGGATTCTGCTCAAATAAGACTTCCTGAAAATTTGACCCGATTCGGTCCAGTAGATTTTGCAAAATTTTGAAAAAACACCAAAATAAATTTTGGCAAAACAATATTTTTTTAAAATAACTTCCAGATTTATGTACCGATTGAGTACTAATCAGCTTTATTCCTCAAAAAACTACGTTTAATACACAAATTGTATCAAAATCAGTTTATCCGTTTAGGAGTAATCGTTGACGAAAAATTTTGAAAAAAGTGTTTTTTCGACATAGCTTCGAAATTTTTCAACCAATCATTTTTTTTGTTATTCTACGATATTTTAGTAAGTACTAAAAAACTACGTCAAATGCCGTTTCAAAAATCAAAATCGAATCTGATTCTCAAAACTTACAGGTTTTCAAATATTAAAATTACGTTGTTTTTAGCAAACTTACTTAATTTTTTTTAAATAACTGTTAAGTTAATTCACCGATTGACTTAAAAATCTTATCAGCTTTTCTCCTTTAAAAACTGCATCAAATACCATCAAATTAATTCAATCAAAATCAGTCAATTTGTTTGGGATTTATTAATGAAGAAAATTAAAAATAAAATGTTTTTGACGTTGCATCAAAATTTTCCAACCTATCGATTATTTAGCTAAAGCAATATTTTAAATCTCAAAAATGAGTTAAATGCATCATCGTTTTCAAAATATACAGCTTTTCAAAAAATAATATACCGCCATTTTTAACAAAATAGATATTTGAACTGAAAAATCTATGATTATAGTTTTTAGTCTTTTGAGCTTAAAATACCTGAATTTAGCGGGAAGGTTCAGGGATGGCCCGTAGGGTCAACCGTTTACATATTTTTATATTCAAATTACCCTTTCCAAGCACTTTTGAGGATCGACAATTTTATGGTTACTACTGGATCCAAACGCGGTCTCACGCAGAGATTTGGCGGAAGAAACTAGCACGCTTGCCTTTTTTTTCAATCATAACTTTTAATTATCAGAGATTGGTATGAGGAGCAATCATTCCTAGGATTTTTTATATTTCATATAATCTGAAATGTTGTAATAATCTTTTTTAAATACTTGAGTTTTAATACATTTTTTAAAATATTTATCGGTAAATCTCTTATACCTTCGGGAATCTTATTGTAAAAGCTTATATACTTTTTCCCCGTGTTGGTTCCGGGCTCCTTTGTAGAATAGACCAACTGCCGTTCTGCCAGGCAGGTCCTAAAAGGCGACCGATTGGCTATGTGAGTCACTACCATCGTGGCTACTAGGTGGTAGAATTCTACATTGTCTCGCCCGGGTCTGGTACCACCGCCTTACCTATTCCTGCCGCAATAGCGTCAGTGCTTGTCGCTGTCGTGTTCCGGTTTGGAGAGTAAGGTAGCCGGTAAACTTATGCATGTGGCATTAGACCTAGCCACAAGATAGCAACGCACCATTAACATCTTTGGTGTCTATAGGCGATGGTTGACTATTTCCATCAGGAGACCCATCTGCTTGTTTGCTATCTTATGATATAAAAAATATATATACAAATAAGTTAGATGAAAACGTGTATAGACTTTCCGATTAGCTACGATTGCCACGAATCACCTGTTTTGTTGGTTGGCAAGATGACGATTATCGACTGTTTTTAGCAATAACCTTGACGACATGACGACAAATCGCCTCTGTGGTCTAGTGGTCCAGCGTTGGCGTTGACCACATGAGGTCCCGGGTTCGATTCCCGGGTCGGGCACATAAAAAAAGTGTTTTTTTCAGTTTTCTGATAAACACAAAGTTGCCCGGGATTGGAAAGTGCCCGGTTGGCGATAGGCTTGCCACCTATCACATTTGTGGGACCAAGTATCTTCGGCTAATTGTGGGTGCACTTGTTGTATCTCTGCCTACCCCTTCGGAAATATGGGCGTGAAGATACTATAGTATGGGAGCCCACGACACTAAACCTAGTCCCATAAGACTACCGGATGCCATATACATAGTTAGATTCGTCGTTAATTGGAGAATACGAAATGGCTATGCTGCAAAGCGAAAAACCGGGTGGCGCTATTAAACAAAAGAAACATGAATGAAAAAAACTGGATTTCTGGTACGATAAGACTACCGAATTTCGTTTGTTCCTCGACATAGGGGAGGGGAAGGACTCTACGAAAATGCGGTGCTACATGTCCCCATGACTGGCCTTATCAGTGGCAGCACCATTATAAGTGACGCCTTGTACCTAGGTATCTAGTACCATCGGACTACCGGACGAACCAAAGCTTGTCTGAAAGATCATCAATTTCTGTGTAAGAAAAACCACTGCTGCATCTTCGAAACAGTGGATGAGGTGGTTGCAGCAGCATTTTAAATCATTTGATATTTTGTTCTTTATTTTAACTCGGCTAAAAATCTAAGCCAAATTGGCTGACTGCTTAAGGACTTGGAATAAACACATTAGATATCTATATACAATAATAATTATTATGTCCATTCGTTTAATTAGATATGCTCTGAGGCGCGAGGACTTTGACTTGCAGAATGGTCAATGAAATATGTCGTTAAACAAGGCTAACGCTGGGAATTCAACATCGATATGTTTTTTTAATATGTGCTGGCAAACGAGCGAGTAGACAGCCTGATGGAAAGCGGTCACTAACACAAAAGGCTAATTGCCATATCATATCGATGCCAGCCTCTGAGAATTGTCTTTACACATTTTTTTTATATTATAAGATAGCAAACAAGCAGATGGGTCTCCTGATGGAAAGAGTCAACCATCGCCTATAGACACTAAAGGTGTTAATGGTGTGTTGCTATCTTGTGGCGACGTCTAATGCCACATGCATAAGTTTTTATGACAAGCACTGACGTTATTGCGGAAGGAATAGGTAAGGCGGTGGTACCAGACCCGGGTGAGATAATGCAGAACTCTACCACCTAGTAGCCACGATGGTAGTGACTCGTATAGCCAATCGTTTCCTTTTACGACCTGCCTGGCAAAACGGCAGTTGGCCTATTCTTCAAAGGAGCCCAGGACCAACACGGGCAAAATTCCAATATCAAAGCCTCTCGGAAACTTTTACAAAACTAACCCATATTAATCTTAATATATATAAATTACGTGTGACGTTGTTTTTCCGCGACGGACTCCTAAACTACCGAACCGATTTCAATGAAATTTTCCAGATGCCTACTGTTTAATCTAAATTAAATGATAGGATAGTTTTTGTTTCAATTAATCGCCTTTCAAGTACTCCACTAAAATATTCAATACATGTAATTTGATTGGCAAAACAACGTTTGCCTGGCTACTAATAATACTAGCTGATATTATATATGAAAAAGTATGTCTGTCTATCTTTTAAATCGGAGATTAAATATCCAGGGTCAAACATTGATTTTTTTGAAGTGAAAACTTCTTTAGGCGCGTTGAGCGTTTTGGTAGAGGGTAAAATCCTCGGTTCGCGTCACCGACATGCTAATGATAATAGTATATCTATAGCTATGGAGAGCCAGACTAGCGCACGCGCAGTAGCCTGTGTACACGTATACACTAATACATCGACTATTTCTGACTGTATTTTATTATTTAACCCATCATATGTAACTAATAAATAAAACATAAAAAATTTCATATAATTTTTGCATATAGTTTTAATTACTCTCAACTTAATAGTTCCGTTTTCACTTCTATCGGCAGTCCCACGACTGCTACTGTTTTTTTTAATCAAGCCTTGAAATGCTGAAATTTGGGATAAAAGTCTGTAAGATAAACTATATAGATAAAACGTTAATTTATTCATGGGCGAAGTTGCGCGGAAGAGACCAAGACTTTGGTGCTGTTTGGTACACATTTGGTGTACCAAATCAAATAGGTCGGGTGCTGTATGAAGGCAGTGTCTAATGGCCAATAGAACTAATATTGTCTTAGGTTTGGACAATACAAAATAGTATGCTTTCACTTCTTGTTTTAAATGAAAATAATGTGACAGCATACTATTTAGGACTGTCCTAAGCTAAGGCGGCCCATATACCTTCAATAATATTGCGCAATACTTTTATTGCGCAATAATTATATTCAATAATACAGGGGTATTCAATATTATTGCACAATAAAAGCTTCCAAACATTCAATAAATTCACTCAATAAAATTGACAAACCAGTCTGATCCATATTTTCGTGCGAACAACATGTCTGACGACGAAGGTTTGGCGGCAACCATGTTGGTGATTTTGTTAAATAAATCTCTATAGAATTCTATACACGCAAGTAAAAACTCCTGTTTTTTATCTTTTATAGCATTCTTGCTCACCATTTTGCTTAAATTTACAACATGACCATACATTAAACAGCGTGATTGACCGAACGCGACCGCTCCAAACTCTTAAGTGAAAAATATTGTGTAGTGCATTATTAAGCCTGCACAGAGCAAGAAAAAAGTATTGCGCAATAAAAATTAAACCCGCTCAAACTTTCGTTCAATCTTTGTGCAGTCTTCAATATTAACTCTAAACGGTCAATAATATTGCAAAAATGTAATATTGCGTCGTAATATTGAGTTATAAATATAGAGGAGATAATCAGTTCTTTCTGCCAACTCCACAAGGGATTTTGGGTGAAAATTTAAATGTTTATATGTGTGTGTATTTATGTACGCACGTAAGAAGTTATACTTCTTTGGCGGAACAAGATAAAAATCTCTCCAAAAATATTATCCTTCGCGTTATCCTATGTAGAGAAAACAGCACTAATAATAGAAAAAAGTATTCAACACATTGAAAGAAAATTTTATATTTATAATAAAGTATATAGTTAAGTAATTCTAGTTAAATATTTTTTATACAAATATCATAAAATATTCATTTGTACATAAACTAAAATGTTGACTATTTAATTTCATGCTGTCGGTTTTTCGTGACGGTATTCGTGCGCATCGTACAAATTTACTCTCATCATTTTTCCCTAACACCCCTGAAAATTCTCCTATGTCGCTCCAGGCTCCTTTGAAGAATTGACTAACTATTGGTTGAGTGGTTAGCGACTCTGACTACGCAATCGATGGGGCTTGGGTTCGTTCTCGACGGTGACAAGCATTTGTGTGATGAGCTTAAATATTTGTATTTCCAGGTTTGGGGGTTAATCAAATATATTCCAGTATTTATATATGTATTTCTATGTATTAGTATCGTTGACAACCCATAACACAAGCAAATAATTTGGTTATTTTGAGGTTACAATTTTAAAAATTAAAAATTAAGCAAATAATTTGCTTACTTTGGGGTTAGATCAGTAAGTGTAATTTGTGTATTATTATATTATTATTACTGTTGTTATGCCGGACAGGTCGTAAAAGGTGACCAATTAGCTATCATGATTATGAGGTGGTAGAGTTCCGCACCGCTTCGCCCGAGTATTTGGTACCACCGCCTATTCTTTCCGTTATAACGTCAATGCTTATTATTATTGTATTTCGGTTTGTAGAGGTTTTCTACAAATTATAAATGCAAATAATTATTGGTGTATTTATTGTCAGATTATGATAATATGATTAAAAATGCAAATGACTACTGTTGTAAATGATTTCAGTATTTGTGCTGCATTAACTTGCCGCGATGCGCTAAAGAACCCGTCGTTTGGGCAAGTTAAGGTGTTCGGTGTCATATTATAGCATACTATGGCCCGAACAGATATTACCTTCCTACCACACGAATAGTAACGGACTAAAGCCTTTGGTATCTATAGGCAATGGTTTGTCTTACCACCAGGAGAGCCATGCGCTAGTTTGTTATCTCATAAAAAAATAAATGAATAAAATATTAGATATCGATATCAACAAGTCAGTTTCACATCACTATTATTTTAATGTTACCTTTAATTTGCCTTAGCCCTGTGACCAATAGGCTCCGGGAAATGGGTGATGTTTTATTGCGATATTTGAGAGTTAGAGCAGCGCAATACTTTAATGGTGCCGAGGCTTTGAGGTTTGTCACAATATTATGATGAATTTATTTTTGTATTGTAAAAGTATAAACTTTATGGTTTTCGTCTAAGCCCCTGTTGAAAAAGACGATATTCCTTTTTAGACAATTCGTTAAAATCAAACACGATTCGTCAAACATTTTTTCATTTTTTTTTTAAGCTATTGCATAGCTTCTATCACGGGCCTTGAGCGTGGAGACCGAATCCAGAAATTCCGTAACGAAAAAACCTAACATCCCCCACTCCAACCGGCACAGCGGTGATACTTTTTAGTTTTTCCATCTATCGATAAATACCAGAAGTTTTAATGACTTTTTGAAATATCACGCTTGTCTCTTTAGTTCAGCAACCCGCCTTTAGGTGGCATTGGTTGTATTGGAAAACTACCGTAATCAGCTGTTTGTGAGAAAGTATATAGGTGTATAGGTATTTATCATCTACGTACAACAGTGAATATCTGTACTCGTATAATTTGTGTACAAAGTGTTTTAAATATGAATAAACAAAGTGCATTTCTTAAACATTCCTGAACAACCGACATGTATTGAAAGATAATAAAAATATTTTGAACAATATTAACATCTCATTTATTTAATAAAAGAAAAAAATTGTTTTCTTATCGGTCACCACGCTCAAAGTGTAACTTGAATTAATATCAAAGAAAAAAAAACAAAGAAAAAAATACTGCATATATAAAATAAATATATAATTGTAATTGCATAAGTTGATAAAAAATGCTATGCAATAGCTTTACCGCGGCAGTCTCCGAGTGCCACACGTCTTTTTTTTATTTTTATATCATAGAGAAAGTTGATTAAAGTCGAAATATTATCCAATCTGTTTAATGCCTGGTCCCTATATCTGCAAAACGACTCGTTTTAGTAACAAATAGTAGGATTTTCTACGAGGCGTAAGCTAAAACTGTTCCTAAAAAGCACGACTCTTATGTCAAATTACCAAAGGTTCGTTGCTAACGGGTGGGAGGGCTGCCAGTTAAGGTTTTACTGTGTATTGTATGGAAATGACAGATTGGTATGTCCCTATAAAAAATATAATGTCATTAATCTGTCAAAATTTCATCATCCGTCATTCGTATAGCTACCCCCGGATTTCGGCCGGTTGAACAATAATTTAAAAAATATTTAGCGTGAATTTACCACTTCAAGCTCAGAAAGTGACACGGAAATGCTTTACATATTATCAGACTGGTATGTGACGTCTAGTTGCGACGAAAAATCAACAATCAGAGTATAAAGGAAAGAGTGGAAACTACATATAATTCCAGCTGCGGTTTCAGCTTGATATAACGGCAGAAGAGCAGTTATTGTCTGAAATATATCCCTATTTACGAATAACAGGACCCAGGTAGATATTTTTCTTATTTTCTAGCTGACAAACTTTAATTATTATTCGTAGACTCTTGCAAGATAAAGAAACTTTCATAGTTCTTCGTATTTGTTCAAAAAATCATGGAATAATCTCCATTGCACCAGCTGCTATTGACCCTCCGATTGCATGCGATAGGCACAGTGTTGTTGACAGAAGACTTTATTGGTGTGACAGTCCTGCGCCAGGCGGACAGTACGTGATATCAGCTTTGCAATAGCACATTTGCAATCGGACTACATAAAAATCAAAAATGATACATAACAAGGACGTTGCCAAATAGCCCGCTTTCCTCGAGTACTAGTTGCAATTGATGGAACACACGTTAGAATATAATCTAGTATAATTTGTGCAAATTTGAATAAATATAAGTCATGTTGGTCACCTACTTCGCCTACGAATTACTTTAATTCACAAGCCAGCCAATCTTTGTCATTGTAAAGCAAACAAGCAGATATCTCACCCGAGGAAAAGATAAACTATTGCCTATAGTCACCAAAGTTTTTACTGATGCTGATGCACTGCTATCCGTTTGGAGGAATGGCAATGCCACATGTATAAATTTACCAGCTACCTTACCCTCCGAACCGAGAAACGAAAATGAGAAGCATTGGCGCTATTGCGGTAGAAATAGGTAAAACGGTGGTGCCATATACCCTGTTGAGGAGTTGCGGAACTCTACCACCATAGTCATGACCTGAAAATCAATCTTTTTCGAGTCTTTTACGAACTGCACGACAGATGGTCTATTGTTCAAAGGTGGTATTGAACAATATGGGAAATATAAATAATAATAATTTCAGGCTAACTATAATCACTAACATGGTAGAGTTCTACAACATCCGCACTTACCTAATCCTGTCGTAATAGTGTCGATGCTTGTCACTGTCTTGTTTCAGTTTGGAAGGTAAGGTAGCTAGTAATCTTACGGAAATGAACCATAAATTTGACTTCAACCCTTGCCATATGGATAGCAAAGCACCATTAAAATACCTATCTGGGTAACAATAATATAGGTCCCTGGTATCTATAGGCAATGGTTATCTCAAAGATATGGATCATAGCAATTTAAAAATTAAACTGACTTCAAATATGTGTCAACTGTACCCATATCACAAAAAACCTTACCTATTCCTGCCGCAATAGCGTCAGTGTTTGTCGCTGTCGTGTTCCGGTTTGGAGGGTAAGGTAGTCGGTAAACTTATGCATGTGGCATTAGACCTCGCCACAAGATAGCAACGCACCATTAACATCTTTGGTGTCTATAGGTGATGGTTGACTCTTTCCATCAGGAGACCCATCTGCTTGTTTGCTATCTTATGATATAAAAAAAAAATATTCCCTAAGTTGAATTATACCTGATGTAAATCTTTTATAACTTGATTCCCGAGAAATTCGTGGACAAATATACATACATTTACGAAATTTATTATACGTGATTGGACAAATCGTTGAAAATGTTTAATAACATTGTATTTTTTATCATTAATTCTTTATTTTTCAGCTTGCAACAATGAAGCTGGATACGCATACGGTCCGTACAAGAATGCAGGAAGGCAGACGAAGAAAACAGATTTTTAATGTTTCTTGTATAGGAACCCGTTTGGATTCTAACTTTTTTACCTTATTGTTTGTCGTGTTAGCGACCACAACGGCAGACGTTCTGTGAATATTTCAGGGGCTCATTTATTTCTATTTCAGATACAGCCTTGAGACAAAAAGTGGGAATATTTATAGGATTTTGTTTATCACCTTATTATGAATAAAACCAAAGTGCTTAAATTTGAAGTTTTATTTTATAACTTATACTAAGTTTAACATGCGAAGAAACTATAATTAGGCCTTAATAACTAGCAAGGAAACAAAAAATTGGAAAAAAGAAGCACAACTAAAAAGCAGCTTAGATCTCCAACACAAACTCTTCCACGGCATAAGCATTATTTTTCAACTATTATAATTTCTTCGCTTTAAGCTTAGTCATGGCGATTTCGCTATTTCAGTTTTAAGTAATTCTATTCCAAAATTGCCGTATTTGCTCGGTGGCCATATTTAGCTATTGCAAAGTTTTGTTCCTGGCGTCCATCATTCATTTTGTAGTTCTCTCCTGTGTTATTAAAGGAGACATAGTTATTTTAAAATTAATTTAAACTAGATAGAAATTTTAAATGTAGATAGCATCTTTTCTAGTTTGTAAGTTTTGGCTCATACTGCCACACAGTCATGCATTTGACGTTTCCCCGTGTTGGTCCGAGCTCCCTAGAAAAATAGGCCAACTGCCGTTCTGCCAGGCAGGTCGTAAAAAGCGGACCGATTGGCTGTTCGAGTCACTATCATAGTGGCTACTAGGCCTTACATATTGCGCATACAATAGTGTGAGTGCTTGTCAATGACCTGTTCCAATTTGAAGGTAAGGTAGCCCGTAAGCTTGTGCGTGTGGCTTAGACCTCGCCACAAGATAGCAAGGCGCCACTAATATATGTGGTATCTATAGGCGATGGTTGACCCTTTTGATCTAGAGACTCGTTTACTTGTTTGCTATCGTATAATTAAAAAAAAGTGAATTAGTTAACATAAATATTGACTACAAGAATTTAAAAATATACACACAATAAAATAAAGTATACCTTCAGCCGAAGCCACGTACTGTATAGACTATAGAACATACCCAATATTCATAATGTATAAGAACTGATAAAATCAGATCTAAATAGTTGAGTAATGAATAAATAAAAAATGATTTGAATAATTTTTCCGAGATTAGAGTTCTACAACGTCTCACCTAGGTTTTGTGCCGTCGTTTCACCGATTCCTACTGCATTAACGTTGTGCTTGTAACGTATGTTCCAGTTTGAAAGGTAAGGTAGCTAATAGCTAATAAGTATGCATTCAGCACATCTACCTGCCACATGGATTGTAATGCAATTGTTACTTTCTTGGTGGTGGCTGTCTCTGAGCCATCTGAGATTAGCCAAAGAGATATCTGCCATTCTACAATGTAAACAAAGTAATTCTTGTAATATATATTATACCTTTAAGTTATAGTGAATTTTGCTGGGACATTTTCTGGTTTTGTTTTCCTTAAATTGTTCCATTTTAGTTTTAAAACTTGTGCTTCTTGTAAAAATGTGTCTATAACATTAGTAGGTCGCATCAATTTTATAATTAATAAATTATTTTGAAAAAAACAGTTTTTTTTTTTTTTTTTTTTTCTTTTTGGCATGGGCGTTAAGCAACTGCCATGATCAAGTAAAACGAGGAAACATATTTTAGACAATAAACTAGGATTTGGAATTTGGATTGACAGGAAAATAGAGGATCAGAAAGTAATCAAAATAACATAGATACTAAAATTATAAATTATTTACAACAATAATATTTAAATAAATATATACAGAGATAATACTTAGTTATTTGTATAATATTTACAAGTGGGTTAATATTAATTTGGTATTAGATACTAAATGTATCTAACTACGCTTAAATATTAATATTATTTTCTTGAATGAATAATGAAAGAATATTATACATACAAGGGTTTAATAACAGGGTTAGAATGGATGTAGGTAAAGGAATGTCATTAGAATATAGATTGTTATATAATGATGAATGATTGTATTTAGGACAAGCAAAAAATATATGATTGAGATCTCCAATATCAGTGCCACACTCACAAACATTGCTATCTTTGATGTGTAGCTTGAAGAGGTGTTCAGGAGAATTAGTGTGACCAAGCCTCATTCTGGTGATAACAGATGTTGACAACTTATTTAATTTCACTACAGAAAACCAAGGTTTAGAAGGTATCAATGGTTGTAATTGGGAATAGGTTTTGCCTTTCACCAATGTACCACTATCCCAGACACTTTGCCATGACTGCTTAAGATGGAGTTTAGGGAGAGCAGCTAGATCATGGCAATAATTAATGTAGGGGTATAAATCACCACACTGAACTGCCTCTTTAGCACACCGATCAGCTCGCTCATTTCCAGTGATATTACAATGGCTTGGAACCCAGGCAAAGTAAATAATATGATTATATTTAAAAGTACATTTGTATAAAAGATTTCTTAAGTCTAAAATAATAGGAGGAATAAATTTGGATTTTAAAGGGAACTTTTGCAAACAATGTAGAGCACTCAGTGAATCAGTCAGAATCATACACTTGGGTAGTTTCATAATGTGTATGTATTCTACAGCTTTATAAAGTCCATAACATTCACCTGTAAATACAGATGCTTCCGGTGGAAATTTGATTTTTTGAACAATATTGTACTGTTTATGGTATACACCTATTCCAACATTACTATTATTTTTGGATGCATCAGTAAAAATCAAATGAAAATCTTGCCATTTTTCATTGATAATATTGTTAAAATATTGATTGGCATACAAAGATTGTTTATCTATACCTAAATTTACTACAACAGGCTGCAGAGTTAATGATTCATAATTGTGTTTATATAAGGGATTTATAGGGGATGTAAAAGTAAAAGGCTTAAGGCTGTGATATTTCATATAGCTGTATACAAGGGCTGGGATTGTTTTGTGTTTCCAATACTTATCTGACATTAAATCACTAAGACTAGAGAGCTTTGTAAGCAGAGGGTGATTTTGTGATTCCAAAGTGCGAAGGAAAAACCTGTCAGATAGATATTTACGTCGTAAATGTAATGGAGGTTCAGCACATTCTACTTGTAGGGCAGAAACAGGGCTGGATTTCATTGCTCCTAGAACAATTCGTAATGCTTTAATTTGAACAGAGTCAATTTTCTTTAGACCAATCTTACTACATGGTTCTAGTAAAAACATTCCATAATCCAATAAACTTCTTATTAATGCATTATACATAAGTTTTAATGTAGATGGGTGTGCACCCCACCAAACCCCAGAAACACATCTCATTAAATTGATATTACGTTCACACTTTGCTGCTATATACTCACAATGATCTAGTCCTTGGAGTTTATTATCTAGTATTATACCTAAGAATTTTGTTTTCGATTTAACAGGAATTGAACTATTTTTGTAAGTAATATTTATAGGGGGTGGAAATTTTGTGCGAGAAAATAAAACTATGGAACTTTTAGAAACAGAAATATCAAGACCATTGTTATTAAGCCAAGTCTGTAGGGATAGAATAGACATGGAAAGATTATCACAAGCCATCTGTATAGATTTGTCAGTTGAGTATAAAAGGAGGTCATCAGCATACTGAAGAACATTTACATTGCTAGTTGCTACAGTTTCTATATCATATGAGTATATGTTGTAAAGGATTGGACTTAAAACAGAACCTTGTGGAAGACCTTTATATTGTTGTCTTTTTAAATTATTAGGGTCATTTGCTAAATTAATAGTTCTATTGTATACAATATTCATAATAACATTAATTAAATAAAATGGTATGTTTAATTTCACTAGCTTATTTTTCAGAATTGATAGAATTACATTATCATATGCTGAGGATATATCTAAAAAAGCTGCTAAAACAGATTTGTTATGAGTGAAAGCTAATCTAATATCAGTTATAAGTAAGCTAATATTATCTATGGTGCTCTTTCCTCTCCTAAAACCATACTGACTTTGACTTAATAAATTTCTGCTTTCAATAAACCATTCTAAGCGAAGTTTGACAAGGTGCTCTAGAATTTTCAACATAACTGATGAAAGCACAATGGGTCTGTATGAAAAAGGGTCAGAAGGGTTTTTATCAGGTTTAAGGATAGGGATAACAGAATGTGACTTCCATGTCTGAGGTATATTACCTGTAGAAACAAGGGAGTTCATAACCTTTAATAAGTATGATAGAGATTTATCAGTCATGTTATTTAAAAATGAGTAGTTAATATTATCCCATCCAGGAGTAGAGTCTTTAACATTTTGAAGGATACCTTTAAGCTCAAATAACGTAAAAGGGGAAAAATTGTCTGAAGAAGAAGTAGAAGGAAGAGAAAGGATACATTCTGGTACTGTAGGTGGAGCAAGATGATCTATCAGCTGATTTATTAACAATGGACACATTTCATTATTATTAGAAACCTTATATGCAGATCTAAATTTTCTTATGTTTAACCATACACTTGAAGGTTTTGTTTGGGGTGATAAGGAAGAGCAGAATTTCTTCCAACCTTCAGCTTTTTTCTTTTTTAATAATCGACGAGTAGTTTTTATAATATTAGTGAGAATATTAAAATTTTCTGTAGTTGTATACTGACAATAAAATTTTTCAGCAGCTTTCCTTTCCTTAATAGCGTCTGAGCACTCTTTGTCCCACCAAGGTGGCGTATTTATTTTCTTAGTTAATTGTTTTTTAATGGGAAAAGTGTTTTCAGCTGATTTTATAATTAATTGAGTAAAGGCTTCTGCACAAGAAGAGTCATTATATGAGGAAATGTTAGGCAAAACATTAACACCAACTTCCATCAAATTATTAAACTTGTGCCAATCCGGGTTATGCAAATTATATTTGAAATATGATGTAGATTTAGGTGAAGTTTTATGATATGCAGAAGGGAAATTTATTATTATGGGGAAGTGATCACTTCCAAACGTAAATGGGAGTGTGTACCATGTCAAAGAAGGTGCTAAATTGGGACTGCAAATGGACAGGTCTATAGCGCTTTTGCCTTCGGAGGGTTTTGTGCGACGAGTGGGAGAACCGTTGTTTAAAATACATAAATTTAATTCTTCAATGACTTTCAAAAGTTCTTCACCATAATAGTTACTGGAGGAACAACCCCAGGCTTGATGATGAGAATTAAAATCACCTAACACAATAAAGGGTTTAGGTAGTATGGCTAATAGGTTATTAAGTTCTGTCAAAATATTCAAATTTGGATGTGGAATATAAAGTGACACGAAACAAATATTATTTACATTAACAGCTAATATAGACATATTTACAGTATGTACAGGAAGATTAACAATGGAAAAATTATATCCTTTTTTGATCATGATGGCTACACCTCCATAACCATCAGATCTATCTTCTCGGATACTAGTGTATCCAGAGAATTTAAAAGTACAACTTGATCTTAACCAAGTTTCTGAAAGAGCCACTAAAAATGGCTCATATTTATTTAATAAGTGAATTAATTCACTTTTCTTGTTGGTGATGCTCTGCGAGTTCCATTGAAGAATTTTGGCTTGACTGTCCATGATCACCATTAAATTTAGAATAATTAATTAAACTTTCTGTCATTAAAGCAGCGTTGGACGGTGTTATTACTTCGGACTGAGATAAAAATTTAATAAAAGATATAATCATGCCTATTGAGGCTGATTCTTGATTATTGTTATTATTTTTTGTCAACAAAGTACCATTTTCTCTAGAATTAGTGGAATTATATTCATTAATAACTGAATTTTGGAAATCATAGTCATAACTCTTACTGACTTTTGTATGGGGTTTAGGTTTCTGAAATATTGTTTTTTTGTATGACCTATGGGATTGTTCTTGCGAATCTAAGTTTTTTTTCAAAAGTGGATGAAGAGCAGTTTTAATAGGTGTTGAGATGGCATCAGCATATGATTTGGAGACCGGGGGATAATTTTTTGATGCCTCGGCATAAGAGACACAGTTTTGAGCCATAAACATTTTAATGTTTTTTTGTCTTAAATGTTCTGGGCATGATTTGCTAGTGGCAAAGTGAGATCCCTTACATAAACAACAATTAACATTGAAATCAGCCTCGCTAGTACAAGAGTCTCCACAATGATCCTTTCCACATTTAAAGCATCTTGGGTTGGATCTGCAAGTTATTTTAGTATGACCGTACCTACAGCATTTATAGCATTGTATAGTAGGGTAAATGTATAAATCTACTGGGAGAGCATTATAACAAACGTAGACACGTTTCGGTAAAGTCTGTCCATCAAAAGTTACGACAACTGTCTCTGTTGGTTTCCAGGTAGTGTTATCATTAATAGTTATTTTACGGTTTATTCTTCTAACCTTTATTATTTTTCCACAACCAATGGGAACCTTAACATTATTAGCAATTTCCTCAGGTGACCAGTCTGAGGGAACACCTCTAATTACGCCTACTCGTGAAACGTTAAATGATGGGATAAAAGCTTTGAAGTTTTTATTTGAGAGATTAGGGTCATTAATAAAGTGGTTTGCGTCATTGTGGTCCGAAAATGATAGAGATAATCGGTTGCGTCCAATTTTCTTGAGGCTACCATCAATTATATTTTTAAAAGTATTATTTTTAAGGAATCGCCCAAACGAGACTGGATGTAGAGTAACATTATCAGTCGGAGATGTAATAACTCTTTGGACATGAATAACGTAAGGTCCAAGGTCTGTAGATTCATACTGTGTGCGGTAGTTAATATAATCTTTAGGTTTTTGGGGTTCCTTACTATTTGTTAGGGGGTTTGACAAATCTTTCATTGTAACATTATCATTTACATTATTATCACCAGTAATAAATGAGGCGCCCGAAGCATTATTTATATCTGAGATTTCAGAAACAGAGTGAGAACACTGACAGTCAGTAGATTTCAATTCATTGTTGCGCTTTTTGCGCCGTTTATTGCAGTGTTTGCATATTTTATTAGATGTATGAGATCTTTTCCTATTAGTTGTTTGAGTTGAAGAAAGCGAAGTATCTGTATCGACACTACTCTCATCTATAGTAACATAGTGCGCTACCTGGAGAGGTCCACCTCCAGGATCGTCAGGGGGTTTGTTCATTTTAAAAAGTGAAAAGGAGACTTACCTACTTTAAACTGATAGTAAAACTAATGATATTTACATAAAATTAAATATTTACACAAATAAAACTAATATCGATCCTCTGTTTCGCTAAATAATAATATAAAAAGTCGCAGAACCAAAAATGACGTCCGCCAAATTTTATGTTTCCCGCGCTTTTTCAAAAAAAACAGTTTGAACTTTGATGACGGCTAACGTCAGTATTGTGAACCATTTCACGCTTATGACACTTTGTTTGATATTGAATGATAAAATTTTTCCATTGATTATTTGTATACATCATTTATATTTCGCATTAAATGCATACACGGCTATCCATTGTATCTAGCTCTATACTATACATCAATTAGTTTATAAATAGGGCTTAATTTTTCGAGACTATTTAAAACTTTCTGAATAATGGAACGCAGTGAGGGCCATCCACAGATAACACACTATATTCGAGAGGGCCATCGGTAAGCAGTCAAGCTACGGATGCTTGTCGTAAATACATAGTCCAAAAAACTTGTGGGACAGCATGACAGACCGTTTTATTACTATAGGGACCGGGCATAAGCTAGTTACGAATTGTTACTGTTACGAATGACAGTTTGTAGATTATAGGGACCCGGCATTAGTTTTAAGCATGGACGTAATTCGTAAAATTCAAAAAATTAGTCACACCCTTTTTTTTAATTTTATTTTTTATATCATAGAAGCAGTTTATTATGACAAAAGATGGGCTAAATATTTTTATTTTATTTTTTACTAGCTGTGCCCGCGACTTCGTCCTCGAGGAATTTTTTTTAAAAAGTAGCTTAGGTTACTCCTTATTATATCAGCGATCTACCAGTGAAAGTCCCGTCAAAATCAGTCCAGCCGTTCCAGAGATTAGCCGGAACAAACAGACAGACAGACGGACAGACAGACAAAAATCGTAAAAAGTGTTATTTTGGTATGTGTACCGTGTATACATCCATATGCATTTAGTTAAAACTTGTTATTTTAATATTACAAACAGACACTCCAATTTTATTTATTTGTATTATTTTGGTATATGTGTACCATGTATACATCCATATGCATGTTAAAACCGGTTATTTTAATACTAGCAGTTGCCAGCGACATCGTTCGTACGGACTTCGTTTACTCCGCACAGCACCTGACCGCTAGGTGATAGCGTGATAATATGTAGCCTACATGTTGACCCGACCTGTTAGTAATATTCATGCAAAATTTGAAGTAAATCCATGCAGTACTTTTAGAGTTTACCCCGGACATACATACAGACAAACAGACAAACAGATAAACTGACAAACAGACAAAAATTCTAAAAACTATATTTTTGGCTTTGATATCGATTGTAGATCACGCCCCAAGTATTCTTTTAAAAAAATATTTAATGTACAGTTTTGACTTTCCTACGATTTTCTTACATGTATAGATTACAAACAGACACTCCAATTTTATTTATTTGAATAGATAGCATAGTAGAAATTCATTCAAGTCAAAAAAATTAAGAAAACATATAATTTTATGTGCTGGTCACAGACCACACAAATACTAATAGACACGGTGCTGCGTCGCCGCTCATACGAGCACATGTATGTAAATGTCAAGCGTTTGTAGAATATTATATCATAAAAAATAGAAATATGCCATATTGTGGTATTTTATCATGTCGAATCAAAAGTTAAGGTTTAACCTCTAGAGGGATTTTTATTTCATTTGTAAGTATTTGTAAGTATTTAGTAGTCTGTATTTTTGTCTATAAATGCAAGCTACACTGACAAGCTAAAAATTGCCTTGACAGACGTATCCAGCTTAATCCGTGGTTTTAGCCATGATAAGAATTCCTTTTTTGTGGAAAATGCAAAAATTGTGTTTTATGGTTTTTTTCTTATATCCACAGCAAGCAATATAAAGCGTACATTTCCCCGATTCGTAGCGCCCACGGAACTCTCGAATCTGCTGTTTATTTTACGCAGCACGTGGCGCATAATACATTGTAATTTTGTGTATTTAATTAAATGTTATTTTTCTTTTTAGAAAAAGACATGTGTGTATACTTGTGTACGTAAGAAATTATACTTCTGTGGCGTAAACCAAAAACCTATCTAAAAATTTTAACCTTCGCGGCATCCTATGTTTGTAAAGAAAACGGCACTAATAAATACATACATACATACACACAAAAACTGTCACACAAAAGAAACATTCGCTTACTCATACATAAGTAACGCAGAGCAGTCAGCAATCCAAAATTATTGTGCCTGATGTTATTATTTTTTTCTCAAATTTTCTTTTTATTTTTCTTCTTGTTTTATTATTTAGTTTTATTACCTCCCATGAAATTTTTGTTATGTGTATCTACGGATATCACTGCATGGTATCCACGCCACACGCCTTGCCTAGGTGTGAAGTCCAATAGAAATTTAATTTAATGTTCTGTACTTTTAAAATAAGAAATAATAAAAAATCTTATCTAATAATAGAAAAGTATTTAGTACATTGAAAAATAGATTTATTATAACACATTATCCAGTTAAATAAATTTTATTTAAGTACCTATCATAAAATAATTATTTGTACCTAATTAAGAAAATGGACAAATTTTTAGTGAGAATCTAAAATGTTGGTTAGTTAATTTCATACTGTCAGTTTTTCGTGACGGGGTGCGCGTGCATCGTAAAAAAATTTACGCTCATCGTTTTTCCCTAACGCGGCAAAAGAAGCATTTAATTTCAAAGAAGCACTGTAGAATATTACAATAAATCAAAATATACAAAATTAAGTAAAAGAAATCGTCGAAAAAATCAAAATTTCCCACACAGATTTCCAAAGGTTTCCACCTGAGAATCATGGGCCAAAGCTATGCTTTCGATTTTTGGTAGACCGGTCCTTACATACTGCATACAGAATGTTCATAAAAAACCCGCCTAGTAATGCTCTGAATCAAACAAATTGTTTGGTGTCTACAAAATTGTACCGGTCCAAATTAAGTTCATTTAGTTAATTCACTTCGTCGAAGGTCGGGACAAAAACACGCGTCCTGTCGGGACACGACCAATGGCTGCGGAACGGGACAAAAAAGCTACAATTAAAAATTCGCAATCCAAAATGGCGACTGAGTAGAGTGTGTGCATGCGTTTCGTGGACATTTATAGTGCTTCAAAACTTAGGTACATCCGTTGGCCTGTGTGCCCTTTGTACTTTTTGGTTATTCTGCGTTATATTTTTATTCCTGTGGATATTTATTTTGCTGGATATTAATATTTCTATTCCTGTGTATATTTATTTTGCTAGAATTAAAAAATATGCCTAGGTCTAATAATATATGTGTTTAAGCACTTTTCTCGTACTTGGGAAAACTTTGAAAATTTACAAAGACAAACTTTACCCTTCATAGAATTATGTATTATCGACTCTTCTGAAGATGCTTCGGTTGCGAAGTGAAACGTGCTTTGAGTACATAATTTGTGTGCCTTTGCTACGGACGTGGACGAAAGTGTAAGTGGGTGGACTATTGTACCACTTACTCTCTTTTAATTTTCGGGCCTGGGATAAGTTTGCCTCGTTCCTTAAACTACCTTTCGTTTCAGTTGCATCATAGCAGTTGCATATAATATTTTGCGGAAATTTTGCAAATCAAATACCACAATTTCTTGTTTAAATTATGAATTTCCGCAAAGTAACGCTTGAATCTTATAAATATCATTAATTACTTTTACTCGGTCAAATAATAAATAGCCTATGCTACTTAGAAATAACGTAACCTTATATTTGTCAAATATTTTTAGAACGTTCCAGTAGTTTTTAAATTTATTCATTACTAGCGACCTGCTCAAGCTTTGCACGTGTAATATATACAAAAAATCTTGACAAATTATACACCTAAACCTTTCACATGAATTACTCTATCCATCGGGATAAACCGCATGAAAATCCGTTCAGTGGTTTTTGAGTTTATTGCGAACAGTCAGGCAAACGCGGAGGAAACTTTGTTTTATAATACGTAAAGACATCAGTTATATGACAGTCACACATCACTTAGTAAATGTGTTTATTAAACTGTAATTTAGTGTGATTTTGCTTTATATATACTAATAATTTACACGAATGGCCGCGTGATTGAATGTGGTGTGATAACACGTCCGAGCATGAACGTGCTCCATCGTGCCCGTTACAACAAACAAACAATCAAAACTTACTTTTTACAATATTAGTTGAGAAAACGTACCTATTAAAAATTTAATGCAATGCCGAGTCTGAGATGAAAATATGTCCTCTTCACTCGTGTGCATAAATGGAGTGCCCAATTATTATGTAGGTACATGAGCGCCGTTTTTGCCATCCTTTAGCGGGGCAACGTGTCCTCCGCTGAAATGTTGGTCACTAAACGAATTTGACAGTTCAAGGCTCGGATTTGATTTAATTTGCCGGCATGCTGTGCAGTCAGATGTTTTAGTAATCACCCTTTATATGATACGAATGATCGTTTCACTATATCTACACATAAAATTTAAGTGTATGTTTGTAGTATCAAAATAAGTTTGTATTAGCAAATTAAAACATATATTTGGATTAATTCCTGTCGCCGAATTCCATCATCGGACATCGGGTCAAAATTTGAAATTCCATCCTCACCATCTCGAAGTCTGGAAATCCACAACTGTGCGTTTCTCTCGATACTTTTTGCCTCGCACTACTTTGTCGTGGAACCAATCACCGGCAGGGGTGTTTCCAAACGGATACGACTTGGGGGCCTTCAAGGTAAAAGAGTTCACTCATTCTTAAAAGGCCGGCAACGCAACTGCAAGACCTCTGGTATTGTGGATGTCCATGGGCGGCGGTGATCACTTACCATCAGGTGCACCTCCTGCTCGTTTGCCCCATCTTCTATAAAAAAAAAAATATTAAGTTTTTTTTTAAATTATCGAGCTTAACTTCGGTGGCTTCCTATTAGAGAACGGAGAAACGCACACATTCTTTGCTTATTATATAAGATTCTCTTCAATCCTGCAGGTCCTAAATATCTCCATGACTCCTTTAGTTTTTGCACTCTCCTGATTCCCAGTGTCGTTCTAACGTTAGAACCTTGTTGCGTTTTCCTCCTAGTAACTCTGCTGCCTGCTCATACTCTTTTACGGTACATGCAGTAAATTTGTGGAATTCTCTGCCTAGTGAGGATCGTCTCTGCGATACTTGATTTCTTTTAAAAAACGCGTTAAAGAACATTTTCTAGCTGAATTGTAAGTTTTCATTATATCCACTTCATCATACGTGTAAAGCTTATAACAATACAAAAGATCTTGACGTACTCTCGCAAATTTAGCGTTCATTCGTTAAATCTATCAAACAAGTACGATATTAGATAGTAGTAATCTTAAAAATGTATTTAAAAAATGTATCATCTTACATCTATGTTACCCTATTTATTTACCTGTTTTTTCATTATATTTCTAAATTCTGTATCTACGATGTGTGTAACACTTATTGGAATTCAATTTTATTGTGAAACTACTTTAAGAATTATGTAAATGCTAAAAATTGGTTTCTGTAGTTGTACCTTTCACTAAACAAATAAATAACAGATATCTGGTTTTATAAGAAGTAGCTTAGTCCACTTTTCAACTGAGTGCTAAGTGTGAGTTTTTCTTTTCGCGTTCGATCGTGAGCGCGTTTGGAGTTTACTAGGAATTTGTATGTGATTTGTACAGCGCCACCTAGTGGTAAACGTGAGAAACCAGTTTACCTACAGGTTATTACTTCGGCTTTTTTTAAATGTTTGTTACCTCAGAACTCGGCCATTTATGAACCAATTTTGAAAACCAGATTTGACCAGAGTGCTAAGTGTTGGAATTCAATTTTATTGTGAAACTACTTTAAGAATTATGTAAATGCTAAAAATTGGTTTCTGTAGTTGTACCTTTCACTAAACAAATAAATAACAGATATCTGGTTTTATAAGAAGTAGCTTAGTCCACTTTTCAACTGAGTGCTAAGTGTGAGTTTTTCTTTTCGCGTTCGATGGTGAGCGCGTTTGGAGTTTATTAGGAATTTGTATGTGATTTATACAGCGCCACCTAGTAGTAAACGTGAGAAACCAGTTTACCATTAGGTGGCGCTGTACAAATCACATACAAATTCCTAATAAACTCGAAACGCGTTCACGATCGAATGTGAAAACTCACACTTAGCACTCTGATTGACCGCTCCGTTGGTCGAGTGGTTAGCGACCCTGATTACGCAATCAATGAGGCTCGGGTTCGATTCCCGACAGGGGCAGGCATTTATGTGATGAGCATAGATATTTGTATTTCTGAGTATGGGTATTATGTACGTAACAGTATTTATATATGTATTTCTATGTATTAGTATCGTTGACTAACACTCATAACACAAGCAAATAATTTGCTTACTTTGGGGTTAGATCAGAAAGTGTAATGTGCCCCGTGAATATTTATTTATGTAAGGTTCCGAAGATACAAGATATGAGAAGTCGGTTGCTGCATTTTTACTGTGTTAAAAATATACTTTACTACGAATAGATTTGATGTTACATACAAAAAAATTGATTGACAATAAAAAAACATCTCTTATTTGTAATACAAATATATTTAATTCAGAAAAAAATCCCTAGCGAAGTTTCTGATATCATATGATGGTAGTTAGGAGAGATTTGCACATGGTTCAAAGCTTTGTATCGTCGTATAGAGCCCAGTAACTGAGGTGCAATCTAGCATCGTGGAGAAGGTAGACCAAGGGGTGTGCTCTTGAACCCTTTTTCTTGAAGAAGGGTGTAGAGATGCGCAGTGCGCTTTGCGTGCACGGCGAGTACTTGCTCATGGGACCTTCGGGTCGTGGGATGGCGGGCCTTCAAGATCCGTGGTGCAAAAGCAGGGGTTCTGCCCTCGCCTGCGCACAGTGCATGAGGAAGGCCAACCTCGTTAAAAATAGTCACTGTATGGGGCATTTGTCAAGAGGACCTTTAGGTCGAGGGATTGTGTGGGCCTCCAGAGTCCGCGATGCAAAGGCAGGGTTGCGCCTTGCTTATGCACCAGGGTAAGGAAGGACAACCTCGTTAAAAAATGGCCATAAGTAATCCGCTGGGGTTCTAACCAACCCCGGTAACACCAGTCCTAGACAGATGAGGATACTGACGGGGTTGTGGAAGAATGCTAACGGGGTTGTGGGTATTCCGGCTCCGACCAGCCGGGCGAGTCCCACACTCGGGCCGCCTCATTTTGCCCTTACCATCAGAAATGCTTGCTTGTTTGCTGCTTTATCTAAAAAAAGTCCTCAAGTCACAAAATATCAGCTTTATATAATTTTATAAACTAAAAATATATATGATAATTAATTAGGTCAACTTTCTAACTTATCAATATGCAGTCTCCATTACAATTTTATTATCCTGTAAATGATACAAAAATGCTTAAACAAAATGGAATCCACACATAGACGACGCTTAAGACATATCGTGTCGCTATCGTATCGTCAGTTGTAAATGATGTTTTTCCATTCCCTTTACGGGGCGAATTGAGACACGCTCCCTCGTCATAAGAAGTGGCAGATAAACAAGTATTTCTGACATTTATAAATTATCACTAACTTATTTTATACAGTGATTCGTCTCGAACTGTGAACTTATGATAGCATAGCCTTTACATTATATTTCGGACGACCATATGCGAGACGACAGCGAAAAAAAAGTACCTCACGTCCGTATCCCCGAAGAAGTAGGTAGGGGTACACATGATGATTAGCCGTAGACACTTGTTTGTCCATTATACTAGTAAAATAAAACTTATTGTACCTAACGATTGTGAGAGAAATAAAAATAAATAAATAAAACTTAATCCAACGATGTAATAGGTGGCAAGCCTATCGTCAACTTTTTCAATCCTAGGCACAGTTGTTTTTATCAGGAAACTAAAGAAACTCATTTCTGAATTTCCCGATTCGGGAATTGAAACCAGGACCACATATGGTCAACACTGACACCGGACTACTAGACCTGAAAGGCAATTACAACACCTAGGACGATTTTGCTCAAATTCAATCTTTAAGATTCTTTTTGCCTCATTCATTCGCCTTTCGAATTTCACCACTTACCGATCTATTTTTTTTTATGTTATAAGATAGCAAACAAGCAGATACGTCTCCTGATGGAAAGAGTCAACCATCGCCTATAGACACCAAAGGTGTTAGGTGCGTTGCTATCTTGTGGGGAGGTCTAATGCCACATGCATAAGTTTACCGGCTACCTTACCTTCCAAACCGGAACACAACAGCGACAAGCACTGATGCTATTGCGGAAGGAATAGGTAAGGCGGTGGTACCAGACCCGGTTGAGACAATGCAGAACTCTACCACTTAGTAGCCACGATGGTAGTTACTCGTATATCCAATCGGTTGCCTTTTACGACCTGCCTGGCAGTGGCAGTTGGTCTATTCTTCAAAGGAGCCCGGAACCAACACTGGGAGAAACGGGGAGAATATGTCTTGAATTATTGTTAAAAAAATATACGTAAGTACATACGTATACAAACTGCAAATCGTTAAAGTAGACAATTCATAACAGGCTAACTTCGGCTCTACGTATCACTACTACTGGGACCAGAGTGCTAAGTGTGAGTTTTTCTTTTCGCATTCGATCGTGAGCGCGTTTCGAGTTTACTAGGAATTTGTATGTGATTTGTACAGCGCCACCTAGTGGTAAACTGGTTTCTCACGTTTACCACTAGGTGGCGCTGTACAAATCACATACAAATTCCTAGTAAACTCCAAACGCGCTCACGATCGAATGCGAAAAAACTCACGCTTAGCACTCAGTTTTTCCTAACAGCCTTTATGCCATGCCCAACTGTAACATTTCTAAAAATAATGGTTGTTTAGCGAGATTTAAAACGTCGGTGGTTCCCCGCAGCAGGCGGCACACTCGCGGTGAACCCCCAACGAAGTCTACTTGACGAATCTAGTCACCCAGTCGATATTTTGATAACTACTAACAAAATTATACACATACATACATATCTTTACGCCAGATCCTTTACGGGGTAGGCAGATATATTACATCTAATAATTATTTACAGCATTTTTGAGAATTTGTTTTTTTTTTGTTTAATTTGGCAACAATATCAAGCATTGCATTTAAATAGCCCGGATCGAAAGGGTTAAAGTCATGTCGAGTCCATTTTTGTAATTCCGCCCCTTAATCATCAAATTGCCCTCTTGTGGGGCGTGGGCCCTACGTAGGGAAACACTGACTGGTACTAAAACATGCTCAAACCAACAAAATTGTTTGGTCTGAGAGTTCATGATAGGGTTCCGCTACGTCTCACTCGGGTATAATACCACTGCCTTTCCTATTTCTTTCACAATAGCGTCAATGTTTGTTATTGTCGTATTCCGATTTGGAAGATAATGTAACTTTTTTATATCATAAGATAGCAAACAAGCAGATGAGTATCCTGATGGACAGAGTCAACCATCGCCTATAGACACCAAAGATGTTAATGGTGCGTTGCTATCTTGTGGCGAGGTCTAATGCCGTCTACAAGCTGGTAGAGTTCTGCATCGGCTCGACCGGGTCTGGTACCACCGCCTTACTTATTCCTGCCGCAATAGCGGCAGTGCTAGTCACTGTCGTGTTCCGGTTTGGAGGGTAAGGTAGCCGGTAAACTTATGCATGTGGCATTAGACCTCGCCACAAGATAGCAACGCACCATTAACATCTTTGATGTCTATAGGCGATGGTTGACTCTTTCCATCAGGAGACCCAACTGCTTGTTTGCTATCTTATGATATAAAAAAAACAAGCAGATGGGTCTTCTGATGGAAAGAGTCAACCATCGCCTATAGACACCAAAGATGTTAATGGTGCGTTGCTATCTTGTGGCGAGGTCTAATGCCACATTCATAAGCTTACCGACTACCTTACCCTTCAAACCGGAACACGAGAGTGACAAGTACTGATGCTATTGCGGCAGGAATAGGTAATGTGGTGGTACTAGACCCGGGTGAGACAATACAGAACTCTACCACCTAGTAACCACGATGGTAGTGACTCGCGTAGCCAATCAGTCGCCTCTTACGACCAGCCTGGTAGAACGGCAGTTGGCCTATCCTCCAAAGGAGTCCGGGCCCAATAAGGGGCAGTTTTTATTTCACGTAAATACGTAAATAGATAACACCAAATATTCGAAACAGAAAAAAATTTTTTTAGACATTTTTTAACTTAGAACTTAGAGTTTGGATTCGAATCAAATTATTTCTACAAAATCCCTTTAAATTAACTAGATTTCGTCTCTTTAGTAATGACACAAAAGTACTTTTTATATCTCACGATAACTAGCTGGCATTGAGGAATAATTCCACACCTGCCCTTTGTGTCATTTCGGACATCTGTGTGATAAATTGGTGGAACATTACTTGCACTTTATAATCGATACCAGACGATTTGGTGCCTCCAATATTTTCTTACTAGTATTTGTGAAAAAAACGCTGGCTCCTTTCAACTGACTTCGAGGTTTTCTATTCGGATGTATTTATTCTCAAACGACTTGCCGAAAGGAAGAGGTTATTTATCAATTCGCTTATGTTTTTTTTACCTCAGAACTCGGCCGTTTATAAACCAAGACGCTATTGCGGCAGGAATAGGTGAGGAAGTGGTACCAGACCCAGGCGAGACAATGCAGAACCTAGTAGCCACGATGGTACTGATTCGAATAACCAATTGATCGGCTTTGATCAGTTGGCCTATTCTTCAAAGGAACCTTGATCAACACTTGGAAAAACTTCATTTGACATATTTAAATAGGTACATGATAATACACACACACACACACACACGCACACACACGTACACACAGGCACACACACACTCGCACACACACGCACACACGCACACACACGCACACACACGCAAAAACACGCAAACACACGCAAACACATGCACACACATGCACACACACGCACACACACACTCACACATCTGTAGCCTTAGTATAGAAAGTGATAATTACAAAAAATAATTTTATATGTATGCTTATGTATTATTGATCAAATGTAATATTCTGTTTTTTAACTTATCCTGAAATGTTTATAGACTATAGTGTTGATGGAGATATGTCTATTTGATCAAACTATAAAACTGTTCTTCGCAATGATAATTGTATTATTATTTTGGCAAAAAGTGCACTCGTCATGGTCTGACCAATGGCCACAAATATATATACAAACTAGCTGTGCCCGCAACTACGTTCGCGTGAAAAAACTCAAATAAAAACCCGCATAGTTCCCGTTCTCGTGGGATTTCCGGGATAAGAACTACCCTATGTCCTTTCTTGGGTCTCAAAGTATATTTGTACCAAATTTTATCCAAATCGGTTCAGTGGTTTAGCCGTGAAAGCGTAACAGACAGACAGACAGACAGAGTTACTTTCGCATTTATAATATTAGTATGGAAGTATGGATAATGTTACATCTTTAAAGTATATTAATATTAATCAACCTTATTTCTGTAAGTTATGGTTTAGTTTCCACTATTACTCTGCTTTACCGACGAGTGCTCGTAAAAATTTATTAGGACCTTAAAAATTCAACTTTAAGCACATAGCCTTAAAGTTTAAAATTGCAAGTTACATGCTACTCATGAGAATTTTTCACGACATATGTACGTCCGTACGTTGGCTGTGATTGGACACAATAAGACCACATATTCATTTGTGCTCTGACACTTTTATAGCCGCGACGTCCGAGTTTTACATCAGCAGCGTGGCTAATTCCATGTGGAAATGATTATCATCACGTCGTATGACTGCAGGACAGGCAGCGTGAATCGAAGTCTGACTTTTGAGTTTGCCACGATTCACAAATTTGTCTTTGAAGCATTTCACGCGAAGCGGACAACGAAAAAAATGTCAGGTCCCGGATTTTGTTCATACTTGGATTAATTATACTCCTAAATGTTCTGAACAAACTTATGTCATTAATTTTTTTATTAAGCTGTGTTGCCAGTTTTTATGAGCCTTTAAAAATTGACGAAATTTTAAAAATTGATTTTTTGAAAGCTATTGTTAGTATAGATTTTAAAAATGAAAATTTGTTTTAGGTAGTGTTATTTTAAGAATAATAAATGTTCTAACTGGAAATAATCACAAATTTGGATAAAAAAAAATTGTCGTATAGAAAACCGGAAGTAAATTTTTCAAACCCGATTTTACTTAACTTCGACATTTTTTTTTTTTTTTATTTTTATTTTAAAATGTAGCTTAAAACTTACAAATTAGATGTTGAAAGTTGTAGAGTGGGATCTGCATACATTTTGGTGATGGAAGAAATAGAGTGCGGAGGTGTCACTCAAACTTTGTAGATTGGCCGTACGGAAGACTTCATAGATTGGCCGTTTTACTGTTAATGGCGCAATTATTAAATAATAAATTAAACGAAAACAACCTGAAGTCTTTGTTATGAAGTTATTCAATCAAAAATGTTAGCTTCTTCGTTTAGTTACACACAATTTGTTCTTAAACATCATACTCAATACATCAGATTACTACTAACAAATAGGCACTGGTTTAAGACAAGCTGATTTCATTTTAATCGCATCGTTTATATTATAGTAGTTGAGGTTGTTGTTAGGTTAAGTACTAACCTAAGTTCCTTTTGTAGTATCTTAATCGATTAGACCACGGGTCAAATCTGATTCATGTATAAATTAATCGGTATCAAACTTTATAGAACCTTTTGTTACGCATCAGAAAATATATTAAAATGTTTGTATATATAAATTAACTACTAATAGATATGAAATAATGATGTAATGCAAAAGGGTTACATTCATACACGCAAACTTAAAAAATCGAAAAGAGTTAAGATTTATTTCTGTTAATTTCTTTGTCAGTCGTGTATTCTCACTTATTCCACTACAAGTATTATATCAAAATAAGTGCAAATTTGACCGCAAGCACATTTTAAAAAAGACACCACGAAATCATGAACTTTTGTAAGTATAATTGTGGCTAATGACCAATAACAATGTTTTGATTGCGCTTCGACTATTCTAATACCTTATACTTTAAACAATCGATTCTTGTATATTTGTATGTAATTGGTATCTCCTTTGTTCCTGACGATATTTTCGAAATTTTATGTTTAGAGTCTTTTAATATTGAAATTGATCTAGGTAAGTGGCTTCGCCGTGATAATCCGTTTTCACATAAAAAAAATATCATCCGAAAGAAACTCGGTCGCCCAGCTTTTTATTTTATTTGAAAATTATTGATTGTATTTATTACATATAACAAAATATGAAAAGAATATTGTAAATGCATTAACATTGACGTGACAGAATTTTTATACTGTTGGCTTCTAAAACGTCCGCTCTACGAAATCTTCCGAACGGCAGTCAGAGTGACACCTTCACACTTTACTACTTCTGTCACCAAAACGTATGCAGATCCCACTCTACAACTTTCCGCATATAATTTGTAAGCCTTAAGCTACATTTTCAAATAAAAACAAAAAAAAATGTCGAAGTTAAGGTAAATTAGGTTTGAAAAATTTACTTCCGGTTTTCTACACGACAAAAGTTTTTTTATTCAAATTTGTGATTTTTTCCAGATAGAACATTTATTTTTCTTAAAATAATACTACCTAAATTAAATTTTTATCCTTAAAATCTATACTAACATAGCTTTCAAAAAAATCAATTTTTAAGGGAATCGACCACTTTGTATGGACTGTTCGGCTACATGTGACCATTAACTCAGCTATTTATTAACTAGTATTTTGTATGCTTGATATCTAAACAAAATTATTTATAATAAAGAAATAACAGGAAAATGTAAAAATATGTCATATTCAGCATGGTAAAAGTTGTAGTCTTGGTGCGGCAGAAGTGTATTTATTTATAATTATCAACATGCTAAAAACAAATTCTTCTATTATGATGTCAATTATTTACATTTATAATATGATACACATGATATTATGTTTATATATTGAAGCATATCATAATATCATGAGATTTTAACACAAAATCAAACAAAGTATGTTCTAAAATAAAACTCCGATAAGGAATTGTAATGGTTTTATAAATCATCTTAGATTATTAATATACTTTATAAGAACTAGGCAGGGGGCTGTATATAATTATCATGCCTTGTCCAAACAAGATACCAGATAATGGTCATTACATGAGCAACCTACGTTCTTCCTACACATGATAATTGCAACAATATTGTAATAAAACATTTCTGTCTAATATATCATTATTATATAAAATACAAATATATATTATGGCTTATGTGGTTGCTTTGTATTATTCCCCTTGAGAATGTGCAATTGTCTATATGCTTATTTCTTCAAGTAGATTGCTGGCTCGATCTACATATCTCTCTAATACACGAACCATAATTCCTGAACCTGTACTGGATTTGCTGGGACTCCATAAACGGGTATTCTATTTACAGGGAGCCAACATAGATAGCAAATGTGATCTGTTTCATGGATCTGTAACAATTTGAATTTTCATCAGATAAAATTCATTAAAAATATAACTATTAACTTTTAAAATGTGAGACATGTTTGTGTGTAATCAAACTAACTACCTAGATAGTTGGTAATTACTCGGAACTAGCAACAAGTATTTACTTGGAATATCTTTATTAACAAACCTATACTTTTATAGTCCTCATGCTCTTTATAGTCATTACTAACTGCACATTTATTTCCATGTTATTGGTATTTTTGAACATGTACAAACAAACAAACTCAAATTATTAATGCTATCTCAATAGTTGACTTCAGCTCCTTACTATGAAGCTAAGGGTCTTTGTTTAAAATAACAGTTGGATAAAATATATTTGTGTGTGTGAAAGAGTTCTATTAAATATATAATTATCCTATATATTTAGTACACATAGTACAAGGTATGTTTAGGTGAATGTGTCAAGATTATTATTAATTTACCTGACAAGGTGATATCCATTCATTAATCACAATCCTTATGTGTATTGTTTTTGGTGTAGTTGCATCGAGAACATGATTTCTACTGTGTAATATTGACATACAATTCCCACACAACTGTCGAGGATGTTCTTCACTTGGGCTGGATTTTAGAAATGTTGAGTTGTGAAGTACCAACATCCAGTAAAATTGACAGACTGCACTTTGATTTGTCACCTGCAAAGTGAACATATACTGCTTATCACACTTATATTATATTATATATAAGCACAATATTACAAAGATCTTCGCTGTGTTATACTAAAATAATGTAATCTTAATAAAAATTGCCTTACCACATGGGGAGCAATCCAAAGATAATTATCGAACTACGAGAAGCTCCAGATTTCGTCTCCTGCGATGCAAAACATCAATGCCATCAATTGTTAGTCAATTAACAGAAGGCGCAGACACAGTTGAATCCAAATCCAATGACATGCCCAGGTCCGATTGGTCGGTGGGTTTAGTGTTTAAAATAACGCCGGGGTCAAAATTACAAACAGATTACAAGTCCAAAAGTAAAAACTGTTCATCATTTGCAGCGGTTGATAACTAACAATTCAAAACGACACAAAAAGAACCGGAAAATCATTTACATTAACCGAATACTAATCGCAAATTGAAAATAAGCTATTGTTATTTGTTATTTCGTGTTTGTTTCGTGTTTACTGTTTATTTGTTCCTTTAATGTCAATTTTTGACACATGCTTATTAGTGTAGCGGTGGGTGAATATGACATCTAACGAAATCATTCGATTAATTTTTATAATCTCTCGTCTTGGGATGTTTCGATTGGACAAATACGTTCTTAGTTGTTAATTTAGTTAAGAATCGTAATTCGCGAATGAGATCGATATAAATTGAAACCGATAATCAAACTAATAGTGTGAATGATAAGATATTTAAAACAGACATATAAATTAAACAAATCACTAAATTCACAAGATAGTAAGGTTAATGGAGCTTGATTCTTTTTGTTGAAGAAGTAAAAATCTAAGAAAAATATATTTTCATATTATAATCATTTGTTTTTATGTTTTTTATTTGTTTTTCTATGTATTTTTAAGAAACTAAAATATGTAAACTTAATGTTACCACTATATCAATAATGCGTCAAAACTCATACCACTAGAACAAAAAAAGATCTGTTCCATGTAACATCCAAAAAATGACTTGGGCTCCCGATTACCGAATCTGTTAATAGACTATCAATGTTAATATTAGTGAAGTCATTCGATTATACCACCCATCTCAAATTGAATGTCCTAGATTGCAAAAACAATCGATTTGTACAAATAATCCGATATTACTTTATCAACTAGGAAATAGTGCTTCAGTCATTTTGTCTAAAAGAGATGATAATCAATTACATTAAAAAAGTACTTTTATTGCCTATAACGCGCAAAATCTATCTGTTCGTTTATTAAATAAACTCGTTATTTTCACGATTGTATTTTATTACTTTTGTATTTGTTAGTTATTTATGTTTTATCTATAAACACAAGTCTGTAAATAAAAGCAGAATATACAAGAAAACAAGAAAAGAAACAAATATGCATGTTTAGGTATGTTATATACGATATTATAATCGACACCAATGTGAATCGATTATATGTTAAAATCGATTAAATTCTACAATCAACGTGGCACAGACCTATGCCGCAATGGGACTTTAGAATTGAAAAATTGACGTTAATCACTTTTTATTTTATTTTCTAATTAAGTTTAAATTCCAGTTCTTAAAATAGTACCATCGTGTTTTAAAAATAAAATAATGATTTTTGGTATAAATGGTTTTTAAAAAAACACGTGGTCACCATATAGCCTGTAATGGACAATACCCTTTCGACAATTTTTAAAGGCTCAAAAAAACTGGCAACACAGCTTAATAAAAAAATTAATGACGTACATTTATTCAGAACATTTAGGAGTATAATTAATCCAAGTATGAACAAAATCCGGGATCTGACATTTTTTTCGTTGTCCGCTTCGCGTGAAATGCCTCCTTTGGGAGAGATGGGTTGCAATCCCCATTGCCGAATTTATATCGCTGCACTAGCGTACTGTAGTTTTATCTGGAGGGTAAGGCAGCCGATATACGAATGTATGTGATATTAAAACACCTACACAGATGGCAACGCACCATTAACATCTTTGGTGTCTATAGGCGATGGTTATCTCTTTCGATCAAGATACCTCCGCTTGTTTGTTATCCCATAAAATTAAAATTTGCTTTAAATTAAACACATTATAATTATAACATTTTTATTGTTTCCATATGAAGTTACGAAATGTGGCGAATAAACAACACAATTTTTATTTCAGCGCCATCTATTAGACTTATGTTTCATTTTCAGATTAATATAATTTTATTCAGACAATATAGTGTATTCAGTTATTTTAATTTTGACTGGATTAAGTTTGTTAAAACGATGTAGATAATATATTTAGACGTTAGTACAAAGTTACACATAGATTATGCAAATTATCAAAAAAAAAAAAAGATTTAAATGTAACTCATTTTAAAAACTCATACTTGATTTTGACAATACCACAAAAATATAAATATAATTAAAATCAACGACATTTATAGCTCAATATAAACTAAAACTTTGTTGACTGTAAATAAGTAGGTATTCCTATTAAATTAAATACCATTATTTATTAGAAATATTGTGTCAAATATCATAGTCAAACTACAAATATAATTCAAACATCAAAACAATTTAAAAATTACCACTGAACGGCGACGTTTTTATATTAAACTGAAACACTGTTATTTTATTATTATAAAATATGTCATCTGATATTAAAACACAAAAACACTTGTGTTTTAAAATGATAATAAACTAGCACTGCCATCTATGGCACAAATACGGAACTTTAACTGAGCGATCAATTTTGAGTTTCATATCAAATCACACAGATGGCTGTAGCGAGTGCTGAAACTACCTGAGGAAAACGAACTACGTAAAATTACTTCACCTACACAGAACTAGATGGCGCTTATCAAAATTTATCTTTCATATTTGTTAATTTTCCGTAAGCTGGTGACTTCCATGCCGTAGATAGCAAATGGTGCTGGCTCTTCAAAACGTACCTGTGTATTAAAAAAACACTAGTAAATATCAGTAGTTCGATTTAAAATTGCATTTATTTGACATAAGAATAGGTACTGGTAACCAGATCTAATTGAATTGTTTCTGATGTAGCATGAACTTTCTTAGCATCTTCGTATTGGTCCAGGACCCTACTGACAAATAGACTATCCGTCACTTTGCCAGGCATTTCGTAAAAAAGGGTACGATTGGCTAAGCACGTGTTATTAAAATCTTGACTACTATGTGGTAGAACTTCGTAATGTCATAATATAAATATGTTGTCACGGTGCTCTCATTATTGAGTGCCACTCAAGACGAGTGATCACATATAAGTTTACTTCCATGGTCTATTAAAAAATTGAGATTACCCGACGCCATGAGATGCCTATTTACATTTTATGTGTAAACTAGCTATTTCAATTCGGTTAATTGATCACTACAGAACACAAAATATTTAAATTAAAAAAAACAATACCATAAAACATTAAAACTGACAATCCTTTTGCTTTAATGGAGCTTAGGTAATTATTTTATCAACTAGGCTTAGTTTTCACACTGTTGCATCTTTATACTGTGGTAATGTCTTGCATCACCCTAGCTATCTATCAGCCCTGAAGATACCGTAAGACAAAACCGGTTGCAGATACATTAAATAAAAGTGTTTTGTGACACGGTACAAGTGCATCTTAACATTATAATGAGTTCAGAGTGCTAAGTGTGAGTTTTTCTTTTCGCATTCGATCGTGAGCGCGTTTCGAGTTTACTAGGAATTTGTATGTGATTTGTACAGCGCCACCTAGTGATAAACGTAAGAAACTAGTTTAGCTTAGCACTCTGTTGCTTTAGACATGTAAAACGAATGACTGATTAAAGGTAAAAACATGTAGGAGACCAATACAATATCGACGGTAAAAAGCAATCCTCCTGTAACCCGCAAAAGAAATATGTTCATCAGAGACAAAAAACTTAGAAATTTTAGAAAAAACATATCTTCTAAACTATTACACTTATAAATGAAATTTTCAGAACCTGAATATTATTATTTATTGCCTATCAATTTGAATATCTAAAACCAAGGATATAAAACGTTATAATTTCGATATATTTGCGTCGTTATGATTGGTTATGGTATATGATGTATATGGTATATGGTATATGATAGGCGAACCAATCACGAAACGGCATGAAACGCAGCGAACCAATCACGAAACAACAAAAATATCGAAATTATATCGTTATAATCCTTGTCTAAAACTATCTAGAAGTTAGTTTTAGTGTACGTTTGTGTGGGTTACAGCAATAGCACATTATTTTCTATTACGCAAAAATACTGTTAAGTAGATAAGTATGAACGGCTGCAAACTAAGCATTTCATTTTAAAGCAAAATTGCTGTTTTTCAGTTTTCTGAGAAACACAAAGTTGCCCGGGATTGGAAAGTGCCCGGTTGGCGATAGGCTTGCCGCCTATCACATTTGTGGGCCAAGTATCTTCGGCTAATCGTGGGTGCACTTGTTGTACCTCTGCCTATCCCTTCTGGGATATGGGCGTGAAGACACTTGTTAGAAACAAACCGAAAAAAGCATTTACGCTATTGCGGCAGGTAATAGGTAAGGCGGTGGTACCAGACCCGGACGAGACAATGCAGAATGCACCTAGTAGTCACGATGATAGTGACTCGCATAGTCAATCGGTCGCCTTTTACGACTCTGCCTCGCAGAACAGTAGTTGGCCTATTCTTCAAAGGAGCCCCAAGCCAAAACGGGGGAAATTACATTACACACATACACAATAATTATATTTACATCAAATATTTTTTTTTTTAAATAGGGAAAATTCAAAACCTATACAAAATCTTTTAAAGATCGACATGCATAGGACCATTCGACGTAGATTTTTTTATTGATCCCAAATTTGAAACAAAAGAATTTTCAGGAAATTGTCGTTTACCTATAGCAGGATTGCTTTTTACCGTCGACACGTACCACTGGCTGTTCCAATTCTTGCCGCAAATGGTAGTTTTGTTCCAGTTTTGAAAGAAAGGTCCCAAACGTAAAGATCTACGTAGTAGTTATGATAATAATGACACATGAATAATTGTTTACAGCTTTTTTACCACAACATAGAAAACAAGCAATAGGGAATATGCAGGCATATTTTTTTTTATTCAATACTCACTTCATTTTGATATAGAAAAGAAATAAACATAGCTGTAATAGTAAATATTTTTTTCATAAAATCTTGAAAATATTGGTTTAATTTGACAAGTTCAAACGCTCCTATTTCTCGCGCGCTTGAGACGTGACGTCATAGGGCGCGTCCTGTCAGTTTATTGTTTGCATTGAGAGTTAGTTTGATAGTTACAAGTGGCAGTGGAATCACAGGTGACTGACAGGACATGCCCTGTGACGTCACGTTTCATTTCGAACAATGGTGGGACATTTTACAAATTTGAATTTCGCTCGTAAATTTTTCACTTTTTGATTTATGTTTTAAATAATTAAATACATATTAAATTAGAAAATAACGAAATACTACGAACTTAAAAGCTCAGGAAAAAAAATCATTCCATTTTATTTTTTATGCATATTCCCTATTGTGATAACTAGGTGGCAGAGTTTGATACCAACGTTTTATTAGTTCCTACAACAATGGCGAATCAGGTAACCAGTAAACTTATACATGTGGCATTCCAACCTCGCCACCCGGATAGCAACGTACCATTAACAACTTTAAAGTCTTTACATCAGGAGAACCACCTGCTTGTTTGAATGAATGAATGAATGAATGAATGAATGGTGAATGAATGAATGAATGAATGAATGAATGAATGAATGAATGAGTGAATGAATGTTTGAATGAATAAATGAATGAATGATTGATGCGTTTGCTATCTAATGAATAAAAATAAAACAAATATATACCTCTTTCTCCTCTTTATTCTCCGCGTCCGTTTTGACGGAGGTTTCACTCTTCATATTGTCTGTCTTTATTGTCGCTTCACTTGGATTGACATTGCGTTTCTCCTGGGATAACATTAAAGTATAATTACGCAGGTTCCCTTGCTCGGTAGGCAGAGTAAACCGAAACTCGATAGATTTTCCAATTCATCGGTTGGTGAGATGGGGCCGATGGAACGATTACCACTTCAATCTACCGATCTATCAATGCGAGCTATATAGCATTTAGTCAAATTACGAGCATTTGAGCGTCTATATATCTATCAATAAAAGTGGGTTATACTGCATTAAACTTAGCCACACTATGGGCCATTGTGCGCAAAGATATAGTACTTAGTCCTACTAACCTAGCTTATTCTAGAGGCGGAGTACTGTAGAATTATCCTCAAATAGCTCATTTTATGTTTTATTCTCTTTAAAAAACTGGACCGTTAGGTATCTAACTTCCACCTAGTGATTCCACCTAGTGATCCACATGATGGGGAGTTTCCTAATGGTTTAGGCCTACTTCACGCACGCTTTACATAGCAAACTTTCTGTTAGCCCTATAGCGTGCATATGTTTAGAGCCTTTCGACGTAAGGGCATAGTGGCTATTCCCCCCGACCCAAATTATTCCAAAAATCTTTAACTCTTCAGACTCCAAATGTTGCCGACCCCTGATTTAGGCGCCCCATAGACCTACAATAATATTGCGCAATATTACGTATTGTGCAATATTATTGACCGTTTAGGGTTGATAGTGAAGATTGCACAAAAATTGAACGAAAGTTTGAGCGGGTTTAATTTTTATTGTACAATATTTTTTTTCTTGCACTGTGTAGGCTTAATTTTGCACAGTATTTTTCACTTCAGAGTCGTAAATTTAAGCAGAATGGCGAGCAAGTATGCTATTAAAGATAAAGAACGAGAGTTTTTACTTGAGTGTATAGAATTGTATAGAGATTTATTTAACAATGTCACCAGCAGGTTTCCGCCAAAACATCGCCGTCAGACATATTGCTCGCACGAAAATATTGATCAGACTAGTTTGTCAATTTTATTGAGTGAATTTATTGAACGTTTGGAATCAAAAGGGATTGAATATTACTGCACAAGAAAAGTATTGCGAAATATTATTGAAGGTCTATGGGGCACCTTAGAGAAATGCTCAAACAACTTCCTATATGCGCCACCCCCCTTTGAAGAACAGGGCAAGGTCCGTCAATTTCTCACACTCAAACTTCAATTCCTCACACTCAAACTTCAATTCCTCGCACGCGCAGTTAGAGAGATTAAGGCTCAACTCATATTGGCGCAGAGTCGAAGCGAAGCGACGAGTCATATTTTTCCACCTCAAGCATTATTATCTGTTATTGATCTATTATTTAAGTACAAATTTGTGCTATGTAAATATGGAAGCGCGCGTCGTCGCGCGTTGACGCGCGCATTCGCTTCGACGCTCGGCTGGAATCGAGTAGATTTGCGACTCGCCGCGCGTACTCGGGCGCAGTGACGCGTCAGACCACAGAGTTCTCTGTAATATAGTATATACTTAAACGTCAGACGCCGACCACAACGGACGGACGACAGTGCTGAACTACGGCGAAGATGAAAAATTAATTTATTTAGTACAGAAGAAACAGTTTATGTCTGTTTAACATCAAGGCGAAAACCGAATGTTCGAATGTCTGATGTCTCTGAACTCCAGCAGTGAAGTGCCGTCGCGCATAGATGCGCGTCGCCTTGTAAAACATGACGCATCGCTTCACTTCAAATCTGCGCCAATGTGAATTGAGCCTAATGAACTACGTACTAAAGAAGCTATATTAAGTAGAAGTCATGTTCAATTTCGTCAATACTCACTGCAGCGCTGAAATAATAATAAATCGTACAACCAAAGTCAAAATTAAAAAGCGCTATTATAATAGAGTTAGTATAAGCGCTAGTATATAGAGTATAATAGAGTTAGTACACAGAAGTCTACGTGAGCAGTGACATAAATTCTATTAAATACATTTATGACCAACTTCATGCTGTTAATTTCGAGACACTTTTCCTAAAACACTAAAACAAGAAAAACTTTAATGCCTTTACCTCTTTCTCAGCCGATTCTTTAACGACTGGCGGTATGTTTGGACCAAGCACCTCGACGAGTTGTTTTATCTGTTAGAAAAACATGTATTATCCACCAATATGGTAAAAAAGTAATATCTTCACGCCCGTATGTGTAGTATGAGAAGCTAGAGTATGTAGTGTTGTCTCACGTTGGTGTAGTATGAGAAGCTAGAGTATGTAGTGTTGTCTCACGTTGGGGTAGTATGAGAAGCTAGAGTATGTAGTGTTGTCTCACGTTGGTGTAGTATGAGAAGCTAGAGTATGTAGTGTTGTCTCACGTTGGTGTAGTATGAGAAGCTAGAGTATGTAGTGTTGTCTCACGTTGGGGTAGTATGAGAAGCTAGAGTATGTAGTGTTGTCTCACGTTGGTGTAGTATGAGAAGCTAGAGTATGTAGTGTTGTCTCACGTTGGGGTAGTATGAGAAGCTAGAGTATGTAGTGTTGTCTCACGTTGGTGTAGTATGAGAAGCTAATGTATGTAGTGTTGTCTCACGTTGGGGTAGTATGAGAAGCTAGAGTATGTAGTGTTGTCTCACGTTGGGGTAGTATGAGAAGCTAGAGTATGTAGTGTTGTCTCACGTTGGTGTAGTATGAGAAGCTAGTGTATGTCGTGTTATCTCACGTTGGGGTAGTATGAGAAGCTAGAGTATGTAGTGTTGTCTCACGTTGGTGTAGTATGAGAAGCTAATGTATGTAGTGTTGTCTCACGTTGGGGTAGTATGAGAAGCTAGAGTATGTAGTGTTGTCTCACGTTGGGGTAGTATGAGAAGCTAGTGTATGTAGTGTTATCTCACGTTGGTGTAGTATGAGAAGCTAGTGTATGTAGTGATATCTCACGTTGGGATAGTATGAGAAGCAGGCTCGCGCTCGACCTCGGCAGGGCGGCGCCACTGCTCGTCCATATCGGTCGCGGTCATCCGGGTCGAACATGTAGAAACCTGAAAACCACAAACTCTCTCCTAGCTACACTGTGTAGATATATGTTAGCAACTACGCTTAACGACAAGCACTTGCCGGCCAGGTGTGGCGTACCTGTATGATTTATGCAGCTGTTATTGTGAAGTAATGACGTCATTGTTAACAAAAATGGACAAATATAAATAAGGATAATATAAATAGGCGGAGATAAGATGTTTCGAGACATTGTAATTCAATCCTTATTTAGGGCGTTACTCTGTTCAAAAATTATAGGTACTATGTGTGTAAAAGTGAGTCAAGTGTTTGAAGCCATACTGCTTCTCGTTTATATATAAAAACTAGCTGACCCGCGCAGCTTCACCCGCGAGTATATTAGTAAGTCGTCCAAATAGCTTTTAATAAAAATTTCATCCCCTATTTCAGCCCTCCAGAGACCGATGTTTGAAAAAATTAGCCTATGTTTGACCCCGGATCTTCAACTATATCCATGCCAAATTTCATGAAAATCGGGCCAGTGGTTTAACCGTGAAAGCGTAACACAGACAGACAGACAGACAGACAGACTTTCGCATTTATAATATTAGTATAGATATATCACAAGATTACAAAGAAGCACGGTTCTCCGGATGTAAATAGGTTAGCATGGTTTATGACACCAAAGATGTTAAATTTGTGTTGCTATCCGTGTGACGGAGTTGGAAGGCCACATACAGTCCGCACGCGAGCTCCGAGGAATCGGAGACAGAGGTAGGATCGGGTGTGTGGGTGTGTACGTCTCTCTCTCACTCGGGTGTGCTCTGTGTACATCGCTCTCTCTCTTCACTGCACGTCAACATTCCTCAAAATTCCTCGGAGCTCGCGCGCGGACTGTACATCACTTTACCGACTAAGTACCTTATTATACAAACCAGAATACGATAGCAATAAGCACTGATACTTTTGAAGCAGGGAAAGTAGTATCTGATAAATATAAAATGTTTTTTGTAATTTTTTCAAATAACTTCCCAATAATATAAAATATAAAACTGCAACAATCGACTTCCTATGTCCTGTTTCTGCAGAACGCTGCATCAGATCTTCACCAAATTAAAATGGAAACACATGGGAAGTGTACCATCCCAAAGAAAAAAAGAGTTTTCAAAATCTGTTCATACATGACCGAGTTCTGAGGTGCATGAAAAATCAGTTCATAAAGGACCGAGTTCTGAGGTACATAAAATCTGTTCATAAATGACCGAGTTCTGAGGTACATAAAAAAATCAGTTCATAAATGACCGAGTTCTGAGGTACATAAAAAAATCAGTTCATAAATGACCGAGTTCTGAGGTACATAAAAAAATCAGTTCATGAATGACCGAGTTCTGAGGTACATAAAAAAATCAGTTCATAAATGACCGAGTTCTGAGGTACATAAAAAAATCAGTTCATAAATGACCGAGTTCTGAGGTACATAAAAAAATCAGTTCATGAATGACCGAGTTCTGAGGTACATAAAAAAATCAGTTCATAAATGACCGAGTTCCAAGGTACATAAAAAATCAGTTCATAAATAAACCGAGTTCTGGGGTGCATGAACAATCAGTTCATAAATAACCGAGTTCTGAGGTACATGAAAAATCAGTTCATAAATGACCTAGTTCTAAGGTACATTAAAAAAACAGCCGAATTGAAAACCGTCCCTTTTTTTGGAAAAATTGGAAATCTATTGAAAAAAAAACACTGCACATATATTCATGTGATATAAATTTCCCCCGTGTTGGTCCGAGCACATTTGAAGAATAGGCTAACTACCGTTCTGCCAGGCAGGTCATAAGAAGCGACCGATTGGCTATACGAGTCACTACCATGTGACAGAGTACTGTTATCTCGCCTGGGTCTGGTACCACCACCTTACCTATTCCTGCCGCAATAGCTTCAGTGCTTGTCACTGTCGCGTTCCGGCTTGGAGTTGCAAGTGGCACTAGCCCCAAGCCAACCATCGCCGTAAGATACCAGTAGCAATGCATCATTAAGGTCTTAATGTCTATTGGTGATGGTTGTTTCTTTCCATTATAGGGAACGCATCTGCTTGTTTGCTGTCTTATAAAAAAACATAATATTCACAAATCTATACTATTTTCTTTACGGCTATGGACCATTTTTAAACTTTAATCGCCGAATTTCAACCATAGGGCAGTCGCAACCATACAAACCATAGTACATATTATAATTAAGTCTGTTCACCACGTCAGAAAGACGATTGAAGAGTAATTTTAGACCTAGAATATAAGATATTCCGAGCACGAACCTCTAGGCGTCCTGAACAGTGCTACGGCGAAATCTCCGCGCCCGGCCACGAATACTCCCATCTTCTCTTCCCGGAAGAACTCCGTCACCTGAACATAGGGATGCAACATCGCTTATCGATATCAGGACATCGATGTTTTCTAGAGTAAGATATCGATGTTAAAACATAGGAGTTTATTTTAGTTACATATTTTGCGTCTGTTTTGACAATCGTACTTAAGGAGTAAACTCCAGTCGTGCGTCGGAGCTGACACACACAATTTTTTATTAAATTACTAGCTGACCCGGCAAATGTTGTTCTGCCTTAATTTTTTTTATATTTTTCACCTTTTAAACCTTCGCTGGACTTCAACAATTAATTCAAAACCAAAATTAGCCAAATCGGTTCAGCCGTTCTCGAGTTTTAGCGAGACTAACGAGCAGCAATTGATTTTTATATAAATAAGAATTTTAATTTTTAGAAAATATAGAAAAAAATTAATAACAGTAGTTAAAAAGGCAGAACAACGTTTGCCGGGTCAGCTAATCTATAATAAAATTGCTTAAATACGGCATATTCGCGGTGAATGAGCTTGTATCCCAGCAGTATTTTTGTCAGACAAAACATTTTTTGAATAACTTTGTATTTATCCACCTAGCAACAAGAAATATAATCTCATGTATCCTGAATCTTTCGATCATGCTCATTAGAAAAAAAATGATGTGGTGTCGTGGGACACCAGGTAGGAACGAACTTCCTTCGGCTAAACGGCACTACTCGCTTGTGTACGCGACTGTCGCGCCTGCACACATCTTATTTAACGCTATTATTCCACGCATTTTTCTTACGGTTTTACTATCAGTTCGGTCGCGCACATTTTTTTCAGTTCGGTCGCGCAGCAAAATCCCTATCCCCTCCAAGCCTGCCGTAAGGAACTTCGTTCCAAAAAAATGCAGCACTTCAAAAAAGTCGTAGAGATTAGACTCGTCAAAAGAAAGCCACCCACAAAGTTTCAAGTGTGCATTAATCATTTAACGAAAGGACGCTACTCCGCGTACTAGTCAAATACTAACTGCAACGTGCAGCCCACTGCATTAAGTTTTTGGCGAATCCCGCCAAATCATCTAATTTTTCCGGGATAAGAAGTAGCCTATATGCTATTCTAGATCATCATCTACCTGTGTGCCAATTTTCATTCAACTCTGTTCAGTAGTTTTTGCGTGATTGAGTAACAAACAACCGTCCATTTAAACATCCAACCAACAACCAATCAAACATCCAAACTTTCGCATTTATAATATTAATATTGCCGTGTTGGTTTCGGCCTCCTTTGAAGAATAGGCCAACTGTCGTTCTGCCAGGCAGGTCGTAAAAGGCGACCGATTGGCTATCGAGTCACTACCATCGTGGCTACTAGGTGGTAGAGTTCTGCATTGTCTCGCCCGGGTCTGGTACCACCGCCTTACCTATTCCTGCCGCAATAGCGTCAGTGCTTGTCGCTGTCGTGTTCCGGTTTCGAGGGTAAGGTAGCCGGTAAACTTATGCATGTGGCATTAGACCTCGCCACAAGATAGCAACGCACCATTAACATCTTTGGTGTCTATAGGCGATGGTTGACTCTTTCCATCAGGAGACCCATCTGCTTGTTTGCTATCTTATGACATAAAAAAAAGATAATATATAGTCTGCGCAACAAGTTGGAAATGGTCTAAAATAGAGATACTGCTCTTAAAATTATGTGCGATAGCTTATTGGATCCGGAATGACGTCTAGAAAAATGTGCTAAAAGCGTGAATTAGCACACAAAGAATTGCAAAGTTATAAACAATTAAAGATGAAAAAAATTCATTTTTTGCTAATATTTCATAAACTATTAATATTTAAGAAATTTTAAAAAATGATTCGAAAGGAGGAGGAAATTTCCAAGAAAAAACTTTTAGATCCCGGAACTCTATCTCCATTATTTATTAATTTTAATTTAATGCTGAAAATGGGTCTACGCACGACATTTTTAGGTTGCGCGCACGGCCTCAAAAGCGAGTACGACACATAAATTAATTTATTTAAGGTATTGAATATTATTTTTTAAATTTGAAAAAATTATGATGTATTCTGAACACTATAAATAATTTATTTCCGTTGGAAATTTTACTTAAAATTAATTTTTCAACGAATTAAACGATTGTTAACTAACAAAATTTTCTCATAGTTCCGTCTTAATTGTAAATGAAAAAAAGTGTTTAAATAATTATCGTAAAAAATTTTCGCTTCTTGGAGCTTTTCTTATATACATACTTAACAATATCACGCTATAAAAGTTAAAAAATGTCCATACTTTGCTTATATTTATTATTGTACTTGAACAAAAACTGAAAAATCCAAGAAATGTTAAATGTAATGAAAATATGTATGTAATATCACCGAGTATACTTTTTAACCGAATGAATTGATGGAAGTAATTTGTGTAGTAATATGTTAGAAAAAAATATAATTTAACTTAGAAATTTAACTAAGAATGTAATTTGTTTTGTACGGTAAAAGCTGTTTATTAATAAATTTCTTCGTTTTCTTTCTTTCTAGGAAGGAAAGACGGAAGGAATTCCGTCTTTCCTTTCTTTCCTTATTTCTTTCTTTCTTTCTTTCCTTCTTTTCTTCTTTCCTTCATTTTTTCTATCCTTCTTCCTTTCTTTCATACTTTCTTTTTTTCTAAGTCAAGCGAACGATGTCGCGGGCACTAGTCTACAATACTGTTATCTATTTACCTGGTCCAGCAGATCCGAGTCGACGGTGCCTCTCTGTCTTGGCCGGTAGATGACCACTCGACACACGCAGTTGCCTGGGGTGTAGAACTTGCGGAGAATCTGGACATATCAATGATTTTTACCCGACTATGACAGAAGGGTTTTGTTTTCGAGTGTATATATCCATATTTATTTATCAATATCTGGTTGACCGAGCTTTGCTCGGTTTTTCACATACCCATATCTTGGGAACCGAGCTTTTCTTGGACCTGGAACCTTGATAAATCAATTCCTTGACCCGAAAAACCCCTAATTTGTGACTTTCATGAAAATTTTGAAGCCGATTCCGAGATTCCAATTATATATATACAAGAATTGCTCGTTTAAAGGTATTAGATAAGATAGCAGATGAGTCTCCTGATGGAAAGAGTCAACCATCGTCAATAAACACCGAATATGTTAATGGTGCGTTATCTTGTGGCTAGGTCTAATGCCACATGCATAAGTTTACCGACTACCTTACCCTCCAAACCGGAATACGAAAGTGACAAGCACTGACGCTATTGCGGCAGGAATAGGTAAGGCGGTGGTACCAGACCAGGGCGAGACAATACAGAACTCTACCACTTGGTAGTCGCGATGGTAGTATTGACTCGCATAGCCAATCGGTCGCCTTTTACGACCTGCCTGGCAGAACAGCAGCTGGCCTATTCTTTAAAGGAGCCTAGGACCAACATGGGGAATAACTGTGACCAAACACAATTAATGTGAAAGCCTATTCGTCTGTATCTGTCCGTTATGATTTCACGGCTAAAAAGTGGAATTGATTTGATGAAATTTGGTAAGATATGAGCTAGTGACCTGCTTCTACGTGAGAATGTTGTAGTCTGGGTGGTAGTGTAGGTAGATGTCCTGGGAGACTTGGTGTGAGCTGGATCCCTGCTCCAACGTGAGAATACTGTAGCATGTGTGGAAGTGTTGGAAGCTGACCTGGGAGACTTGGTGTGAGCTGGTAACATGCTCCAGCATGAGGATGTTATAGTCTGTATGGAGGTGTTAATAGCTGTCCTGGAAGACTTGGTGTGAGTTGATTACCTCCTCCAATGTGAAGATATTGCAGCCTGTGTGGGAGTGTTGGAAGCTGACCTGGGAGACTTGGTGTGAGCTGGTTACATGCTCCAACATGAGAATGTTATAGTCTGTACGGGTGTTGATAACTGTCCTGGGAGACTTGGTGTGAGCTGGTTAGATGCTCCAGCATGAGGATGTTATAGCCTGCATGGAAGTTGTTAGTAGCTGTCCTGAGAAAATTAGTATAAACTGGTTATCTGCTCCGACGTGAGGGTACTGTAGTCTGTGTGGAAGTGTTGGTAGCTGTTGTGAGCTGGTTTCCTGCTCCGATGTGAGGATACTGTAGCCTGTGTAAGCGTGTTGGTAGCTGTCCTGAAAGTTTTGGTTACCTGCTCCGGCCCTAGGATTTTGGAGCCCGTGTTGAAGTGCAGGTAGCTGTCCTGATAGAGCTGGTCTCCACTCTCCAGGATCTGGTCCAGCGTGGCGCCGCACCAGCGGCACACGTCCTCCACACGGGACATCGCCACCGCCATTACGCTACACGCTAACGCCTACACCCGAAAAAATACCACCTCTTTTAGACACATAAAATGAACTTATATGCTCAGTAAATTACGTTCAAACATGTAAAACCTGTGTAAAAATGTGTTCCGTAATTCACTAAAAAACAATTAGTACTCCACACTTAGATAGCTACGTTAAAATTTAATTGTACTTATTTAATTTTAGGACATTACAGCGCGCGGTTCAAAAATGTGAAACCGTTTGAGTAATATTTATATACATATAATAAAATCGTAGGAAAGTCAAAACCGTACATTGAATATTTTTTTAAAGGAATACATTAAACTTTTTGGTGTCTATAGGCGATGGTTCACTGTTTCCATCAAGAGACCCATCTGATTTTTTGCTATCTTATGATATAAAAAATACCCTAGTCGTTCAGAAACGTGAACGTGTTCTCGCATTCCGAAAAATTAATTCCCAATAGGGATATAAGTTTGTATGAAAAACTATATCAACAACATGTTAATAATCGCGGATGAAAATAGTTAATGAATAAAAAATAAAATTTATACACTCCATCGTCGGCACTTGCTGAAACTCCGTCATAATTATTATTTTATTTTATTTTAAACACTTGTACTGTATGACAATCACAAAAAAAAAATAGTTAATAGGTATTTAATTACCTGGTATCCTCGTGAGCCGTACACAAACTTTTTGCAACGCATGGAATGCTGCGCCGACATGAACTGCGAGCGGTCCTTCAGCACCAGCCAGCCGCTGATGTGACGACGGTCTACACACCACAACATTATGTCACACTCAGGTAGATAAGGAAAGTCCCTTTTGTCAGACGTACCTAAACTATGATGGAACTCCTCACTACATGCTTTTTGGGTGCGAGAAAATGCAATACCTATGGGGGCCTACTAAGACTTAGACACAGTTTAATCGCTTCGTAGCGAAACAACATCTAAATTCGTCATCATATCTGAGTGCTAAGTGTGAGTTTTTCTTTTCGCATTCGATCGTGAGCGCGTTTCGAGCTTACTAGGTTTTAGTTTAGTTTATTTGTACAGCGCCACCTAGTGGTAAACTGGTTTCTCACGTTTACCACTAGGTGGCGCTGTACAAATCACATACAAATCCTAGTAAACTCGAAACGCGCTCACGATCGAATGCGAAAAGAAAAACTCACACTTAGCACTCTGATATAACGAAAACAATTTAATAGTAACTAACTAATGTGACACAATTGTCGCAATCGTTGTGTCGATTTTCTTTTGAGTTAATAATAAAACATGAAGCCAACATGACTATCAACCAAAATCTAGACAATTAAATTATGTTTTCAAACAATTTATTACTTATCAAATTAACTTATTAAATTATCAAAACCATATTTTGATTACGAATTATAACATTTTCTACCAACTTGCGATATCGATGATGATTGACCACGTGATTTAGAATGGCTTATGTTAATACATTTTATTTGTTTCTAATTTCGGTATCGTTTTTATATTGTATTTTGTCTAAGCTCCCCAGTTCTAAAATCAGAATAAATCATAAAAGAAGGTAATTGAAAATACATCAAGATAATGGATTTTTGGAATTAGCTAGGTTGGCAGGAATTAGCCACTATATCTTTACTCACAATGACCCGTAGTGTGGCTAAATGCAGTATAGCACACCTTGATAGATAGCTTAGGAGGATGTAACGAAATGTGACATTGTGTCACAGGGGAGGACGTCAAAAACTTTGTGATGTCACACATTAATAATTTTTAACGCAGTAAAACTGCTGTAACCGATTTCCCATTCCCAATATCTTTGGAACCTTAAACCAGATATTCACCAAATTAAAATATTGTATAAAATATGTATTCCACGAAGACGACACAGGAAATAAATTAAATGATTATCATTTATTTCCTGAGTGTTTAATAAAACAAATAATTAAATGATTATTATTATTATTTTTTTATTTACATTTTTCCTCTTATTTTACATACATTTATAATTATAATATTAAAAAAATACAATATTATGAAAATAAATATATAAAAATAGGTTTCCCGCCGACGCGAGCCTTGCAGCTAAGCCGCCGGTGGTCAGGGCGACAGAGAAAGAGAGATGGAAAGTATAGAATAGAATAATACTTTCATATTTTAAACGCACAGTTTCTAGGCATCGCCATATGGTGGATCTCCCACGTACTCGGACAAAACGGTTCGACTCAACATTCATGATCCGAATCGGAAGGAATTGGAACATGCTTCCTGAGTCTGTGTTCCCCGATGAGTACAACCTGGGGATCTCCAAGAGAAGAGTGAACAGGTACCTTCTAGGAAATCGCGAACACATCGTAGGCCGCATCTTAGCTTACCATCAGGCGAGATTATGGTCAAGCGCTTCCTTATCGATACTAAAACAAAGAAAATTATAGGGGGTGGTATCGAGATACTGCTTGTTGTCACTTACTCTCCAATTTGCCATCTTCTTTGTCCTTATTAAGTGCGGCTCTCTCGGCGTCTTCGCAGGTGGCATCTCCGGGCGGGTGCTTGCGATCCTTCTCAGATGCCATCCTCTTAGTACCATCCACACCAACCTATAACCATAATAAAAAGCTTTATCACACCGGCTCCCATACAGGATAAGCAGAGGGCACCGAAAATCTAGACTGCCCATACTCATAGCTGGGCATATTAAATGAATAAATTCCTTGATCGCCCATCCGTTACTGAAGAATTTATCTTTAACCTTAGATGAAGGAAACTAATACTAAATATGAATAATAAAATATGAAGAATAACCAAGAAAAACCGTGTCATTTCGTCCCTAACAATGGCGGACTTAAGAACAGCTGTTTACTGTCTACATAACAATTGATAAATTATATTGCATTTGAGCATGTTATTTAACTATTAGTTTTTATTTTAGATTTAAGGTACACACTGAAATTATAGAAAAATACAAATAAACGCTAAAATCAATTTAATATTTTGTAATCAAAGAGTTATTTGACGTTAAATTTTGACTTACCTACATTGACAGCGTGTTTTAGTAATGGTGTTTTGGCTGCAAGCTGTTTAAGGTGACGTTAATTTTCATAAATGATTTGAAATTAGAACATTGACAAAATTTTTGTAGCTTTATCTATTATGAAAATTCTAACTTGTTAGATAGAGATAAAGCCATTTTTATTTGTTCAGCGTTGGAATGCATGCAATTTTATAATTTCGATTGTTTATGGAAATTAATGCAAAGACCTTATCTTTCTCTTATTAAAGTCTATAGCAATCATTAAAACGTTACATTTCTCATTACATATATTTTTTATTTAATGTATGTACATATTTAATGTATATACATAACACAATATACATATACAATTTTTGGTTATATTTTTTATCAGACTTTATGGGCATGTAACTTTTAAATTATTCGAAGGTTCCAAGCTTATTAAAATATTATTAGATAATAAATTGATTATTTTTAGTTAATAGAAATTGATGAGTAAATTTATTTAGAATTTTTTTTATTGTAATTAATTGATGGTATATAATAATTTACGTTTTTGACCAACAAATAACCATTATTTGTTGGTCAAAAATATAATAATAATATAGTATAAAATAAATTCATTAAATAAAATTTAGGACAGATAAAACTAGTTGTGATGCCCTATCAGTTTTTTATTATTGTAATATTTTTTTTTTCAATTTAATTACTTGATTGTATAAACGGTTATTTGGATGACAAAATTATAATAGTAATATCGATTAAATTAATTTAATTAAATAAATTCTAGGAATTAGGAAAAATTAATTGCAATGTCTTTCAGATTATGTGTACGATTGAAATAATAATTAAATTAAATATAAAGTAATTTATAATTAAGAATTTTGTATGGCCATTACAACGATATTATGTAAATATTGCATGCCGACTAAGGCCAAATATTTGATACAACTTATAAAAAATACGAACACCTTTGTTACAATATTTGAAGCAATTAATAAATGATTAAATAAATGATTACCTTGCTAGTAGCCGGCACAAGTTTGACCCCTGGCGGTGCTTTCACTAGCGGAGGTTCCACCGGTCCGAGTTTCTTAATGGGAGCAATCGATATGGACATCGCGTACAATATGAAGTCATGTTTTAGACGCTCTGGTACGGGGACGTTTAGCAGATACCTGTCAAGTATACCTTATTGCAATATTTTATATAAATACTACTCTTTCGCACTGTACTGTTTCACAGTAGGTAAATCTTAATCTTATATGTAATGTTCGTTCCCGTACTCCTCCGAAACGGTCTGATCTAACCCTCCATACTAAGGCTAAGGACTCACGAAACGGTTTTCACCCACGCCCGCCGTGGTTGCGGGCCCGCAGCCTTTGTGGAATACAGATATTTATGTAAAAAATTAAAGCACATTTTACGTCACGTTTTACGGCCGCGGCGTGTGCGACTGTTTACGGGTCCCGCTGCACCGGCGGGCGCGGGTCGCGGTCCCGCAGCCGCGATGGGGTAGCACCCGCGCGCTTTGCTATCGGTTGGCGGGCGACCGCAGCGGGCATAGGGGGTGGGGGTGTACCGAAATCCGATGCCATTTTGCAGTTACTTGTTTGTGCACATTTGTCAACAAAATGGATATTGACATCCATTTTGCTGATCCTTTTTTTAACTCATTAATTAGAGTAACAAATAATTCATAACGATATCTTTCCGCAATCAGTGGATGCATCCAGAGTGACCCAGACCCTTTTAAGCCTTCTTTTTTTTTAATTCTTCTGTGAAGTAAGTATAACGCAACAGCTCGTTTCTAGTGTGTGTCCATGGCGGTTTGGAGACTGGAACTCAACTGATCGTTTAACCGCCTGTGTTGCGATGATCAACCGCCAAGTTTACGAGCGATAATCGCAATCGCGACGGCTGCGTAACCGCATAAAACTCCGGTTTCGTGAGTTTTGAAAATAAAAACTCCATTCCGCTACCGCGGCGGGCGCGGGTGAAAACCACTTCGTGAGTCCTTAGCCTAATAGTTCTACGACTACTTTGGAATATTACTTATTTCTCGGATACGGATCAGATGTAGTAACTAATCTAACCTTCCATACTAATAGTTCTACGACTACTTCGGAACATCACTTCTCGGATACGGATCATATGTAAAACGTAACTGATCTAACCTCCCATACTAATAGTTCTAAGACTACTTCGGAACATCACTTCTCGGATACGGATCATATGTAAAACGTAACTGATCTAACCTCCCATACTAATAGTTCTAAGACTACTTCGGAACATCACTTCTCGGATACGGATCAGATGTAAAACGTAACTGATCTAACCTCCCATACTAATAGTTCTACGACTACTTCGGAACATTTCTCGGATACGGATTGTAAGCAGTGGGTAACCGCTTTAATTCACTCACGCAAATGCCATCAACTTTGCCGATGTAAACGTGAGAACGCAGGCGGCACCATCGTCCTGAAAATTATTATTTTATGATACTTTTTCATATATAACTTCATAAATAAAGCCTCAATTTAAAACTATTTGTGTTTAAGTACTGATCTCGTGCTACGAAAAAGTATAAACTTTTTTTTAGTACGTTGGCTGTAACTGGACAGAATAATACCACATATTTATTCATGCTCTTATTTAATTAGACACTTTTAAGGCCGCGATCTTAAATCTGGTTAGTTTTGATCGAAAAGTGAAAGCGTCGTCTAAAAGCCGCTGAACGACCATATTGCTTCACTCTGTTCAAAGACCAGGCCTGGTGGTAGTGGAAGCTGTCTGTGTGTTACCTGAGCATCGATCCTCAGTCCGGTGGGCCCGCAGGCGTGAGGCTCCATCATGTAGTAGGCGGGCGCCTCGGCCGTCTTCCACACGGCCACCGCGTACGGCGCCGACCACAGGATGCCGTGCGTGTGACTCTCGAAAAAACGTTCCAACGCTGACCTGCGGGGTAAAAGAACGCAACACCTAGTTATTACTGGATTCTACCCCAGGCAATATTTTAACATAAAACAGATGGTAGATGAATTATTGTCTCTTCCCAACAGAAGATGATAGCAAAAGGCAACTGACGTCTAAAGGAGTTAAAGATGTTAATAATGTGTTCTCATGGATGCTGATGGATTATGAGCCAATGGAATTACCTGACAGTTAACGCTGCTGGATTCTTTTGCTCCAATTTCCCGGTGAAGATTTGTTGCAAGTCGTATTTCACGTAATTTACACCAAGGATGAACCGTTTCACAACCTGCAACAAAATATAATTGAAGATTAGAGAGTGCCACACTACGCGGTGCGGTTGTGCCAACAATGTTACGGTACAGTTGTAGTCCCATAGTAAGCGAAGATAGTTAAGAATGATATACTTTTATATTAAATACTAAAGTAGAAGATTTCAGCAGCGGTACCGAATCATATAGTACTCCTAAATGCGCGAAAACCCCTGAGGTGTAGTCTTTACAGTACCTCACTTCATAGCATACGACCTGCGCAGACGAGCGTCTTTTGTCTCTATAAGCAAAGATCCCTGAACCGTGAAAACTCAACGCACACAGTGTATGATTATTTGGTTTCAGGAAATTTAGAAGAAGCCACGTTGTGGAGGCAAATATTTTGAGAACACGTTGTGCTGTAATTTAAATCAAGTTTAAGAAAAATAGTTGCATTCGTCCAGAAGAAAGACTATCAGTAATTGTGTATAGTACCTAAATTCTTCTCGAGCCGCTTAACGCAGCCTAAAGTTCGCTGTTTGCTTCGCTGTTCCTTGTCACGTTAGTTCTATGTTTTTCAAGACTCCAGATCCCCGCATTTTTTGTCCAGTCCGGTTTTTCGTTGTCCTCGGATATTTGGTGAACTTTTCGTAGGGGCTACTTTAGTCCTCTGTGTGCGTTATTTGATTTAATATATTAAGGACCTGTATTGGTGGACAAAAAAGTGCTCCGTAGACAGTTTATCACCTGCGTAGTCCTTAAGTCGCTTCTGTATACATACCTGCAAGGGCAGCAGCACGTCCTCGGCGGGTCTAAACTCGTATCCGAGCGCGCGCACGGAGCTCACGAAGAGGTGGCAGCTGAGGGCCATGACCTCGTCGACGGTGTGCCGCGTCCACAGCGCCGGCCGCCGCGCCGCCGACATGCAGGCGCCCGCCACCGCGCCGCACGACGACTGCAGCCGCGCCTCGCGCCGCCACCTGCCGCGCCACGCCGACACCCTCACCACTTACCACCCCCTTCCCTCTACATACCTACCGCCTACGTTGACTACACTTCAATCAGGCTAGTGCTCGATACCCGACAAGGAGAAACATTTATGTGATGAGCATATAAATATGTAAATATTCACGGGACAAATTACACTTATTGATCTAACCCCAAAGAAAGCAAATTATTTGCTTGTGTTATGGGTGTTAGTCAACACTAATAATACATAGAAATACATATATAAATACAGGAATACATTTAATAAACACCCAAACCCGGAGATACAAACATTTATGCTTATCACACAAATGCTTGTCCCCGTCGGGGATTGAATCCGAACCCCGTCGATTGCGTAGTCAGGGCCGCTAACCACTCGGCCAACGGGGCGGTCAAATATTTTTCCCCGTGTTGTTTCCGAGCTCCTTCGAAGAATAGGCCAACTGCCGTTCTGCTAGGCAGGTCGTAAAAGGCGACCAATTAGCTATACCAGCCACTAACATCATAGCTAATACGTAGTAGATTTCTGTATTGTCTCGATCGAGTCAAATACCACCGCCTTACCTATTCCTGCCGCAATAGCGTCAGTGTTTGTCACTGTCGTGTTCCGGTTTGGAGGGTAAGATAGCAAGTAAACTTATACATGTGGCATAAGACCTCGCCACAAGATAGCAACGCACCATTAACACCTTTGGTGTCTATAGGCGACGGTTGACTCTTTCCATCAGGAGACCCATCTGCTTGTTTGCTATCTTATGAAATAAAAAAAAATACATGAAATAGGCTAACACGGAAACGAAATTGTGGCCCTTCTACAAAATCATTTAGGCAATCTAGCTTGTATTCAATCCAATGTAACGAAATTCTCTTTTTTTTTTCTTGTGTTTTAGTAATAATAATAATAATAATAATAATTCACGGGACAAATTATACTTACTGATCTAACCCCAAAGTAAGCAAATTATTTGCTTGTGTTACGGGTGTTAGTCAACGATACTAATACATAGAAATATATAATACATAAAAAATAAATACTGGAATATATTTAATAAACATCCAAACCCGGAAATACAAACATTTATGCTCATCACACAAATGCTTGTCCCCGTCGGGGATCGAACCCGAGCCTCGTTGATTGCGTAGTCAGGGTCTCTAACCACTCGACCAACGGGGCGGTAATAAATTTGTTCTACAAAAACCATAAAAATTTCACTTTGTTTAAAACACACTAATTTGTTTGAAACACTAACTTGTTTTCCGTTTCATTCTATCGCAGGCTAAATCCTATAAATATATGCTTGCTGTTATAGTTTTATAGAGTTTCAATTCACAGCAATCCTGAAGTTTCACTTCAAAAATACCCACGTCATAATAAAAAAAAATTAAACACATTAAAACTGCAACAATGACATCCGATTTTCTGTACCTATTTCTAGAACCTTGCATCAAATCCTTGTCAAATTTTAACGAAACGAAAATGAAATTATACTTCCTTAAACAAGCAAATAATTTCTAACCTATGAGGTAATAAACATTTTAAAAAATACAGCACAATTAAATACCTTTTCCATTTTTTGGAAGTCGATTGATAAAACGGTACTTACTTCAACAAATCTGGTGGTCGCGAGCCACGTAGTATCGTTCTACCACGAGCAGTCTCCACATAGGCAGTTAGCACCTGAAACAGTACAATATTTGTAGCAATCTATTAGCGATCGCCCCATTTGTCGAGTGGCTAACGACCATGTAATCAATAAGACCAGAAGGGGTTCTCTTGAAAACCTATTTCAATTTTAAATGAATATTTAATGAATTATAATAAGTATTTAATAAGTATTTCGTACTTTGTATAACTATTTTCAATTATTGGATTCGGCGACAGCGCCACACGGATTTCGAAATTTTTTGGAACTACTCATTATTGCTTTTATTCGTTATTTTGTTTAAAACGGTACTTAAAATTTCAACTTGTAACACCAGCTTGACGTGTAAAAAAATTATCAAATGCTAACATAACAAATAATATAATAAAAAATAATGTCATTAAAAATAATATGACAAAACCTAACATTGTAAAAGAAAAGATCAATAAAAGATCGAATTGAAATAATGTCACTAATCTTATAAATACTAGAATTATTATTATTGTATACAAATCCAAGCATTAGTGTCATTGAAATAATCGCTTCATTTGTAATAAACTTTTTGATATAGAACCTTTTTTATGAACATTTTAAATTTTCTTTCAGAGTAGTTTACAATTTCATCAGGAATCATATTATAAATTCTAAAGGTTTGTATTAACTTTTGTGTCTGTAGGTGATTAATGCTCTTTCCATCTTTAGCATTTCGGTGTTTGAAACTAGGAACCAGAATATGTATTCATCATGTTCTTTATAACCAGAATATGTATTCATCATGTTCTTTCCATCTTTAGCATTTCGGTGTTTGAAACTAGGAACCAGAATATATATTCATCATGTTCTTTATAAAGCCAGTGTTGATAGATCAATTAGATTAATTTACATTATTAATAATTTGCACTTCATACCTTCCACTCGTATCCCTCTTCAGGTACTGTCCCTTGAGGAGTAACTGGTCCCGGCACTGGTGCCAATTCCCAGAACACTTTAACACTTGAGATTGAATATCTGCAATGTGACAGATTCAGTTTTATAACATGTAAATTGTAATAAATGTAGCATGCTGCTAGTGCTCACTATTTAAAGGTATTGGATTTTTTTTATTATTTTTTTTTATTTTTATTTATTTATTTCAGGAAAACTTACGGCTAGTTATACAAACGTAATATACAATGATGTGATTACAAAGGCCAATTAAAAGTATTCACAAGTAAAAACAAAGAAAATGTTGTAGAAAGAACACATTCCCGCATTAAACTAAGACATTAAAAAAGTTTTGGCTCAGCTTGCGCTTTAGCTTGCATACTTTAGTGCTAAGTGACGAGAGACAATGTTGAGAGACTTGCTCGCTCTTATAAAGAGTTTGCCCTGTACTTTGTCTTTGCAACCGGCACATGCAGAGGTGCTTGTAATCTGAATGGCCGTGGTACCCGGAGCAGGACATTACTTAATAGTTCTGGTGACTCAATATTAGAATTTAGGATTTTAGACAAGAAAACCAAATCAGCAATTCACCTTCGTTCATGAATGGGAAGTAAATGGTGCCTTCGACATTGATCAGCGTAAGAACTGTCAAAGCTTTTGCTACGATATTGAAGAAATCTGAGGAATCGTTTCTGAATCCGTTCAATGCGATTGATATACACGGCGTAAATTGGGTTCCATATCTGCGATGCATATTCAAGGTGACTACGAACAAAAGTGCAGTAAAGAATTTTGAATGTTTTTATATTTTTGAATTCAGAGGATGTATGTAATATGAAACCCAGTACTTTTGCTGCTCTGCTCACGATATTGTTGATATGCGCATCAAACTGAAGCTTGGTGTCTAATGTTACCCCAAGATCTGGTTGGAAGGAGGATCTCTGGTTAAATAAGTTTTATTTATTTCATAATTAAATTTAATGGCATCTGGTTTTCGTGTATACGTACATATAAAACATTTGGTTACGTTAAGTTCTAACTTACACCTTCGACAATATTCATAAAAAGAATTGAGGTCTTTTTGTAGATTGAGTGAGCCGTCGATTGAACATATTACATTGAAAATTTTCATGTCGTCGGCATAAAGTAAGATTTTATAAGAAGAAAAACATTCAGAGATGTCATTTATAAAAATTATGAAAAGGAGAGGCCCAAGCAGAGAACCTTGGGATACACCAGAAGGAATGGACATTGGACATAGCAAAAGATGAAAAACCATTCAAAACAACAGTTTGGCTTCTATTAGCAAAATAGGAACTGAACCATCTAAACAGGTTACCCCTTATTCCAGCAGCTTGAAGTTTCTGTAGAAGGATAAGGTGATCAATTCTATCAAAAGCTTTGGTGAAGTCTGTATATATAACGTCTACCTGGGATGGTTCAGACATGTATTTTGATAGAATATCACTACATAAAATAAGATTAGTGGTGGTTGATTTGTTTTTAAGAAAACCAGGATGGATGGATTGGATGTATCATGTTATGAGAGTTAATTATTAAAAGGTGTTGGATGTAGCATGCTACGAGTACCTACTTAATATTAAAATCTAATGGATGCTGTATGTTATAAGTATTAATTATTGCAGATGTAGCATGCTACGAGTACTAATTATAAAAAGTAATGCATGTAGCATGCTACGAATAATAATTTTTTTAAGGGTTATGTAGCGCGCTACGAGTAGGTACTAATTATTATTAAAAGGTAATTAATAGATGATAGTATACTACAAGTAGGTAAGTACTGAATATAGCATGTTTTGAGAATTAATAATTAAAATTTATTGGATGTAGTATGCTACGATTACTACTTATTAAAAATAGTTGATGTAGCGTGTTATGAGCAATAATTATAAAAATGCAATGGAGTTTGAATTCCACAAGTAATAGCTAGCTATTAAAATGTAATAGATAAAGCAGACTACTAGCCGATTTCCGAAACGCAAATTAATTTTAACAAACAATTAATCTGCATGTAACAGATCATTTGCTTGTAGAAATTATGTTAAGCACAGATTGATTGCTTGTTAAAATTAATTTTCGTTTCGGAAACCGGCCGTTAGTATACTAATTTTTAAAAGTAATGAATATTAAAAGGTAATAAGTATAGTATACAACTATTAATTAAAACGCGATAGATGTTAGTAGTTATGAAGTTTGTGGATGTCGGATGTTACGAGCATTATTGATGGAAGGTATTGGATAGTGATTGGCATGACTACTGAGTACTGACTGGTTGGAGCCAGGTGTGGCCAGCCTGTCCATGGTGGTGGTGAAGACGTGCGCGAGGTGTCGCGGTGTGGCGAGCAGCGCCAGCGTGGCGGCGCCGGCGGGCTGCGCGGCGCCGGTGGGCCCGGCCGCGTGCGGCTCCCACAGGCACAGCGCGCGTCCGTCCGCGCCGACCCAAATACCCACGCAGTACTCCTTACAGCACAGGATGCCGTACTTGTGCTACACCATATAACACTTTGCTATTACACTACGACTCAAACAAAACCACTTTGATAATGTAAGAAAAAACCCGTCAAGTGCTAGTTGGATTCATACATCAAGGGTTCCGTTTATACGAACCTATATTATGTAGCTAAGTTTACCTAAAAGTATAAACTTGTAGATAGGTATAGGTATTGATTCCCTTGTAAAATCGCGAAATATGCGTTATAGATGATCATATTATCTTTTGATCACATTGACTTACAAGTTCATTTTTTAACTTCCCACTACGTATGTAGATAAGGAAGTTTTTGATTTTGCCCCGATTTTCGAAAATCAAGTTTTCACCAGATGTCCACGTTTTGAGACTGACACACTCCACGATCCTAGCAACTGTTTTCGACTATTTTCACGATGACGACGTGACGTGGTGTGAAAACGGTTTTAAACTGATATCAAATTGGTATTATTCCGGTTTTAAACTAGTATAAAATTAGTATTAATTCGGTTTTCAAACGATATTAAACTGGTTTTAAACTGGTTCGATGCCAGTTCAAAACCAGTTTTAAACTAGTACCAAACCAGTAGTAATCCAGTTTTAAACTGATATTAACTGGTATTAAAGCGATTTTAAACCGGTTTAAAATCAGTTTAATAACATTTTAAAACCAATTTAATACTATTTTTAGATCAAAATACCCGTTTAATATCCATTTCGTTACTTTTCGTTTCATTCCGTTCCGCTCCGTTCCGTAGGCGTATCACCTAACGTTTGCAATCCGCCAGCGATCAGCGATGACTTTTAAACGTAACAAAAAACTCATCAAAAACGTCGCCAATTGCTTACTGGTCACTAGATGCACTTTTAGCAATGTCACGCCACCAAAACTAATCAAGCGCCAACGACTGTCACTAGCATACACGGCTGTTATGTGTCTTACAATAACTAAACAATTACAATAATTTCGCATTGTGAGTTACGTGATAACGCTGCCGGTTCGAAGGTAACTTCAAATTCATTAAAAAACACTCATTCCAATAAAACCATTCAATTATCGTAGATCATAGAATAATCCGTTCATTCCGTTTATTCCGTTCATTACGTTCATTCCATTCATTCCCTTCATTTCGCTCATTTCATTCATTTCGTACAAATCATGTACAAATTATGAGAAAATCCCTTACCGATTCGAAAAATAACTGGATGCCTCTCGCCAGGTTGAGCACGGGGCCTGTCTCGCCTGCCTTTATATCACCTCTCACCACATCTCCTTCTATATCTAGCTTCACCTGTAGAAAGAATACTGTCTATATCTTTGTTAAGTTGTAAAACAAATATTTTACAATAATATGAAGCATAGCTCTGCAAAGCATGTACCGTGCCAAGTTGTCAATGATAAGTTGCGATGAGAGGTGATGTTTTATGTTGTATCACGTATTATATCGTGTCATATCGTGCTCCATGTCATGTCAAGTGCCATTTCATGTGCCATCTCAAGTGCCATTTCATGTGCCATCTCAAGTGTCATGTCATGTGTCATGTCATGTATCACGTCATGTGTCATGTGCCATGTCATGTGACATATCAAATAGTGTCATGTCTAATGTTTAATGCCATAAGTAATGTGTATCTTATCTTGTTATGCCGTGTGTCATATTGTGTGTCACACGGCATAACAAGATAAGATACACATTACTATGCAACGTCTTATGATACACGGCATAATACATGCCATGTATTATGCCGTGTATCATGCCACATGTCAAATCATATTTTACGTTGTGTGTCAAGTCATGTAATCACGGCGAGCGTCAAATCGTGATTCAAGTCACATCGCGGTTTCAGTCATGTCATGCTTGTCACGTCGCGTCATGTCGTGTGCCATGTAGTCATGTCTTGTATTATATCGTGTTTTGTCAAATGGAGTGTTGTCACGTGTAATACTATATTTAGGTTTCGTTACATGTATGTCATATTGTATGTCGTTTCCTATGACATGTCGTTTGTCGCGTCATATCATGTGTCGCGTCGTGTGTCTTATCGTGTGCAGTGATGTGTGTCATAGTCGTATGCCAGGTTGTTGTTTGTCTTAATACTCACATTAAAGCTAGTCACATGGAAGGTCTTCTGTAGTTCAACGGGTTTAATCTTCGGCGGTGCGCTGGCGTTCGGTAACGACATTGAATGTAACCTGTCGCCATACTTCAGGATGGCATCGATGAGAGCCGGCTTCCAGTAAATGTAGGGCTCTATGTGATCGACAACGATACCCATCGCTGCGTTCGCGGCATCCTGTAAATTTTTTTTCTATTAGTAGTTAATCAGAAATCAGAAGTACTTTATTCAATAAAAAATTTACAAGTTATTTTGACACGTCAACATATTTTTTTAAACTACTACCGGATCGAAAACACAGTCACACACTGAGAAGATCCGGTGGAAGAAACTCAGCGGGCTTGTCTTTTTTTCATATCATCTATGTTTTTACAATATTACAATATTACAAAAAATATATGAGATCGGTATGAGGAACAATTAATCCCAGGCTTTTATGTCTTCTAAATAATCTGAGATTTTATAATATCCTTTTTTACACAGTTTTGTTTTAACACATTTTTTAAATTTATTGACTGGTTGATCTCTTATGGATCTCATATATATAAATTTATTGTAAAAGCATATACATTGTCCCATAAAAAAGTTACTTATTCTGTGGAGACGAGATGCATGCACAACAAGTGTGTAGTTATAAAAAACTCCCCAGTTATTCTAGTGGTTAGTATTATTGGCAAGATTTTTTTTTATATTAGAGGATAGTGAGCAAGCTTTTAATTCTTTCGATAGAAAGAATGCCGTCGCATATAGACACTAAAGACAATAATGGTGCGTTGCTATCTCTGTGGTTTACCAGCTACCTTACCCAAACTGGAACCTTTCAGTGACAAGCCCTGACGCTATTGCGGCAGGAGTATGTAATATCGTGGTACCAAACCCAGTTAAGACATTGCAGAATTTTATCACCTAGTAGTCACGATGCTATTTAGTAATAGCCAATTTTTCGCCTATTACGAACTAAACCCGGCAGAAATCCGACATCCCAGTACCTAGTTGTTCTGGATTAACTATAATCAATTGCTTCCCAAGATTCTTGTTAAACTGGTTGAATCATTTGCTCAACCCGGTTACAGAGTTAAACTGGATTTACAAGATTCAGTTACTACTTATAGGTCCTGTCACCATGGTGCCCTATTTGAGCGAGACCCAGTAGCACTTCGACATCCCAATTATTATCTTTGATTGGCAAGATTTATTGCTTCCCTACCTTGTTATCAGGTTGCCCCATTTTGGCTAGACTCAGTAGGTCTCAATCGTTTCCATTACCTGGTTGTCCCGGTTGACCTGATCCTGGAAGTATGGCTCATCCTGCGCTACCCTTCCTCGCAGCGTAGCAGCAGCTCGTCCGAGTCGGGTGAAGTACTTCCCAACTGCTGCATCTTCTAACGGCTCAATTAGCTCTTCACCGTCTGGCGGGACCACAATGTTTCAGATTCAATAAGACTCAAGTGTAAAATTCTAAAGTTAATTTTTATTTATTTATTTATATAACAAAATCCGAAGCGCTTAACGACAAAATAGACACGAAGCGTAGCTTGAACTTACGGCCAGTTATGGATTTAAATCATATATATAAGATTTATACAAAACAACAAACAACACAGTAAATATAGATGTATTTGGATGACGTTTCAAAATAAGTGTACTAATAGACATAAGTCGACGGGTCTTAAAAAATGCGATTTTTGTTTTATTTATGCAAAGATTACATCATAGATATAAAACAATCTAAAAGATGAAAGGCAACTATTAGGTCTTTCATATTTTAGATTGTTTTATAATGGCTTGATTATAGACATAATACTGTTGTATAGAATTTCACCACAATTATCGTAAATTTTTAAAATAAATATTCGAAAAAAATGCAAAAAATATTATGAAAGTTTTGGAAGAAATCTAAGGTATTCCAATGACGATTGAAATTTTGCAGTTTTAAGAGATAATAATTTTTTTTATAGAAAAGTGTCATCGGAGCCTCCCATCCGTTTGCCCCCTGCAAACGGACGGGAGGCTCCGATGATACTCCAGATGTTAATACCGGTGGTAAGTGATCACCGCCGCCCATGGACAACTACATTATCAGATGACTTGCAATTGTATTGCCGGCCTTTTAATAAAGAGTAAGCTCTTTTCTTGAAGGTCCCTAAGTCGTATCCTTTCGAAAAACCCTGCTGGTAATTGGTTCCACTGAGGAGTGGTGGGAGTAGTTCCATTTATATATTTGTAATATACTTTTAATTTTTTAAGTTTTTGTATTGAACCTCTTATAAATTTATTTATATAATTATTTTAGAAATGTCGAATTTTTTTACTCAAGCAGACAATATTAGTTCCACAAAGATGTCCATGGGCGGCGGTGATCACTTACCATCAGGTGCACCTCTTGCTCGTTTGCCTCCTCTTCTACAAATAAAAAAAAAACAAACTAGCCTTAAGAATAACTACGTTTGGTCCTTCGAGCTACTTACCTTCTTCGCCTTCACCCTCTTCTTCGTCTTTCGCAGCAGACGGCTTTTTCTTCTCTTTTAAGAGTGATGTTAATTCATTGGTCACCGTCACCGGGTACAATTTGTATGGCGCCAGACACTGCTTCTTATCCAGCGGACCTTGCAACACTAGAAAAGTATATGTTGTTAGTATATTTTATCAAAAGAATATATCTATTTCTTGTTTTTTTAGATATTTTTGGCCAATATTGCATCATTTTTTACGAGAGTAAAACCCAAATTACAACAAACAAACTTGGGTGAAACTAGAAATAAAACTTATTGAACTTAAAGCATTAAAAACAAATAAACGGACGACAAGCTCGCCGTGTTTTTACTCTTTAATGGTTTCAGTATATTGTGGCCGCGTTCCTCGAGTAGTAACGATGGAGTCAATATTAACTCGTCAGAGTGCTTTAGGCTAATTTTTATTAAGACATTATTTAATTTGATGTGATTACACATATAGAACTCTACAACGATTGTCTCGATATGTATGCAATAAATACAAATTGCGACTTTTTACCGAGGCTACCTTTTTTTAGTTTTTAGTTTTAGAGTCATCTGTGTAGTGATAAGCTGGAAAAGCGTTACCTGGTCTGAAGGTACAAAAAAAACAATACAAGGTCTCTGATTCATTTCTAGTCGGTTCAAATTTTTTGTATATTTTAATAAGTTGTTTAACTTACTCAGTTTGTCAATGAATTCTCCCGGAGTGGCGAACACCATGAGTGCGGGACAAGACTCCGGTGGTACGAACTCTGGTTCAGGTTCCGGTTTTTCTTCACCCTCTGTAACACAATGTTGCTGAACCTTACAACGTCATGGAGTTATTTCAAGTGACAAGGCAATTTCTTGATATTAAATAAAAAACAGCTATATCATTACTGTATAACCTTGTGTTGGTCCAACCGCTGAAGGGTCATAGTGATGGAACCATCGGGCCAACTTTTTTGTCAGGATGACGATATAACTGTAGAGGTTGATGACGTCACACAAGGATAAAGGGAGGGAAAAAGTAAGATTTTCCCGGCCAAGCAAGGTTGCCTGGGGACCGAAATCCAGTTGAGGAGCGTTGAAACTTGTGATTAGTGTGTTCAAGATAAATAATTGTGATATCGCGATTCAAGATGTTATTTTTGAATTTCATTATTTTATATTTTATATTATTTTTTCTTGAGACCAGATGTGTTAAATGCACGGTGCTTCTTACTCGATACAAAAGCCGAAATACCCAATACATATTATCACATAAATAATTAATAAAATAAAATAAAACGGAAATAAATACTCAGAGTCGCAAAATTATTGTCACCCTAAGCGTCAATAAACTTAACTTTTATTATTAAATATATATGAGTCCATTTCATTTTTTCGGCTATTAGAATAGTAGTAAGAAATTTGGTAATTCAAGAGAAGAATAATTAGGTGAACTAGCGATCACCTGTAGTCGAAATTCGACCATAGACTAAATAAATAAAAGCTCTTTTAAGTTTGATAACTAGCCGTTAAGAAAATATTTTAGTATACATGTGTGTATGTTATCACGTATGTCACAAGAGTTGTAGTGTGTGTAATGTTTATTTTATTAGTTTAATGTATTTCTAAAAATTTTATTTAAAAATATTAGGTTTCTGCAGTTCTTCGCAATGTAAACTTTAACTGTGTAATTTTTTATACAATACAATATTTTGTTCGCGCAATTGTCTTAAAAAGGGTACAAAGATTTTTCTTCACGTATTAATATATAGATAAACACAATTTTACAAACTAGGGTGTCTACATAAACAAAATTATTAGATTTTTGGAATAAAATATACTTTAAAAACTATTGCAACCGATTCTACTGTTGATTTTAAAACAAACTAGTTTTTGAGATATTTTATTGATTCAGGCGTTACTTTGCGAAAATCCATTATTAATAAGGTGAAATTAATTAGATTTCCTATTATCCGCGAATTGTAGGGCTACTCTTGAAAACCGATTTCAATTTTAAATGAATATTTAATGAATTTTGAAGTATTTCGTACTCTGGACAACTATATTCAATTGTTGGATTCGGCGACAGCGCCACACGGATTTCGAAATTTTTTGGAACTACCCATTATTGCTTTTATTCATTATTTTGTTTAAAACGGTACTTAAAATTTCCACTTGTAACACTAGCTTGACGTATAACGATGACATCTATCTCCAATAATAAGGTCGTTACTATACTGAATCAATGTGGGCAATATTGGTTCCAAGAGTGCCGTTTTTGACGACATTTGAAACTTATTGTTATTATCAATATTGGTTTAAGATTTATATTGTTTTCAAGAGTAGACCTGCAGTTCGCGGATAATAGCAAATTTAAATAATTTCATGTTATTTAAACTAGTTTTAGCTTTTGCATCAAGTAAGAGACACTTTCTACAGGAGCAGCTCTAGCTTGTGTAGCGCCCGAGTACAATTAAAACCCTGGCACCCCCTAGGCCTGACCCCCCTATTAACTATTAACTTTGCCGTCGTAACAAAAAAGTTTTTAAACTTTAAATACGTTAAATAAGGTTGATTTTAAGTTGAATAAAATGTTCGAAAAAGAAGCCGCCCATAGGACGCTCAAGTTTGATAATTGCCGCCACCGCGCTGGCTGGCGGCTTCTGTCATATCATTGTTATACCATGATGCTCCAAGACGATGCTCTCAGCTGTCTCAGGGAGCGCCGCGGCGGCCGTATGCATTGCACACAGCACACCCTGCACTATAGGTTAAGCCGCTCCTGACTTTCTATATGTATATTTAAAAAAAATCACCTCCACCAACTTCTTCTTCCTCTTGTTCTTCAGCACCTTCACCGGACATCTCATCTTTAATTCGCTGCAGACGGATCTCATCACCTGAAATATAAATGAATTGCTTGGTCTCTGCTGTTAAACACGGAATTTAGGGTGACGGCGGGAAAACCTTCTCACAACACTTGTCGTTTCCAACACAGCCACCTTTTGCATCCGACCCTTGATCTAGTTTGGTAGAAAGAAGCTCCAATATGTCAAGACTTTGCTACAAGATCGTTTACAAAAATGACTATTTGTCCCGATAGTCGTTTACGTGAGCAATCCACACCCCACATGTTGGTAATCTCGGAATTCTCGGACTAAATAAGCTCGGCTACAAAATCTGGGGCTAGTACAAAATTAAAGGAGTTTAATCACAAGTTGTCTTGATTGATCATTGGAAACTGAATACTATTTAAAATATTGCGTTTCACGTGTTTTCCCCAAGTCATACAGTCTCTTTGGCCCAATAGCGTAATACTCCAGTTATTAAGAAGTGTTTGTTTCTGCCGAAGATGCTTCGTTTGCGAAGTAAATAGTGCGTTTACTGTGTAGTACACATTAACTGAACGAAAAAGGGTTATATCATCTTACCTTTATTACTACAACAAGACTGTTGTAGTAATAAAGGTAAGATGATATAACCCTTTTCGTTATCGTCCACTTTTCTGACCTGTAGGGCTACTCTTGAAAACCGATTTCAATTTTAAATGAATATTTAATGAATTTTGAAGTATTTCGTACTCTGGACAAACTATATCTAATTATTGGATTCGGCGACAGCGCCACACGGATTTCGAAATTTTTGTAACTACTCATTATTGCTTTTATTCGTTATTTTGTTTAAAACGGCACTTAAAATTTCCACTTGTAACACTAGCTTGACGTGTAACGATGACATCTATTTCCAATAATTAGGTTGTTACTATACTGAATCAATGTGGGCAATATTGGATTCAAGAGTAGGCCTGCTGAAAGCCTTATGTTTCTATATGCCATATTATCTAAATGTTACCTTTCCTAATCCTCTGCGATGTCAGCATCCCCTTGCCAATAGTGGGCGCTGGGTCAAAAGCCACCACCTTCCCACCAGCCGACATCCAAACTCCCATCTGATGGTAGTCTCCCACCAGCAAAGATATCGACGTGGGCTTAGTGGTGTCGTACCACATTTTGAAAAGAGCGTCTTTAATTTCTGTAATGAAAGAAATGTTTATTTTGTGAACTTCAAGATCGACAGTGTAAATTTTAAGACTGTTTGCATTGAATTCGCTAAACATGTTAAATCTTATTTAAATCAAATTTAATTTTAACTCATCATTATCGTCTTGCACTATCTTATTATGGTTTTGAGTTCAAAATAACAAGTTAGAAATACAAATGGAAAAATTACACAAATTGATCTGATCTTAAAATTAAAAACTTATCATACGATAGCAAACAATAAGGTCTTCTGATGAAAAGAGAAAAACAATCCCTGTAGACGTCAAATATATTAATAATGTGTTGTCATCCGTGTGACGAAGTTGAAGTGAAGTTAAAAAAAAGTATCTTCACGCCCGTATCCCCGAAGGGGTAGGCAAAGGTACAACAAGTGCACCCACGATTAGCCGAAGATACTTGGTCCCACAATGTGATAGGTGGCAAGCCTATCGCCAACCGGGCACTTTCCAATGTGTTTCTCAGAAAACTGAAAAAACATTTTTTAAGTGCCCGACCCAGGAATCGAACCCAGGACCTCATGTGGTTGACGCTAACGCTAGACCACTAGACCACAGAGGCAAGAGGAGATGAAGTTAAAATGGAAAACAGACTTAGATGAAGCGGTGGTATCATACCTGGGCAAGACGCTGGGCAAGACGTTGTAGAAAGCTACCATGCTTCAAGATATGATGGCATTGACTTAGTTGTGTTCAATTACCATCACAAGTGTCTAAAAAACTACTCACGTTTCATCGGTTCTTCTTTTTCTTCCTCTTCTAGTTCTCCTTCTAATTCTTTATCGCCGCCTTCTTCTTCTTCTCCTTCCTGTGACCAAAAAAACATCAATTTTAAACAACGACGTGATGCTGTCAATGAATTAAAGTAAGCAAATTGATAGGTATTTTACACTTTTATCGTCGGCATTTGGTGAAACTCCATTTGTAATTTTGTTAATACACTTGTACTGTTTCACAAATCACTTTAAATTTTAATTAATATCGCCAACCGGTTTCGCCTTTTACGGTACCGGTTTCACCTTTACATATCGGTACGAAAAAAGGTTTCGCCTTTTACGTGCCGGTTTCGCCTTTTACGGCATTTACAGCCCTGAAGATGCCGTAAAATGCGAAACCGGTTGGCGATATTAATTAAAATTTAAAGTGATTAGTGAAACAGTACAAGTGCATTAACAAAATTACCAATTGATAGAGTTACGTCGATGGTATAAAGCTTACAATTAAACAATTTTACATATGCATATGTTTTGCACTATTCCAGTTCCCGTTAAATCTTTTTTAACGAAGAAAAAAAGGCACATTCCTACATGGCTGTATTTGCATCAATGGTCCACTTATGACAGCGTAGGCAATGCGCTAAACTAAAGCTGTCCAAACCCAAGCCCGCCAATTAATTTGGACTGCCCGCGAACAACTTCAGAGTGCTAAGTGTGAGTTTTTCTTTTCGCACTCGGTCGTGAGCCCGTTTCGATTTTATTAGGAATTTGTATGTGATTTGTACAGCGCCACCTAGTGGTAAACTGGTTTCTCACGTTTACCACTAGGTGGCGCTGTACAAATCACATACAAATTCCTAGTAAACTCCAAACGCGCTCACGATCGAATGCGAAAAGGAAAACTCACACTTAGCACTCAGTTGATTGCCGCTGCCACTCGTGTGGTAGTACAGTTTTGATAAAGTGAAAATAACATACATTTTTCCCCGTGTTGTTCCCGGGCTCTTTTGAAAAATAGGCCAACTACTGTTCTGCCAAAAGGTCGTAAAAGGCGACTGATTGGCTATACGATTCACTACCATCGTGGCTACTAGGTGATAGAGTTCCGCATTGTCTCGTCCGGGTCAGGTACCACCGCCTTACCTATTCCTGCCACAATAGTGTCTGCGCTTGTCATAGTGTTCCGGTTTGGAGGGTAAGGTAGCCGGTAAACTTATGCATGTGGCATTAGACCTCGCCACAAGATAGCAACGCATTAATAACATCTTTGGTGTCTATAGGCGATGGTTGACTCTTTCCATCAGGAGACCCATCTGCTTGTTTGCTATCTTATAAAATAAAAAAAATACATAAAATAGGCTAACACAGAAACGAAATTGTGGTCCTTCTACAAAATCATTTAGGCAATCTAGCTTCAAACTAACTTAACTACGTGTCGTTAATTCAATGTAACGAAATTCTCTTTTTCTATCTTGTGTTTTAGTAATAAATTTTTTCTACAAAAACCATAAAAATTTCACTTTTGCGCTTAAACACAGATAACGCCCTTATCCCACTGATCAAAAAATTCAAATGCAAAGGAGAATTTCCTTATATCTACGAAAATGAAATATCTGCGAAGGTGTACTAAGCAGGTACGTTTTTAGAATCTACAAGAAGTCGTCATGTACATTCTTGAATGGACGTCAGCTGACGGCATAACACCGTGGTATTGGTGTTATATATATTACTAGCTGGTGCCAGCGACTTCGTCCGCGCGGACTTCGTTTACTCCGCACAGTACCTCACCCGTAGGAGATAGCGTGACAATATGTAACCTATATGTTGACCCGACCCGTTAGTAATATTCATGCAAAATTTGAAGTAAATCCATGCAGTACTATTTGAGTTTACCCCGGACATACATACAGACAAACAGACAAAAATTCTAAAAACTATATTTTTGGCTTCGATATCGATTGTAGATCACGCCCTTTTAAAAAAATATTCAATGTACAGTTTTGACTTTCCTACAATTTTATTATATGTATAGATTATGCTTCGTGTTTCTTTCCTAATATCATAAAAAATCTCGCAATCAAGCATAATGGTTTGTTTGTTTGTTTTTTACACTCTGTCTGCATCACCATCTTTCTCTGCCTCCATGTCAATTCATTAATACTATATTAAGAAAAAAAAGTATTATTAAGTACTATTTACCACATTATATTTTAAAAAATAACAAAAACAAGCGTGCAAATAAGAGAAGAAATACTAAAAAATAAACAATTTTGTTTTTATATATCATAACATAATAAACAAGCAGATGGTTCTCCTGATGGAAAGAGTAACCATCGCCTATATACACCAAAGATGTTAATGATGCGTTGCTATCCATGTGGCGGGATGACAATGCCACATGCATAAATCTACCGGCTACTTTAACCTCCGAACCGAAATACGACAATGATAAACATTGAAACTATTGTCTTATATCTATTATTCTATCTTATATCTTATATATGTCTAATATAATAGTAATAAAAATCCGATAATAATAATGAATATAATAGTAACATAATAATATATGAATGTCAAAATTAACTATGGAAGAGCAGAATCATCTGACGCAAGTATTTTGTAAAAATACTTAGTAGGTCGATTCTAACACTTGCATAGCAAGCTATGTTAAACAACAATATACAAATAAAGATATTTTGATGTTTGATTTGATTTGAAGTCCGAGATATCGCGTCCGTGAGAGGTGTCTATTTGTGCTATGCTCGAATATTACTTGTATGTAACATTGACTCGACCTGTCTCTAGTATTCTGTGCCCGGACCAACAAAAGGAAGCCTGGACAAATACCTGGGTGTGTCGTTGCGGGACTCTACCACCTATAGTCACGATGGTAACACGTGTGGTCGCCTTTAACGACCTGCCTGGCACAACAGGAGTTGGTCTTTTCTTTAAAGGAGCCCGGACCAACACGGGGAACAACAGCTTACAGTACTGGGGGAAGCCCGGACCAATAAGGGGGAGACTGGACCAACACGAGGGAATTATTTTATTCGTTTTATTACTTACCCCTACAGGTGCATCTGGTAATCTCAGCGGCAGTCGGATTGGTTCCCCGAGTTGTATAGAAAATGTATTGGCTCCCATCTCAAACTTTTCTGTCAGATCTTCAGGGTTGATCTCCTTTCTGCCGGTCTTCTTCACATGGTTGAGGTAATACTCCGTGCCAGCATCTAATAAATTTAGATTTAGAAGAGATGAGGATACGAATGCCAAACTGAAAATTCTTAAAAAATCAAAAACTGAGCAAATTAGGTTATTAGTTTTACTACATATATCTTTTCAAAATATTGTCCACTCACATCTATCACTGCATCTGCTGGAATCATTGAGAAAAGTACTTTGCCCACTCGGAAGAGTGGGCAAAGTGCTTTTCTTAGGGGTTTTTTTGACGGCTTTTTGAAACGCAGCCACTTTTTCCTCAGCGTCCATAAAACATTTTCTTTGGAATTCATCTTTTATTTTTGGGAATAAATAAAAATCACTAGGTACAAGATCGGGGCTATCCGATGGGTGACCCAGAAATTCCACGTGTGGCTTCGCCAAATAGTCGATTGTTCGCATGGCAGTGCGCAACGAGGTGTTGTGATGAAGGAGGATTCTGTTGTGAGGTCGTTTTTCCCGAACTTTTTCCAAGACAAGTGGCGAAAGATGTTTTAGTGTACCACTCTGCAGTATCGGTTTTGTTCCTCTAAAACAATTGTCGCCTAAAAACTATCTTTTCGAATAATGAGGCCATCACCTTTTTCTAAAACTTCGACCTTTTTTACTTTAGTTAGCGACTCCTCAGAAGGAAATACCTACTGAGCAGACTGTCTTTTGGTTTCCGAATCATAATACTAAAACCTGTTTTCATCACCCGTAAGTACGTTGAATACAGCGTTTGAGTCATCTCCGTTAAATCTTTAAAGCATTTCACACAGAGATATCTCAATTTCAGAAACAAGGCTATTCCTACTATCATTTACCTGTGCCTTTGAAAGATTCGCACGGCCTGTGTATTTCATCTCCCAAACTGTGGTCTACATAGAGACGACAAGGAGATCTCTCTTGGAACACTTTTATTTGCAAGGGTTTAAATTTTGGCAAGTCAACTATTATTGTGAGGTAGTACGAGACAATACTAATCATTGTCGCGTTACACTTTGCAAAGTAAGGTATGCTATAAAGTTATGGATGTGGAATTGTTATTTAACCACATGGACAGTAGCGCACTATTAAAAATTTGCGTTAGTATTTTTTATAAAGAAGAGTGGGCAAATGGACAGGAGGCTTACCTGATGGTGATTACCGCCGCCCATGGACAACTACACTACTAGGGGTCTTGTAGTCGCGTTGCTGGATTTTTAAGAATGAGTAGGTTCTTTTCTTGCATGTCCCTAAGTTGTATCCGTTCGGAAAACTTTCTGCCGATAGCTGGTTCCACATAGGAGATTGCAATTCCGCCTTTTCGCCTCGAGAATCGCATGGTTGTGGACTTCCAGACATCGAGATGGTTAGTAATATATGTTCCGTGATTACGATTTGATGTTGAAAGGCGATGGTTATCTTGTTCCCTCAAGAGATTTTACCGGTGGGCGCTGTGCCACGCTCCCGACTGCATGGGTACCACCATCTTGCTTGTTTCTCTCGTGAAACAGCAATGCTGTGTTTCGGAGAGAAGGGCAAGACAGGCAGTGTAATTACTGGAACCAAAACTTAGCACCTTATGTCTCAGGATAGGCAACACATAAATGAATCACCTGGACCAGTTCTAGGTAAACTAGTTTATATTCATTGGCGACGTCGACCACTTACCATCAGGTGGCACGTTTGCCAAAATAAAATTTTATTCAAAATAAAAAAGAAAGTTATCTGCTTGTTTGCTACTTCATGATTTAAAAATATACCTTCTTCTGAACTCTCATGCAAGTACCTATATTGCGAGCAGCTCAGAGAAGATCTCTCTCGTAAAGCTTTTGCTTGTAATGTCTAAGTTTTAGCAAGCTGACTGCTGTTGTATGTGAGGTGTATGTTAGTTAGACTAGTGTACGTTTATTAGATGCTAGAGTTCTTTACTGTCTAGCCCGGCTTTGGTACCACCGCCTTAACTATTCCTGCCGAAATAGCGTCAACGTTTATCACTATCGTGTTCTGGTTTGGAGGATAAGCTAGTTGGTAAGCTTATGCATGTGGCATTAGACCTCGTCACAAGATGGTAAAGCACCATTAACATCTTTGGTGTCTATAGGCGATGGTTAATTTTTTCCAGCAGGAGACCCATCTGCTTGTTTGGTATGTTATGATATAAAATAGGTAGTGTGGGGTGGTGACCGATGCAGTAGTACATGTGTTCCTGGTGCATGTACGGCGGCGGCACGGCGCCGGCGGCCGCCGCGAACGCCGCCGCCGCCGGCAGCGCCAGCGTGCGCCCCGCCATGTCCCACTCCTGCAACGACACATCTACTCTACCCCACACCATATCACAACAGAATAATAACATGGTATTATTCTAATTACTATCTGTTACCCGCGACTTCGTCCGTGCGGACTTAGTAAAAAATATAGTTTTTAGAATTTTTGTCTGTTTGTCTGTATGTATGTCCGGGGTAAACTCAAAAAGTACTGCATGGATTTACTTCAAATATTGCATGAATATTACTAATAGGTCGGGTCATGGGGGAGAAGCTGTGTGGAGTAAACGAAGTCCGCGCGAACGAAGTCGCGGGCAACAGCTAGAAGTGAAATAAAATAAGTACATTATAAACTAGTTTGGACGGGGTGTGGGTGGGATCTGGGTCTCGGAACGACCATCTTCTGAGAAATGCTCAGGCATGACTTTAGGTGCGGAGCTAAAGGAATGCACGCCCACCAAGTCCGCGTAGTACGTCTACGCCAGCCGAGGTGGCTGGGGCTATCTGATGAATATCTTTTGGATAGTCCGTACACCCTGGGCAATGTCGCGGCCATATTAGGCTCCACCTTTTCTGTTGCAACCCTAGGTCGCAATAGCCAATCTACGCAGGGCGGTGGCGAAGTCGGCGCCATACCATCATTAACCGACTAGCCGAATCGTAGCGGCTAAAAGCTACACAATAGGTCAGAGGGCGGGCCCAGGGGTCTATCCCCTAAAAGAGCTCAGGGTTTGAAGGTTCAAGGAGAACGCAACACACAACATGAACGCGGCGCAAAAGAATAATTTACCCCAGGAGGGTACCAGTACCATCGGTATTGGAGAATCCCTCCCCGAGAAAATCTCGGGCTGCCCCACGTATTCTGGGGGGGGCAATGTTCCGCAATCACAAAATCAAACACCACACAACACTTCACAATACAAACAAGACAAAACACAACACAAACATGACATAACACGACAGCCACAACAACTGACACAACGTGACAAAGCACAATATAAAAATGACACCTCAAAAGCCATGGACTTAAGGGGCTTGGCAGAGGCTATGCCCACAACAACAGACGTAACTGCATAGCATGTCACCCCACAAATATCTTTAAAAACAAACAGGCAACACAGGACAGAGCTTTACAAACAGAAAAGAAAAGAAAAACGGAAACAAAATAGAGCAACAGGACATATACAAACAGAAGCACATGTACAGACACAACCACCCTCTCAAACATCAACACAAGCACACACAGAAGCACAAACACAGATACAACCAATACAAAAAGAACACACTAGCACCCAAGCACAACCACAAACACAAAATAAACCAAACACACACACAGATACGCAAAGTCTCAGGGAACGAGAGTCGAAAGACAACTCGAACCCTGAGCAAACACAAACAACCCGCATAAATCCCGAAACCCGCAAGCCCCTCGAGGGCGCGAATACCGGGATAACAAACAAACAGGCCGATGCGAAAGCTATGGCAAACAAACACACCCCAGAGGGACGCAGTCGCCAATGGCGCGCGAAACCTGGGAACAAACCTAACAACACTGCTGAGGAAACACTGGGTTCTGCTGCAGATTTAAATCAGCGCAATCAACCCTATACTTCTCCAACAGTGGCATTCCCAACTAACCTCTTTTTCAAAAAACCTAGAGGCAAAAGAGGCAAACGTCTTGTAGCGAAAGGCCAAACGCAGCAAACCGAGTCGGCAACGACGAAACGCGCGCGCCTTGACGATACGATTTCGCCTTGAGGTGAGGCTAAACGCTTAAAGACTGCCCAAAACAACGAACCGGCCCAATCTACCTACGCTGCGATTTCCCAATCACACCTACTGGTAGCTATCACAACTGTGCCGGCCAAAAACCTTTCAGACGAAGAAGCTGAGCAGGTATACTCCGCAATATTTGAGGCTACTGTTGAGGCTGCTACAGCGCCAACAACAAGTGCAGAGAGACCTTTTGCACCCATCTTCAAGAGGAGACCCTTCCCTAGTGAAGGTGTCCTGAAGATGTGGTGCGAAAACGAAGAAACAGCGACATGGCTCAGAAAAACTGCACAGAATTTAACATCGACAATAGAAGGCACAAAACTCAAAGTCATCCAGCAGTCAGAAATCACCAAACGCATCAAAGCTGGATTACTCTTGCCAACCAACATGCAAGATACTAACCGAATACAACTCATGCTGTATAACCAAAATCCATGGTGTAATATAAAAACCTGGCACTTATACAGCGCATAAGTGCAAGAAAACAAAGGTCTATTCCTCACCCTTGGCGTTCCCACAGAAGAGGTTAAGAAAGTGATGGAAAGAGGTAGATGCATCGCCTTTGGTTGTGGCAATGTCTACCTCCGTTTCTTTACTCCCCAAGGGCTGAGTGATACACCCCCAACAATCGGACTAGACCAAAAACAAACAGAAAAAGAGGAAACACTTAAACCTCAAGAACCAGTCAACCAGACCGAGACAATGCTGCTGGAAGGTCCCACAAACAGCGAGGATGAAATGGAGGAGGACTACTACCAAGTTCTCGCCTCCGACTAGCAGCATAAAAATCATCCAGACTAACCTCCAGCATAAAAGGATTGCCACGATAACACTGGGGAAAATGCTGAAGGAAAATATAAACACAATGGCCATGATCCAAGAACCATGGATTTATAAAGGTAAGATATGTGGTCTAAACAATAAATCAGGCAACATACTATATAATAGTACAATTACAAACCCAAGGACATGTATTTTTGTACCTAAAAATATAACAGCAATGCTACTAACACAATTCTGTTCCAGAGACCTAACAGCAATTAAAATAGAGGACAAAAACAAACAAGAACTTGTATTAGTGTCTGCTTACATGCCCAGTGATGAAGAACTACCACAAAGGGAACTGGCAGAACTAATACAGTTCTGCGAAACAAGTGGCTGGGAAATTATCATTTCAGCGGATAGTAATGCACATCACCCCTTATGGGGAAGCAAAGACACAAACAAGAGAGGTGAGCAGCTAACAGAATACCTCTTTACTACTAACCTTAACATAATAAATACTGGCTCGGAACCAACCTTCGTTAGTTCTAGATTCCAGACGATTATAGATATAACCCTAGCATCAGGAAAAGCAACTGAAAATATAACTAACTGGCATGTGTCAAATGAACCATCTTTAGCAGATCACAGACGCATACGCTATGAAATACAGGTAACAACGAAAGCGAAGACAACCTTCCGTAACCCTCGCAGGACGGATACTTACAGGTATGTGACTTCACTTAAAAACGAACTACACAGAATGTACAACTTATTGATGACATTCTAAACCCTACTAACATAGAGTATAATGTGCAAAAATTAACACAATATATTATAAACAGCTATGAAGGGGCTTGTCCAATAGTGGATCCAGACCAGAAAAAAACTAACTCCTGGTAGGGACCTAAATTTGAAAGGCTGAAAAAACGGCTCCGGAAACTTTTTAACAGAGCAAAAAACACATGGGATTCGGAAGATTGGGCTCAATATAAATTAGCTCAGCAGTTATATAAAAAAGAACTGAAATTCTTCAAAAATAAATCCTAGCAAAACTACTGTAATAACATTACAACCACAAATAAAGCAGTTAGGGTAAAAAAGATATTGGCACAAGACAACCAACAAAAACTAGGCTCCTTAATAAAACAAGATGGTATATACACAAACTCAAATAGAGATATATGTGAAGTACTTCTCCAAACACACTTTCCAGATAACATACCAGTAAATAACCCAAAGTGGGAGAATGAAAGTATACATGAACCTTCTCACACAGACTGGCAAATAGCAGACAACATTGTAACAAAAGAGAAAGTAATATGGGCAGTAGATACTTTCAAACCTTTTAAATCACCCGGTGCTGACGGCATTTTCCCAGCACTTTTACAATGGGGAATCACAAACATATCACAACAACTCACAAATATCTACAAAGCCTGTATAGCTTATAGATACATACCTCAAAAATGGAGAGAGGTAAACGTAATATTTATACCCAAACCAGGGAAATCCAACTATGCAGAAGCAAAGGCATACAGACCTATAAGTCTTACCTCCTTTCTACTTAAAACAATAGAAAGATTAAATGACAGATACTTAAGGGAACACGTGCTAACGCGCAATCCCCTACACTGTCAACAACACGCCTATAGAAAGGGAAGATCAACAGAGACAGCACTATGTGCCGTAGTAAATAGAATACAATCGGCACTGTCTGAGAAAACTCATTCACTAGGAGCATTTATAGACATTGAAGGCGCCTTTGATAAAACAAACTTCGAAAGCATCAAATCTGCCCTAGATAGGTTTGGGGTAGTAGAGACCGTAAGAGAATGGATCATAAACCTACTCAAATTAAGAGTAATTAAATTAACAATAAACAACAACACCTATGCAATGACATCACGAGGGTGTCCACAAGGTGGGGTACTTTCTCCACTTATATGGAACTTTGTTGTTGATGAACTTATCAAAATACTAAACGATCTAGGTTTTCCAACCACTGGATATGCAGATGATCTGGCGATAACAATAAATGGGAACTCAGAAAATCTTCTATGTAGCCTGATGAGTTCAGCCATGGCTATAGTAGAAAAATGGTGTAACAAACACAAACTCTCTGTAAATCCCATGAAAACTGAACTAGTACTCTTTACAAACAAGAGAAAAATAAGTAACTTAACTTTGCCTAAATTATTTGGCACTGAACTAAAACTGTCATCAAATGTTAAATACCTAGGTATACACTTAGATAATAAACTAAACTGGAATACTCATATAGAGCACATCATCAAGAAGGCATATATCGCATTTTGGCAGTGTAAGCGTGTAGTGGGGATAAAATGGGGTGCTAACCCCAAAGTTTTCCTCTGGCTCTACACTGCAGTGATACGCCCAATAATAACATATGGCTCCATTATATGGTGGCCTAAAACTAACCAAATTACAACTAAAAACAAATTACAACAACTTCAACGATTGGCTTGTGTTGCAACAACTGGCTGTATGAAAACTACATCAACAGCAGCATTAGAAGTCCTGTTGAACCTTAGACCACTACATCTGGTAATACAACAAGAAGCAGCCAGCGCAGCTTTTCGTTTAAAAACCATGGGAATGTGGCGCCAAAAAAAGAAAATTCCCTACATGAACATTTTAGAAGAAATCATTAAAGAACAACCAATGGTTGAGGCCATGAATGACAGAATACCAACGATAATGGTATCAAATAAAAACTACAAAATTAATCTGGAAGCAGAACCTGAGGACTATTCAGGTATACAAGAACTGAGAATATACACAGATGGATCCAAAACCAACTCAGGGACAGGAGTCGGTGTATTCTCTCGGGAATATAAACATAATGGAAACTTTAGGAAAGTACAATACAATATTCCAAGCAGAATGTATTGCTATTAGCAGAGCTGCAACAGAGATCAAAGCAAGAAAAACAACAGATCAAATTATACGTATTATCTCTGATAGTGCATCGGTCCTTGCAGCTCTAAAAACTAACTGCTTCAACTCCAGCATAGTGTTTGAATGCCACAAATCATTAGTAGCAGCAGCAGAAACCAACCAAATAATCCTGCAATGGATAAAAGGACACAGCAACTCTCAGGGCAATGACACAGCTGATACACTGGCAAGAAACGGAGCAAATAAAAAACTATCAGGTCCAGAACCGATAGCAGTCTTGCCATACAGCCAACTCATGACATGGCTAACTGAGAGAACATACCAACAACATGAAGCGTTGTGGCTAGCCACAAATGACTCTAAGCAAACAAAGGAAATTGTGCCAACCCTTTCGAAAAACCTAACACAACGCATAATGAAACTCAAAAGAGATGAATTAAGAAAAGTTGTGGGCACAATAACAGGACATTGCCATCTAAACCGACACCTATTTAACATAGGTGTGACAGACAGCCCTTTATGCCGCGGTTGCATGGAGGAACAGGAAACCACTACTCACGTTCTCCTTGAGTGCAGGAGTGTGGCCGAACAACGGGTACGTATCCTGAATAACCCAAAAACTCCTAATGAAGCATGTGAAAACATAAGCCGTCTAATAAGCTTCTGGAAGGAGTTAGGATGGCTGGAATAGACATAGCCAGCTACGTACAAAGGCTCAAGTAGCTAAGTGCGGAAAATAAAATGGCAAAATAAAAAAAAAAATAATAATAAACTAGTTTGGACTAACAATAATGGGATTTTATCAAGTGTCATCGATTGAAAGCATAAAATCTTTTAATAAGATCGTTTCTGTGGTTAATGGCCCGGTATCTGTGTAGACCGCAAGAGGTCTTGCGTTTGGATCTCAGGTCGGACTATTTAAAATGTGTTTTTTCAGTTTCCTAATAAAATCAACATGGCCCGGAAATGAATAAGTGTCCGCTTGGCGATAGGTTTGCCACCTATTACATTATAGGACTAAGTATCTTCGGCTAGTTGTGGGTACACTTATTGTACCTCTGCCTACCTCTTCGGTGATACGGGAAGTCTATCTGAGTTATAAGTATGATGCTTAATGATAGTTGTTCTTCAGTTACAAATGCGGCAATTAAGATCCTCATCCATTTTGTCTAACGATAACAAAAAGACGAGATGTCTCGAATCTCGATATCTTCGATTACCGACATTGTAGTCTCTCTACATGTCTGTATGTTTTTCGTTAACTGAGCTTGACAAATCTTTAAGACAACTGTTATACCACTTAAAATGTAATAGCGCAAATAATAGATTTTTTTTCCCGTGTTGGTTCCGGGCTCCTTTGAAGAATAGACCAACTGCCGTTCTGCCAGACAGGTCGTAAAAAGCGACCGATTGGCTATGCGAGTCACCACCATCGTGGCTACTACGTGGTAAAGTTCTGCATTGTCTCGCCGGGTCAGGTACCACCGCCTTACCTATTTCTGCCGCAATAACGTCAGTGCTTGTCGCCGTCGTGTTCCGATTTGCAGGGTAAGGTAGCCGGTAAACTTATGCATGTGGCATTAGACCTCGCTACAAGATAGCAACGCACCATTAACACCGTTGGTGTCTATAGGCGATGGTTGATGGGATGGTTCCATCAGGAGACCCATCTGCTTGTTTGCTATCTTATGATATAAAAAAAACATAGATTTGTTCATATAAATAAATTAACGCCCAGTAAAACAAAGGGCAATTAATATGTATAATCTTACCCCGATCCCAGCCTTTTCAGCAGCTTTTCCAATGGCAGTATTTTCCCCACGAGGTCCCATCAAGACTGCAGCAGTACCCTTCGAGATCCACTGGAACGCTTTGCTCTGAAAATAAATTATTTTCATTAATCAATTTGAATGTATACGTTAGTATTTCTATCTAAAGGTGCCAACATCATCTAAATGGTGCCACATATCTAAAGGTGTCGTTGATCTGTAGCTTCTACGCCAGGACTTTCCATACTTATTTTTACTGCAACACCCATTACTTTTGTAAAGCATGGCAGAGTCTAAACTCTATCACCACGAATGAGCTCATAAAGCTGTCAGTCCCGATTATCCCTAAGAATAAAGCTGATAATCATTATCAGGCAGACAAAACGCAAAAATGTCAGACACTGCTCACCTCGCCAAACGAAATTGCGAATAGAGATGAACCGAAAAGTCTATAAACGTTTGATTTACTCTGCCTACCCCACAAGGAAACGAGTGTAATGTACACATATAAATTTGTCTCTTTTAAATAGGTACCTCTAGTTTAGTCTCTGGTGCGCCAAGCTCGGGTACCAGCCGGCTGGTGGTGACTGTCACTGGTGATAGGTTGAAGCTGTTGTCGACGCCGGGAGCCAAGTTCCCCATGACCACCTTCACCAGGTCATCCATGGAGCCCTTGACGCGAACTAGGCAGGCAGCAGCACGAGGTTCGTCCGATGGATACCCTGAAATGAAGAATTATTTTATGATATGTATGGTCGTCTTGTCTTAAAATTTTTATCTTTAAAAATATTGACCTTAGCCCCGTTCTTCTGCTCAACCTCAGCCTTGACTTCAACCTTTATGTTGACCTAAATCTTAGAATCAATTTTGACCTCAACAACATTAGCCTCAACTTTCACCTCGTCCTCAACATGAACTTAGACCTTGGAGCTCGTTTCTGTCACGGTAAAACGTTTACCATGGCATGCATACCTTGAGTAAATAGACTAGAGAAGACTAATAGACCTTATAATAATCTGAAAGGATTAGTGCCGAACAATCCAGTGACTTCTAAACACACGTGAAAAAATACCGATTTTGAATTAGCCTTTTTCCGCGCCTCAGATTATTGACAGAATTAATTTAGTGCAAGAAATCAATAATTATTAGTCTAGTGTTGATTGTCATTGCATAAATACTAGAATTGCTTCTTAGTCCTTAACTCTATATCACGATGCTTATCCTGAATGAGCAAGAGAGTTGAATTGTAATACCCTTAGAAATGGCCGAAGCATTTAATGGCTAGCGGCATAAATTACTTCTATTTTTCTAAATTCTAGCTTTTATTTTACATCATCCCAGCAAGCTAGTCTTATCAGCTTGCTGGGATCAATAAAAAGATACATTGCGAAACTTACCAAAGGAGATTGTTAGATTTATCGACTAGTTAGTTTCTATCGAATTGAAATCAATTTGAATCCTATTTGAATCATGGATTTCTACAAAAAAGTCTTAATTCTAAAAAAAGATGTTTCAACTTATTAGTATTCTTTTCTCTTAAAGATTCTTCGTGTGCGTAGTAAAACGTGTGTTGAGGGTATCAGTATATGTCTGTTTTCGCTATTCACGTACTTAAAGTAAAGTATGCAGGACGGGAAAATTTAACTACCGATATCTGTAAATTTTTCGGACCTTTAGTAACTATTCCATTGCTAACACTGCTTTTTGAAATGAAACTTCAGAATTTTGAGATTTGAAACTTGATATTACGCCACGATAAAGAAACAAACGTATGAATGTAAAGGATTAAGCCAGTGAGAGAATAACATAAATACATTATACAGTATTTTATATTTATACACAGTAAATTGATATTTTATTTTAAACTTACCACTTTCATCACAGCCATGAGGGTCGAAGAAGTAATAGCTTCCACCCTGTTTCCAAATCGCTGTGGATCCTCCACGCGCTGTCAGTACCGCGAAGGAGTGCTCCTTAAACATCTGCCTGATGGAATCCTTGAGGGAGAGGATACCACTGCCTTTCTCTGGATTTAGTTCACCTAAATTAAGAATACAGAATAACAGTATAGTTTTGAATGCCATGATCTAAATCCGTACTAGTGCGTGCTCCCTTTGAATAAAGACCATCTAATATTCATCAAGGAAATTTACCATTTCAGCAAGGACATTCGCCATACAAAGCGAACGACGGCTATATGTGTCACCATGTGTCACTAATCCTGCGTCCGCATTTGCGTCCATCGTCACAAAGCTTCGCGCAATGATGCGATATGAGGCTATTATCGGCTATTGTCGCGAAAATTCGGACTGCGCGTGCCTTATCGCATGGTTGGTGGTACGTTAAAGGGTTTTAGCGCGCTAATATCTTCGGGCGTGTATCACGCAGGTGCGGCCGAAGGACAAAACGGTAACTGGTAAGTGGAAGAATTCCGCAACGTCTTGCCCGAATTTTGGTACTACTGCCTTACTTATTCCTTCTGCAATAGCGTCAATATTCACTGACATATTTTGATTTAGAATGTAAAGAATAGGTAATCTGCTATTTTGCCAGGCAGCTCGTAAAAAGCCAAGGATTGGCCAAACGTATCACATTTATCGCGACTACTAGGTGGTAGCATTCTGTAACGATACGCCCGAGTCTGGTACCACCGTCTTATCCATTCCTGCCGCAATAAGGTCAATGTCACTGTCGTGCTCTGCTTTGAAGGGTAACATAGCCGGTAAATTTATGCATATGGCACTACCGTCCCACCAAATGAAAAATAACGCACCATTAACATCTTTAGTGTCTATAGCGATGGTTTATTTTTCCATTAAGTAGCCTTCTGCTTATCCTATGGTATAAAAAATCGATCGTAATTTACATTACCTAGCGATCCTATACTACTCAAAATTAAGCAGAAGCAACTTTTCGGAATACTCTCCATGATGAATAATAAAATATTTATCCTTATATGGATAATTTCAGTTGAATAAATTTACTCGCTATGAGCTATGATATAGAAAGTCTTAAAATATGCAGTTACCACTAAGTAGAGATTGTGAGTGTAGAAAATAAAAGTACTTACCACTATAAGCACTGTCTAAGACATCAGTTTCTATACAATCGTAATCCGACAGTTTAAATTTCGTCAACACATCAGCAGCTGCTAAGGTACCAGTGGGACCCTTTTCCTCTTCTTCACCTGCTTCTTCCTCGGTCTTTGGTGTATCCAAACTGATCCCCAGTTTATACAGATGTTCCATGGTGTTTTCGTATAGGATGTCACCGCGGACCAAAGTCTGGAAATTATTAACATGTTTTATTACGAGGCATAAATTTCCGTGCTAATTTAGGGCTTAATTAAGTCATTTCAGTGAGCAGATACTACAAATCTAAGGGGTAGACTTTTGCCTCTTTTTGAAGAATAGACCATCTGCCATTCTGCCAGGCATTACATTTTAAGATTTAAAGGCGATAGAAGAAGAAGAACGATTGATTTAATTTGTTCCTATCAGCGTGACTACTACGTGGTAGACGAAGAAGATTTTGCAATTTTCCGCGAACTTTTAACAAGAGACACGAGCACTACTACACCTAGTTTCCTGAAGATGCTTCGGTTGCGAAGTGAAACGTGCATTGAGTGCTTAAATTGTGTGCTTGTATGTTTGGTGCTGTCGTGGTATAAATTGTGGTGTAAAGTGTGGTGGACGAGGGTGGATAACTGTGCCGCTGGGGTCTTCATTATTTTCAGACCTACGGTAAGTTTGTTCCATTTCTTACACCGCTTTTACATGTTTTCCTTTTCAGTAACATCGCAAAGGTACACTTAAAAGTTCGCGGAAAATTGCAAAATAACTGGTTTTCTTCATCTGAACAATGGATTTCCGCAAAATAACTCCTGAATCTATAAAATACTACGTGATAGTTTCGTATCGTTTCGTCTAGGCCTGGTATCAGCGCCTTACCTATTCTTGCCAAATACCTTAAATGTGTGTCACTTTCGCGTTTTGGTTTTCATCTCACGTGTAACTTCTGCAATGCCAATTAAACGAAAAAAGCAGTATAAGAAACGAAATAAACTCACCGAAAGGTTGAAAGGAAGTGAAAATATTATCCAGACATTAACCGTACTTTTCATTACATAACGCAAAAATAAAAGCATACAATATACGTTCTCAGCACATGTTTCACTTCGCAACTGAAGCATCAGAAGAACCTCCACTTCATTCAACGAGAGTCGAAGTAATATTTATAGGTCCTGCTGGCATGACTAAGAGCTACGTTATGCAAAAGAGACAAATTTGACAAATTTTATATCACGTGAATAGATAATTGTGCCTCTGGAGTCTTCATTATTATCCGGACCTTCAGTGCATTTATTCCATAGCTTACACTGCTTTTACATGTAATCTCTACAATGCTAGAAGAAAGAAAAATCAAGGTATGGTTTTTTATAGCAAAGTAGACAAACGACCAGGAGGTGTATCTGATAATAAGTTATCACCCATGAACATGAACACCCATGAACATTCGCAATACCAGAGGTCTTGCCGTTGCGTTGCCGGCCTTTTAAGATTGACTAAGCTTTTTCTTGAAAGTCCCGAAATTGTTTCCGTTTGGAAACACTCCTGCTGGTACTTGATTCCACAACAGAGTAGTGTGAGGCAAAAAGTGTCGAGAGAAACGCATGCTTGAGCATTTCCAAACATTTAGATGATGAGGGTGGTAGTGGGTATTCCATTTCTCACACTGCTTTATCTTCTTACTCTACTGAACTCAACAAAGATCTAGAAAATAACAATCGGAGGTCACACGTCCGTCTGTCATGAGTCTGCGGTTTCTGTTTCTTGTTCTTACCTCGTCCACATCATTGGTGGTCCAATCGCAAGGGTCCACGATGTGCGCCATCGCGATGGCGGCGATGGAAGTGGGCGTGGCCTGCTTGCCGCGGTGCTCCTCCGGGAACCTCGCGTCTCCCTCGTGGAACCGGCCTCGCAGCACCCAGCGGTTAGGGGCTACAGCTGTAGCAATACGTTTACTATTCATATTTATAAACAAAAAAGGTGTAATTTTAATACGAAAAAGCTGTAACAAGCGGCTTCTAATTTCCAGTCCTATGTTTGTGACCATGGATAAGATCTTCACAAAATTTGTATGAGACTAAATGGGAAATATATCCTTCCAAATACAAGAATTTTCCATTTCAGTTCAGACATGTTTGGATACAAAGAAAAAAAAACCGTCGACGTAATCGATCATATAACAAAGAAGAATTTCACCTCATCGAGCCCATCAACACTAGCTCAGTGGCAGAACAGGACTCTGCCACAAAGCTACTGGGCACTGGGCTTGAGGGAGATGGTCGCGGGATCAAGTCACGCGTGTCGACATTTTTCTTTGTTTTTAATTTTTTTAAAGAAAAACCACCTTCTTTTCTGTTGCTTTAGTGTTGTATAATGTAAATGTGAACGAAGGTAGATACCAGAGGAAACTTAATGACGGCAGGTTTGCCATAAATCCTTAAATTTGTTTTCATAGTTAGAGGCACTTCATAAAATCCGATAACAAAATAAGGGAATACTTTCTGGTAGGTCCCTAATTTCCAAACTTCCGTGGTGTAAAATCAATCAGGCTTAACCTGATTGTAAAAGTCTCATTCCGTAGGATTTTTATGCTTTTAACATTTTGCTGTCTCCTGCCAAAACGAGAGAAACAGGATGTATTTTCCTACTCCTCCTATATACTTCTGATTAATTTCGATGCAGGTTCCAAGACAGCTTAGCTTTTCCCCAGAGCACCCTAAGCTCGCAACTCAGAGGTTATCAGGACGGTTGCCGCTGTTGATTCTGATTTACAGAAGTTATTGTGGTGGAAACGAGAGGTGGACCCATTGCCCTTTAAAAACAAAAGAGAATACAATTGAATGGTAGGTTGGCAACGATATAATACAATCTACATCCAAAAGTCAATTAACACCACTGAATAATAAACAAACATTTTATGTCGGATGATAGAATTCAGTAATTAATCGAACAACTCGTCAAAATGCTCTCCATGACAAATACGAAAAAGTTTAGGATGTATTCCTGAAGATCCTTTTAAAAGTGAAACCGTTGAGTAATGTATTAAAAATATAGGTATATGTTTTGAAGTGAAATAAAATTAGAAGGGCATTTTAAATTGTGTTCTAACACTAATGGAAAATCACCCAACGCTGACGATGGAAAGCGTCGAAACAACTACCTAAATATATATCTACATTTCACCTTTTAACTTATTGACTGCATCTGGTATATCTCCCCTCTCACGAACCATCACATCGGCGATGCTAAATGCTTTCTTCTTCAAATCCTTGACACTGTCCAAGAAGTGTTCGCAAAGATGACCGATCTTGGTAAAGTACAAGACACACGCTTTTCCGCCATCTTGAAGACCCACCTGTCAACAAAAACCCATTTGTGTTACATGTGCTGATACATCATTTAATAGGTGGTAACACTTCTGCAACGTATTGTCCGGGTTTAGTACCGCAGCAAACCACCTAATAAATTCCTGCCACATTCATATCAGTGATTGCCCCTTAAGTGTTCCAGTTATGAGGGCAAGATGGTAAACTTACACATGCGGCTTTACAATTTCGCAACATGGATAAAATTACATCATTAATATCCTCATTTTATAAGCAATGGTTCTCTCTTTCTACGAGAAGAAATCAAGAAATCAGCTTGTTAGTTATACTATATTAGAAAATACTTACCTTATATCCAAATTCGTCTGCTGGCCACGGATGGTAGACGTAGTACTTCCCGCCTTCGTGCCAAATCGCCACTTCGATGTCACCAGGAATCTAAAGAAGCTCACAGGAACAACAGTTAATAATTAATTTGACGAAATTTTTAAACTTTAACAGATTACGTTGCATTGTCGTAGAGTTACAAGCCTCTAAACTTTCTCCATTACACAGACTTTTTTCTCCAGTCTCTTTCCACCGTGCTTTGCACGAACTAACATGTATTAGAATTTTATACCAAAAATGCCCGCTCGACAAAATGAACAACTGCCTTATTAACAAATTTAATCGTGTGCCTACGTAAGCTCTCATTGATTAACACTGATACGTCGTAGGTGATGTGATAGTATGTCCACTAATCTAAACGCATGCTGAAACAAGATTTCTACGTCGTAATCTATGTGATAGTATGTCCACTAATCTAAACGCATGCTGAAAAAAGATTGCTACGTCGTAGTCTATGTGATAGTATGTCCACTAATCTAAACGCATGCTGAAAAAAGATTTCTACGTCGTAGTCTATGTGATAGTATGTCCACTAATCTAAATTCATGCTGAAGTAAGATTGCTACTTCGTAGTCGATGTGATAGAATTTTCGCTAATCTAAACGAACGCTGGAAAAAGATTGGCACGTTGTAGTCATTGTGATAGTATGTTCACTAATATTGATCATGCCGAAATTAGATTGCTACGTCGTATTTGATGTGATATAATTTCCGATAGTCTAAAAGCATGCTAAAATAAGGTTGCTACGTCGTAGTCGATGTGATAGAATTTCCGTTAGTCTTAACGCATGCTGAAATAACATTGCGACGTCGTAGTCGATGTGATAGAATTTCCGCTCGTTTACACGCATGCTGAAATAAGATTACTACATCGTAGTCGATATGATAGAATTTCCGCTAGTCTAAACGCATGCTGAAATATGATTGCTACGTAGTAGTCGATGTGATAGAATGACAAACTAATCTAAACGCATGCTATATTAAAATTGCTACGTCGCAAGTTCATGCGATGAATTATCAAAATTGTAGTCAATGCAATAGAATGAGCGCTAGCTTACAAGCATGCTGAAGTAGATTACTAACGGTTCTCCTAAATACGCTTCAGTTAAAAAGTGTAACGTGCTTTTGTATATGTTTAAAAAATAGTACAAGCAAAACGAATATAAGAACAAAAATGGACTTATTGCTTTATGCTATAAAAAATTAAACATAAAAATTTAATTTAGAAACTTTCTTTTTGGTTTTCCTTTTTTTATGTTTAATTTTTTTATTTATACCAGATTAAATTTTTTATGTTTTATTGTTCAATACACCTTCAATTAGTGAAACATTTTATTTATGTCTTGCACACCATTTTTATAAAAAAATAAAATAGGAACGAGTTATTCTAAACAAATGGACAAGTTAAAAATAGCCAGATCGATCGATTATTGTTTTACTAATGTCCAAAAAGCAATAAGTCCATTTTTGTTCTTATACCCGATCCCCACCCTTTTTAACGGTCCCGCGTAATAAGAAGTGTGATAAGTGAGAAAGAACTATTGGGCCGATAATACTATCTTTGACGATAGTCAAACCACCTCCCCTTTTCTCCTCCCTATCATTATTGGCATTATTTTTACATTAATAGCACTCGCTCTACTCATGGATCGAACTTTTTTACCGAAGCCACGAGTTTTTGTATGGCCAATTCTTCTTTTGTGTATGATGGTGAACACGGACCCACGGAAACACCATATAGTGATAAAAAAAACTTGAGAGGTGTCAAGGGACACCCGGATGGAACGAAGTTCCTTTTATTATTATTTACAAAAAACCTGTATACACTCAACAAAAATAATAGTCGCGACACCACACTGACGGTGTGGTGTCGCGACACACCACACCACCACACGGTCGTATTTCGGCACCCGGTCAAATTAAGACCCGCGGTCGAATTTCGACACTCGTTCGAAATTCGACTGTCCGTCGAAATTCAACTTTTGGTCGAAATTCGACATTCGGCCGAAATTCTGTATAAATGTCGAACATTTGGCACTAGAAAAAAAGTAAACTCAATGAAATAGTAGATAGACTCTTTCACTTTCAATGTACAAGCTAAAGGGAAGTGGCTGGATATTTCTGTGCTTACAATACCTTAACTACAGCAAAAAGTGTCGTGACAACTTTTCGTAAGAATTTTTTCCGTCTAGCCCCCTTTCACAACGCGCGATAAGGAACTTCGTTCCAAAAAAATCCACTGTTTTTAATAGACTTGTTTTCACTAAGAATAAATCGGGTATATTGTAGTTTCTAATGATAAATTATGATATTATGGAGATGATTTAATATTTATAGGATATAATTTCGGCAAAAAATATTCATTAAGTTACGTGACACCTTGGTAAAATTTTCATAGAAACCACAGAGTATGTAATGTATGACCACGGTGTGATGTCATTATGACGCCATGACAGTCCAGAGTGTTTTCCGCGATCAATTTAAATTTTATAACGTCATGTTTTTATTATAAATGCACGATTTAAAAAATATAAATAGGTTTTTGATTAACAGACCTATTGATGTATTAATACTTTATCTTATTAGTGTACCTGTAGTATTCCACTATCTGACTCCTTGAAGAAGCTCTCGAGACCGCGACACAAATCCAACACGTTGGGACTGGATGAAATGAGCTTGCCCCAAACAGCAATACCTCGCTCCTGGAATACCATTAGATCTTTATCCTCTGATATCTTACTGTCAGCTAGTGATGGCAGCGAGCCGCATTTCACTCGAGTCACTCGAGTAACTTTTATTCTATTCGGACTCGAGTAAAATTTATGATAACTCGGATTAAATAGGACTCGATTCAACTCGAACGACTCGGAGAACTCGAGTGGCCTTTACCGACTCCGGTGAGAAATTAAGTTATGACAAGTTTAGCCGATGTATCTTCCATTTGAAATTCAGTAAAAATCTGTGCAGGACGACTACTAATATAGTAAAATATTATATTTTGTTATGTTTATAATACCTGGCTATGTTCTTAAAGTAATGCGAAAGCCTAAAAAGAATTTATGTTAAAATTAAGTACTTACTATATACTGTTTTTAAATTTATGTAATAATATAAAAGCGACATAAGCCAGATAGAAAAAAAAACTTTCACTCAAGTGAAAAAAAAGACATTTGAGTCTCATTTTCACTTGAGTGGCACTCGAGTGCCTCTTTTTTGACTAGCGAGTGACTCGAGTGAAAAAAAGACACTCGAATCTCATTTTCACTCTAGTGGCACTCGAGTTAATTAGCTTTCACTGGCGAGTGACTCGAGTGAAAAAAAAAGATCACTCGAGTTCCATCACTACTGTCAGCGTATACAAAAATTATTAGCCCCGTAACGCAAAGAGGAATGTTGTAAAGAAAGTAAATGTAGGAAACGGACCGGGGGTTCCGACGTATTATTAACGTGAGAAATAACCGGGACTAACGCTAGGATGATGATGATGATTATGAACGCAAAGAGAAATGTTGTAGGTTTAAAATTTTATTTATGTGTGAGTTAGGTGCCAGGTGGATCAAGCTCTGACGTAACAAGCATAAAAAGTACAACTTGATTGAGAAGTTCCACTTTTGTGGGATCTCGGTTGGAAACCGGTGTAATTGTAAAAAAATTACGAATATGGAACAAGTTAATGAGACCATAACAATAATATCTAACCCCAATCTAATTCCAAAGTAAGCCAATTATTTGCTGGTGTTATGGGTGTTAGTCACCCATACATAGAAATACATTTTTAAATACTCGTACTGTAACATAACACATCACACCAATATTTCTTCCTATCAGAAATTGAAACCGAGCGCCATCGAATCGTTATGATGTTCGCTAACTACTCTATCGTGAGGCAATAAATGGCACTTCTTTCTCATTGCCTACCATTTCTATATTCACTATTTGATGTAAATTATTTGTTTACGTAAGAATATGTATTAGCTGACTAACCCTCCTTCGCCCGCAAGTTGATTAAGAGGTAAGAAAGTTCATATCTTGTATATCTCATATTTTTTCAACCCCTATTTCTTTAGAGATTAACTTTTTAAAAAAGTAGTCTATGTTTGACCCCGGGTCAAAAACAAAATCTCCTTGCCATGTTTTTTCAAAATCGGTTCAGCGAGTGCGGAGCAGATAGAGTTTGGTATTTATAATATTATTATGAAAAATAAAGGTCTTCTTCAATTACCTCTCTCACTCATTCATTCAGCCCTCATATTATGAGTTTTATTATTATACGAATACTGAATGGATGGATGAGTGTAAAATATTAACTTTCCCTTGCGATTTTTAAACATATTCTATTATACCTTATGTGAGAACTCTTGGTCCCTGACTCTGAAGTTCTCCTTCAACTCTCCCAGAACAAGCCTTCTAATAGGTCCGCCTCTTTCTACTAGGGACTCCTGAAAAAGTAATTGTTTTATTTATGAATGTCTTTTTTACGCCTCTCAATTATACAAACGAGATGTAATAAATTTAGCACAAAAGAAAGAAAGAAATAAAATATTTATTTGAAAGAATATGGGTGTTACAAGTTGTTAAAAATTAATTAAGCTACCAACATATTCTACTATTATATAATACTACATTACATCACATATATAATTTTACATTTAAAACATTATATCGATTTTTTAGAATTACTACCGGGTCGGAACGCGGCCACACACTGAGAAGATCCGGTGGAAGATACTCAGCGGGCGTTTAATACCATACTTATTTACTTATTTGCACAAAATTGTAAGACATATCTATACATATAATAAAATCGTAGGAAAGTCAAAACTGTACATTGATATTTTTTTTAAAAATACTTAGGGCGTGATCTACAATCGATATTGAAGCCAAAAATACAGTTTTTTGTCTGTTTGTCTGTTTGTCTGTTTGTCTGTTTGTCTCTTTGTCTCTTTGTCTCTTTGTCTCTTTGTCTCTTTGTCTCTTTGTCTCTTTGTCTCTTTGTCTCTTTGTCTCTTTGTCTCTTTGTCTCTTTGTCTCTTTGTCTCTTTGTCTCTTTGTCTCTTTGTCTCTTTGTCTCTTTGTCTCTTTGTCTCTTTGTCTCTTTGTCTGTTTGTCTGTTTGTCTGTTTGTCTGTTTGTCTGTTTGTCTGTTTGTCTGTCTGTCTGTCTGTCTGTCTGTCTGTTTGTCTGTTTGTCTGTTTGTCTGTTTGTCTGTTTGTCTGTTTGTCTGTTTGTCTGTTTGTCTGTTTGTCTGTTTGTCTGTTTGTCTGTTTGTCTGTTTGTCTGTTTGTCTGTTTGTCTGTTTGTCTGTTTGTCTGTTTGTCTGTTTGTCTGTTTGTCTGTTTGTCTGTTTGTCTGTTTGTCTGTTTGTCTGTTTGTCTGTTTGTCTGTTTGTCTGTTTGTCTGTTTGTCTGTTTGTCTGTTTGTCTGTTTGTCTGTTTGTCTGTTTGTCTGTTTGTCTGTTTGTCTGTTTGTCTGTTTGTCTGTTTGTCTGTTTGTCTGTTTGTCTGTTTGTCTGTTTGTCTGTTTGTCTGTTTGTCTGTTTGTCTGTTTGTCTGTTTGTCTGTTTGTCTGTTTGTCTGTTTGTCTGTTTGTCTGTTTGTCTGTCTGTTTGTCTGTTTGTCTGTTTGTCTGTTTGACTGTTTGTCTGTTTGTCTGTTTGTCTGTTTGTCTGTTTGTCTGTTTGTCTGTTTTTCTGTTTGTCTCTTTGTCTCTTTGTCTGTTTGTCTCTTTGTCTGTTTGTCTGTTTGTCTGTTTGTCTGTTTGTCTGTTTATCTGTTTGTCTGTCTGTCTGTCTGTTTGTCTGTTTGTCTGTTTGTCTGTTTGTCTGTTTGTCTGTTTGTCTGTTTGTCTGTTTGTCTGTTTGTCTGTTTGTCTGTTTGTCTGTTTGTCTGTTTGTCTGTTTGTCTGTTTGTCTGTTTGTCTGTTTGTCTGTTTGTCTGTTTGTCTGTTTGTCTGTTTGTCTGTCTGTCTGTCTGTCTGTCTGTTTGTCTGTTTGTTTGTTTGTCTGTCTGTCTGTCTGTTTGTCTGTTTGTCTGTTTGTCTGTTTGTATGTTTGTCTGTTTGTCTGTTTGTCTGTCTGTCTGTCTGTTTGTCTGTTTGTCTGCCTGTTTGTCTGTTTGTCTGTTTGTCTGTTTATATATTTGTCTGTATGTATGTCCGGGGTAAACTCAAAAAGTACTGCATGGATTTACTTCAAATTTTGCATGATTATTAATAACAGTGCGGAGTAAACGAAGTCCGCGCGGACGAAGTCGCAGGCAACAGCTAGTTTTATAATATTTGTAACATGCATTTTTATCATTAGGGTAATTTCTATAACTTTCAATAAATATCAATTATTATTAATGATAACGTTGATTGTATAACGACGTAATAATTGACTGTGACATGTACACATGCTGAAATAAATTGCTAAGTCCTAATCAGTGCAATAGAACGAGCGCTAATTAGTGATAATTAAGGATACGAACCCTATAGATATTATACCCCAAATCTAGTGTCTCATCCAAGGTGTCTTCATTCCAAGCTCTCGCCCGCAGCCTCCGCAGAGTGGCCAGCGCCCCGAGACAGCACGCTATCCCAGTGAACGTTTTAAATGTTTGATACCTGATCAAGTCACAATGAAAAATATAAATAAACATCGCTAAGAAAATTACGCGAATATACTCGTATATATCTAAGGTGATATTTCGGTCCGGTAATAATTATAAAAATGTTGTCAAAATCTGTGTAAAGGATCATTTGAATAACATATTGAGTTTGACCAGATGGCTCTCTGGCTGGAAAGAGACAATCATCGCTTATAGACACCAAATATGTTAGTAAAGCACTGCTATGCGTGTGGCGTATTAATGTCAGATGTTAAGATGTTACGGGGTAACCGAACTGCATCTGTTTAGAGCACACGTGTTTATCGTCGCGCGTTCTTATCGCTAATCTATCGGTCAATTTCCAGTTTTTTATTGAACGCGCTTGTAATGACTAATGCAGTGTCATTGTAATCGCAGTAAATAGTGCACCCTATTATTTATGGAGGAAGTATTAAGTTTGCCTGAAGATGGAGTTTGTGTTGAAGATACTACCAATACTTTGCGTGAAATAAATAATTCTGAGGAGGCGAACGATTGTTTATTAGATAATTGCATACAATCAGAGGAATCTGCAACTACTATTACTAATTCTAGACCATCTAAGAGAGCACGGATGGGGGAGGAGGAGGAGGAAAATTGGACCACTGTTGGAAAGAACGGAAAGAAAATAGCACATAAAGTGGATTTATATATCAACTGTTCGGAGAAATTACCTAAACAGTTTGCGTTTGCAAAATTATTAAAGTCAAACAATATTGAAAATGTTTGTCGGGTAAAGTATGTCAACCCTTATAAAATCTTCATTCAGTTTGAGTGTGCAGAAATGGCGGAAAGGCTGATAAACTGCAAAGAGTTACAAGATCTAGGATGGAGATGTCAGAGACCACTTGAAGTTACGATGTCCTATGGAGTAATAAAAGATGTGGAATTGGACTTATCCGATCAGGATATGCTGAAAATAATATCGAGCGATCGCGAACTAGTTTATGCAAAACGACTAAAGCGCAGATGCAAGGATGGTAGTGGGTGGGAAGATAGTGAATCAGTACGTCTCGCTTTCAAAGGGCAATCTCTGCCAACTTCGGTTTATATTTATGGTATGAAAATCAACGTTGATCCTTATGTATTCCCAGTAACCCAGTGCTCGAGATGTTGGAAATTTGGGCATTCTCTTCGCGTTTGCCCAACAAAAAAGGTAGTTTGCCCTAAATGTGGTAAAGGCCATACTAATTGTGAAATAACAACCTATAAATGTGTTAATTGTACTGGCAATCATTTAGCTTTAGACAGATCCTGCCCAGCGTTCAAAAAGGAAAAGCGTCTCAGAGACTTAATGGCCGAATTTAATTGCTCTTATAGGAAGGCCTTACAAATTTATGTACCATCGGATCCACCTGTAGCAAGTGAAGAACAAAGATCTCTAAACTCAAATTCTCTGTCTCGTGCGCCGCCCGAGCAACAACCACACTATGAAAATCCACACTCGTACGCAAATATAACTAAAAATACGCCTTATCGCATACATACTCACGAGAATATATACCCCACAGTGTTTTCTCAACCACATGCAATGGAGGTGACTGAACCTCCACCTCCACAAGAAAGAGCAAAAAAGAAAAACAAGAGAAAGAGACACAGTGAAAAAGAAGTCTTTAATTGGAACATATCCTCAGAATCTGAGGCAGTTAGAAGTGAAAAAGAAACTGAGTTAGAAAACGAGAGTTACTGGAGAAATGAGAGGCAACAAGGAGAGGAAAGTAAACAGCAGGAAAAAAGAAAAAGGAAACACAACGGATCTGACTTTAATTTTAGGAAGTTGCTTTATGATTTATGTGCAATATTTTCAGACTCCAAAAAAGACATAAAAAGCAAAATAACACAAGGAGTGTCGGTATGTCTTGAATGGTTGATGTCCATACTACCATCCGTGGGGCAGTTAATCTGGGATCTGCCTTTTAAAAACATATTTGGATTATAATATGGATTCTCAATGTAAAATAACCATCATCCAGTGGAATTCACAGAGTGTCAAGCCCAAGCAGGTCGATATTGAACAACTACTGACCCAAGAAAAGATTCATGTAGCTTCTATATGTGAAACTTGGCTAAACAGCAATGTTAACTTTAAAATTAGCGGGTATAATGTCTTTCGTAAGGACCGAGATGACTCGTATGGAGGAGTTGCTTTTCTAGTGCATAAATCTATTAAGTCTCAAGTAGTCCCGTTTCAAATAACCAACCTAGGCATTGAGCTAATATGTATTAGGGTTTTTAACTGTAAATATATCGATTACATTGTCTCGATCTACTGTCCGCCAACCATACGTACTTCTCAAAATGACTGGGATGAAATATTTTCATTCAAAACAAGTAGAACTTTAGTTCTCGGGGACTTCAACGGACATCATTCGAGCTGGTCCTGTAAAACTGATCCGAGAGGTAACTTTATATTTGATTCTATGGCTGACTATAATTTTGTATCCTTGAATGATGGTAGAGCTACTCGTATTAAATATGTAAACGGTAATCTCCAAGAAACTTCCCCAGATATTTCTATAGCATCTTCTGATATAGCATTACATTGGGATTGGAATGTCACAAATGAATCATTAGGTAGTGATCATTTAATAATAAAGATAAGCATGTCATATCATAATAATAGCCCTAAATATATAAAAAAAAGAAATTTCAATAAAGCGGATTGGAGTGGATACCATCACTGTATTCTAAATAAATTAACTGATTTTGATTTTGATCATGTTGATCCACAGAGAGGGTATGATTTATTTCTAAGCATAATTAATGAAGCCGCCGATGCTCACATTCCTCTATACAAAATTAGCCAAGATCCCACTCAACACTTTACTCCAAAACACTATTGGACTAGCGATCTATCTAAAGCAGTGGCGGAAAGACGTTTGGCTCTTACTATGTTTCGCAAAAATCCTACCCCTGATAACCTAGATAAGTTAAAAGATAAAATTAGAAACTCCCAATCACTCATACGAAAAGCTAAAAGCAAATCTTTTGTTAATTTCTGTTCCTCAATCGATGAATCAACTTCTGTACAAGAGATGTGGAGAAGAATGAAGTGGCTAAAGGGATATAGATCAAATATTAACTATGTTAATGAAATTACAGCAAATAAACTTTTACACAGCCTAACACCTGATTATGTAAGCCCAAATCATCCTATTTTTACGTCTCAAAATAGAAGAATTGAATCGCCTTTCTCACTATGTGAACTCAAAAGCTGTGTTAAAACGGTGGACACTTCCCCTGGAATTGACAACATCTCATACTCAATGATAAGACATTTACCAGAAGAGGCATATGTAATTCTTCTTTCTCTTTTCAATTTATTTTACACCCTTAGTTTTGTACCTTCCCAGTGGCGTCACATTCGTGTCGTACCAATTCCAAAACCAGGTCGCAATCCCTCGTCATCATCATCTCTACGACCTATTTCTCTTATGTCATGCCTATGCAAAATATTTCACGCTATGCTAAAAAATAGGTTAGAGTGGTTCATAGAAAGCGGTAACTTTTTCCATGAAGAAACTACGGGCTTTAGGAAAACCAAATCCTGTTTGGACAATCTTAGCAACCTAGTCACCAGAATTCAGTTGGGCTTCTCCGAAAATCAAATGACGATTGGTTGTTTCATAGACATTGAAAATGCTTACAACAATATAGATATAACCGCCCTTCTCACAAACTTAGATCGACTAGGAGCCGGAGCAAAAGTTTGTAAATATTTATGGACCTTTTTGAAAGAACGTTATTTAAGCGTACAAGTTAATGAAGTCATTCTATCTCGATCTACAGCTCGTGGAATAGCTCAAGGAGATCCTTTGGCTCCATTGTTATTTAATATTGCAACTCTTCATATTTGTAAGCAAATAACTAATGTAGTAATGTCACAGTACGCTGATGACTACGTGATGTACATGACAAGCAAAAATATTAATCTTGCTGTAAATGAACTACAACTAGCTCTATCTAAAGTCCAAAAATTGTTTTTTGATCTAGGTTTAGAGATTTCACCTGTTAAAACAAAAGTTTGCATTTTTAAGAAAGGTATTAATAGACAACCCATTTCTATTTTTTTAAATGATATGCCTATAGAAGTGGTACATGACGTTAAGTACCTAGGGATGTGGTTGGATCGTTCTCTAAAATGGAATAAGCATATTTTGGTTTTACTGAATAAGTGTATGAAGTATTTGAATATATTTAAAGTTCTAGCAGGAGCTGGATGGGGTGTACATCCCAAACATTTAAGACGTTTGTACATAACTATAATTAGAAGCAGATTGGATTATGGAAGTTTCCTCTATGACAACAGCTACAAAAAGTATTTAAGTAAATTAGATAAAGCTCAAAATCAAGCGCTTAGAATTATTGGAGGTTTTATAAAAACTACGCCGATTCATGTCATGGAATCAGAATTGTGTTTGCCACCTTTACATGTTCGACGAATTTTTTTAGGAGGAAAATTTTTACTAAAATTAAAAACTCAAAATAATAATATCACAGGCAATCTACTACAAAAACTTCTGCTGCTCAAAAATAACAGATATTGGCAAAATAAAACTAAACCACTTTTGCTTACTTCTTATGAATATTTACAAGACATTAATATTAATGCTGGGACTCAATTAGATATGTACTCTCTGAATATATGGGTTAATGCCATAGATATTAGTAATATTATTAGTTTAAATATTATAAATTTTTCGAAAGCCAAACGTTATTATTCCAAGCCTAATTTAAAAGATATTTGTTTAGATTTTATTAATAACAAGTATTCAAATTACTATAAACTATTTACTGACGGATCTAAAGATAAAGACGGAATCGGTTCAGCAGTCTACGACCCACAGATTAATATTGGAATTCATTTTAAAATAGAGAAGAAAATATGCATAATGGAAGCGGAGCTTATCGCCATTTCTGAAGCTCTCTCATACGCTGCGTCTCTAGACCAAGACAACATAGTGATCTTTACGGATTCGAAAAGTTCACTGCAGCATTTGGCTCGATGCACCTCGGGTAGCCGAGGCACACCGATAGCCTATACAGTCCTGGATACTATTTATGGACTGGCATCGCGCTCCAAATCAATCAAATTGCAATGGATCCCGTCTCATTGTGGCATTGAAGATAACGAGAGAGTAGATGTTTTGGCAAAACAAGCTGCAACTGAAGGAATTAATTACGACATTATTCCATGCTATTCAGATTTTACATATTTAATTAAAAATCAATGTGATAAAATCTGGAGGGAATATTTCGATTTAAGGTCAAAAGAAAAAGGAATTTGGTACAAAACGATCCAACCACATCCCCCTAAAAATCCGTGGATCGATAAACATATGCTATCTAGACGTGACGCGGTAACAATCATGAGGTTGCGATCCGGGCACATTCCGTCTAAGAGATTTGCGTTCCTCATGGGAAAAGTTCCCTCACCGAACTGCGATATTTGCGGTGTATCAGAAGACATAATTCACGTCTTGTTGGAGTGTGTTGGTAACGCAACCTACCGATCTACGGAATGTAAAAATAGCTTAAGAGATTTCGCTGATTGCAATATTATTTTATCCCAGCCGCAGTCCAATCATATTGCATCAATTGTAAAGTTATACCATAAAAAATTCTCGGATCAGTTACATTAGTTAAGCTACTTGTTATTTATTCTATATCGAACTATGTGTAATTTAATAACTTATAAAAAATGTTTTAATTATAAGTTGATTTTATAGAGCGGCATAATCACACTGTGATTAAGCTCTTAAATAAAGAAAAAAAAAAAAAAAAAAAAGATGTTACGGGCTAGCTACATAATTTCACGCCAAATCCCTCATGGAGTAAGCAAACGATTTGAATGTCCTGTCAGACCAGCCTCGCTACGTCCGCGTTCATAACTCGCTTGATACAAACACACCTGTTTCGAAAACACTTGATGCCACCTTCAGATAGCACCCGATCAATTTGATCACGGCACGTTAGTTGCTGTTTCTTCCGACTTCTACGTTTATTGGCTGTTTTGTTAATCGTTCATGAGCTAAAATATCGGAGGCTAATTCAAACTTATTGTAATATAAATCAAAATTTCATAATTTTATCTTAACAAATCATCAACGCCCAGTTTGACACTTAACCGCCGCACCGATTTTCAGTGGAATTCAGTTGGCACCCACACGATGCTTACGTGTCGTATTCCCATTTAGTTTTCAACCTTTCACTACTAAAAATACAGACTACTTTAGTATAATGACGTTTAACAAAATTTTATAAGGATTCTTCTTGGGGGCTGAGGGGACATTAGCATATTCCTGATGTAAACTCATAAGATTTTATCCTACCGAAAATCGTCTAACGCGCCTATAAAATTTTTCATTAAAAAAATGAATGAGGCTGGAGTTGACCTGTAGCTGGCAAAGTGTCTGGTACTGCGGAGGATCCACTTCCCGTCCCCCAGCTGGCGGTACTGCGAGCGGTAGAACTGGTCCGCCACGTCCACGGCGCTGTGCAGCACCACCTCCGACTTCGGACGAGGGAGCATATCATCCCTGTACAGTGTGCGTATACATGCAATATTATAATGATATGTATGTAATTTCTAAGTATATATACGAAACCTTAATGTACGTACGTAAAAATATATGTTTATTTAAAAAGAAGATATTCACTCCCTAAATACAAGGAACAAAAACAATCTTGCTGTGCATGTGTTTCGTTTCCACAGAATAAGCAACTCTTTTATGGGGCAAAGTATACCCTTCTACAATAAGCTGCCTGGTGCCATTAGAGATTTACCAGTTAAATTCAAAAAATGTGTTAAAACAAAACTGTGTAAAAAAGGTTACTATAAAATATCTGAATACCTTGATGACAGGAAATCATGAGATTAACTGCTCCTCATATCGGCAATCGTTATTATTATTATTACTGTAACAATTAGATACTTACAACTTAAACATTATGTATCTTACTTAAAAAATGATATGAAAGAAAGACAAGTCTGCTAAGTTTTTTCCACCGGATCTTCTCAGTGTGTGGCCGCGTTTCCGATCCGGTAGTAGTTTAAAAAATGTTGACGCGTCAAAATAACTTAAAGTTTTATTGAATAAAGTAATTCTGGTTTATGATTTCTGATTGCAATGAGTCACAAAAACGCTAGCCGATTTAAAAGGGGCATAGGGGTAAGACGATGACATTGTCAAAAAAATAATCAAATATGGATCTATTATAATATTATAAATGCGAAAGTTTGAAAGTATGAATGGATGTTTGTTACTCAATCACGCACTCATACACACAATATTAGAATAGTTAAACAGTGTCTCACGACAACGCTGTCCGACTTGAAAGGGGCGTAGGGGTGAGACGATCACATTGTCAAAAAAATAATGAAATGTGTATCTATATTATAATATATAAATGCAAAAATTTGAATGTATGGATGGATGTTTGTCAATTAGCCACGCAAAACTACTGATACGCCTGTTATATCCACAGTACTGGTTATATTACGAGAACTATGAACTTATGCGACATATTATTTATCAATTATTAGACAAGTTAATAATTTGTTCCCAATTTTAAAAAATCAAGTTTTTATTTTAGTGGTCATAGAAAAATTTGCTGTTATTTCGTTTACGGTCAAATTTAAATGAAATTTGGCACATAGGTAGATAACCTCTGTTAGAGATTTTTACGAGGTTTTTCTCGTAAATCTAGAATAATAGTAGCAGCTCGAAGTCTGGAGGAGTTGTGTATTGCCATTTTCATGCTTCGGATGAGCACGCAAAGCTGTCGGTCACGGTTATTGCTAGAAATAGTCGATAATTGTTATCAGAGTGCTAAGTGTGAGTTTTTCTTTTCGCATTCGATCGTGAGCGCGTTTCGAGTTTACTAGGAATTTGTATGTGATTTGTACAGCGCCACCTAGTGGTAAACTGGTTTCTCACGTTTACCACTAGGTGGCGCTGTACAAATCACATACAAATTCCTAGTAAACTCCAAACGCGCTCACGATCGAATGCGAAAAGAAAAACTCACACTTAGCACTCAGGTCGTTAAAATTCGTCAATTGGGATGACCACTCATTTCAACAATACACAAACCGGTGAATCGTGGTGAACCGGAAAGTCCTCATGGAAGGAGACAAACATTGTCATCTCTTTCCTTGTCCTGTCAGCCATCTGCTTGTTGTCTATCCTATAACGCTAAATAAACCATTTTTACTCAATACCTGATAGTGAAAATCAGCGGCTGAAATCTGTATACCTATGTAAAAATAAAAATCCTAACTCACTGACATAAACACCCAGCTTAAATCCTTGGACCAAGAAGGCTGAAGTTTTTCACAGGGTACGATGTAATTGAGAAATAACAATAGATTTTTCGAAATATCATCCCCTAAGATGTTTAAAAAATGTATTTTATGTACTCATTTTGAATAAAAATATATTCTATTCTAAGATAGTGTAATATGTGTAAATGTAATAGGGCGCGAAATATTGTATGGAAATTCTTTTATTTATGACATGTTAAATTTTACATTAACAATATGTTAATTAACGCGCGGGCGGAGCTGCGGGCCAGCAAGTCAATTATTGAAAGAACACAAACCTGCCGTAAGCGTGAGCGTCTGCCTTGGGACAGTTGAGGAAGAAATCTTCACCGCGGAACGACAGGATCTGCTCCATTGTTGGGATCGCAGGAGGCTTCTCCGGAGGCACTGGTGGTACCGGCATAGGCTGCAGGTATTAAATTAATTACCAAGACGTTGATCCGAACCGCCTTTTAGAAATAGATCACCTACCATTCTGGCAGGCAGTTCGTAAGAAAAAAACGATATTAATTGAAAGTACATTAGCTTTTTGTAAATTGTAGTTTTGGATGTTTTTTTTTTATATTAGAGGGGGCAAACGAGCAGATGGTGCACCTGATGGTAAGTGATCACCGCCGCCCATGGACATCCGCAATATCGGGGGTATTGCAGCTGCGTTGCCGGCCTTTTAAGAATGAATAAGCTCGTTTCTTGAAGGTCCCTAAGTCGTATCCATTCGGAAACACCCCCGAGGGTAATAGATTCCACAAAGGAGTAATGCGAGGCAAAAGGTGTCGACAAAAGCGCACGGTTGTGGATTTCCAGTTATGTATCGCTTCGATTCCTTTAGAAATACTTTTGCTTTAATCGTACTAAAAATATCCAAGCTATCCCTCGCGTTAGTTCAGACCCCCTTAGAAGAATAGACCATGTGTCACTCCGCCAGGCAGTGCGTAAAGTCGATCGTGAATAATAGGCGCTAGTGATCTGCAACATTTCGCTAGGGTTTAAACTTTAAAGTACCATCGCCTAACCTGTTCCTGTCAAAACAGCATCAATGCTTGTCACTTTCATGTTCAGGTTTGGAGGGTAAGGTAGCGACTAAACTTGTCTATTACCATGCCGCCACATGGATAGCGACGCACTATTAATATCTTAGATGTCTATAAGCGATGGTAGTCTTTTTGCATCAGGAAAGCCATCTGCTTGTTTATTTTTGGAACGAAGTTCCTTACGGCAGGCTTGGAGGGGATAGGGATTTTGCTGCGCGACCGAACTGAAAAAAATGTGATAGTAAAACCGTAAGAAAAATGCGTGGAATAAAAGCGTTAAATGAGACGTGCGCAGGCGCGACAGTCGCGTACACAAGTGAGTAGTGCCGTTTAGCCGAAGGAAGTTCGTTCCTACCTGGTGTCCCGCGACACCACATCATTTTCTTATATTAAAAATATATCAGTGACGCCACTATTTATGAATACATGTGTGAATTTACTGTGTGACGCCTGTATATGCACTTACAGGGATCGGCTTGGTTTGGAGTGTGGGTGCGTGAGTGTTGTATTTGACATAATTCAGCTTAGTTTTTAAGACCTCCATTTAATGTGCGAATCACCTCGTCTATATAGTTTATGGTATAGGGTAAGGAAGAATAAGTCGTTCCAAGTATTCGTGTCGCCTGAAGTTGCTTCGGTTGCGAAGTGAAACGTGCGTTGAGTGCGTAAATTGTATGTGGTATAAAGTGTGGTGGACGAGGGTGGATAACTGTGCCGCTAGGGTCTTCCTGTTTTGTTCCATTTCGTACACCGCTTTTATGTTTTTATCCTTTCAGTGACATCGCAAAGGCACACAAAAGTTCGCGGAATATCGCAAAATAACTAGTTTTCTTCGTCTGAACAATGGATTTCCGCAAAGTAACACCTGAATCTATAAATTATCTTGTTCCAAGTAAATTTTGAAGACTAGAGTTTAATGCCTTGCTGCTAAGCACCTCGCAGAAGGCAAGTGAAGGCATTAGCTTCACTTGTCACTATCTTCGTGAATATTAACCTAGTGCCAGAGTTCTGCAACTTCTCTATCTGATTTGGGATCACAGTCTTACCTATTCCTGCCACAATAGCGACTGTGCTTGTTGTTGCCATGTACCATCGTAATCACGAATAACTAGAGTTCTGTAACTCGCTCGAGATTGTTCACCTGTTCTACCAATTCCTGCTGCAAGTTTTTTTACTATCGTGTTTTGGTTTAGAGGGTGAGTAGTTGGTAAACTTATGCATGTGGCGTTATATTTCGCCACACGAGTAGCAATATACCATTAACTTCTTGTGTCCCTTTCCAGTTGATTTCAAGTCATAGTTGCCTGTTCCGTCAGGAAAATCTGCTGTCTTTTCCATTAGGAAAGACCTTTGCTTTTTTGCTATCTTATAATAAAAAAATATTTGTACTGGATGACATATATACATATATATATATATATATATATATATATATATATATATATATATATATATATATATATATATATATATATATATATATATATATATATATATACTAGCTGACCCGGCAAACGTTGTTCTGCCTTTTTAATTACTCTTTTTTTCCTATGTTTTCTCACCTTTTTAAGAATGAGTAAGCTCTTTTCTTGAAGGCCCCCAAGTCGTAACCGTTTGGAAACACCCCTGCCGGTAATTGGTTCCACAACAAAGTAGTGCGAGGCAAACAGTGTCGGGAGAAACGCACAGTTGTGGATTTCCAGACATCGAGATGGTGAGGATGGAATTTCAAATTTTGACGCGATGTCCGATGATGGAATTCGGCGGCAGGAATTAGTCCAAATAACTCGTCGGAACACTCTCCATGAAAGATACGATAGAAGACACAGAGTGAGCCAACATCTCTGCGCAATGCCAAAGAGTCGAGCCGTTTCGAAATAGCCAGGTCGTCAACGATTCGAACCGCTCTACGCTGAATGCGATCAAGAGGAAGGAGCTGGTACTGAGGAGCTCCGGCCCAGAGATGAGAACAGTACTCCATGTGGGGCCGAATTTGAGCCTTATAAAGTTGAAGGCGATGGGCAGGCAAGAAGTACTGCCTCGCTCTGCTGAGCACACCGAGCTTTTTGGAGGCTAGTTTAGCCTTACCTTCCAAATGACCGCGAAACTGAACGTAATTCGATATGTCGACTCCCAGAATCCCGATACTAGCTGAGGCTGTCAAGAGAGTATCCCCAAATCGAGGTGACACGACAAAGGGTGTCTTTTTAGCGGAAAACACGCAAAGCTGTGTCTTTTTGGGGTTAAAAGTGACCAGGTTTTGACGACCCCATTCCGAGACATCGGTTAGTCGATTCTCAACTTCGGACACAAGCTTGTTTCGGCTCTCTTCGACGTGTTCCCGAGAAATACCGCTTCGGCCGGAGTATGTAGCATCACCAGTACTGTCATCTGCATAGCAATGTATGTTGCGAATTCGCATCATGTCATTGATATGCAGAAGGAACAGTGTCGGTGATAGCACGCAGCCTTGTGGAACACCAGCATTGATAGATTTAAGGTCAGAGCATGCACCGTCAACTACGACCTTGATGCTCCGATCAGCGAAAAAACTGGTGATCCACTTGCATAATTTCTCGGGAAGCCCATAGGAAGGCAGCTTCGCCAGAAGCGCTTTGTGCCATACCCTATCAAAGGCCTTCGCTATGTCCAAACTAACTGCCAATGCCTCCCCCTTGGACTCAACTGCTACCGCCCACCGATGTGTTAAGTATACAAGAAGATCACCAGCTGAGCGGCTGCGACGGAAACCGTACTGGCGGTCGCTAATCAGCTGGTGCTCTTCTAAATACTTGAGGAGCTGCGAGTTGATGATTGTCTCCATAATTTTGGAGAACAAAGAGGTTATGGCTATCGGCCGATAGTTAGACGGATTAGAGCGATCTCCTTTTTTAGGGATGGGATGCACTAAAGCTGTCTTCCATGAAATCGGTACTACGCCGAGTGAGTAGGAGAGCCGGAATAGGCGTGTTAGTACCGGCGCCAGCTCTGGAGCACATGCTTTAAGTACAATCGGAGGGATGCCATCCGGTCCACTCGACTTATGGACGTCCAAGGAAAAAAATACTTTACGTACGGAAGACTGCAAGAATTTTAATTCCGTCATAGAACTATCACACTGCGGGATGGTAGGCGGTGCATTTCCTTGGTCGTCCAGAGTCGAGTTGGCCGCAAAGAACGAGCCCAAAAGATCGGCCTGCTCCCTTGCGGTATGGGCCAGAGAGTCATCATCTCCGTGTAAGGGTGGAAGAGAGGGCTGTGAGAAATTCCCCAAGACAGCCTTGGCGAGAGACCAGAACGCACGAGTTCCCGAAGGAAGGCGAACTAATCTCTCACCAATTCTGCCAATGTGTTCAGATTTTGCCTTGGCGATAGCTCTTTTGAAGAACCTCGAAGCGGAATTGTACTCCTTACGTAACGCGCTGGTTTTTTCATCACGAGATGTCGACGCTGCAGCCCAAGCCCGGTAGCATTCCTGCTTTCGGCGTTTTGCAGGAGCGACCAAACCAAGGCTGAGACTTACCACCAACCGGTACCGCAGAAAATGGAATGAAAAGTTCCATGCCCTGCAGCACCACATCAGCGATAGAGTCAGCGATGACACTTGGATCATCCAGCGAGAAGCACATCCGCCCCCATGGGTAGGACGCAAAAAAAGACCGCATCCCGTCCCAATCTGCTGACCTATAGTGCCAAACGCGACGACAGCCTGCAAAAGTAGGCCGTGATAGGCGCGTAACCGGCACTTTACTCCGGATCAGGCAGTGGTCTGACGTACCTAGAGGGACGTCCACAGATACCTGATAATTGTCCGGATGGGAGGTCAGCAGAAGGTCCAGCAGTGAAGGCGTATGATCGTCCACATCGGGAATTCGCGTAGGCGTGGTTACCAATTGTGTTAGACCATATGCCAAGGCAAAATCGTGAACAGACCTCCCCGCATGATCGGTAGTGCGTGAACACAGCCATTCGGCGTGGTGGGCATTAAAATCGCCTAAGATCACGATCTCAGCGGAGGGGGTCTGTTGCAACACGGAATCTACAGCCGTTTGAAGGTGCTCAACGAGCCTGTCGACTTCAGCATTTCCGCTATGGGACCTGTAGAGGCACGCATAGATGCGGGGATGGTCGTCGCAGTCTACACGCAGCCAGAGGATGGATAGGTCCCTATAGCCTTCAATGCTGCTGAGACGTCGAGAGCAGATATCCTCTCTGACATAAGCACAAACTCCCGCCCGGGGTACAAATGAATGCTCGAATTTGTACCCCGGGTAGGAGAGATATGAGGTATCAGCCGGAGAAGATATCTGCGTCTCAGTTAAAAAGAACAGAGCCGGCTTAGCCGTCTCAAGGTGGTAGTGGACGGCATTTAGGTTTGAGTGAAGACCCCTAATATTAGTATAATCCACGTGGAGTGTGGTAGAGGGTGCCTTTCGATGTCTGTTCGATTTGCCCCGAGCAGCGAAGTTTGAGAGCGCAATTGTGCCCCCCCCAGAGTACGCAGGGCAGCCTGGGCATCCATGATTAGGCTGATTACAAACCCCTGAACATGGATGTCCAGAGGGGGATTCTCCACCGCTTACGCTAGTGGTACCCCCCTGGGGTAAACTACTACCTTTAAATTGCGCTTCCATAGTGTTAGGGGGAGGGGGGAAAGGGCCTCCGGGAACCTCACAGACCAAACGAAACGCAACAGCAAAGCTGTTACTTTACGTTGGTTTTAAGTGAGGTAGTGGTATCGCCCCGGTCGTGCCGACCCATTCAGCTAAGCATGGCACTACCACTTTTTTTGACTGACTGCACCGGTGGAATAATCTCGAAAAAGAATATTATCCCTCCGGCGGGCGATGGGGTCGTCACTTCCCGACGCCAGAGACGCGACGCCTATCATAAAAATATGTCGGCTAGGGTTTTCCCAAACAGATTTAACTTAGGGACCTTGAAGAAAAGAGATTACCTATTTTAAGCGCCATTGCCACGCAAACACAAGAAGATAATTTTACAAGTTTTGCAGGGCGGCGGTGATCATTTACCATCAGATGCCACCTATTCTATTTAATAATTCAACTAATAAGATTAATATAACACCATAATATACCACATTTCTGGCAAATAAAAATTAACACTTACGTCTTTCACTGATGCCTTTTGATAGAAGTCCCGAACTTTCTTTCGGGTTGCTCTGGAAGTGGCTAAACTCACAGCGCTGAGAGAACATTGAGGATATTTTCCCTATAAAATTTCCAAAATGGTTGTTAGGCATACTATATGTATAGTATAATGTATCCATATGGTCAGACAGAATTTCGTGAAAGACCTCGATTATTAAAATAGCTGTTGGGTGAAGGATAATGACGAGCAGTTTCTTTAGTCTCGTTGTAGTCCTGCATGTTATGGACGCTTCGAGCACATTTGTTAGAGAAAATATGAAAGTAGGATTACCACTGTTGAAATGAAATCTACGCAACACTGTTAACGCTTTCCTTATATAATATAACGTATGTTCAGGCTTATCTAATTTTAATGGAACCCCTGTCTAAGTGAGCTAGTCAGAAAGTAGCTAGTAGTCTGCTGAAATAAATACTATATTTGTATTGCAGAAAAAAGCTGTTAGGGCAATTTACAATCTTAGCCCGAGGGTTTCCCTGAGAGAAAAATTTAAAGAAATCAATATTCTATTATATCCCAATATATATTTGAGAACCTGATGTACGTTCGTAAAAATATTTGCTTTTTTAAAAAAAATGGTGACGTCCACTGCTTTAATACAAGGAACAAATACAATCTTGTTGTGCATGCATCTCGTCTCCACAGAACAAGTAACTCTTTTATGGGGCAATGTATAAGCTTTTACAATAAACTTTCCGAAACTATAAAAGATTTACCAGTCAATAAATTTAAAAAATGTGTTAAAACAAAACTGTGTAAAAAAGGATATTATAAAATCTCAGATTATTTAGAAGACAAAGAAGCCTGGGATTAATTGCTCCTCATTCCGATCTCATATATTTTTTGTAATATTGTGATATTGTAAAAAAATAGATGATATGAAAAAAAGTCAAGCCCGCTGAGTTTCTTCTGCCGGCTTTTCTCAGTGTGTGGCCGCGTTTCCGATCCAGTAGTAGTTTTAAAAAAATATACTGACGTGTCAAAATAACTTGTAAAAAGTTTTATTGAATAAAGTATTTCTGATTTCTGATTTCAGATCTATTCACTATTCAATCTATCAGGTGGCTTCGATACAATTTGATTATTTAAAAACAACAAGTTTTTCCAAGAATTGGCACTGATTTAAAGTACATAGATTTCAGATTTTTTCAAATTTTATATGAAAATTACCATGGATCCTGTAATTACGCCTGTCTCTTGGACCACAATATCAATATCAAAAATAAAGACAAATTTATAAAGGACGAGACAAATGACAAAGTAACATTCAAAACAGATTACTTACTTCTTTAATTTTCTTTTCAATTAGAGCATTCTTGTTCATGCTTTCCCATTCACTCTGGCAATGAATCTTCAGAGCTTTCAAGTCTAATTCATATGTTGGTTCTCGAAGAAGACGCTCCTTTTGTACAACCTGAAATAGATAATAATTGATCATCAATACTTATATAAGTAAACGCACATTCAAATGTTTTCAAACGAGTTCCTTTTTGGAAGAAGATTCTTAATATTTTTTTTTATTTGTTACATCAGAATAGCCGAATATTAATTAACCGATTTTTAAAAAAAACTTTGTTAGTGTTTTTTACCTTCGCCTTTAATTTTATAGTTAGTAAATTTTTCTTGTTATTTTTACCTTTTCATTAAATGTGTAATATAAGATGCTGTTTTCGAAAATAACAATAGGAACGAATGCGTGTGCAGAAGCTATTAATACATTATAGTCATAATTTGTGACATATACTGAATCTAAAGAAGGCATATGTATTTTTTAAATGATTATAATATCGATGGACAAATTACACAATATGATCGAACCCAAACATACCCAAATTATTTATTTGTTATATAGATTAGTGCCAAATCATTCCTATCTGTCAGATATGAATAAAATATTTTTATCTAAACGACTGTAAAGTAATAAACAAATATTACTTTATATAAATAAATTCAAAGTGCTATTTAAAAAAATTGAAAATCACACTTCGAGAAAATTTTGTTTCCCCTTCATACTATTTCCCCCCTAACTTCAAGAGTACCTACAGTCCACGCGCGAGCTCTGAGGAATTTTGCGGGATATTGACGTGCAATGAATTAGTCGATATTATACAGAGCACACCTACCCATACCTCAGTCCCCGATTCCTCGGAGCTCGCGCGCACACTGTATATTAAGATTTTCTCAGAGAACACTTGCCATTTAAGCCACAAGCGGTTGCGATAATATAACTTATTTAAAATCGTAACGCATCTTCTTACAAAATTGGGTAAGTATACAATTATTCGTAACAGAAATCAATAAACAAACAGTCGTATGATCAGCATCGATGTATATAAATACTTCATTGTAGATGTGGATTTGTTTAGTATAGATATCAAAACATCTGTGTAGGTTTGAATTGTCTCACGTTACAATACAATGTTCTTCAGAATATTAAAACAATAATATCAAATAAAATTAGAAACTATCCTAGAAAGTTCCCCGGGCAACTTCTTTTCTGGTTAGTCCTAGAATGTCTTTTTGCCTTGTTAATTTAATAAACTGCAATTTAAATAACAATGCCTTTTGTATAAAACATAAATATTGGAAGTCTCAACATACTACCTTGAAATACCCTAACATTAACATATTACCGATTCTAAGAAATATCTTACAAACACTCACATCGATACTAGTCAAAACTACGGAAGGTTTCGGATTTCCCATCTTGGCAGCTTCTAGATCTCCATAATTTGCAATAAAATCCATCACAAACGAATTAATGCCAGCGTATCTCAAAAATGCACCAGCACCAAATCTGCAAAAGAGATTATTTCCCCGTGTTGGCCCTGTTTGAAGAATAGAATCTGCTTTTCTATCAGGCAGTTTCAACTTGTTGGTCCGGGCTCATTTGAAGAATAGACCAACTGCTGTTCTGCCAGGCAGGTCGTAAAGGTGACCGATTAGCTATGCGTGTCACTACCATTGTGACTACAAGGTGGTAGAGTTCCGCAATGTTTCGCTCAGATATTTAGTACCACCGCCTTACATATTCCTGCCGCAATAGCGTCAATGCTTGTCACTGTCGTGTTCCGGTTTGGAGGGTAAAGTAGCCGGTTTACTTATGAATTGCGATACGGATAGCAACACACCATTAACATTTTTCAGGTCGATGGCAATGAACGAACATCTGATGGTTTCTCTTTCCATGTTTGTCTTTCCATCAGGTTCTTATAGAGGCAAATGATTGACTAAACATTTCACTACCACTGTGATTACTAGATGGTCGAGTTCTAGAATGTCTTGTCCGTGTTTCGTACTACCGCTATACCTATTCCTAGCGTCAGTGCTTGTGTTTGTTGGGATCCGATAAGATTACAGTTAAAAGGTAAGGTAGCCGATAAACTTCTGCATGTGGCATTAAATTTCTGCAATACAACACAGTTAAGTAGCTATCATATAGCTAGGCGCTGCAGTGCATTAAAAGGGCCCCCTAAGCACTGAAAAAAAGGAGCAGCCAGCTCATGAAGCAAGCAAACCTCGACCCTGCTCACAAAAATGTTTTATGATGTTAAATGTTGATGAAAACAATTCCATATCACCCCAAAAATACATACGACTCATAGGGGTTCTACCTCTTATTAAGACAACGTACACTTATCCTACTAGGAATACGTTCAAGTAAATTTATTCTTTTCTTATCCCTATCTATACATTTGAGGGCAATTCGGTCAATATAATATGTTCAAGCTACGAATAAAGGAAAGGTGGGGGCTCGTTTTTCTGGGTGTTCCGGTGCAGCCCGGCCACATTCAATTTTGTAATTTATAGACATAAAATTTAAATGTTCTTTTAATGTTCTTGCAGTACCAATGAATAAATTAAATGTACCTCAAGTATATCTCCTTAAAAGAGCACTTTTTGGTGGCCGGGAAGTAACGTATACGCTGCAGCCCGGCCACGGCTATATTTTCCAGTAGGATGCTCAGAATGTTCTTAAATATAAGCCAAATAAATGTTCCATTTGCGTTCTTTGGTTTTTTGAATGTAATATACCAACAAAAACGACTATATAAACAAAAAATGATTTCAAATTAAAATATGCACATAGCGCCTGTAGCATTAAAATAGCAAATCTGCTTATTTGTACAAAGCTGCTATCGCAGCTCTGAGCAATTCTCTAGAAAACCAGACCTAAAGAAAAACAGTAAAACAGTTTTGATTGTAAAACGATGGTGCATTTTCCTATATGATATATTATTATTATAAACAAAATAATTATAAATATATGTATCTAGATGTACGTAATTGCATAGAATATTAAAATAATAAAAAAAATGTTAAATGTTGTAGGGAATTGGAATTGCATTATATCTACGATTTGTTTTCTACACTCACATATTTTTATTTATATTGATAATTGTGTACTATCTCTATCGGTAGGATCTTCTAGCGTATGCCACCTACATCTTGAGCGCGGTCATCGAGAATCATGGTGAAGCACTATCTTCCTTGATATCTCGAAGGCTTTTGACAGGGTCTGGCATGATTTTTCCCCGTGTTGGACCCGGGCTTTTTTGAAGAATAAACTGCCGTTTTGTCGGGCAGGTCGTAAAAGGCGAACGATTGGCTACGTGAGTCACTACCTTCGTGGCTACTAGGTGGTAGAGTTCTGCATTGTCTCGCCCGGGTATGGTACCACCGCCTTACCTATTCCTGCCGTAATAGCGTCAGTGCTTAAACCTTAAGCCTGTAAAATTATACATGTGGCATTAGACCTCAACCCAAAATAGCAACGCACCATTAACATCTTTGGTGTCTGTAAGTGATGGTTGACTCTTTCCATCAGGAGACCCATCTGCTTGTTTGCTATCTTATGATATATAAAAAATATGTGAGGGTAGAAGACAAATCATAGATATAATATTAATAAATATTCACGGGAAAAATTACACTTACTGATCTAACCCCAAAGTAAGCAAACTATTTGCTTGTGTTATGGGTGTTAGTCAACGATACTAATACATAAAAATACATAATATATAAAAACTAGAACATATTTAATAAACACCCAAACCCGGAAATACAAACATTTATACTCATCACACAAATGCTTGTCCCCGTCGGAGATCGAACCTGAGCCACGTCGATTGCGTAGTCATGGTCGCTAACCACTCGACCAACGGGGCGATTTATTTATAAATATTTTAATTAGATATAACAGAATAAGTACCCATTCACTACAAAATTATTAATGCAATTACTTACATCTAGATACATATAATATATTTACAATTACTTTGTTTATAATAATAATATCATATAGGAAAATGCACCATCGTTTTACAATCAAAACTGTTTTACTGTTTTTCTTTAGGTCTGGTTTTCTAGAGAATTGCTCCTAAAAAATTTGCGATAGCAGCTTTGTACAAATAAGCAGATTTGCTATTTTAATGCTACAGGCGCTATGTGCATATTTTAATTTGAAATCATTTTTTGTTTATATAGTCGTTTTTGTTGGTATATATTACATTCAAAAAACCAAAGAACGCAAATGGAACATTTATTTGGCTTATATTTAAGAACATTCTGAGCATCCTACTGGAAAATATAGCCGTGGCCGGGCTGCAGCGTATACGTTACTTTCCGGCCACCAAAAAGTGCTCTTTTAAGGAGATATACTTGAAGTACATTTAATTTATTCATTGGTACTGCAAGAACATTAAAAGAACATTTAAATTTTATGTCTATAAATTACAAAATTGACTGTGGCCGGGCTGCGCCGGAACACCCGTTTTTCTCAATGCACCGAGACCCTTGTCCACCTAGCTCCGGCACTGTGTGTATAACGATAGTAGTCTCAATAAATTGGATACTTTCCATCAGAAGATAGTAGTCTCCATCAGAAATTCCGTCTGTTGCATATGCAAAGAAAACATCCAGTTAAAAGGATGTCTGTATTCTTATTAATCGATAAGAAACAAAACGTGGTAGTTTAGACTTCCTTTAAATCTGTCCCCAATTCACGTAATTGAGTCAATGCGCTTAGGGTTCTCGCATGAGACGTGCTACGACGCGGCATGATATGTAAGAAAATGTGCAAAAGTTTTAAACGCTTCAACTCGATTGCGGGTTAATTGTATGAATTAGGCCCTTGTTTGATGGTGTCAAACAGTTTTAAAACAAACCCTATTTACTTCATTTAAACATGCGAAGTCCATATATTGGCGTCATCTACTATGTCTATGTTTATATAGCTATAAAGTCACTTACAACTTATGAGGCTGTCCTAAATCGTTGAGCATGTGAGGGTCGAAGATATAACACACAGTGCGACACGCGCTGCCCGCGTCAGGGGGAGGAGGGTGGCCCCAAATGAGGAAATGTTTATCTCCAGTGCTCAGGATCATCATGTATGTGCTGCCGACTCGTTTCTCCATTAAACTAGATCATGAGATACAAAGTAATTTAAAAATTAATTATCTTCATTCCCATTTTGATTCAGGGCCCTTTAGAAGAATAGATTAACTGCTTTGCTACAAGAAATTCCCAAAATGAAGGCTAATTCTCATCATAAACATGGCGATTACTAACTAAATGGTAGAGGTCTGCAACGTCTTGATCGGGTTTGGTGCTACCGCCTTACCTATTCCTGTCGCGACAGCGTCTGGGCTTGCTACAGTCGTGTTCTGGTTTGGAAAGTTAGTCGGAAAACTTATGCATGTGGTATTTTGACCTAACCACACATTTCAACGCACCATTAACTTCTTTGGTGTCTAGGCGATAGTTATATGTTTCCATCAGAAGAATCATATGCTCCCATGAAACAAAAAAATAAAATATAGTACTCTATAAAATAGCCAACTTAAAATAAGTAAAGTATTTGTCAACTCTCAATCTCTTACAGGTGACATGGTTGCAGACACAAACATCAATAAATGATTCGGTTCACCACAATTCAACAGATTTTGTTAACGAGACGGAGTTGATTCTCATCGCCGTCTTTTTGTGGCGACATGTAGCATTTCAATCCGGCACATAGATGGGAATGCTCCATTAACATCTCGTGTTTATTAGCAATGGTTGCCTCTGCCTACCAGATTTTATAATTATAATACAAAAATTATGCAACTATTGGAGCAAAAGGGAATCATTTGCAGTCAGCTTCGCAGTTAAGGCCTCAGACAGGTTTTGGCATAGGGCACTTTTATCGAAACTGCTATCTTACGGACTGCCCACGAAACTTCAAACGTGAATCGCCAGTGTTTCGGAAAACTGCAGTATTAAAGTTATAATTGACGGTATATGTAAGGTGGAAACAGTAAATGCTGGTGTCCATAGCTGTCGGCAGCAGGTTGCAAGAGAGTGCTGTTGCACCCCCTGTCAGGAAACAAAATACATACAAAATAATATTAAATTACTGTTTAAATAAAATTAAAGGCAGTTGCTGTCCAAATTGATTCATAACCTTGTCAAAAAACAATTTGAATATTTATCTACATGAAAATATATGTATATGTATTATTCATTATTTTATATTAGAATATGGCATAATGTGTAGATCCATTTTCACCCCCGAAAAAGTAATCCCGCCGACGCCTATGCTGGTGTCCCCCAAAGGTCTGTGCTGTCACCTATTCTTTTCTCTGTAGAGCAGTATGCCTTGTTGACAAACCTACTCTTACAAGTGATATCAAATCACTTTGCCTCTTGAGAGATATTGGATCCCTGTATGTGAATGTTCTGATGAGCTATTCAATTTAGTGCTGGTATCCACGTTCCCCCACCGCAGAAACGCCGTAGTGAGAGATTGATGACTGGTCATCTTTGACTCTTCGATTTGCTCGTACCTTTTTCATTACGAACAGTCAAACTCCAGAATAACATTCCTCCCTCGGTTTTCGGAGTAACATTGACATTGAGTTATAAAAATTCTCAGAAACAGACAACGTATTAATTAACCTGTTGCAAATGTCCCTGTGCAGTGGCCAGTGAGGACTCTTCCATCAGGTGATACACTCGCTCGTACACCTGCAGATACTATAAAAAGTCACATAAATAGTTGTCTACGAGTATACGTGTTCCAAATTTAATTCAAATCAATCGTATAATAATTTTGTAACAAACATTCAAAAAATGTTTGTGTTATAATATTCGTACATATTTATAAATATTTTTATAATAATATATATAATAAGAAATACATATTTTTATCATAAATTCACGTCGCTATAAAACACCAATTAAATACATACCCCATAAGATCTAAATCTTTGTCTACATTATCAGGATGCTTCGCCAATAACCCCCTTTCCACTTCAAACATTTTGATAGTATATTTGTTGTCATGGAAGAAAAACGATGACAACAGCTGTATTAGTTGCAGTTGAGGTTTTCCTGGAATAAATTATTTAAGAAATGAATATAAGTAGTCCAAGAAGTATGCCTTGTAGCAGCCCACAACAATATCGATATTTTACTATTACTATTAGCACTGCCGCATTTGGGCAGTGATAATAGTAATTATTTCTTAGAAACATTTCTAATACAAATTATGTGTCGTATTCGTAAACATATACAGACCTCCTGGTGAGTTACCTTCGATACTTCTGGAGACTAGAGAGTACTCGGTACTCGATTCTCGTTAATATTAAATAATAAAATTAGGGACTTAATTTTTGACCAATACTTCTCTAAAAGTAAGTGAAATGTGGATATTATACTCTCTAGTACGCGCTAGTCGACATCAAGGACACGCCGCCGCCACCCCCGCTATTCTGTGCTGATAGCGCGCTGCGCGACACGTGCGTCCGCGCGTTGTCCAAGAATGGTGCAAGTAAGTTTACTAAGAAGTATTTTAATATTCATTTTTAATGTTATTTTTTCTCATCGTAGTACGCGATCGTATATATACGATCGCGTACTATCACGTCCTTAAATATTGAAGGAAAAACTGGAAAAACTAGTAGCAAGGGAGCCCAAGATGCTAAATTGGTAGTAACTCGAGCGTCATAAGGACCTATTAGATTTTGTAGATTAAATTATATAAAAAATAAAAGCTTATAATGTTTTTCATTTTTATGATGGGAAAAAATCTAAGATAAAAAAATGTTAAAAAAACTGTGACATGAAAAATCGCGTCAGATTAAGATATGGTGGATTAATTGCTATCTTTTTTTTTATATCATAAGATAGCAAACAAGCAGATGGGTCTCCTGATGGAAAGAGTCAACCATCGCCTATAGACACCAAAGATGTTAATGGTGCGTTGCTATCTTGTGGCGAGGTCTAATGCCACATGCATAAGTTTACCGGCTACCTTACTATCCAAACCGGAACACGACAGCGACAAGCACTGACGCTATTGCGGCAGGAATAGGTAAGGCGGTGGTACCAGACCCGGGCGAGACAATGCAGAACTCTACCACCTAGTAGCCACGATGATAGTGACTCGATAGTCAATCGGTCGCCTTTTACGACCTGCCTGGCAGAACGGCAGTTGGCCTATTCTACAAAGGAGGCCGGGACCAACACGGCAGAATGCTAGCTAAAATTTAAAAAATCTGCCGAATCAAGTGTAGCGTAAGGGAATGGGATGGTCACAAAGTTTCAAAGAAAATATTATTCTCATGTTTCAAAGAAATTCTCGAGTGCGTCTGAATTTTTATTTATTATAGAGGAAATTATGTAAAAATAACGAAATAAATATAATCTGACAGTTTCCACGTGCCGAAGTCATTAAATTTTATTTATTTTTTCCGCCCTAGTTACCCCCCTCTATATAAAGAGCTTATATTTGGTAAAGCGCCTCAACAGCATGCAAGGTACCCCCCCCCCCTATGCTGGCAAAAATCCCTTCTAGGGCTCCCCTACTATAAGGCGTTTTACCAAACCCGGGTGAACGTTGCGAAACGTATCGCTAATAATAATAATAAGCAAATAATTATTGTTATTATTCTCTTTTTACGCACTGCTTAGCATAACGGCGTAAGTTACAATCTTCAAAGAGGACCCAAAATAATATAGAGACCATATAATAACCTCCGCTTACCTTTATAACACTTCATGGCGACCATGCACTGCTTGTAATACCGGTCCCCGGCTTCGATCAGCTCGTCCACATCGCTCCGCACCAACTCAGCAGGCGTCTTCTCAGTCAAGAGAGCTCGGCACATAACCGCGATACACGCCGTCTGCGATCCTATTTAATTCAACCGGTTAAGAATTAATACCCTCACTTTCATATCTTAGAAGACATCTATCCGCGAATACTGCATTTAGCCCACAACATGTTCTTTTTAGAGTTCCGTATCCAAAGGGTAAAACGGGACCCTATTAGTAAGACTCCGCTGTCTGTCCGTCCGTCTGTCTGCCAATCTGTATGTCCGTCTGTCGGTCCATCACCAGGGTGTATCTCATGAACCGTGATTGTATACCTTGCCCTCCAATCCTGAACACGACAATGGCAAGCATCGACGCTTTTGCGGCAGAAATAGGTACGGCAGTGGTAACAAATAGTCGGGCGAGAAGGAGCGGAAGTCTACCACTTTATAGTCACGATGGTAGTGACACGTATAGCTAATGAATCGCCTCGAACGACCAGCCTGGCAGAACAGCAGTGAGTAGGTCTGTTTTTCAAAAGAACCCGGACCAACACAGAGGGAAATCTTATCTTAATTAGAAATCAGAAACCAGAAGTAGGTACTTTATTCAATAAAACTTTTTACAAGTTATTTTGACACGTCAACATATTTTTTGAAAACTACTACCGGATCGGAAACGCCGCCACACACTGAGAAGATCCGGCGGAAGAAACTCGGCGGCTTGTCTTTTTTTCATATCATCTATTTTTTTACAATATCACAATATTACAAAAAATATGTGAGATCGGTATGAGGAGCAATTAATCCCAGGCTTGTCTTCTAATTTAATCAGAAATTTTATAATATCCTTTTATAACATAGTATTTTTTAACACATGTTTTAAATTTATTGACTAGTCTTATAGTTTCATATCTTATAGTTTCTTCTAATAGTTTCAATTCAATTATAAGAAATCTTATAGTTTCGCGAAGTTTATTGTAAAAGCGTATACATTGTTTAATTATCTTAAAGGCGAGTTACGAATTGGACCATGTGCCAATCAAGGATAGACCATTTATCAAACAGTTCGTAAAAGGCGAAGGATTAGCTATGTGAATCATTTCCATCATGACTACTAGGTGGTAAATTTGGCATTGTCTCACAAGGTCAGATATCACCGCCTTACCTATTCCTGCCATATTAACAGCAGTACTTGTCAATGTAATGTTTCAGTTTAGAGGGTAAGGTAGCCGATAAATATATGCATGTGGCAATAAGACCCGAGGGTCGTTGAGGTGCGTTGTTGTCCTTACGGCGAACTGTAAGGATAACAATGCACGCATTAACATCTTCATGAACGACGGATGTCTCTTCCATCAAGAAAGCCATCTACTTGTTTGCTGTATAAAAGAAACCTTAAAATCATTGGACAGGATCTTTACTGAATTGTTCCATATATTATGATTTGAAACGACGTTTTTTGCTCGCGTCTGCATCGAGAAAGCTCTCGATATAACGTATTTTTGTGGTGCTACTTTGACTATAATTCTCGGTATCATAGGACATACCACAGGCGGTAGAAGAATATCTCTTGGAATTAAATCCTATATTTCCTTGCAGCATCATCTTGTTCTTCTCCACCTGAATGAAGTTGTGCCATATCTAAAACAATCCCATATAATCTATATTAAACGTTTGAACGTTTGAACGTTTGAACGTTTGAATGTTAGAGTGTTTGAATGTTTGAATGTTAGAGTGTTTGAATGTCTGGATGTTTGGATGTTTGGTTGTTTGTTACTCTATCACGCAAAACTACAAAACAGATTTGAATGAACTCTGCCACACAGGTAAATGATGGCCTAGCATAGCATATATGCTACTTTTTGCTCCGGAAAAATTAGATGATCCCGCGGGATTTCCCAAAAACTTATATAATACAGCGAACTGAAATATGAATTTACTAGTGCAAACTGCAAACTTACTATTTGCGATTGGTGTTAAAGCTGCGTCTAGATATTTTAAAAACATTAATATCACCTATTTTGAACGGAACATTTCGTTCATGAATCTAAATGGCACTTGACCGGTTTACATTAGGTACCATGAGATGCCTACCTTCTTTAACTTGGCCCCTTCGTAAAGCGGCTGGGTCATCTGTTCTGGCGGGATCCTCTGCAATTTTGGACGGCGTCGTCGCCTTCTCATGTATGGTGGCACCCATTTTCTCGTTGCTATTTCTGGCAGCTCGACAAACTACAACAGAAGAAATATACATCCTTAAGCCTACGTCCGCACAGACTGATGGCTTGCTTAGTGCCTATTGCCTCGCGTCTCGTGATAAAAAATCATGAAACTGTATTATATCTGGAGGTAACACTTCTAATACCTACTTGAGACAAAACTTTGAATACTGCTGTCATCTTCTGAGGTCTTACCCTCTCTTTCTAATACAGCTCTATAAAAAGAGATGACAAGACCTCGTAGAGATATAACGTAGATATATGTTTCAAGTGATTAATCCGAGTGCTAGCTCCACCTTTACCTAATAACATAAAAAACCAACACGGTTGTTTAATTTTATTTTATTGAGCGTTAATTTGTGAAAATCCATAGTTTAAAAATGAAATTAATTAAATTTCTACTACGTGGTAGAGTTCTGCATTGTCTCGCCCGAGTCTGGTACCAACGCCTTATCTATTCCTGCCGAAATAGCGTCAGTGCTTGTCATTGTCGTTTTCCGGTTTGGAGGGTAAGGTAGCCGGTAAACTTATGCATGCGCCATTAGACCTCGCCACAAGATAGCAACGCACCATTAACATCTTTGGTGTCTATACACGATGGTTGACTCTTTCCATCAGGAGACCAATTTTTTTTATAGTATAAGATAGCAAACAGGAAGATGGGTCTCCTGCAAGCAAACTGTCTCCTGGCAGAACGGCAGTTGGCCTATTCTTCAAACGAGCCCGGGACCAACACGGGGGTTCAACTGCTGTTTGCTATCTCATAATATTAAAAAAAATCACATCGCGGTCCGTTGCGAAACAGAAATCAGAAATCAGAAGTACTTTATTCAATAAAAATTTTACAAGTTATTTTGAAACGACTAAAAACCCTGTTAATCATTTTTAGAAAACAACATTTTTACAAAAAAATAATACCGATCTAAGGCTTTGGTTCAAAGTTCGGTCATCCAGGTACTTAGTATCCTTAGACGATGACTTCTCTTTCCATCAGGAGAGTCATCTTGTTTGCAGTTGGATCATATGATATAAACCCTAGCAGCACAGGATACCAAGTATTACAGCTGTATTGTCCTTACCACTCGTGGTAGCTTTTGCGGCGGCGGTGGTGGTCTCCATGGTCGTGTGTGTATCTTCACTTTGGTGATCTCTGGCCAACGACGTTTGAACCTCAACTTCCTCATGAGGGCTTTATATTCGGCTTCCCTAGAAAAGATTTGCGGTTACTGTATGTGTGGCGCCGGTAGTCAGTCACTAACCACTGAATGGTACAACTACTGTCAGGGTGACAGTCATAGCAATGGAGGCTGATGTAGACTTGTGTAACTCAGGAGTGATTAACTCAAAAAGATATAATCCTTACAAAGAAGTGAATATATCAGTAACTCCGTAGTATTCAAACTAACTCTCTATATCTTTATATCACAGAGTGATTGTATTTCATCTAAGCGGAATAGAATGAAAGGAATGATATGTTTATCAGGGAGCAGAAAGAGAGGAAACCATCATTCGGAATGAAGAATGCTGTAGCATCGAACTACATACTGTACACACAAAGTTATACCTTAAAGTAACGGGATTAAGATATCTTTAATATTGTTCAAATGCGGATAGTAATAATAAACAGCGATGAGAATTATTTTGTTTGTACTTTGTTTTAAAAACGCACGCATAATAAAAAATAAGCGTTTGTTTTTAAATAATTTAATAAAATAATATCGATTCTGTTCGATATACCATAAATACATCATTTATTTTAACTGTTTATCTTGTCAATATATCGCACCGGTTCAACCCTTAAGACTAGAAACTTGAAATCTTTTATATCGGCGAATACACCTACTTCTCATTTTAAAAACATTAAAAGTCGGTTAAATGTAATTTACATAATTCTTTAACACGCAGTGGAAGCCGCGGTCAATCCTTAGTATCAAATAAAACAAGCGTGATTGCTTTTTAAATAAGTAAAAGAATACCAAACAGAATCCATAAATACATATCGTTTATTTCAACTCTTTATCTTGTCTTTAAATCTGTAAATCATTTCATTTCCTTATATTATCATTAAATCTAAATATGTCACCAATCCCAATCACTCTGATTTCTACTGAGTTATAAGGAGTTGAAGATATAAATGAGTGATATATATCCATAACTCTGAAAGATACATATCACTCTTTTCTTTTCTCGGATATATTTTGCGCAAGTCTAGGCTGATGACGTCACACAAGGATGTGAAAAAGAAGATCTTTCCAGCCAAGCAAATTGTACTGCCTGGGGACCGAAGTCATTCTGAGAAGCGTTGAAACTTGTATATATGTATAATAGATAAATAATTGTAATATCGCGATTTAGGATTTTACATTGAATTCTATTATTTTTCATTTTTTTTATTATTATTCTTTTGTAACTTTTGTAGGTTACTTGGACCGCTACAAGAATTATTCCGGTTTTTTATAGTCCTTAGGTTGATGTGTTCCTCGTGGTAGTCCTAGTTCCCCCATTTCTGTCGGGACAGTCTGTAAAATCCCAACGATTGGCTAACCATATCCCTACCATCGTGGACATTAGATGGTAGTTCTGCAATATCTTAAGCTGGTTTGGTCCTATCATTCCTACCGCAAGCGAAAGCTTTTTTCAGTTTTCTGATAAAAATACCGTTGCCCAGGATTGGATAGATGCCCGTAGGCTTGCCATCTATCAAATTGTGCGACTAAGTATCTTCGGTTAATCGTGGGTGCACTGGTTGTGCCTCTGCCTACCTCTTCAGAGATACGGATATGAAGATACTTTTTACTCATATTTTGTGTTTAATTCATAACATTTTGTTTAATCCTGCAGCTCCTCCATACTTGCGCGAGCGTTTCACATTTCTACATTCCCTTGATTCTCCCAGTCGAAAATCCGTGCGTTCTTTGTTAAAGTTTCCCGAGTCTCATTCCCAAGCTTATTCTTGCTCATTTACGGTTCAGGCGGTTAAACTATGGAACTCCCTTCTGTTCACCATTCGTAACAGCCCGTCTCTACCAGCGTTTAAAAGAAGTCTAAGAAATTACTATTTTTCATTAAAATAAGTTTTGGTTATTTGTAATTATTTAGTTTATTAGTCATAGTTAGTGAATCATAGCCTAAGTAAGTAATCTTTTCACTATCTCCCTACACGCGTTTTAAGTTTTAACTATCGTGTTTTGAAGTGTTGTATGTTGTAATTTACTTTTAGTTTTGTGCACAATGTCTGCTGCTTCTACTTAATAGCTTCATAAGCTGGGTAGGCTGGAAGAAATCTTTATACTGTAGAGATAAGTCTACCTTTTGTACGATTTTTCTTTCGTTTGTAATTGTTATATTATTCACTGTTGTATACAATTAAATATTAAATAAATAAGTAAATAAATAAATAAACATTGCGGAACTCCGAGGAACTGTTTAGATTAATTCCTGCCGTCGAATTTCACCATCGGACATCGCGACAAAATTCTAAGTTTCATCCTCACCATCTCGATGTCTGGAAGTCCACAACCGTGCGATTCTCGAGCCAATTTTTGCTCCGCACTACTCCTATGAACCAGCTATCGGCAGATTTTTTTCCAAACGGATACAACTTAGGGACCTTCAAGAAAAGAGCTTACTAATTCTTAAAAGGCCGGCAACGCAACTACAAGACCCCTGATAGTGTAGTTGTCTATGAGCGGCGGTAATCACTTACCATCAGGTGAGCCTCCTGTCCGTTTGCCACCTCTTCTATAATAAAAACAAACTCTCCCACCTATTAGTCACTGTTGTAGTGACATGTATAGCCAGTCATTCCTCTTTAAAGAACTAACTGGTAGAATGGTCAAAACTTCAAGGGGACACGGACCAACTCGTAGAAAATAGACACAAATTAACCTTCAGGCTCCGTCCGCACAGACGGGCGGCTTGTTTAGCGCTCAGAACTTAGCGAATCACCTAGTGAGTAGCTTACTTAAATGTACGTTGTAGAATGTTCTCAATCGACCGCGCTGCACGCTTAGCGCCTAGCTAATAGCTTAGCAACCTATCAAAGTAACAAACAAGGGCGTCGCCAAGGGGGACAGGGAGGGGCAGCTGCCCCCCTCTAGAGATTCTAAAAAAGTTGCCCAAATGTAATGCAACCAAAGTCTTAAATCTTTGAGTTGACTTGCTTGATCGATCAATCCCGTACGTCGAAACTCGAATGAATTCACCAATTCCAGTCCTAATATTCCGTACGCTCAACTACGCCAAAGAGTATATAGTCAAAAGAGTATATAATCACTATGACTACGCTGGTAAGGTACTGTCGTTATTACAATCGCCGTAGATGTAAGACTCGTAGTACAAGTGAAAAGCTACTTGTGCGTTGACTTTACCTACAATTCATACCTACCTTTCTCATTCATGGGGAATGAGAAAAGTATGAATTGTAGTAGGTAAAGTAAATTTGCCCCCCACCCCCACCCCCTGGGCCATCGGCTTGTGACGCCCTTGGTAACAAACGTGCTGGTTTTTTGTCTCAAAGCGCGAGGCCCTCGACCAAAGGTTCCCAAACTTTCTTTTCTCATAGACAACTTTCAAAATTGTGCGAGCCCCGGTGGACCCCCTGAATCCAATATTTTAGTTCTTCACTATCAAATTTAGACAAATTTTCATGGAACTTTGGCTTACGAATTATGAACCTTCATTTTGGTCACGCCAACGTAGACCCCCTCGTGTCTCCCGTGGACCCCTGGGTGTTCTCCTGGACCACTTAGGGAATCAGTGCCCTAGACGTTAAGCAAGCCTCCTCTGTGTAGACGTAGCCTTACCTGGCTTGTAAATCTTTTTGTTTTTTTGTAAACAGGCTATTTTTTGTAATACGTCACAAATAACGATTAATAAGTCCAAAATCCAAATGTAATAAAATTTTCTGCCTACTACAACCATACCCTTCACACGATTTCACATTAATAAATAATAAAAAAATAATTAATTACTCTCTAGCAATCTGCGATGGAGACTTCTTTATTTCTTCAGGTTCTGGTGGCGGCTCTTCTTTCCCCTTCCCTTTTGGTTTGTCATCTTTTTTCTTTTCTGGTGCGTCACCCGCTGCTTGAGATCTAAAATGGTTGTGAAATTAATCTAGACGTTATTAAATATGTATGCTTAAGCATGTGGCATCAGACCTCGCCACAAGATAGTAACGCACATTAACATCTTTGGTATCTAAAGGCGATGGTTGACTCTTTCCCACAGGAGACCCATCTGCTTGTTTGCTGCCTTATGATATAAAAAAAAACTTTTAGGTTTTGGCGGTTTTCTATATTTAAAAAACCAACTAGGTTAATTTCTAAGCATCCCTTATGTAAAAAAAAAACGCTCAAAAGTACGAGTTGGACTCGTACATCAAGTGTTCCTTAAAAACTTGTAGGTAACCTTAGACATAAGTTTCATGATTCTTGGTCAGCGGGAGCACCTTGTAGGTATTGATTCCATTTTGAAATTAAACGTCTGTGGCGCCGCTGGTCCGTACCGCTGAAAGGTCATAGTGATGGAACCAGCGAGCCAACTTGTCAGTATGACGTCATAACTGTGTAGGTTGATGACATCACACAAGGACAATGAAGGGGAAAATGAAGATCTTCCCAGCCAGGCAAGGTATACTGCCTGGGGACCGAAGTCCATTTGAGAATCGTTGAAATTTGTATATAGTGTTACAAGATAAATAATTGTGATATCGCGATTCAGGGATTTTATTTTGAATTTCATTTTTTTCCATTTTTTGTTATTTTTTCTGGTAGCGTTTGTAGATTGCTTGAACCGCTACAGTATTCTCCCCCAAGACCGAAGGTCGATCTGGTTGTGCCAGTGAAGCGTAGCGTGACTTGAGTGCTCGAGTCTGCGGTGAGTCGAGACGAGGTGAATATGCACGGTCCTCGTTGAGTCGGGACGAGTGCGCACCGTTGTGGTTCGCAATGAGTTGGAACGAGCGGGATATATATATAGTGGTGAAGATCACATCGGGGTCACCACTGTGGCGCTGCTGGTCCGTACCACTGAAGGGACAAACGTATGGAACCAACGGGCCAACTTTTTGTCAGGTGACGTCATAACTGTGAAGGTTGATAACGTCACACAAGCACAAGGAAGATCTTCCCAGCCAGGCAAGTTATACTGCCTGTTGCTTGCCATTTGAGAATCGTTGAAACTTGTATATAGTGCGTACAAGATAATTGTGATATCGCGATTCAGGATTTTATTTTTGATCATTTTTTTCTATTTTTTATTATTTTTTCTGGTAGCGTTTGCAGATTGCTTGAACCGCTTCAAACGGTGATATCTTTTGATGGCGTTGATTTGAAATAATTTAATCTAATTTAAATCTGAAAAACTGTTTTTATCTTATTAGGTATATTTATATAAAATGCTCAAATGCATTTAGTCCCTTAAACATGTTTAGCAAATGTCAAAACGCCTTAAATGCTGTCACTTTAAACGTATTATTGACTTAAAATGATTTAAGCATTTTCGTGCAAGCCGCCCGGCCCTTAGTCATACATGAAGCTATATTAAATCTGGAAACAAACATTTAAAAGTCACTCTAAACATAAAACGCTAACTGCTGTCCTTCAGAGATCAAACCCTTTCATTCTTTTATTTTAGTTACAAACAGAATATGAGACCTTAGAGAGGGAGACGCCGAGATCTTAAATATTTCGGTACCTTGTTTTTACTATTCCGTGTTCGGTACATACTTCAGATGACTATTGGAAGTGTTAACTGCAGGTTTTTTTTTAGCAAAATGGTAATTTTGAAAATTAGGGTAGACCCCTAAGTGGAATTAGCCCAGGGTTCCACAAATTCAGAATCCACCCCTGAGACTACGTCGTTGCAGATAATTTAATACGAATTAAGATTCGACATAATAGGTGTTTTCAACGAAATTCTAACCTTAGAAATTTGACTTAGATAATCAGAATTTTGAGCTAAGATTTCCGCTGAGATATATTATAGATACTATTTAAAATATTTCCAACGCCATCATCTCACTTAGTATCTCACGACGCCATTGTATAATTCTGACACTTCTATAGGTTTTAACATTTAAAGATAGAAAGGGTGTCTTGGCCCTAATAGTCTAAGATCCCGCTGCAGGATTGGTGTGCTCATCGACTTTTTGTTTAAAACCAAATTTTTATGTTTATTTATAGTTAAGAGAATATATATTTACTAGGGTGCCTATCAAAATTTGGCCGCCATTATTTTTAATTAAATTATTTTTAATTGATTTTTGGTAAAAAAATTCGTTTATTTATTTTTTAAATAAAATAACGTCTACATCACGGTAATTAATATGAAGATTCTAAAAAATCACGGTTGCCGTTGCGCACCTGGCCGCACCTCTTTGCAGCCAGGTGTAAACAGGTATGATTTCGATAAATTTATACGTTTATAACCTATTTTTATTAGTTATATGTCAAATTGAAGCTAATTTTTTTCTATTAATTATCATATAAAGTTGCTTAATTAAATCTGGCCGCAAATAAGGGTTACTGGCTGTTAAAGATAATAAATATTTAAGGTAGAGTGAAAGAGAGTTAGTGCGTAACATCATTTGTCAGACGAGGACAGCGATTGCCGGCTGTGCGACGCTTTTAAGCCATTGCGCATGCGTCGAATGTTAGTGTTCTCAACTGAACAGATGCAGCATTTTTATTCTAACATAAAAACCACGCTGTTTTGGAGTTCGTAATAAACAACGTTTTATATTTACATTGTTATTTTATTTGTGCATCTAAAAATTATTATATTAATTAACGTAAAATAAAATTGATAAAGATGAAGTCGTGTTTTTTGTGTAACGAAAAAAGCAATGTACTCGACTTTAATAATGTATCATTCCAAAAGTGCTCGCTAATGTTATTGTTTCGTCGTAAAAAAAAATATAAATATCATGACCTTTTATTTACAATTGACTCTACTAATGATTTTGGATATCATTCAGAGTGTCTAAAAAAAATTGTGGTTCTGAAGCAAAAAGATAAACCAGAATTTGAAGATTTTTGCAAAACACAAACCGTAAGTAAAAGTTGAATTGAATTTAAAAATAATATAGGTTATAGTTGCAATATAAATGACACAGTTCTAACTTTGAGGTTTTTTTGTTAAAAATTATTTTTTTTTAATTTCTTATTTTTATAAAAATGAATTACTGCATTTATCAAAAAATTAACAATTTAACAAATATAATTAATACATTTTTTAAATAATTATTTATTTAAAAAATTGATTAATGTCCTTTTTTTCAAAATGTAATTAGTAATTTTTTTTTATTTATCATTAAAAATTTCTTTTCTTGTTATATTAATAACTTAAAAAATACTTAATGCATAATTTGAAGACATGAATAATTTAAAAACTCTACTAATGCATTTAAAAAAAATGATAATTTAAAAAATTAAATAATTATTTTTTTCAAAAATCAACGATTAAATAAAAATAATAAACTAAAAAAAAATATTAATATTTATTTTTATCGAAGAACGTAGTACCATCAACTAATTTCTACTATATTACATTTCTCAGACAGGTACAATTTACCTGGTAGTCGAACCTTTTTGAACCTTATTTTAAACAAACAATAAAATCATTCAGCAGTATAATGTGGAGAAATAAATGCTATTACTGACTTTCTCTGTTGACTCTGTGTTATATTTTTACAAAAAAAATATGTCTTCGTCTATATTTGAAAAATTATAAGTCGAGTATTTATTATAAGTCGTCTCTATTACTCCCCGGTGGTTGAGAACACTAACGTTCGACGCATGCGCAATGGCTTAAAAGCGTCGCACAGCCGACAATCGCTGTCCTCGTCTGACAAATGATGTTACGCACTAACTCTCTTTCACTCTACCTTAAATATTTATTATCTTTAACAGCCAGTAACCCTTATTTGCGGCCAGATTTAATTAAGCAACTTTATATGATAATTAATAGAAAAAAATTAACTTCAATTTGACATATAATTAATAAAAATAGGTTATAAACGTATAAATTTATCGAAATCATACCTGTTTACACCTGGTTGCAAAGAGGTGCGGCCAGGTGCGCAACGGCAACCGTGATTTTTTAGAATCTTCATATTAATTACCGTGATGTAGACATTATTTTATTTAAAAAATAAATAAACGAAATTTTTTACCAAAAATCAATTAAAAATAATTTAATTAAAAATAATGGCGGCCAAATTTTGATAGGCACCCTAGTAAATACATATTCTCTTAACTATAAATAAACATAAAAATTTGGTTTTAAACAAAAAGTCGATGAGCACACCAATCCTGCAGCGGGATCTCGTACTATAACGCTTACAAATTGTGGGTGACTCAATAGCGCGCACATGATTCTCTAATGAGCGGCGCAGATTTAAACAATCAACCTATTGCCATATATTTCAATTATTTTCGCCCCTTAAAAAATGATCTGTTTAACTCACAACCGAGATAAATGATAATTGATCAATGTTCTTAATCAAACTACAACGATTCATTCGGGGTTATCACTTAAAATTGAAAATTAGCAGCAGTTTAGAGCCGAATGGTTTTGTGTTAACACCCTCGTGATTTTTGTGAATCGGTACATAAAGCTGTCGGTTCCAGTGATCGCAAGAAATAACCGACAGTTATTATTGGGTCGATAGAATTTGGCAATTGCGATCACTACCAACATCGGTAAGCAAGAAACCGATACAAAATGGTGATTCGAATTGTTTATTAACGTTTGGCTCATTCTGCCTGCTTCGTAAAGGATTTATCGTGATGATACTTAAAATATCAAAATATCACTAACAATTTTGGTATCTAAATACGTAATGATTATCCCTTCCATAATCGCCAGGGAAACCTGGGGAACTTAATGGAACCTTTTGTTCCTATAATATTCAAGCCCTATCACTCAGAGATGTACCACAACTTATGCACTAGTGCCACAGATTATATAATAGTTACAATCGTAACTAGTGCTGTCTTCTAAATAATACTTACTTTTTTCTATCAGGCATGGCGTCCAAGAGATGTTTTTAATTATTTTTTTTTACGTATTAAGAACTGGAAATGAAAAAAAATATAGTTTATTGACTAGGTACGTATTTTCTAACTGATAAAAACGTCAATGACAATCACGTTTGGAATTTTATTAATTAGTCTAATGTACCTTCGCGCCAAATCCTGTTAAAGCCTAATTAAAATACTGGACGTTTGGTTTTTTCATAAGAAAGAATTTTACAAGTTGTCAGCTATTTTCAATATCATACAAAATCAAATTTAATATTCCAAAGTGTTTGCGTATTATTCATTGGGATTATGTCTTTTGTGTAAAAAAAAGGGTATTATTTTTTCCCCGTGTTGTCCCGGGCTCCTTTCTAAAAATGGATCAATTGCCTTATTGCATATATTACCTCGTAAAAGCTTGAAAATGCTAATACGTGTCAATCACTTCGTGGCTATTAATACGGTGGTTATTACGTAAAGTAGCCGGTTTGGAGTAACTTATGCATGAGGCATTAATATCCTGCCACATAAATACGAGTAGCAAAGCACCATTAACATATGTGTCGTATCGATGGTTGTATCTTTCCACATTCAAAAGAACCATCATCAAATTCCTACCGCCTACGAAATGATATAAAAAACCAGCCAAGTGCACGTCGAACTCGTGCACAAAAAGGGTTCCATACCATCATCTTTAAAAGAAAATCACGTTTGTTATATGTATACTAAATATTTATTTTATGTACTAGCTGACCCGCGCAGCTTCGCCCGCGAGTAGATTAACATGTCGTCAAGATAGCTTTTCCTACAAATTTCATCCTCTATTTCAACCCTTTAAGGATTGATTTTTGAAAAAAAAATTCCTATGTTTGACCCCGGCTCTTCAACTACTTCCATGCCAATTCCATTCCATTCCATGCCATGCCATTCTACCTCAACTATTTCATGAAAATCGGTCCAGTGCTTTAGCCGTGAAAGCATAACAGACAGATAGACTTTCGCATTTATAATATTAGTATGAATTAGGTAGGTATTCATTTTTATATATCATATATTTCCAAATACCTACTTTTTTGAAAATACTCAAGTTTCTACCTGTTTACTAAGATCGAGTAAAAAAATAGCTTAAAAATTACATTTGTTGTATGGGAGCCTCCTTATAATATCTATTTTATTTTTATTTAATTATTTATTTTAAAAGGTAATATACAACTAAATATTCTGTGAACATTTTAAGCGTCTACCAGTTACCGTTATTAATTGATAAGATAACGTAAAATGTGTGATAAATAAAAAATAGAAACGTCTGATAAGAGACAGTACAGAGAGACCATCTTAATACGTACAGCAAGTTTACTTGCTGCTAAGTACCTAATAAGCAAGTAGCTTTCTACAAATGTGTGTCAATTTATGGCTGTATAAACTAAAAATGCCACTGAAATTAATAAAGCTGTAGTCAAAGACTTTTATGTACTAACGTACTAGACAAAGCATACGCCACGCCACATGAGTGTAGCCCGTAGATTGGACCTAAGCTACGTCAGAGCTCATTGAATGAAACACGTACGTGCCATAAAGGTGAACGCACACTTATCCGAGCCGAACGCGTCGAACGAAACGAATTTTAGATTTTGTATATAATATCTCATGAATTCGACGTCGATTCGACGCGGGTAAGTGTGCGAGGTTTCATGCGATTTCATATACAGGATACTAAAATTCTTTTTGTTCGACTCGTTCGGTGCGTTCGGCTCGAATAAGTGTGCGTTCACCTTATAAATCACGTCGGGTACGACCTTTTGGTCGCGAATATATATGCTGCAGCGCTGCTTATTTATGCCTTTGATTGGACGATTTATTATTATTTTAGCGCTGCAGCAAGTGTTAATGAAGTGGAACACGCTTTTTACTTAGCATAGCTTCTCTAGAACATTAAACTATCTGGGTGTAATGTATTAGGTCAAGATACAGGTACATAGTGTAATTTCTAAATAAATATAAGTTTTATTACGTAAAAAAAAGATACTAAGTACTGCTTACCGCACATAAAGATTTTTGCAATTTTTTTGTATTTTTTATATATAATTTAAATCAGTACGCACACATTTCGTAAAGCGACTTCATGGATTTTTTTATCTTGTCAATTAGAATATTTTTAAATATAACAGTTTCGGTTGTAACACAACCGTTTGTTTGTTAGCAACCAGTGTCAATAAATATTATAATAATAAGATATAATTTTTAAAATTTTGTTTTCGCTAAATTATTATCTCTATTTTAGTAGTAGAAGTTTGAAGTAATGAAATATAATATTCTGTTCTTTGAATTTATTGGGAATTGCATTTCATAAGTTCTAATATTATTATAAAAAAAAATACTTTGCTTGCCTTATAAAAAAATATTTGTCTATGGTTCTTAAAGGACCGATCACAGTCGACTCTATTATATAAAAAAATATCGTATAATTTTTTACCATCTCATTGACACTTCTATAAATTAATTATTTTTAAATATTCTGTGTGTTTTCTTGAAATATTGCTTAGATTGTATATGAAATTGGAACGGAAAATTATTTCGAATATCGATTAATCGGTGTATCATCAGTGACTCGCTATTATTGTTTCTGGCCCGAACCGGTTATCTGTGGTTTCTTGTTTTGTCTTTCATCTTTGACATGTCAATTCTATTTTTATCAAATGTCAAATCTAAATGTGCTTAATTCACTATTTCATACAAAATGGCTGAATTGTAAAGACGTATATTTGGAAATTTTTCACAATGGAGCCTTTAAACGAGAGCATTTTTCAAGAAAACGAATCCACAAGTTATTTTCACGTTACAGACTTCGTCAACATTGGTGATACAGTGTGTAGCAGGAACAACAAAGTGATTTTCAACGACTCGGGTCCTTGGATTTCCCGAATAAGATATTTGAATCACCTAAATTTTCACAGACTTGGCCCAAAACGTATTCCTGATATTTATAAGTGTACATTTAGTGAAATAGACATGATTGCGTGAGTGAAAATGGCTTAGCATCCTCTACGAACTTGAAAAATTAGTGTAATCATAAACATGATGAATAACTTCAGTGGTTTTAATACGCGCAATAAGCGCAACCTTCTTGGCATACATAATTTAACACCTCTAGAAATATCTCTTGCTAATTATTCAACCGAAGTTCAGAAAAAAACAGAAATGAAAAACACATATTGTGACAGCGTAGTATTTAACAACTTGCATCTAATTCCCGATCCATTGAAAAAGAATTTAGCTGATATGGTCATAACAAACGAAAATATGGAAACTAATTATACAAATAAAGTTAAAAAACCACCTTATAAAGAAAATAACGATACTTCTACTAAGTTTTCCACGTTAACAAATTTTATATCTGGGATTTTTAACACAATGGGAGCGATGTTCTATCGACGAGCTAGTTCGCCAGTATCTCAATACCACGATTGTTTTGAAAGCGGTTTTGACGGAGTAATGGAGAGAACTCCTTGGCAGTCTGCCAAATTTGGGGATCAAAATATAGATGAACGGGTTCACAGCATGTTTGATAGCGATGAATGTACTAATTTCGAGGCAGACATGCTCTCTGAATGTAAAACTGCCATTAGCAACTGTGAGGAAAAGATAAATCAAGTATGTCTGCTCCTCAATCAAAATGTATCAAATAGATATTCAAAATCTTCATTTTTTGAACCCAGTTCTGCTGAGGAGTCATTTGAAGATGCTTTTGCTCCAGAGTACTTTGAAAACTTCACTACCAAACCCTATATAGAATACCAGAGCCCTTATAACAATCAAAATGTAGAATTATCAAAAACTTGCCCAATGGTTGTGAAAACAGAACAGGTTGTTGAGAAAATGGACATTATAAAAAATGTGCCGGATGAAAAAATTGACAAAACAAAAGAGGTTGTATCATCTTGTGAAGATAAAATGAAGAAAATAAAAGAATTATTGCAGTGTAAGTCTAAAAAAGTTGACCAAAACTCAGCAAATAATATTGATAATACAACAAAAATAGCTAAAGACATTGTATTTGGTAGCGAGATTGAAAATAAAAACATACATAATGATACCTTTGATGAAGTACATGGAAAATTCTCATCATCTGTCGATAGTGAAGACTCTTTTCAAATTGTTTTTACGGACACTCCTCGAACTCGAAGACAGTCGGACTGTGAGTCCGAAGATTCATTTATCATATTTGAAGATACGCCAGAAAGTTGCTACACATCACAGGATGTGTTTGGAGTGAATGAGACGTCAGATTCAGAGATGTCGGATATTGATGATGATTCTGGCTGCATTAGTAAGCTGTCACCATGTTTGTCGAGGACATTTGAAGATTTGTCGGATAATAGGTTATATAGTCAAGATGTGGTGGATTGTGCAATGAAGTTCTGCAACGTACCGAGTGATACTGAGGATTGTGAGCAGAATAATCAACAGAAGAATAAGAAACCAGTTAAGAAGGTAAGATTTTTTTTATTTTTCTATTTGTATATGTTACAGGTGTGTCACCAAATACCATTGTTTACGAGATATGCCAGATCATTAAAAAATATATTGCACCTCCACTCAAATAGTGTCACAAGTCAAAAAAACTAACTCTTGACTAAAGGGGGTTTAAAGTTGCTCCTGCCTATTTTTTTCGCTTTTCCGGCCAACGCCACTAACGTTTTTTTTTATATCATAAGATAGCAAACAAGCAGATGGATCTCCTGATGGAAAGAGTCAACCATCGCCTATAGACACCAAAGATGTTAATGGTGCATTGCTATCTTGTGGCGAGGTCTAATGCCACATGCATAAGTTTACCGGCTACCTTACCCTCCAAACCTGAACACGACAGCGACAAGCACTGATGTTATTGCGGCAGGAATAGGTAAGGCGTAGTTAATACGTCATTAACGCCATGTAGTATCAAATCATTGAAAACAGTAGTAGATCACAATTCGAGATAAAACTGTGACAAAATACGATACAAATGGTACAGTAAAAGTAATTTACGATTTTTTGAAATGTGACACTATTTGAGGTAGGTGAGATATCTACTGCAGATACGGATACATATTTCAACTTTCTTGCAATAATTTTATTACTCAGTTGGGTATTTTAATACTACAATCTTTGTTTTATCATAAGATAGCAAACAAGCAGTTGGGTCTCCTGATGGAAAGAGTCAATCAATTTATTACTCATAACTAATTGATACCTATGTTAATAATCATAATATTTATTATAGAAATCATAATATTAATTATACTGGCTGTTGCTAGATAAATCAAAGTCAATCGCCTCTAGACACCAAAGATGTTAATGGTGAGGTTGCTATCTTGTGGCGAGATCTAATGCCACATGCATAAGTTTACCAGCTACCTTACCCTCCAAACCGGAACATGACAGTGACTAACACTTACATTATTGCAGCAGGAATGGATAAGGTGGTGGTACCAGACCCGGGCGGGACAATGCAGAACTCTACCACCTAGTAGTCATGATGGTAGTGACTCATATAACCAGTTGGTTGCCTTTTACGACTTACGTGGCAGAACGGTAGTTGGTGTATTCTACGCAAGGAGCCCGGAACCAACAGAGGGAGCCCAGAACCAACACGGGGAAATGATTCGAAGTTTTGATATCGTTGTTAAGATAATATAATTAATATTATGCTTTCTATAATAAATATTATAATTATTAACATATGTATCAATTTGAGTTATGAGTAATAATTATAAAGACCATTAAGTACCTCGTTTATACTTCATATATACAGTTTAAGGAACTATTATTAACTCATTACAAATAATGTTTTGATTTTTGCAAATCGAAGCGTAATGTGGTTTATCTATCTATCTATCAAAGCGGGCTATGTACCTTAATTAATCGCAGTACGGGCCATTGTGCGTAATTCATATAGTGGCTAATCCTGTCAACCCAGTTTCTTCCAGAAGTTACTTAACTAATGTGGTCTTAAGATTATTTTTTTATTATTGATAGCTCTTGACCTCAATCTCGCCTGATAGTAAGCTAAAATGTGGCCTAAGATGGAATGCGCTTCCCTACCTACCTACCTAAAAGGTACCTGGTCACTCTTCTCTTGAAGATCCCCAGATTCACCAGATTGTACTCATCGGATAACACAGACTCAGGAAGCATGTTCCAGTCCCGTGCGGTTCGAATGAAGAATGTCAAGTCGAACCACTTGTCTGGGTACGTGGAACGTCCACCATATGGCGATGCCTATTATCTGTGCGCCTTGACGATTGATAGAAAAACGTTGATGGTGGAATTAAGTTGTGCAATTCCACAGCGCACTCTCCAATGTGTATCCAATAAAAAAAATTGATAAACTAGCCGCTCTGCGACAATGAGCAAGGCTCTGGAGTTTTTAGCCTACCAGATATATATTTTGAATGGCATATACTAGTATTTCACTCCTACCTGATATTTTGAAATTTGTACATGTGATGAAATCTAATTATATTAAAGATTTGTTTAAGATCAGCCTAATAACAGGCGCGTGCGCTCCTTGTAGGCAGAAAAGCAGTGCTTTACTTGCCATTCACAGATATTTTAATAAAACGTTCGTACATTTTAGATGATTTTAATTAATAGTAAGTAAATGAATAAAATGTGTCATAATCCTGTGATCGCCGCTGAAATCTATAAAAGAAAAAGTTTTTGTGGCCGAGTACTCCGTCGCATACTCAGTATCATAATCCTGTGCACGCCGCTGCTTAATAAGTAACATATTGTTCCCAAATGAATATCTGCTATGTGCAAAAAGTATATCCTTGTGATACATAATAGTTTTTAATTGACCATATTATGGCTGATGCATTTATTTTATGAGTTTGACATTATTGACATTGCATATATTTTATTAGCAATCACAGTTTGGTATTATACATTGAATGGTTAAATTTACATTTCTTTTTAGGGGCCGTTCATAAAATACAAAATACGTCACACTAAAATCAGCTTTTTTGACCCAGATCAACAACCCCCCCCTCCCCTTGTATGCGAACGTATTTTATGAACGGCCCTTTATGTGAAAACTAGCAATCCACTTCGGCTTCGCACGGGTAATATATACAAAAAAATCTTGATAAATTATGCACTTAAACCTTCCTCGTGAATTCCTCTATCCATTGGTGAAAACCGCATGAAAATCCGTTTAGTGGTTTTTGAGTTTATTGCGAACAGACAGACAGACGTGGCAGGGGATTTTGTTTTATAATATGTATAGATTTAGTATATAAAATTGTCATAATAGTATACATCTCAAAAAAGTGCACATAACACATATTCATTAGACAATGATGATATACAGCTGGTTCTCTGAACTTGGATATCCACAGATATGGATACAGATATACAAGCTACTGGTAATTTTATTTATTCAAACATTGTTCCATTTGAACAAATAAACAAATGCTGGATTCATTCTTGACTGCCTCTTTGGTTAAATGGTTAGCTAACCTAACTATGAATTAATGGGACTCGGGCTCGATTCCCAAGAGGGAACAATATTGAACAATACCAATTAAATCATTTGTACCTAATTTGGCAAATAAATAATATCTTAAAGCCCACCCATCTATGGACCTCGAAACTACCCCTTTGCTGTATTTTTTACTTTTCATCATCGGCACTTGACGAAATTCCATTATTCAATCTTGAGGATGTAATCAGTTAAGCATATTACATCCTAAAGATGCTTTAAAAATAAAATCGATTGAGTACAAGTGCTGAGTCAAATGTGTAACTCCTTTGCTACCCTAAAATAAGTAAATAAGTATTTTCTTATTTACATTATAAAAAAATGTTTACAATTTTAAGGTCATATAAACGCTTTGGTATATACAATTGTTTTTACAATACCATCTTGCTTGCTTCAAATGATATTTAAAAATACTTATTAATCCCAGACATGACAATTGTGAGTGGAAATTTGTAACATAAAATTGGTATTATTTGAAAGCCACAATAGCCAGAGATGATGTGCCATTTGGTTATCAAATAAAATTTTTAGATAGTAATTTTAATGAGCTTCTTATCACATTACTAAAGTATTCTAGTTTTTTTTATCACAAATGCAAGGTCAAATGGTCAAAAATATTTACGTTAAAAGTAATGAGATTCATTGTAATCAAAAATAAGAATCATCATCATCAAGGTATTTTTTCCTGGAGTGGCTCGATCTCTTTAACCACTTCACAAAAAAAAATACCCAGTTAAAGCTTATGTTTTCTACTTTGGGCGAAAAATATGAAAAAAAAATCGAAAAAATCTTTTTATAAAAAAATTAATTGAATATATTTTTTGATTTAATATAACATCTTAATAGAGATAATAATTAGAATCGCCTCTGTGGTCTAGTGGTCCAGCATTGGCGTCGACCACATGAGGTCCCGGGTTCGATTCCTGGGTCGGGCACATAAAAAAAAAAGTGTTTTTTCAGTTTTCTGAGAAACACAAAAGTTGCCCGGGATTGGAAAGTGCCCGGTTGGCGATAGGCTTGCCACCTATCACATTTGTGGGACCAAGTATCTTCGGCTAATCGTGGGTGCACTTGTTGTACCTCTGCCTACCCCTTCGGGGATATGGGCGTGAAGATACTTTTATCTTAATAGAGTTTTAATTTTTTAATTGAATATAACATCTTAATAGAGTTTTATACTTGGAAAACGCTAGATGGCGCCTTGCGAAATCTTCTCACGGGTCAGCTAGTAGATAAAGTTCTGCCCGTGTTGGTCCATGCCCCCTTTGCAGAATAGACCATCCACCATTTTCTGCTGGGTAGTTTGAAAAAGTAGAATGATTGACATTGTTGATACAGCCATTGTGACTACTAGGTGGTAGAGTTCTCCAATGCAGCTGCCCCATTTCAAAACCTAGTGAGGACTTAAATTTAAATTTTAAAAGAGAGTGCATTAATATAGAAAAGGTCAGCCTATGAAAAGTCTTCATTATAGGTTAAAAAAAGCTATTGGTTGTAAAAAATATTGATGGATACATAGTACTAGCAATATTTTAATATATGTGTGTATAGGGTGGTCGTTAAAAAATATTTTTTTTGCGATGCCCCCTAAAAAGCTTCTTTATGATGAAAAACACTGAGTTTTTTTTTTTTTTTAATTCAAAACAACACATGTCTCAACGCAATCTAAGTTAAATTTTGGGTGTAATCATTTTTTCTTTGACAGTATCGTATTAAATTTGAAATAATTATTTTTTTGAGACTTGAAAATAGTTAATAATGAAACACCTTCAGTGTTATCATTTTAAGTTGTGAATTTTAACTGAAAGCTGTATAATAAGTTAAATAAACTCGGGATCTCGTGTGGTCACGGAGGAGGAACACCGACATTGGACCATCAGACCACAAGTGACATGTTGTAACAATGTTGTAATTATAGTATTACAATTATTTCACCATCCCTAAAAATATTTTTATTCATACAATCCTCGTGATAAAGCAGTTGTTCTTTTCCAACAGGGGATATGAGTAGGATAAAGAAGGAAGGGATTGATCTTATCAAGGGGGAGTGGGAGGTCGAAAACCGCTTAAATCACTTCACGTAATTTATGGACACCTCAGAATATAAAGTTTCTTATTACTAATGCTAAATACTAAACAATATTTAAGGTATAAGTACAATCCGTCAATTAATTTCATCATTTTATAATTTATCCTTTCACAACGGCTTCGTCATTTCAATGTCATAATGTTATTGTGAAGTTTTATTTTACACTAGGTAGTAACCATGACTTCATTTGTTAATCTTTATATCTATACAAATAAATGGAGTGTTTGTTTGTAATATTAAAATAACTCGTTTTAACTAAATGCATATGGATGTATACACGGTGCATATACCAAAATAATACTTTTTACGATTTTTGTCTGTTAGTCTGTCCGTCTGTCGGTCTGTCTGTTTGTTCCGGCTAATCTCTGGAACGGCTGGACCGATTTTGACGCAACTTTTACTTGTAGATAGCTGATGTAATAAGGAGTAACTCAGGCTACTTTTTAAAAAAAACCACGTGGATGCAGTGATGCGGGCACAGCTAGTTACTTATATATTAATATGTGAAGCAATAACTTTGTAATTTTAAAATTTGGCACAGTCAAGGTTTTACGTGGTAAATGACTGAAAAGCTATTTTTTAATGTAATATTCATTAGGAACACATTAGAATAGTAAAAATAAATGTTAAAAACACTACTTCTTATCAAAATTACCCACACTTTTTTTTTATATCATAAGATAGCAAACAAGCAGATGGGTCTCCCGATGGAAAGAGTCAACCATCGCCTATAGACACCAAAGGTGTTTATGGTGCGTTGCTATCTAGTGGCGAGATCTAATGCCCCGTGCATGAGTTTACCGGCTACCTTACCCTCCAAACCGGAATACGATAGTGACAAGCACTAACGCTATTGCGGCAGGAATAGGTAAGACGGTGGTACCAGACTCAGGTGAAGCAATGCAGATATCTACCAACTAGTAGACACGATAGTAGTGACTCGCATAGCCAATCGGTCGCCTTTTACGACCTGCCTGTGAGAACGGCAGTTGAACTATTCTTCAAAAGGACCCGGGACCAACACGGGGAGATAAAGAGATAAGATAAACACCATATATAACTATTTTGTATGATTTGCCTGTTGTCAAACTTTTTCTTTTCGCATTCGATCGTGAGCGCGTTTCGAGTTTACTAGGAATTTGTATGTGATTTGTACAGCGCCACCTAGTGGTAAACTGATTTCTCACATTTACCAATAGGTGGCGCTGTACAAATCACATACAAATTCCTAGTAAACTCCAAACGCGCTCACGATCGAATGCGAAAAGAAAAACTCACACTTAGCACTCTAAAGTTATACTTTGGATGTCACATCTCGTTTCGACTCTTTAAAAATAAGATTTTCCGTTAATTGCCGTAAACATAGGATAAGCGTTATAATTCTAAGGCCGTAAAATTGACCGAGTGAATGAAATTACGAATCTGTGAATCATCAATGACTGCTCCACTCATTTTTGTGTTCCCAGTGCAATTTCACGATAATATTATGACATTCGGAATGACGACGCCGTTGCTTGTAAACCAGGAAAAGTTATTTCGATATAATTCGAGAAATTATAACTTCTTACTCCGAGAATGATAAATTTAACTAGATTGTACTGAAAATGACACAGGCTAAGGAGGTTCTCTTAAGTTCATTAGAATATAATAGAATACCCTATAATAGAATTTTTCCCCGTGTTCGTCCCGGGCTCCTTTAGAATAGGCCAACTGCCGTTCTGCCAGGCAGGTCGTAAAAGCGACCGATTGGCTATACGAGTCACTACCATCGTGGCTACTAGGTGGTAGAGTTGTGCATTGTCTCGCCCTGGTCTGGCACCACCGCCTTGCCCACTCCTGCCCTAATAGCGTCAGTGCTCGTCGCTGTCGTGTTCCGGTTTGGAGGGTAAGGTAGCCGATAAACTTATGCATGTGGCATTAGACCTCGCCACAAGTTAGCAACACACCATTAACACCTTTGCTGTCTAAAGGCGATATTTGACTCTTTCCATCAGGAGACCCATATGCTTGTTTGCTATCTTATCATATAAAAAAAAACCATTTCAAAAAAAATATATGTTATTTTTGCGTTTTTTTACCCAATCAAAAGATAAGTTAGTGCTTTCTATGAAACAGTGAGTCAATGAATCATCGATAATCGCCTTCATTTTGTGTTCCCAGTGTAATGTTATGATAATGTTGTGACATTTGGAATGACGAATCAGTTACTTGTAAACAATGGATGTGTTCCAGTGCCCTTGTCTGACTTAAATCTGTCTGCAGGCCTACTCTTGAAAATAATATAAATCTTAAACCAATATATTGATAAAAACAATAAGTTTCGAATATTGTCAAAAAACGGTACTCTTGAAACCAATATTGCCCACATTGATTCAGTATAGTAACGACCTAATTATTGGATATAGATGTCATCGTTACACGTCAAGCTAGTGTTACAAGTGGAAATTTTTAGGACCGTTTTAAACAAAATCTATACATATAATAAAATCGTAGGAAAGTCAAAGCTGCACATTGAATATTTTTTTAAAAGAATACTTGCGGCGTGATCTACAATCGATATCAAAGCCAAAAATATAGTTTTTAGAATTTTTGTCTATTTGTCTGTTTATCTGTTTGTATGTATGTCCGGGGTAAACTCAAAAAGTACTGCATGGATTTACTTCAAATTTTGCATGAATATCACTAATAGGTCGGGCCAACATATAGGATACATATTATCACGTTATCACCTACGGGGGTGGGGCTGTGCGGAGTAAACGAAGTTCGCACGGACGAAGTCGCTGGCAACAGCTAGTAACGAATAAAAGCAATAATGAGTAGTTCCAACAAATTTCGAAATCCGAGTCGCGCTGTTACTGAATCCAATAATTGAATATAGTTGTCCAGAGTACGACATCACTTGGAAGGTAAGGCTAAATTAGCCTCTAAAAAGCTGGGAGTTCTGAGCAGGGCCAGGCAGTACTTCACACCGGCCCATCGCTTATTACTTTATAAGGCGCAAATCCGGCCTCATATGGAGTACTGCTCTTATTTATGGGCGGGAGCTCCTCAGTACCAGCTCCTTCCTTTTGATCGAATTCAACGTAGGACGGCTCGAATTGTCGAGGACGAGACTCTTTCAATTCGGCTTGATTCTTTGACGTTACGTTGAGATGTGGCGTCACTCTGCCTCTTTTATCGGCTCTACCATGGGGAATGTTCCGAGGAACTGTTTGGATTAATTCCTGCTGCCGAATTTCCCTATCGGACATCGCGACAAAATTCGAAGTTCCATCCTTACCATCTCGATTTCTGGAAATCCACAACCGTGCGATTCTCGAGGCATTTTTTGCCCCGCACCACTCCTTTGTGGAACCAGCTATCGGCAGAAATTTTTCCAAATGGATACGACTTAGGGACCTTCAAGAAAAGAGCTTACTCATTCTTAAAAGGCCGGCAACAAAATTACAAGACCTCTGGTAGTGTAGTTGTCTATAGGCGGCGGTAATCACTTACCATCAGGTGAGCCTCCTGTCCGTTTGCCCCCTCTTCTATAAAAAAAACGAAATACTTCAAAATTCATTAAATATTCATTTAAAATTGATATCGGTTTTCAAGAGTAGCCCTCCAGTTTACCAAACTTACTTTGAACCTGTCAGAGTAAACAGTTTGTCTAATCAACAGTGGTCTCAGGAACAAACTATTTTTGATTACTAACAAGCTGAATTTTTGTAAACAGCTTCGTGTTGAGTCAGTCAGTCACAGTCACAGTCGCCCGTCTTTTCTATCTTCGAAAAATCTCGAATCGGATAACTATTAGATAAAAAAGAAAATTTTTGAGTGTCGGACTAAGAAAAGTTTCCACATTTCTTAGTCAGAAAAACCATGGAATGTTTAGAACAAAAGTTGTTTAGTTTTTTCATAAAATAATCAAGCGATTGAAGCAAAAAATAATTATTTTTATTAATAAAATATTTTTTTACCGAATTAAAATTTTGAAGCCTCCTAACTTTATTAGTTATCCGATTCGAGATTTTTCGAAGATAGAAAAGATTTGCGTGTCATCAAAACGAAGCTGTTAAATATAATAAATCTATACATATAATAAAATCGTAGGAAAGTCAAAACTATACATTGAATATTTTTTTAAAAGAATACTTGGGGCGTGATCTACAATCGATATCGAAGCCAAAAATATAGTTTTTAGAATTTTTGTCTGTTTGTCTGTATGTCAAAGTACTGCATAGATTTACTTCAAATTTTGCATGAATATTACTGACAGGTCGGGTCAACATATAGGCCACATATTGTCACGCTATCACCTAGCGGCCAGGTGCTGTGCGGAGTAAACGAAGTCCGCGCGGACGAAGTCGCTGGCTACAGCTAGTAATAAATAAAGAATAAATATAGGACATATTTATTTATCCGAAAATTAACACGTTTCCCAGCGGTTTCAGAACATACCGCGCCACCCATTTTCTATAGAATTGACGCGCGTCGAAATACCTCGCCTTAAGCTGAAATATCAAATACTCAGGTCTACTGTCCCTTGGAGCTGTAAAAAACACAAACTTCTAATCCAACGCAATCAAAAGATAACAGCTGTTTATTCCGCAAATTTTCGAAACTCGCAAATGAATCAAAACTACAGAGTAGGTACTTCTCGTAAACTCAGAATCTTGAAATTTGGTACGAAGCAACGTCTTATAGCCCAGATAAAGAAAAATATTTTGGTTATTTTGCTGTTGATATATTGTTGCTATCATTAGGGTTACGTAAATTTCGCAAATAAAAAATCGTGAGTTCGCATTAAAAAAAACTCAAAACAGAAAATTTCGCATTTATTTCGCAAAAAAATGCAATGTTAAAAACTAAACTAAAGGCTAGTATATTGTATTTTTTACATTTGCATCTTTCATTGTTTGCCTGCGATCAGTTACGACAATGTTGTAGATACTAAAGTACCTCTCGGCATCAACACTATTGACAAGGCAATTGAGACATTGAATAGCTGCTTTTGCAAATCTAGGGTAGAAAGATTTTGTTCGCTCCTCATCTACGCAGCAACTCGTGCCGTCTGTGTCTGTTTTGAACAGAGTTGTAATAATTGTTAGCGCGTCTGATCAACATTTGAAAGCACGTAACGTGAAAAGTTGCGAAAGTATTTAATATTCAAATTTCGCTTTTATCGCAAATAAAATGCAGATTTCGCTTTTATCGCATCTATTTCGTAAAAACGAAATTTACGTACCCCTAGCTATCATGTATACGGGTTTGTACGGAACCCTCGTTTCGCGAGTCCGCCTCGCACTTTTTTTTATTACGGTATACGGTACGGTTATTTTTTCTTTAATGCTGGCCGCTCCTAATTTTTGCTCGTACTGCGCGTGAATTGTTGCCGGGAAATTCGTGAACAAACATACAAATATACATACGTACACTTACAAAATTTAGTACATGATATGTGCTTGGGGGGCGTTCATAAAATACGTCACACTAAAATCAGCTTTTTTGACCCCCTCCCCCCCATTGTCACGCTGTGTCACACTTTTTGTGACCCCCCTAGAAATATTTCGTCACAAAAACTAAGACCCCCCCCTGCTGAGTGTGATAAATTCTAAATGATAGTACACAAATTCTGAAAATTAAAAATATTTATTTAGTTATTATAATAACATTACGCGCAGGGTACGTGGAAACGTTACTGTCTCAAGTATTGGAAAAACAAAGAAACCCGTTGTGACGGATCGCAACGCCCCTAGAGTCGCGCCACAGAGCTAGCGCTCATGTCAAAAAATAATAAACGGCGAACGTCACGTTGCCGTATACCCCCCGTCCCCCCTTGTCACATCTTGTCACACTCAGCCAGACCCCCCCCCTCCCCTTGTATGCGAAAGTATTTTATGAACGGCCCCTTGGACGCCTTAATAGATCATCATACAAAATGTCAAACTGGTAACCTGAAACCTTCGTTTTTCGTCGATTGAAAATGAAGCGAACTTGATAACCTCCTTTTGAGAAGGCAGTTGACAAATAAACTACGTGCTGCGATTGTAACATATAACAAAATATTATTTGATTACAATAGCTCACTAGGAGTCACTCGCGTCGACGTGATATCATTGGGCAATTGGAAATTGTTTTTCAAACAATTGATAGAATACCTATTATTGTTGTAATGTTAATTTATTTTATGCTGGGTGCAGTGCGCTGCGTTATAAAAGTTTTTGGCGAATCCCGCGGGATCACCTAATTTTTCCGGGATAAAAAGTAAAATGGCCTTTGTGCTATTCCAGACTATCATCTACATGTGTGCCAAATTTCATTCAAACTCGTTCAGTAGTTTTTGCGTTATTGAGTAATAAACATCTAAACTTTCGCATTTATAATAAACTAGCTGCAGCGTGCAGTGCGCTGCATTATAAAGTTTTTGGCGAATCCCGCGGGATCACAAATTTTTTCCGGGATAAAAAGTAAAGTGGCCTATGTGCTATTCCAGGTTATCATCTACCTGTGTGCCTAATTTCATTTAAATCCGTTCAGTAGTTTTTGCGTGATTGAGTAACAAACATCCATCCATCCAAACATCCAAACTTTCGCATTTATAATATCAATATAGTTTTGTAGGAAGTAGTATTAGTAGGATACAATATATTTGGATTATTTGAAAGAACCACACATACGCAGAAGGAATTTTAGTATTTACTAGTAGGATTACGATATTGTATATATATATATATTAATAACTAGCTGACCCGGCAAACGTTGTTCTGTATTTTTAACTACCCTTATTTTTTTCTTTATTATCTCACCTTTTAAACCTTCCCTGGACTTCAACAATTAATTCAAAACCAAAATTAGCCAAATCGGTTCAGCCGTTCTCGAGTTTTAGCGAGACTAACGAACAGCAATTGATTTTTATATATATAGATAAACTAGCGATCGCCTGTGGCCGAAATTCGACCATAGATTAAACTATAAAATCTCTTTTAAGTTTGGCAACGGACTTTACCCGTAAAAAATATGTTAAAGACATATGCTTTACTCCGTGTTGGTCCTGGGCTCCTTTGTAGAAAAGGCCAACTGCCGTTCTTCGAGGCAGGTCGTAAAAGGCGACTGATTGGCTACGTGAGTCACTACCATCGTGGCTACTAGGCATGGAAATGATTGTTAAATTAGGTTAACTGGTATGTTGTTAAAATTAATTAATATTTAACAGTTATTTATTTATGTTATATCAGTAGGAGCCTATATATATATATCAGTAGGTCCTCTGGAGTAGTGTTATAATTTTTAACAGTTATGATAATCATAAATCAAGGTAGCTCAAATATTTTTAATAAAATGTGATGCATAATATTTTAACAGTATTTGCTACTATAAATAACAGTTGTTAATAGTTAAAAAAAATGTAGTACGGAATTTAATATGTTAACTGTTAAATGATCCATGCCTAGTGGCTACTAGGTGGTAGAGTTCTGCATTGTCTCGCCCGGATCTGGTACCACCGCCTTATATTGCCGCAATAGCGTCAGTGCTTGTCACTGTCGTGTACCGGTTGTACCGGCTACCTAGCCGGTTAACTTATGCATGTGGCATTAGACCTCGCCACAAGATAGCAACGCACCATTAACATCTCTGGTGTCTACAGGCGATGGTTGACTCTTTCCATCAGGAGATCCGTCTGCTTGTTTGCTATCCTATGATATAAAAAAGTGTATAATATCATGTATGTCATAAGAATGTAATGTATGTATATTTATTTTTATTGATTTAATAATTTAATGTATTTCTAATGCGTTTTATTTAAAAACTAGCTGTTGCCCGCAACTTCGTCCGCTAGGAATTCATTTACTCCGCACAGCTCCTCCCCCGTAGGTGATAGCGTGATAATATGTAGCCTATATGTTGACCCGACCTGTTAGTAATATTCATGCAAAATTTGAAGTAAATCCATGCAGTACTTTTTGAGTTTACCCCGGACATACATACAGACAAACAGACAAAAATTCTAAAAACTATATTCTTGGCTTCGATATCGATTGTAGATCACGTCCCAAGTATTCTTTTAAAAAAATATTCAACGTACAGTTTTGACTTTCCTACGGTTTTATTATATGTATAGATATTAGGTTCTGCACTCTGCAGTCCTCCGCAATGTAAACTTTACCAAATTTCACACTCTCCCGTTTACGCAATTGTTTTATAAAGTGATCCAAAGTTTTTCTTCCATGTATTAATATATAGTTACATATTCAAGTGGCCAATTGTATTCAGCACACGGAAGTGTACGGCCTTCGCAAGGCTCTCATAATTACCACACGTTTTATTGCTCCCGCCGCATATTTTGTACATAAATCAGGGTCAATATATACACATATAGATAACCTGTTATTCGCTATCCGCTAGTGAAAGAACATCGGCCATGGTCGTTACAACGATGGACTCGTAAATTGAAATTCATATCTTATTTAATTTACTATATCAATAAATGGACTTGTTCATTTACAACGATTAAAATTTTCTACGAGACATAGGCTGAAACTACTTCTGCAAGTGTCAAATTACCAAATGGTCAATAATTAATTAAACAATAATGAGGCTTACCACGGTAAGCCTCATTATTGTTCAATTACTTGCTTGATGTAGATGACAGATGTAGCACAACCCGTGATACATCTGTCAGCAGCAGCGTCTGTCAGCCTTTTTCCGTCACACTATCCTTTTTTTCCGCTTTGAACCGCCATTTACTAGAGCGAAAAAGACCGACGGAATGCGATTGATTTCCATTGGTAATAATTTTGTGTTATTCAGATTCCAACCCTGGCTTACTTGTGAATAAAAAAATAGTACGCTTTTGTTTTATTCGCTCATCACACCGCGCGGCTCGGTCGCGCGTTTTTTCGCGTCGCAATTCGCGTCGCCGGTAGCTGTGGCATATTTCATACAGTTTCCTACATTTGTTTTCGCTCGCCGCGCCGCAATTCGGGTCGCCGGTCGCGCCGCGCGAGTTGTGGCCGGGCCGTAATAGTTGCTGCTACTAATTGCGGATCGTTAATTATAGGAACCCCAGCATTAGATTAAAGGCACTTTTATGAACATTGTTATTCTACACAATTTTAGTTGTAAGTTACTTTGCACTCTTTAAAAGTATCACTAATGTAATGAAAATCCATAATTGGCTAATGTTTGCTTTGCTTATTTGGTGTATTTGTTGAATTATCCCCCGTGTTGGTTCCGGGCTCCTTTGTAGAATAGACCAATTGCCGTTGTGCCAGGCAGGTCGTAAAAGGCGACCGATTGGCTATGCGAGTCACTACCATCGTGGCTACTAGGCGGTAGAGTTCTGCATTGTCTCGACCAGGTCTAGTACCACCGCCTTACCTATTCCTGCCGCAATAGCGTCAGTGCTTGGCACTGTCGTGTTTCGGTTTGGAGGGTAAGGTAGCCGGTAAACTTATGCATGTGGCATTAGACCTCGCCACAAGATAGCAACGCACCATTAACACCTTTGGTGTCTATAGGCGATGGTTGACTCTTTCCATCAGAAGACCCATCTGCTTGTTTGCTATCTTATATTATAAAAAAAAGAATTGTATGCTGTGGATTTTATGTTTATAGTAAAAATAAAATAAATAAGCTAGTTAAAAATTAAAGGCGTGTCAAACTTTTCTTTGCTCAGAAATTAAAAATTTAATAATATTTGCCATGATAAAAAATATGTATAATTTTTTAACTCTGTAAAACTGCAGCAAACGACATCCCATTTCCTATTTCTACTGGACCCTGCATCATATCTTCACCAAATTGTTCATAAATGACTGAGTTCTGAGGTAACAAACATAGAAAACATTTTTTATATATATATATCATAAGATAGCAAACAAGCAGATGAGTCTCCTGATGGATAGAGTCAACCATCACCTATAGACACCTAAGGTGTTAATGGTGCGTTGCTATCTTGTGGCGAGGTCTAATGCCACATGCGTAAGTTAACCGGCTGGGTAGCCGGTGTAACCGGTAAACGACAGTGACAAGCTCTGACGCTATTGCGGCAATAATAAGTAAGGCGGTGGTACCAGATCCGGGCGAGATAATGCAGAACTCTACCACCTAGTAGCCACGATGGTAGTGACTCGAATATCTAATCGGTCGCCTTTTACAACCTGCCTGAGGGAACGTCAGTTGGCCTCTTCCTCAAAGGAGCCTGGGACCAACACGGGAAAACAACGGACCAACACATACAACTGAATTGATAACCTCCTTTTGAGAAGTTGGTTAGTAAAATTTGCATAATGTTTAAGCTACTTTCATTATTAGGGCTATTTCACAAGAGCATTGAACGGCCTCAATAAAGATAAATGCACAAAGGTCGTTGATCATCTGTTGCCCGTTTGCGCCCGCGCATCGTTGAGTCATACAAGAAAGTGACGTCACTATGACTCAAGGAGATTTCTAGTATGTGACGTCACTTATTCGTAACTGTTTATTTATATTTTGATTGCAAATTTCGTGGGAATTTTTGTGTGTACTAAGAGATGCTAATTATTTTACGAGTTAGTATTGTAAATGGGTTTTTAAAAGTTATAATAAGAGAGCTAAATGAGGATTTATTACAGCGTCGTAGGGACCTACAAAACAATATATATTTTTTTAACATTAGATAGCAAACAAGCAGATGGCTCTACTGGTGGAAAAAGAAACCATATATAGACACCAAAGATGTTATTGATGCGTTGCTATCTTGTGGCGGGATGGCAATGCCACATGCATAAGTTTACTGGCTACCGTACTCTACAAATCGGAACACGATAATACGGGATACGGACGGGAAGTTATAATTTCGTCATGTCCGCCTGTCCATAAGCCCGTCCGTATGTCACAGTCATTTTACTCGGATGTTATGGGTACTGTATGGTTGAAATTTGAAAAATAGTAGATTTTATGAATTGCTACAAAATAATGCAGTACAATTTTATTAAATAAAACTAGCTGTTGCCAGCGACTTCGCGCGGACTTCGTTTACTCCGCACAGCACCTGGCCGCTAGGTGATAGCGTGATAATATGTAGCCTATATGTTGACCCGACCTGTTAGTAATATTCATGCAAAATATGAAGTAAATCCATGCAGTACTTTTTGAGTTTACCCCGGACATACATACAGACAAACAGACAAAAATTCTAAAAACTATATTTTTGGCTTCGATATCGATTGTGGATCTCGCCCCAAGTATTCTTTTAAAAAAAAAATTCAATGTACAGTTTTGACTTTCCTACAATTTTATTATATGTATAGATTATTAAGGGTAGCAGCTCTCCATACATGTAAGTGAGAGATGAAAAAATTTCAAGAAAGCAAAATCGTGTGAGGTATCATTGTATAGGTCTTTGAAAATTATATGGAGGTTTCTAAAAAAGGTTTTTGATTTCGAAATATTTTGTGAGATTATTTGCTTCTGAAGTGGTAAAATTGTGTCTTCCACCAAACCTTTGAACGCTCTGATAAAAAAATTATCGAATACTAGCAGCATCGTGCAGTGTTACCAACTTAGGGGTTTTCCCCCTAAATTTAGGGGGAAAATGATTGACGAGGGATTTTTAGGGACAGGATTTCTTTAGGGGTTTTTTTAGGGGCATCACTTATCAGTAGAAGGTTAATCTATATATATTAAAGAAAATCAAAACCTTATCCACAAGATAGGTAGCCTTTAGACAGACATTGCCCATAATGTCAAAAGAAAAACAAAGGCAAATAAACTAAAAGCCTGAATAAAGTTATCACATACCTTTCGTCTCATTTCAAAAACATTTACACATCAGTATAAATAAATATCACTAGACAAATTACACAACTTGATCTAATCCCAAAGTAAGCAATTTATTTGCTTGTAGTATGGGTGTCAGTCAACGATACTAATAGTTACATAGATATAGAGATACGTGTATAAATACTGTTACATACATATATAATAAACACCTTAACCTAGAAATACAAACATTTATGCTCAACATATACATATGTCCCTGACGGGAAACAAATCCAGGCCCCATTTATAATAACCGCTCAATGCCTGTATAGCTTCTAGAATAGTCATCTGGATAGTTATTACGTAAAGTAAAACATGGCTACTACAGATGCCTTGTAGGATACACAGCTAAAAAAACATTATTTTCTGTATTTTCCTCTTTAATTCTGTACTCGTTGGTATTTAAACCGTTTCCGAACGAAACATTGTACAATACAACATCAAGTTGGCACCATTTTTTCCAGTATGCTCTTGGGAAAAAAAGAATTCGACCGCAATTTCAATTATTAGTGGTGTGTATTGTATGTTGGTTGCAGTTTTTTAATTTCGGTTAATTTAAAAGTGTTTTAGCGTATTTATCATCAAGTACACTTTAATCATAATCAAGATTAGTTCAAGATCTAAACACTTATTAACACAGATATTAATTTTGTCGAAAAACCGTAAATATCAATTAATAAAATATTTTCCTACAACATAAAAGATAGTACCTATTATCATTTATTTTCGTAAATATTAGTTATCTATGAATTAAAAAAAAACATAATACGATATGAATATGAAATATCCTATACAATATTTTAAAAAAATTAACATAGCTGTAAAATTAAGAAAAAAAAATAAAAATTACGCAAAAAATTACGTATTTATTATATTAATATATGATTTAAAAAAAATAACATTAATATTTAAGTAAATAAATATTTTTGAACTATAGTATTTTTTTCATATGTATATGTTTATTACGTATATAAAAATAGGTCAACGATTTACTTTTTGAATTAAAAATCCTGGACTAACTAGTCATATTTTTTTAAAGTATTAACTTACACCCGATTAATTTCGCATTTTAGACCACTTAAATTAAACGATTCTCACACCAGTGTATTGCAGTATCCCTCTTAGACCTCTTAAAAAATATACGCTTTATCCTATTGAACACAACCCAAACCACTAAACACCACTTTAAATAAACCACTTTTTCTGACCGTGGTCCACCAGAACGGTCCGTGCTTTAGCGAAAAAAATACGAAAATGGCCCTAGCATCAAGCGAATTAATAAACAACCAACTCAGAAATACAAACATCTATGCTCATCACATAAATGTTTGTCCCTGTCGGGAATTGAACCCAAGCCTCATTGATGCGTGGTCAGGTTCACTAGTCACTCGACCAACGAGCCGGTCATCAGTAGCAACAAAAGAAGTTAGCCGCTAATACGATACTGATCTCCAAAGAAACTGTAAATATGTAGCCTATATGTTGACCCGACCTGTTAGTAATATTCATGCAAAATTTGAAGTAAATCCATGCAGTACTTTTTGAGTTTACCCCGGACATACATACAGACAAACAGACAAAAATTCTAAAAACTATATTTTTGGCTCCGATATCGATTGTAGATCACGCCCCAAGTATTCTTTAAAAAAAATATTCAATGTACAATTTTGACTTTCCTACGATTTTATTATATGTATAGTAGATAATAAAAACTTATTTGATATACCAATAAAAAGTATTTGTAAACTTAAGTAAACTATTCTACGTATACTAAAAAAATACTTAAGGGTTTTTAGGGGGATTTTATAAGGAATTTGGGGGGAAAATTCTACAGGGGTTGGCAGCACGATGCCATCGTGCAGCCCGCTGCATTATAACAGATTTTAGTGAAGCTCCAGGATAAAAAGAAGACTATGTTTTATTCCAGGTCATCATCTACATGTGTACCAAATTTTATCCAAATCCGTTCAGTAGTTTTGGCGTGATTGAGTAACAAACATCCATCCATCGAAACATCCAAACTTTCGCATTTATAATATTAATAATAATATTTATATATAGATAACATTCAACCAAAACTTCAAATGAATATTGATTTTAACAAAATCGATCATGTAGTTTATGAGACATGGGATAATATCGATTATCGAAAGTTGTATAATATTTCGGTAGCTGTAGGTACTGCAAAATAAATTTGTTTTTTGGTGTATTGGAGAAATACAAACTTATTTTTGCTAAAAATAATATTATATGTATTGCAGCTATACAATATGTGCGTACGCAAACGTTTTTCCGCTTCTACGAAACACTTGGTATGCGAACCCGACTCCAAACTCGCTCTTGACCGGTATTTTTTTGTTTTTATAATAACTATTTGTTTTATTATTTTTATTTGTCCATACAAGTCTTGCAATTACCTATATATACCATTAAATTGAATATTACATTTTTATGATGTTCCTATAAGGCAAAGAAAAATGATTATTACATGTACAAATAAAGAAAGTTAATATTAATAAAAGGTTTATAGTTTATACCATTTTTTGTATACAAGCGTCCAAAGTAAGTATATTTTACATTCTAACCGACTTTACGAAAAGAAGTTCTTAGTTCGTTGGATTCTTTTTTAGAGTTCCGTAACAAAGGGTAAAACGGGACTCTATTATTAAAAACTTCGCTAAGTATCCGTCCGTCTGTTTATCGGTCTGTCTGTCCGTTATCAGGTTTTTATTCTACTGAGTTTATAAACTACTGCGTCTGCTATTTTTGTTGTGAAACAACAACAATCCAAAAGTTCTCTATAAAAATAAAAGACTTGTCGTTTGTCTTGGCTCCTAGACCACCAGCTTGAATAGCGGAAAAGACGGCAAAATGATTTGCAAAAATAAAGGTACTCCAATCGCTATCTGATTACGCTACCTAGTTATCACTAAAATGCAATTTTATGAATGTATTACATCACATTTATCTAACAGTCTCATTATTAAATATAGATTACCTATAATAAAACAAGTATTAATAAAGACAAAGTCCGATGAAATGAAATTTAAAGAAAATGAAAATACATAAAATAATATGTATAAAATTGTAATATTTATAGACCGTGGTCCCACGAACAAACTTTTTTTTATTAATGACAGCTGAATTTTTGTGAACAGCTTCGTTTTGACGAAACAATCATCTTTTATATCTTCGATAAATCTCGAATCAGGTAACTAATAAATTAATGGGGCTTTGAAAAATTTTCATTCGGTGAAGGAAAAATATTTATTTATAACAATAATTATGTTTCGACTTTAATCGCTTGATTGTATAATGAAAAACACGATGAAACTTTTGTCCTACACATTCGATGGTTTTGCTGACGAGTACTCCACTCTAAAGTTTCGGAATTATGATATTTTTAAAATGATATTAATCAATTTAAATACAACCTAATTTTCTCACAACAGCTTGTTAATTATTATTGTAATTCAAGGGTAACTATGCCCTACACGTAAAGTAGAAACATTTCTTAGTCCGACACTCTAAACTTTTTTATCTACATTAGTTACCCGATTCGAGATTTTTCGAAGATAGAAAAGGTGGTTGTCTCGTCAAAACGAAGCTGTTCACAAAAATTCTACTTGTTATTAATCAAAAAAAGTTTGTTCGTGATACCACGGTCTATTACATAATAATAATATAATAATAAATCGGAAGAAATTACACGAATTGGTCTAACCCACGAAAGTAAGCAAACTTTTGCTTGTGTTATGAGTATTAGTCAACGATACTAATGGGTAGAAATACATAGATATTTTTCCATACATAATAAACACCCAAACACCTTGAACATGTCTTATTCCAGACTCTCCAAAGGTTTCATTGCACCATCTCAGTATTGGATCATATAAGCCGTGTCAAAGCCATTTACACCACTAGTCATTGGCAAATCATCATCCTGATGAAGCTATACAACCAAAAAGATTTGTTAATTGAAACACCCAAACCTAGAAATACAAGCATCTATGCTCACCACACAAATGTTTGTCCCTTTCGTGGACCGAACCGGAGCCCCCTCGATTCGTAGCTAGTTACGCTAACTACTCGACTAACGGGGCGGTCGAATGTATTAGAAATTATTTAGAATAGAGTAAAAAAAAGAAGACCGCTGAGTTTCTTCCGCCGAATCTTCTCGGTGTATGGCCGCTTATCATTGTACGTAGGTACGCGAGCCAACGACAAATTTTAATGACCAAGTTCCGATCGGGTGAAATTTTCTGAAATGCTTCAGAGTGCTAAGTGTGAGTTTTTCTTTTCGCATTCGACCGTGAGCGCGTTTCGAGTTTACTAGGAATTTGTATGTGATTTGTACAGCGCCACCTAGTGGTAAACGTGAGAAACCAGTTTACCACTAGGTGGCGCTGTACAAATCACATACAAATTCCTAGTAAACTCCAAACGCGCTCACGATCGAATGCGAAAAGAAAAACTCACACTTAGCACTCAGATACTGGCACGAAATAAAGAAAACAAGGGGAAGTGAAGAGTGGGCGTGCCGCGTGCGTCACTATTATGCGCTTTTACTCTAAATTGCCTTAGTGATACTTACCATATCATTAGGAGATAGTCGTCGTGCGAAAATCTATTATACACTGAATTATGCCGTATTGTGCCATCCTTGAATGCAGAAATGATAGTAGAATACAGATGATTAAAAATGGAGATATTTCATATCATTCGAAAGTACAATTTTCATTTTATTTTAATTAAATTCCTGATTTAATATAATCTCTAATGATATAATAGAAAGTCAAGCTAAAATCAGCCGTACACCTTACATATAAAGTTCATTTTAGGTTGACCTAATTTTTCTAGAAAGATATACGTAATGACAGTCATTACGTATATCGTTCTAGAAAGTTCTCTACTCAAATATGATCAACTGAAAACTACGGAAAAATCAATGCTGCCATCTATTGTAGAATAGCGAAACTATTACGATCTTAAGTTTCACTATTGTACAAATAGATGAGTCTATTTTAAATAGACTACAAAAGGACGTAAATACTCTTTTTTTTTTGTAGCAAAATAAAATTTATTGTAACGCAGTTTGGTATATTTTTAAATGTTCTGTTTGTGTGTTTCGGATTATTGTTGCTTAAAATGAAAACGACCAATGAAACAATGTTTGCATTAGTAGTTTATATGCAATAATGCTTATTTTATGTGTGAGTGTGGCGATCGCGGTCCTGATACAAATGTTTGTACTTGCCAATTCCGTTCTTTTCTTTATTTCGTGGATACTGGTGTCGTGAAGTTCTGTGAGCGTCAACTGCGGCTCGGTGGGGGGATTACGGTGCGAAAGCTTCTCATGCACATTGAAAAAAAATTGGGTGTGGCCGTAGGCATGCAAACGTCGCATCGATTTTTTCAAACGTCAATATATCGTTCATAAACATCGATGTTTAAAACCCAAACATCGACCATACATCGTTCTTCATGAGCGATGTTTCATGAAAGATGTTTTATGTTTTATCATAGTACCATCTCCCCCTCCGCTCTCGAGCACCCCAATATAATACATAATACAAGTAATTTGTAGGGCGAAACATTCACCATAATCGACATCGATGTATCGTTCATAAACTCCGATGTTTTTAATAGCGATGTTTTATTCTAGAAAATATCGATGTTTCTTATGTGCGATGTTGCATCCCTATGTGGGTACGCATCGTAAAAAGAACATGGGCAAGACTTCATACATCGTTTTTTTTAAGTTAATAACTTAAAGTTAAATATATTCCTTAAGATTCTATATCAACGCTTCAACTTATCCGCATTTAATAAATATTTTTTTAACTTGGGGAATAATTGATAAATAAGGTTAGAATTTGGGTATGATTAACGTAAACAATCAGTTCTCTCCTTAGTAGTCTGCGGTTAGGTATTTATCTTGTCATTGGATGTCTTCAGTACAACAGCTGCTAATTTCAGAAATCTAAGTTAGATTGAGAGAATTCTGAGCTAAGATTTTGCGAAGGCACTTTATAGATACTTAAAAGAACAAACAATAAATTAGCATTAAACTATTCTTTAATACAAAAACAGAGAATTTTTATTTGATACTTATAATGACAATTATATAAAATTATTGCTGTTTTAATGCAAATGTAATTAAAGTTTTATACAATGGTAACACTTAAATATGATGATAGAAGTTAATCAAATTAAAGTCTCAATATTTTTATATGTATGTTCCTAGCAGTATATTTTATTTAATTAATTTAAAAAATGTAGAAAATTATTCTAGTTTATCTGACATTCGTCACTCCGAAAGACACACAAGGGATGTACAAAACCCCTTTTTCCTCCTTCCCTAACGCGCCCAAAGTATAATTTCAGAAGTCAAATCTTTCCTCTTTGTATTAGTTAAGATTTACGTGTTGATACATTGGCCTCAGTTAATGTTGTAAGATGTTTTTATCTCACCATCCTTGACCTGCATGTATTTATGTTACAAATACTCATATTTACATTGCATTATAAGTTTTTTTATATGATAAGATAGCAAACAAGCAGATGGGTCTCCTGATGGAAAGAGTCAACCATCGCATATAGACACCAAAGATGTTAATGGTGCATTGCTATCTTGTGGTGAGGTCTAATGCCACATCCCTAAGCTTATCATCTACTGTACCCTCCAAATCGGAACACGACAATGACAAGCACTGACGCTTTTGCGGGCAATAATAAGTAAGGCGGTGGTACCAGACCCGGGCGAGACAATGCAGAACTCTACCACTTAGTAGTCATGATGGTAGTGACTCGTATAGCCAATCGGTCGCCGTTTACGACTGGCAGAACGGTAGTTGGCCTATTCTTCAAAGGAGCCCAGCATCTATACGGGTGGCTTACTAGCTGTTATTCGTGACATCGTTCTCGTGGCCTAAAACCATTATTTTCTTTTATTCGGTTGGATAAACTCAAAAACTACTGCTATACTATCCACCAATAACAGGCTATGTTACTGGTGGATAGTTTAGCAGTAGTTTTTGAGTTTATTCATTACAAAATCTTTTTATTTTTTCTTAATTTATAATTTTTTTTACATTACAAATAATATAAAAGAGATTGGTGCGAGGAGCCTTTAATCCCAAACATTTTTGTCTTGTAAATAAACCCAGATTTTATAATATTTAGTGTAGGGTATAGTTGGCTAGGTATTTAAAAAATATTGCGGATATGTGCTAATTTTTAATAGATTCAAGTGCTAACCGCTCCGCCGGCTAAGCAAGCAGTTGGTTTTGGATGTGTGAAAAAATTCACAGTAGAAGTGTAAATAATACATTAAAAAGAAAACTATCATGACTTAGAAGGCTTTACAAGCTTTTGAGTAATAATTGACTAACTTATGTACTTGGAGTTTTTATAGATGGTGAACCTTTGGTGTGGATAGTTATGTCCATCATTGGCGTTAAATAGGTTATGTGTTTATAGTATGAAACAATAAAAGGCCTCTTCTTAGTCCGCATTATTGCGATGGGTGACTACGAAACCCTACACCGCGCGTGGCGTGACACGCACTTAGCCGGTATTTTTTTTTAATTTGTGTACTGGTAGATCTCTTAAAGCATCGGGAAGTTTATTGTAAAAGCGTATACATTTCCCCATATTTATGATATTCTTTTTTTTAGGTCCGCTTCTCCGAGCTTCCTCCGAAGGTCCATGTGATGAGGGTCTGGGCCTTCGCGGCGAGACAGGCCAGAATTGGCAATTGGGACCGAGTCGTCGTAGACCGTGAGAGATTCAAAAGACGGTACGTTAGGATTGTTACTTTTTTATGTCATAAGATAGCCAACAAGCAGATGACTTTTCTGATGATAAGAAAAAACCATTGTCTATAGACACCAAAGATGTTAATGGTGCGTTGCTATACCGGTGACGAAGTCTTAACGCCACTGTATAGTTTTCCGGCTACCTTAACCTCTAAATCGGAACACGACAGTGACAAGCACTGACGCTTTTGCGCCGGGAATAAGTGAGGCAGTGGTACTAGACCCAGGCGAGACAAGGCAGAACTCTACCACCTAGTAGCCACGATGTTAGTGACTCGCATAGTCAATCGGTCGCCTCTTACGAACTGCCTGGAAAGGCCAAATGGTATATTCTTCAAAGGGAGTCCGGACCAATGCGGGGTAAAGCTTTCTTACTGCATGTCCTTACCTTGTGGTCTAGGGGTTAGTCTATTCGTTTCCGTTCATGAGATCCCAGGTTTGATCCCTGAGTCGAGCTTAAGTGTTGTTGGGGTTTATTCGAGGTTCTCCTTGAAAATCCAAAATCTTAGTAGCAGCTCGGAGTTTAGCGGGTGGTGTGCTAACACTCCCGTGCCTCGGTTGAGCATATAAAGCTGTCGATTCCAGTTATCACTAGAAATAGTCAATAATCGTTATCTAGTTAACTAAATGCAGCGATGGAGATCGCCACTAATCGCGCCGGTGAATCACGGGAAACCGAAAAGTCTATAGACGTTCGGTATAATCTGCCTACCCTGCAAGGGAACCAGTCGTGATGATACTTATGTCTTTCCCGTACTGTCATTCTCCACCTTGACTCTGATCCTTGAATTTTATTTTTTCATAGCAAAGTTTATTTTGTAATCCGGACTCTTGATGAATAGACCGACTGCCGTTCTGCCGGGCAGGTCGTAAAAGGCGACTGATTGGCTATACGTGTCACTATCATCATGACTACCAGCTGATAGATTTCCGCAACGTCTCGCCTGGGTATTGGAACCACCACCTATTCCTGCCGCAAAAGCGTCAGTGCTTGTCTTTGTTGTGTTCCGGTTTGGAGGGTAAGGTATCCGGTAGAGTTATACATGTGGTAATCCCGCCACTGGGTAGCAACGCACCATTAACGTCTTTGGTGTCTAAAGGCGATGGTTATCTTTGTCTATCAAGAGAACCATCTGTTTGTTTGATATCTAATGATATTAAAAAATTTATTTGTGTTTCTATTCACGTTCAATTGCTTGTGTACAAATATTTTAATGCTACTAGAAATATTTATGACTTTTAACGGAAATGTTTACATTTTGGATGTTAAATTACAGAATTGCGGATGTCGAAGTCGCTATTTCTTGGGTTCTAAAGCCACAACATAGAACGCGGATAGTTTTCCAAAGGTTTAGGCCTTGGTGGAACGCTCAGAAGAGAAAAGAACTTGCAGAGCAGAAGGAAAGGGAACTGGATAATGATAAAAAAGAACCAGCTAAAGAAGAAAGAGATAGAGCAAAAGATAAAGAAGAGAAAGAATTAACCGGAAAAAATGATGATCTGAATACATCAGAACACAATTCAGACATTAATTGCAAGAAAATTTCTGAATTAGCGGAAAAAACAGATTCATTTAAAGATAATTATGTCAGTAAAGAACAATCAAAAAATAATACAAAGATTAAAGTAATGGAAGACATAAAATATGAAGAAAAACCAAAAGACAATACAGAATCCACTGTGGAGAAAGTATGTCATTTAGTAGAAAAAATAAACCCATTTCAGCATCATAACAATGAAAAAAGGGAAGAAATAAGGAATGCAGATACGAACCTAGGTTCTAGTGCAAACAAAATAAATTATCAATCAGAACCAAATACAGAATCATTTGTAGATCATAATGAAACACGAAAAATGGAAACCAGTAATAATAAGGAAGGAGGAACTAAAACAGAAGGATCTACATATTCTAGTTTCTACACTAAAAGTGAAACAAATGAAAAAATAGAAAAAGATAGTAATCAAGCGAAAAGTACAATAAAAATGGATGTTAATTGTAAAGTGAATGAAAGAGATGAAATATATAGAAGGGATTGTATAGCGAAAACAGAGGTAAATTTCAATGGGGAAGTGGCAATAGATTCCAATTGTATGGAAAACAATATAGAAAATATAGAAAGAGACACAGATATAAATTTTAATAAAACAGATAATACAATTAGTGAAATTAATATAGATAGTAATGAAAATGTAAAAAATGCTAATTTAAGATCGATAAGGATTGATTCGGAAGATAATTTAGAAATTGAAAGTATCGGAAATAGCATAGATAATCAAAATATGGTATCTAATACTTGAAATAATTTTTATACCAAGCTTGCCTTGTATTAGATGGAACTGCAAGTAATAATAATCTTCATTACAATAAGAAAAGCAATGTAGTAATTTCCAGATCAATTCTTTTTATATCTCATCAAAATACTTCTTTAAGTTTGTGTAAACATTTTGTTCGGATTATAATGAGCATCTAAAAATTGTCCAACCCTTTTTTTAAATACCTATGCACGATGAATTGATTCTCTAGCTATGAACTTACAATAGACAAAGTTATATTTGTGTTGACTGAATTTCAGATAATCCCGTTAGAGGTGGGTGGGAGGGTTAAAAACTGAAATATAAAATATATGATTAAAAATCATAGCAAAATATAACTATAAATGACATCAGTCAATTTTCATTCAGATTTTTTTCCGATAGCCCTGTAAATGAAACATTCTGACGCAACCAATTTCAAAAATTGAAAAATCTTTACTAACATATTTTTGCATCAATAAAGGTTGTGAGTAAATTTACTAGTTTATATAGGATACGATGGGTCTAACATAGGGGTCGGCAACCTTTTGAGTCAAAAGAAACAAAAAATACAATTTACGATTTTTTACCGATAGCCCTATAAATGAAACATTCTGATGCAACCAATTTCAAAAATTGAAAAATCTTTATTAACATATTTTTGCATCAATAAAGGTTGTGAGTAAATTTACTAGTTTATATAGGATACGATTGGTCTAACATAGGGGTCGGCAACCTTTGTTATACCCATCGAGTCAAAAGAAACAAAAATTACAATTTACGAAATTTCAAAAATTTTAGAGCCAAAAAAAATTCTCGCCAATAGTAAATAGTACTAGCATAAAAAAGTTTTTTAATAAAAAAGTAATCTGTTCATATATAAGTAGTGTTTTTACACAACAACACTAACATTTACTTCATTATCAAACAATTGAGCAAACAAAATCAATGGCAGAGATGGCTTTGGATGGTTATTCAAGTAGAAAAATTTTAAATGTTTTTTTTTTACAAAATAAATATTTGCGTATGGAAGCAGTAGCTTCACATTCAAAGAACCTTCCGCCGTATGTAGCTCGCGAGCCGCAGGTTGCCGACCCCTGGTCTAACATGTTCCTAAGGAATAAAAGTCCCTTAAAACAAACCAGATTAAAAACCCTTTTAAATACATTTAACATTTTAATAAATAAATATAATTTAAAATATATTAAAGTCTTAGGTCGACTTCACCAAACTGTTGAAATATTTTTTAAATGATTTTCACCATGATTAAATACGGATTAATTAAAACCAGAATTATTCAAAAACATTTAAAAAGCATTCACATAGTGTGGTGCAAGCCAAATGTATTTCAAGATAAATGAGAAACTTAGGTGCATCTCGATAGGTGATGGTTTTACTCGTCTATATTGGGTTTACTCGTCTATATTGCATGTCAGCTGTCGGCTTCTCATTCATACCTGAACTTCAACAACAATAGCGTTTTACAAGAACAAAAAAATGTCTCAAAGTCCATTTTTACCAAGCGCTTTACCTAGCAAATAGTGTACAACTCTTTGAAACCAATTATTGCTCAACAATATGTCTTGTAGGCCTTCAAAAAATTCTTTAAAACAATATTCCAAAAAAAGGCCATAAAAAATTCTTTTAAAAGAATATTTATCGAAGAAAAAATTTAATGTACAGAGAGATATATTATTAGTATAGATTACAAAAATTAAAAAAAAATTAATTCGTTATTGAAAATAAAAACATTTGGTTAACTTTAAAAATATTGATATTTTTATTTAGTCAGTAATAGTTTTAGTACGCGTAGCGTGTCTCGCAATGACGCACTGCAGATGCTGAAATTGTTTCTGATAGTATCTGTGTTAATTACTATCTAATAAACCTATTCACGACAAGTTGTGGCTATTTTTGTTTTATTAAAATTATCTAGACATCAATCCATTTTGAATGTAACTTGTGCTATTAAAAATTAAATAAATAGTTTTATGTAATCGCGTCTGTGGTCTAGTGGTTCGGTGTTGGTGTTGACCACATGATTTTCCGATAAAAGCAAAGTTGCCCAGAATTGGATAAGTGCTCGATTGGGGATAGGTTTGCCACCTATTACATTGTGGGACTAAGTATCTGGCTAATCGTGGGTGCAATGGTTGTACCTCTGCCTACCTCTTCGGGGATACAAGTGTGAAAATAATACTAAATTCATAATATTCTTTATTTATTTTCATACAAAAATTGTATTTAAGTGTATTCTGTATATTTTGACGCATTTTAAGTAGTGAAGATTATTTTACAATCGCAGATTTTTGTACTGTATAAGAAAAAAGCTGGATTTTCGTTGTTTCTCATGTATTTTTGTAAATCCAATCTAAACTTTTACATTAATAGTTATTATACTATACAATATATCTAGCAAATGGCAATTTTGAGCGACAAATAAAGGACAGGACAATGGAAAATGGTGATTACTACATCCGTCATCCTGAGCCACATCAACAGATCAACACTGAATCGTTCTAATATCTTAATCAGGATGGTGGTTAAATTTTTTGCACTTGTGCAAGGCATTTTTTCTGTTTAATAACATTGATTTATTTTTTCTGATTATTTTTGAAAACCTGACTAAAATCTTTTATATCGCACCTTGATAACAAAAGTGGCATAATACAAAAAAACGGTAATTTTTAGTTTTATATTATTTCAAAAAAAGCGCTATTAATGCAAAAACCGGCGTTGTAATATTTTGCATACTTTTACGATATTAACGTACCTATTAGATGTTAACTTAGATATAAGTCACAATGCTGCGTCAAAAATTTTAAACACCATACTGAAAAATCACTTTTTTGGATAATGCCACTTTTGTTTTTAAGGTGCGATATTTATAAAAACGTGACAGTGATTTTGAAATTTTATATTACAATAACGTTGAATGACTAAAACGTAGATTGAATTGAAAATTGTCACTTCACTATTGTTAATTTTTTTTTAAATATTGATAAAATCTTCGCAATGTCCCAATAAAAGTTATCAAAATCGCAAGAAAAACACTGTCGTCAAGTTATTTCTTACTGCGTAATTACGTTGCAAAGACGGTTTTTAATCATTGCTCATGTAATATTAAGTCTAATTAAAATGTTAATTAAAGTTGAAGGTTTTCGCATTGTCGTAAATTTTTTACTGCTCTAAGATGACAGTATTTTTAACTGTTGCTCATGTATTTTTGAAAATCCAATCATATTAGGTCCACAAGTAGGGATGCTAAGTGCCTATGTGGAAAAAAACGCACAATATTGTGCGGTTAAAAAACAATGTGTGTCATTAGATTATAAATTTGATGTAAAATATGTATCTATGTAAAATATTTAGAATAGCTACTAACGTATAAAGAAAGATATACTAACAATTATATGGTTCTGATTTTTTTTTTATCATACGGTAGGTAAAAAAACTTCGATCGTCAAACATGTTATTTACTATTTAAAAAAACTATACGTGAAATTATTTTGTAGTTATTTATTAATAAATTTTCTCCGATTAAAATAATTTATCTTAAATATTTATATAAAAAAGTAAATTTTTTGTACACGGCAGAGTATGGTGCAATCTACTTTATGACGTCATCGCTAAGTTTCAAAATTCATGAATGATGACTGTTGTTATACATATAGTTATAATATTTTAGGCAAATAAATATTATTATTATTATTATTAATAATAGTTTCACTTTTAAAGTAAAAGATAAAAAATAAACGGACAATTGAGAGTCGAACTCACACGGAAGGTTCGCAGATTTATTCGAGTTTTTCTCGAAATAAATTCAGTTTCCCAAATCAAACTTTTAATGGAGATTATATACTATTTTTATTTTAATATTTTTGCAGTTTACTCCTTAAGAATCGGTTTTTGATATAAGGCGCCCGGTATGAGAAAAATGTGAGGAGTAAAATCTACTGAACGAATGACCTCGTTACGTTTTTGGTGCGCAACCTATCGTGTGTAACTTTCTAATTTGGTGTGAGCAGTGCAGCTAGATCGTGCGTTAGTTTTGCGTCTGTTTTGACAATCGTACTTAAGGAGTAAACTCCAGTCGTGCGTTGGAGCCGACACACACAATTTTTTTATGATTTAATTACAAATGTATATTTTTCAGATTTCCCCTGTTGATACGGCGACATTACTTGCCAAATTTCATAGTTCTAGGTCAGCAGGAAGTATCCTATAAATTTAAATTCCTTGAGAGTGTTGATATATATATATATATATATATATATATATATATATATATATATATATATATATATATATATATATATATATATATATATATATATATTTGTACATAAACGGCTAGATTTTTTTACGTTACTTACGAGTTTGATTTTTTCACAGCTTCAAGGGATTATAAACCTCATTATATGGTTTTAATTTTAACTCGATACTTTCAAGCGTTCCCGTGATAAACCGTAGGTCTTGATAGACGAACGGACAGACAGGCAGACGAACAACAAGGTAATCCTATAAAGGTTCCGTTTTTTTCTTTTGAGGTCCGGATCCCTAAAAACAGTACCAGAATTGTACGAATTAAAAATGTACGGAAACACGCTCAAATGCACATACGATCATCAAAATTGATCACACACACGAACAGACAAAAGATATGCACGTGAAGATTATAACTCGAAAACTGACAGTTCTCTAAAAAAAATTTTATAATATAATTTTAAGTATATTTATATTTTTCTTATGCTATATTTACCATTATTTAGGTACAAAAAAAATCAGAACCTTGTCATTCCTAATACAAAATGTATAGTTACTTTTTATTTAGAGCTTACTTTTTTATGTGATCATTAAACATGAAAATACATACTAACATTGATATATTAAAAAGGGAAGATACGTTACGCTCTAACATCGCAATCGCTAACCCTAGGCTCGACAGACTGTTCGTCGCGTCACTTTTGTATTATACTATCTCACTCTCACAAACATGGCGAACCAAATAATAATTTAATCTTATTTTCAAACAAATTATTTTAGCCGTGTACTTACGAATGGAAAGCAATCTCGTATGTCTCATTTCCTTGAATGATTATAACACTGGTTGAATACACAAGAAGTCATTTTGATGCATGTTGAAAAAACAATCAGTAAGTAGAAGCGTACGATATGATGTCCCGCGCGTGACTGATTGTCACCGAGTCCACTGGGCCTAGTTTTGTAGGACCGGGCGCTGTGACTGGGTAACATATCCTTCCCTTTTTATTACATCAATACATAGCTTCTTTTATACTGTTATAAATATTATTGACAGTGTAATTATTAAAAAAAAACACTGCCAATTAGCACTGACTAAATTATTGTGGTCTTTCGAAATGCTGATTTTAAACAGTCGCAAATATATATTTCTCAAAGAAGGAGGCGTCCATAAATTACGCGAGGCAATTAAGGAAATTGAGCGAAATATCTTGTGGGGAACATGGGGTTACGTGACAAATATCATGTAATTTTTTCCGCAATAAGCGGTATGAAATTGATGGAAAACTTGGTTAGAAAAACATGTGTCTACTAAAAAACGACTAATTCATAAAACAGTAATCATATTTCATCTTATGATATATATTTTTAGATTAACGGATATAATCTACAATACAATAAAAAGTGTATTGTAAAATATCAGTGAGATTAGAGAGGCGGAAAGGGGAGATTGGGCAAAAACTCATTAGTCACCAAAGGGGGTTAGGAGTGGGGTCTAAAAACCACCACAAAATCGCCTCACGTAATTAACGGCATTAACAGTCCAGTACAAAGTAGTTACCGTTCACGTTGGTGGTAGGAGATTTTATCGGACCTGCCTGATATGTCATCTCGCTTCATCGCGTATTAGCTTATAAACTCATACATTAGCCGCAGCATAGCGCGCGCTGCTCAAGTTACATCATTCATTCCTTTGATTCTGTATTGATGATAAATCTGTTCGCAGAAATGGGCGCTGTTTAAAAACATTGTTTTTATGTACTTGACTTACTAATCCTTATATTAACTTTGCTATTAGCACGCCTACTAATTTAAGATTAACGATTTAAATTAACAATCAGCACGTTTATTTATTGGAATTAAAATAATACTAAATTCATACCCTTTCTTACTATATGATATTAAAAGACAAGCCCACCGAGATTATCATTGTGTTTTCTTGTTACTAGCGGATAAGAAACATGGACGCGTTTCCGTTTCCAATCTGGTACTTCAAGAATCTTAAATTATAAAAAAACTTTAAAACGGGCATTGTAAATTTTTAACTAAAATTCGTTCGTAATGATAAAAATACATTTTCGTAAAACTTTAAAAACAACAAAGAAAAATGTCGACACGCGAGACTTGCACCCGCGACCGTCTCCCTCAAGCCGACACCCCCTGCCGCTGAGCTAGTGTCGACGCGCTCGACGTGGCGAAATTCTTTGTTATCGATTACGTCGGTCGCGGGTTCGAGTCTCGCCTGTTGACATTTTTTTTGTTTAAAATTTTCAAGCTTCCCAAGCACGGGGTGAGTGCTATAAAAACAAAAACATTTTCGTAAATCCTCCTAAAAATTATGCTAATGGATGTGAATATAAACAGAAAACAAGGGATCCGTACAGTAGCCACATATTATGATGTGTAAAATCATTCGTCTAAGTGATTAAGTTGCTACAATCCGATGGCCCTCTACCACCACGCGCGCTTATTGGCCTATTGAAATAGCGCATGCCATTGGTCAATTGAAATAGCACACATCATTGGTCAATTCATATATCGCTCGCGCTCGTTGGCCAATTCAAATAGCGCATACTTCCGTTGCATTTCACGCAATCACTCCCAGAAATTGCAGGATCGTGAGAGGAAAGAATTTATACATCAATAATCGTATATTTTTAAAAGAAATTTCATTTGTAGGGAGGATCCATTTTGCCTACTTTTAATTATATTCTCGTGCAAGCTTTTAAAACGTGAGTTTTTAAATTATTCAAGTTTTTAATTTACGTGATATAACTGTTCGTCAGTAATGTATTATTACTATAGATATATCTTTAAAATAGCTGTCAATAAAACCGCTGAAATATTAATTTTTGAGTTTTTAAATGTCGCTCTTAACACCATAATACCAATAGTAATAATCATAGCTTAACTACATACATTTTATTTCAAAGTGGTTTATTGGTGCAATAGCTAAAATTCCCGCCTATTAAAAATTATGGACTTAAGCGTATTAACAATTGCTTGTCAAAAGTTGACTAGAAGCCTCTTACAAGTTAGCAATGGATTTTACGATTATAATCTTAAATTATACTGCATTTTGCATTATTCATTTAAATAAAAGTGATTTCATTAAAATGAATCGTTTAAATAAACTGTTCCGAATGTAAATGAACATATTAATAGTTCATTTAATAATGTTTTTTAGTTTTGTCATATTTGCGTGACTTGAAAATGAGCTGTATCGTCAGTTCAACATACGTTCTTGTTTTTCATCACATTTAATTAATGTAATAAGACATGGTTATTGCTTCAGTCTTTTTCTATTTAATAAAATTAATATGTGTACATCTTTAAATGAATCAGTATGACAGTTTTTTTGTTTGATATCAATGTTCTCGTATATAACTTTTATAGGTTATCAGTGATTGAGTTAACTACATCTAAAATTAGATTTGTTTGTTTTCTATTTAATAAAATTAATATGTGTACATCTTTAAACGAATCAGTATGACAGTTTTTTTGTTTGATATCAATGTTCTCGTATATAACTTTTATAGGTTATCAGTGATTGAGTTAACTACATCTAAAATTAGATTTGTTTGTGTAAATACATTTGTAATGAAGGATAAGTCTGATTTAGATTTTAAAATTAATTTGTTTTTTTTAATTTTTTATTATTACTATGCACTTAAATTCATATTTGAGATAACAGGGTAAGAAAAGCTTGTGGTATACAGGCAAAACGAAATTGTTTGCGAGTATATATGTCAATAACAGTGTTTATGCCATGCACATGTTTTATAAATGTAACCAACATGTTTAGGGTTCATTTATTTTTCAGGTTCATTTATTTTATACATATTATTAAGGGCTTTAGAATTTATTTTGTTAATTAGAAGACAATGAAAAGCTATAAAACAAAAATTACATTTAATATATGATATAAAATAGTTATCCCGTTTTAATGAATTGATACAGTTCATTTGTTGTTCATTAAAAATTGTTGTACACTTTAGATAATCTCATTTTTAGCATAAGGCTTAATGCATACGAATAATTTTCGAGTGTTCTCGCTCAGTTAACTCATGTGTGCGTGGCCTTTGTTCTGGACAAATTTTTATTTTTTCTTATTGTACATTATAATATGTAAAAAATATATCCATAGGTAAAGTTAATATATTTTCATGTATAAATTGTTAGTGTGCATATATAAATTTTATTTGTAACAAAATGTAAAACAGTTTTTAGGTCTCTTTGTTTTGTAAAAATAAAATATATATATTCGTGTATCTTTCGATGTAAATAATGTAAAGCTATAAGATAGATAAAATTGTGATTTTGTATATTAAAAATGGGTTTGGTTTAAAATAAACGAAGTAATATATTATACTGATTGTTTATTTAAATCCAAAAAATATTTTCGCTTCGATACGTTTGTAGGGGGTAGACATTAATCAAATTTATCGGATTACAATTTTTTAAGCTATTGCATAGCTTCTATCGCGGGCCTTGAGCGTGGAGACCGAATCCAGAAATTCCGTAACGAAAAAACCTAACACCGCCACTCCGATTGGCACAGCGGTGATACTTTTTAGTTTTTCCATCTATCGATAAATACCAGAACTTTTAATGACTTTGAAATATCACGCTTGTCTCTTTAGTTCAGCAACCTGCCTTTAGATGGCATTGGTTGTATTGGAAAACTACCGTAATCAGCTGTTTGTGAGAAAGTATATAGGTGTATAGGTATCATAGATAAATATGTGTATTACTATAGGTATAGATAGCCAACTTTTTAAATCTATAATGGCGTACTACTGGCGTCATCTATCTTATAGCATGAGAACTATTTTGTTTCGGCAGCTTAATATAGGTACCTACTTTTTTATTGAAATTTTAATAGTAAATAGGAATTTATCAAACACTATACAGTGTGCCATTCAAACAAAATGTAACTTTGACAAGTCCTTTTGCAACTTCGTTTGATTGCCACGCTGTATAATGTTATATATTCAGAATTAAAACATTCATATTATAATTTAAGATTTTATTAACTCACAATAAATAGCACAATATATTAGTTTTGTGTCACGATTAAGCAATCCGGAGAATAAAAGTTCAAACTCAACGAAAATAACACTAAAACACACAAAACAAACTGAATTTCAATAATAAAATGCGCACGAGTATCAACATTTAACACCATGATGACGCCATTTGTAATTGTGTTGTTTTTTGTTTGATAGATTGGCCAAATTTTGTTATTTTGAAAAATAAGCGTATTTACCACAAAACAATATATGTTTATAGTTCAAATAGTTAAAAAATATAATGTAATGTAATATCTTATTTAAAAATATATATTTAAGACATTAAAAGATTATTTTTAATATTCGTATGTAGTGGCAAAAACCTTGAATCCAGATCTTAAGTCTTTAGTAATAAAATCTTTTTCAATCCGTGTCCTAGATGACGCTATTTTCAATACAATTATCAAATATTTTATAGTACTAAATTACTATAGCATGATAGGTATTTATCATCTACGTACAACAGTGAATATCTGTACTCGTATAATTTGTGTACAAAGTGTTTTAAATATGAATAAACAAAGTGCATTTATTAAATATTCCTGAAGAACCGACATGTATTGTAAGATAATAAAAATATTTTGAACAATATTAACATCTCATTTATTTAATAAAAGAAAAAAAATTGTTTTTTTATCGGTCACCACGCTCAAAGTGTAACTTGAATTAATATCAAAGAAAAAAAATACTGCATAAATAAAATAAATATATAATTGTAATTGCATAAGTTGATAAAAAATGCTATGCAATAGCTTTACCGCGGCAGTTTCCGAGTGCCACACGTCTTTTTTTATAAAGATAGTCGCCTCTGTGGTCTAGTGGTCCAGAGTTGGCGTTGACCACATGAGGTCCCGGGTTCGATTCCCACAGGTCGGACACATAAAAAAGTGTTCTTTCAGTTTTCTCATAAACACAAAGTTGCCTGGGATTGGAAAGTGCCCGGTTGGCGATAGGCTATCACATTGTGGGACTTATTGTACCTTTGCCTACCCAGTCGTGGATACGGGCGTGAAGATACTTTATTTTTATAAGATAGCAAACTGATAGATCTTCTGATGTAAGAGACAACCATCGATTATAAACACTAGGTTACGTCCGCACAGACAGGTGGCTTGCTAAGCGTCTAGCACCTCGCGCCTCGTAACAAAAAACCAACACGTTTATTTCCAAAGGTCGCTAAGCAATTAGCTAGGCGCCAAGCGTGCAATGCGGTCGGTCGCGAACATTCTAGAATGTCCATTTTACTACGCTACTCGCGATGTTTCGCTAGTCTCTAGGCCAAGGATTTATAACGTTATAATTTCGATATTTTTGCTGTTTCGTGATTGGTTCGCTGCGTTTCACGCTGTTTCATGATTGGTTCGCCAACTAGCGCTAGAAGACAACGTCATAATATCATATACCATAACCAATCACAACGACGCAAATATATCGAAATTATAACGTTTTAAATCCTTGCTCTAGGCGCCAATCCGCCTGCCTATGCGGTTGTAGTCTAAGGGCGGCTTGCACCAAAATGCTTAAATGCATTTAGTCCTTGAAACATGTTTAGCAAATGTCAAAACGCCTTAAAAGCTGTCACTTTAAACGTATTTAGTGACAAAATTATTTAAGCATTTTGGTGCAAGCCGCCCTAAAGATAATAACGCCATGCCATATTATTATGTGTGGCAGAATGGTAATGCCACATGCAGACGTTTTCCCAGGTATCGCGTAGAGCAAATGTCCAGCTACATACTGAAAATAAAGTTTTATAATGACAATGGTGTGAGATAAACTACGATAAGAATTTAACTGTTGTCTAGATTAAGTGAAATATGCTGAGCATGAGTATTTAATAGCACCTATAGCGCTGTTTTAATAATTTACTGGAGACATTCAAAAGCGCTTTAGGAACATTTGATACTTATAGATGGACACTTTTGTAATGCATTTGTACCTATATATGTTTTCTGTGTTTTGTACTTGTACCTACACAGAGTTAGTCCTCCTTAATTTTACACTCTATGTTTTACCGGCTACTAGTATAAAGAATGTAATTTGTTCTGTGGAAAAAGCCAGGAAGCTTTATTATGATAAGAGAAAAAAGAAAACTCGTTAAAGAGTAATTAGTTTTTATATAAAAACGATTTTAATTTATTGTGTGAGGTTGGTTCCGTGATGCCGTAAAAATGGACTTGGACGTATTACATTTTTTTTAATCACCAGAGAAAGTAAGAAGGAAAAGAAAAATGTTTAGAGAGTAATTGTTTCAATTAATATTAAATTATTACGTAGGGCGTGAATTATCCTAGGGGCCCTAGGACTGAAGCACTTCCGGACTGCGCAGCGCACTTGCACAGTGAATGTAAATCCAATAAACCCATACCACGACGGGGCTAAGTAGAGCCAAGAAAGGTTCGGCTTTTGACAAGGACCATTTCCTCCTTAGCTGTTTCTTTCATCAGAATATTTGCCAATCCGCCCAAATTAGTGGCGGAGGTATCCATTCATGTTTATATATGTCGCAGTGAAATTGTCACTACCGTTAGATTATAATTTACCTAAGTGATATTATAATTTAACTGCTAACCTAACCTAACCAAATTATAAAATCCCTAGGTAGATTATAATCTAACGGCTATTGACAATTTTACTGTGACATATATATACAACTACAAAACGTACGTTTTTAATGTAGGTACTAATTTTGTTAAAACTAATTAATAAAATTCAAACAAAAGAAACGCATCGACGTCGATTTACCCGTTCATGATCTACAGTACTACAGACAGACATACAGATACACCGAAATACATATAGACAGACATATAGAAAGTCACACATAGCAATAAAACTTATAACACCCCTCTTTTTGCGCCGGGCGTTAATAAATCTATATCTACACATATAATAAAATACCGTAGGAAAGTCAAAACTGTACATTGAATATTTTTTTTAAATAATACTTGGGGCGTGATCTACAATCGATATCGAAGTCAAAATATAGTTTTTAGAATTTTTGTCTGTTTGTCTGTATGTATGTCCGTTAGGGTGGATCGAAAAAAAAATTTTTTTTTTCTTAGCATGGGGGTAGAATTTGTAGCTTATAAAAAAAAAATTCAAAAAAAAAAAATTTTTTTTCGCAACATTTAGAGATAGCCCACTCGTTTTTTAATAAATTAATGGATCAAATGGACTTATTCTAGCGAAAAAATTTTTTTTCCGTCAAAAATCGTGGAAAACCAGAAAAAATAATTGCATATGATTTTTTTTCACTTACCTTTTACTTTAATACAGATAAAAGGGCTGCTTAATTCTTTATTTTTCGCTTAAGTTACAAAAATAATAGGAAAAAATTTTTTTTGACTTCTGATTTCCATTTGGCTTTCAAAAAGACATTCCACAGATTCTAAAACATCGTTTAAATATTTTTTATCACCATTAGTCTTCGAGTTATTGATAAGAAAAAAGTATTTAATAATTAAGCAAATGTTTAATCGAATATTTTATGAAAATTTAAGAAAAAATTGTAGAGTTGTCAACATTTTTGTATTTATAACAAATCAACACTAATAAAATTAATTTATAAGTAATATCATTACAATAATTATTATAATGAAATTCAACAATATTCAATTGTAAGTACAAATAACAAAAAAAAAACAACTTTGTTAGTAAATTGAAACACACATGGACATATTTCAAAATAGCAAAATAGTGTTCTCAATCCATGTTATCCACTAGTTGATGTTATTGTTATTGTCCTCACTTATCCTTAATTTTACTTCATAATCTTTTTTGTCTCAAATTTTGGTAATTCTTTACGTGATTGTAATGTTGCCCTGATGAAGCCATCCCGTGAAGTTGAACTGCAAACTTTCGAAGAAGCTTCAGTAACTAACTTAATCGACCTCTCTACAGATTGATTATGACAAGGATATGCCAAAATATCAGATTCCAAACCATTTTCAATAATATTTCTCAAGTCATCTTCATTTAAATTTTTTATGAGAGGTGGTTCAGTAACTTCAATCTTTTTCCAGTCAATCATTTCTGTATAATCTTTTGCATTCATCAACTTTTCTCTTATCAATAACTCGAAAACGAATGATGGTAAAAAATATTTTAACGATGTTCTAAAATCTGTGGGATGTCCTCTTGAAAGCTAAATGAACATTAAAAGTTAAACAAATTTTTTTCCTATTATTTTATGTAATTTAAGCGAAAAATGAAGAATTGAGAAGCTTTTTTTTCTGTATTGAAATAAAGGGTAAGTGAAAAAAAAATCATATTCAATTATTTTTTCATGTTTTCCACGATATTTGACGGAAAAAAAAATTTTCGCTAGAATAAGTCCATTTGATCCATTATTTTATTAAAAAACGAGTGGGCTATCTCCAAATGTTGCGAAAAAAAATTTTTTTTTTTTGAATTTTTTTTTTTATAAGCTACAAATTCTACCCCCATGCTAAGAAAAAAAAATTTTTTTTCGATCCACCCTAATGTCCGTGGTAAACTCAAAAAGTACTGCATGGGTTTACTTCAAATTTTGCATGAATATTACTAATAGGTCAGGTCAACATATTATCAAGCTATCACCTACGGAGGAGGGGCTGTGCGGAGTAAACGAAGTTCGCGCGGACGAAGTCTCTGGCAACAGATAGTAACCAATAAAAATAAGTAAATTTTTGCGGCCCGGAAGTTGATCAGCGCTGATTTCTTTACTATTTTTTATTTGTATTAAAAAAAACTAAAGCGCACATTAGATAAAATTAATGAAAAACATCTGGTTTCTGAAATCGCAGTGTCGTGGTCGCGGGCTAAACAAGGCGGTGTGACGTCATAATTTGAGCGCGTATTCTCGGGAAATCAATAAAGGGCTTAAATTTCTCATCGTTATAACTTCGAAAATACTGCATGTATTAAAGTGAAATAAAGACTAATGTAATGTACATAATCTATGGTCCGATATTATGTGTATTTGATAGTAATATTTTGACTTTGTTGTGTTCTCCGTTGGCCAAAGGCTCGCTTTTTATGAACTGCCTGAAAAAAGGCAGGTTATCTGTTCTTGAAAAAGGGACTGGCCCGTGCAGGCAAGTACCCACGTCTTCTACAAAATTTATGCACATTTATTAGAAGTTTATTATAGTGAAATCATCATAGATAGGCGTCTATACTCAAAGGAAATCATGCTACATTCTATTTATTTCTCTCACAAAACGTTTTACTTCTATTAAAACCTCCGAAGATAAGTCACGATACCAAGTCCCTGGCGTTAAAAAATCCATAAAGCTGTATTATATCTGAAGATAAAGCTTCTAATACCTAACTACTTGAAATCAAATGTTAAAACAGAGATATAACGTAAATATTTGTTTCAATTATTAATACGAGTGTTAGCTCCATGAAATGAAAAATGTTATATATATATATATATATATATATATATATATATATATATATATATATATATATATATATATATATATCAATCCCTATTTTCCTTGGTCACGACATCACGCCTGAAATCAAATGATTGTACAATTTTCAGTCTTTGCCTCTTATAAAAAGCTACAGATTTTACGACAAGGCAACACATTTCCATTGGTATAATCTTAACCTTCCTTCCTTCCTTGGCATAATCTTCTAAAATCTTGACCAGAGAAAAACAACAATAAAATGTCATTATGCTCATCATTTTTGAAACACTATCTAATTTGCTATCTAAATTATCAAGAAACAACAAACATAAAATAAGAAATGTTGAATGCTCTTTATTAACATTTCAACTAAAAAATGTTATTTTTCAGTAAGAACTACAATTATTAGTGGATACGAAAATGAACAGGCAAATAGAAAAATTTCCTTTGTTCAGAAAAGTTGTGCTTCGTTTAAGTATCTCTACTTCTCAACCAAGCGGCGTTATCGTCCCGTAACACACTGCATATTTGACATGGATGGAACTCTTCTTAGTAAGAATAAACACACAAAACACCGCCAGTACAGAACATTAAGCTACCTTTGAATTATATACTGTCTAGGTGGTATTTCCTGCAATCGTAATAAATCTAATATAAAACTATCTTTGATTGTGTGCTGTCTAGATAGTGTTCCCTGCAATCACAACAAAAATAACAGGTTTTGAACGGTTGTGTGCGTATTACAAACACAATTAATAATTATGTTCAACAAATTCTGCCTTACAAGCAAGACGTATGCATCTGACATTGCCATCCCGACACACTTCGATATATCTATAAGCAACGGTTGTCTCATTCCATTAGGAACGCCATCCTTACTTTTCTGATATTGATAGCTCCATTATGTGCCCCATAGACCTACAATAATATTGCGCAATACTTTTATTGTGCAATAATACTGTATACCCCTTTGATTCCTAATGTTCAATAAATTCACTCAATAAAATTGACAAACCAGTCTGATCAATATTTTCGTGCGAGCATTGAGTAACATGTCGGACGGCGAAGTTTTGGCGGAAACCGTGCTGGTGATTTTGTTAAATAAATCTCTATATTATTGTATACACTCAAGTAAAAACTCCCGTTCTTTATCTTTTATAGCATTCTTGCTCGCCATTTTGCTTAAATTTACGACACAATCATATTAAACACGGTGACTGACCGAATGTGACCGCTCCAAAATCTGAAGTGAAAAATGTTGTGCATTATTAAGCCTACACAATGCAAGAAAAAAATATTGCACAATAAAAATTAAACGCGCTCAAACTTTCATTCAATCATTGTGCAATCTTGAATATTAACCTTAAACGGTCAACAATATTGCAAAACTATTATTGTAGGTCTATGGAATGCCTTAGGCGGCTCCTAAACCTACAATAATATTGCGCAATATTACGTATTACGTATATTATTGACCGTTTAGAGTTAATATTGAAGATTGCACAATGATTGAACGAAAGTTTGAGCGGGTTTAATTTTTATTGTAGGTACAATCTTTTTTTCTTGCACTGTGTAGTTTAATATTGCACAATATTTTTCACTCCAGAGCTTGGAACGGTCGTGGTCGCTCAGTCGCGGTGTTTAACAGATTTATTTAACCAAATCACCAGCACGGTTGCCGCAAAAATTTGGTCGTCAGCCATATTGCTCGCACGAAAATATTGATCAGAATGGTTTGTCAATTTTATTGAGTGAATTTATTGAACGTCTGGAAACAAAGGGGTATTCAATATTATTGCACAATAAAAGTATTGCGCAATATTACTGTAGGTCTGGGGGGCACCTTATATGAAATTAAACAATGCGTTGTTTTGCACGTAACGGATGCAATGCTATATGCATAAGTTTACCGACTACCATATCCTGCAAACCGGAACAGGACAGCGATTAGAATTGACACTTTTTTTATTGACAGAAAAGAGTAAGGCAGTGGTACCGAACTCGAACAAGACGTTGCAGAACTCTGCCATCTAGTTAAGTCTACTGTTAGTGCCACATGTATCAGCTTCTCTCGTCTTTTGAGATACCCATCCATTCTTCAAAAAGAAACTCGGATATGTTTACTCTTCATAAATCGACAGAAACAAGCCGGTCAAGGATTCCTAAAATGCCTATTTTTTTTAATATTACAAACAAAATGCTTTTCTAAACCAGCCGAATGCTTTTCTAAATCTCAAAATGCGGCAAATGCGGCAAATCCCAGTCAGAATATGGCAATCCTAGCCCCGGATCAAAACAATACTCTCCCCATAGATATACTCAAAGACTCTCCCAAAACAGAGGAAAGTGGAAACATCCACGACGATTATACGTGTTTATAGATACGGAGGTGTTATATCGCAAAATTCTAAGGCAGATGGTCGAAAAGTATGGCTCGAAGTACACGAAGGAACTAGATGACAAGGTGAGTTAACACCAAGAATTAGGTAAATGGATATGCCTTTCAAGACAATTTCTTAGTTCATCAGTGTAGCTTACACACACAGAAGTAAATTACACACAGAAATACAGAGTTACACTACTTACCGATGAAATAAAATTACTTCAAGGGTGATTTTTTAAATTTGTCATCTCATTCGGTACAAAAAAACAATACAACATGGTTTATTTCAAATTTTTCGCGATATTATCTATTACATATAATAAAATCGTAGAAAAGTCAATGTATGTCCGGGGTAAACTCAAAAAGTACTGCATGGATTTACTTTAAGGCGAGGCATCGCGACAAACGGAAAAAACTGGTTTGTTAAATCACGTTTTTTTGTGTTGATTGTTAAATAACAATTTTACAAAAATTACACGATATATCTAAAGACATTACCTAAAGAATGTGCTAAATCATTACATGATAGAATGTACTTTACTCGATCATATAAAATTCCGAAAACAGGCTAAAAAAAATCTCTAAAACAAATAATTTGTTAATTCTTCTAATCTTTCACATGATTTTATACGGTGATATTTAATTGTAAATACAAAAAAGAATGTGCTAAATTTTAGTTTTCAGCCGATGTCCTATATTTATTTATCCGAAATTTAACACGTTTCCCAGCGGTTTCAGAACATACCGCTCCACCCATTTTCTATAGAATTGACGCGCGTCGAAATACCTCACCTTAAACTTTGCATGAATATTACTAACAGGCCGGGTCAACATATAGACTGCATATTATCACGCTATCACCTACGGGTCCGGGTGCCTCGTCCGGGTCTGGTACCACCGCCTTGCCTATTCCTGCCGCATAGCGTCAGTCCTTGTCACTGTCGTATTCCGATTTGGAGGGTAAGGTAGCTAGTAAACTGTATGTGGCATTAGACCTCGCCACAAGATAGCAACGCACCGTAATGCCCATCTGATGAGTACATGAATTACGAAACGCTTTGTCATAAGCCACGATGTTGAGTTTCGGCTTACGCCTAGACCAGCACAGGGGCTGGATGATCTATCGGTCTCTGGTTTCTCTTTTAGCTGACAAATCCCAAACAACTTAGTCCGGCCTTAGCCGTGTCAAGCTGTAATGGCGATTTCACTGTTTCGTCTTCTTTTCGACTCTTCAGGTGCGATGAGTTCACACGACAGTGTTTATGCAGCATGCATTATGTTATGCTTATCCGCATAGGATACAAGTGAGAATGGACCCCGTCAGGGGAGGACCATCCACTCTTGAGTCTATTGGAGCAACGCTCGCTAGACCAAGGGCCGCTTCAGCGGTTAGGATTGGAACCCGTTCCATTCTACACAGCTAATCTCATAAGATAGCAACGCACCATTAACACCTTTGGTGCCTATAGGCGATGGTTGACTCTTTTCATCAGAGTGCTAAGAGTGAGTTTTTCTTTTCGCATTCGATCGTGAGCGAGTTTCGAGTTTACTAGGAATTTGTATATGATTTGTACAGCGCCACCTAGTGGTAAACGTGAGAAACCAGTTTACCACTAGGTGGCGCTGTACAAATCACATACAAATTCCTAGTAAACTCGAAACGCGATCACGATCGAATGCGAATAGAAAAACTCACACTTAGCACTCAGTTTATTTGCTATCTAATGATATAAAAAAAACTTACAGTGAAATAAAAGTACTAATGTGTTGTTAACTAGTTTCAACTAATAATAATGGAATTTCACCAAGTGCCGATGATTGAAAGCGTAAAATCGAAATATAAGTGTTCACGAAGTTTTCTTATACCATGTAGGAACTGCACATTTCTTTATAATCATGATTTTCAGATCTATGGAGGCACGGACAGAGACATAAGCACAATAATAGTCGAAACTCTTAACCTTCCAAAGACGGTAGACGAGTTTGAGAGGGAACTGATGAGCAAGAGCGAGAAGATATTGCCAAGTGCGCCAGTACAGAAAGGTACTTGATGTAAATATATTCCAGTACTGGATGACACGTTCGGCTTCGCTCGCGAGCTTAACAAACGGACAGACTTTCGCATTTATAGTATTAATGGATAACTTGTAGACTTTGTAATCTAAATATAATAATTTATACAGATGTTAAAAAAATGCTTGCTTCGGTGTAAGTTCAATATCGATAAAGAAATCGCATAAAAATAAAAAATAATTACCGCTAAAGAAAACAAATCGTACCCAATTTACATCAAGGGTGGATCTAGGAGGAGAGCTAAGGGGAGTCGAGATCCTCCTAGGCAAAGGTGTATGGATTTATTGCAAACAAATAAGGATTAGCGACTATCTTGACTGAACCTAAAAAAAACCCCCAAGCCTTTAGGTCGGGGGGTCACATGACCCCCCGACCTAAAGGCTGGATCCGCCCTTGATTTAGACACCGTGTCGTAGCATTGGGGGCGCACATCTTGCAGCATTTGTCGCAAGCCGTTTTCAATAGCACTTTTAATTCTAAACGATTGATATTTTATCTTGTACTAAATTAGTACGATTTCAAATTAATTTAATTAAATGTTTTATTTTTATTTTTCCTAGGTTCCTTTATGGATTCTGAAGGCCTAAAGGCGTAGGCCCTTAGCAATGGCGCGCAATTTCTTTAACACTCTGTATTATTAATATTTAGTTATGCTCAAAAAATTTTCCGAATTAGAGACCCCCTCCCCTCTCCGCCCCATTTGCACGCCCTTAGTTTAGGTTATTAGTTTAGGTATATTCCACCAGTAACACCACTCAGCATATAAACAGACAAAACAGCGAATCATGGTGAACCAAATTACCTTGGCGTTCGAATCACTGTTAATATAAACTGGTTTCTCACGTTTACCACTAGGTGGCGCTGTACAAATCACATACAAATTCCTAGTAAACTCGAAACGCGCTCACGATCGAATGCGAAAAGAAAAACTCACACTTAGCACTCTGATGTCGGGTTTACACATTCGCACGAATGACGAGGCGAATAGCAACACGAATATGTGAACAGCTACTTCGCGATGGCACTCGACGAATGATTCGTCGAGTGATGAGGCGAATAGCGAACTCGAATATGTAAACACAGAGTCACGACGGCACAACATTCATGATTCGTTCACCATGAATATATGGTTACTTTTCGTCCGGCAAAATTTTAAAATTAGGAACTTAATATTGAATTGAAAGTGCGTTTTCATTATTATTATAAAATTGTTACAAGATAATATCAAAATACTCGTTTATAAATATCCCACTAAACCCATGGAGTGAATGCACCGAGTCTTATGAATGAACTCATTAATGCTGGCAGTGTAATATTTTACATTGACGTATAATTACTGTTACGTACTCGGGTTCGTAATTGTAAGAAAACACCACTTATATTAAATCCGTGTATTTACACAACACAACACAATTTAATACTAAAATACACTTTACACAATAGTCACTCACTATACTATCACTAAACTACACAATAAAACACTTCTCGCTTCGCACTGTTCACTTTAAGTATCGCTCTCGATCGCTTGATAAAAACTGCCTTGTGTTTGTCAACACCTCTCTATTTATAGCCAGGGTAAAGTCCTAGCTGGATCCAGAAAAATCTTAATGTATCGGGAAACAATAAATCACTTCTTATCGTTAACATTTTATGAGTCATAAATCCTAGTACACGCTACTTTCAACCTTATGCCATATCCCACAAAGTCCATTATAGCATAGCCCAGGTCAACTATTTGTTTGTCAATAGGAGTAGCTATCTCTTTCTTTTATTTCTAGATCTCTCCAGCGCTTCAACTCTTTTGAAAGAAATAAAGAAAATATTTATTTGCAAGAATATGGGTGTTACAAGTTGTTAAAAATAAATTAAGTTACCGACATATTCTACCAATATATGGTGTGCAAATATTAAAAAAAAAATCATTATATAATATTACATTTAAAACTATAAATTGTATCGATTTTTCAGAATTACTACGGGATCGGAACGCGGCCACACACTGAGAAGATCCGACGGAAGAAACTCAGCGGGCTGGTCTTTTTTTTCTCTAATTTATGTTCTTGTTATAAATATACAAGGATGATTCCATATTACAAAGTTATTTTTATAATTACAAGTTTATTTTGAGTAATTATTTTTTTTTATAATTTACATAATGTTCACCATTTACAAAATTTTTACTACATTGAAATTTTTTTAAGGACAATTCAACAAACTTATATTTCTATCCATTAACATTTAATTTCATCGGCTAAAAATTCTTTAATATCATAATAACTTTTATCTAACAGCAAATCAAACAACTTTTTGCGAAATTTATTTATAGGCAATGATTTAAGACTATCAGGAATATGATTGTATATAATAATAGACATACAATACACATTTTTTGTAAAAATATTTAATTTTTGGTTAGGCACATATAATTTCTTACTATTCCTAAAATATGAGTTACCAGTGACTTCAGCATTTGTTTTAAATAACTTTTGGTGCTTTTTTACAAATACGCATACCTCTAAAATATACAAACATGGTAAGGGAAGTACCTTAAGAGACTTGAAAAGTGGTTTACAGGAATGTAACTGATTAACACCACATATTGCTCGAATACATTTCTTTTGGACTCTAAAAATTCGTACCAATTCAACAGAATTTCCCCAAATAGGAATTCCATATTGTAAATTAGAAGAGACATATCCATGATATGCTAATAGGGAGGCTTTTGCGTCTCCTACTTCCCTTAGTCTTCTCAAGACATAGACAAATCTATCAATCTTATTACATAGAGATTCAATGTGTGCTTTCCAATTACAATTTTTGTCAATAATTATTCCTAAAAAGTTTGTATAATCTACATCATCTATATTTACTTTATTTAAAAATATATTTGTGTTTTTGGTAATATTACTGTGGTAGTTCTGAAATTCAATTAATTTTGTTTTAGTTACATTAACTTTTAAATTATTATTAATTAACCAGTCTGAAACTTGGAATAAGGTTTCGGTTGTTTCATTTACCAAGTCTTTTTTATTTTTACATTTAATAAGTAGGGTAGTGTCATCAGCAAATAAAAAGCAATCATGTTTTATACTATCAGGAAGATCATTGATATAAATTAAAAATAGCAAGGGTCCTAAAACACTGCCCTGTGGTACACCACAGTTGTTAACAAGGTAGTTTGAAGTATATATTTTTTTACGGTTTCTGCATATTTTAGATATTTCAACACATTGTTTCCTATTCTCTAAATAACTCTTTATCCAATCTAAAGACTTCCCTCTAATACCATATTTTTCAAATTTTGATAATAAAATATTGTGTGAAACAAAATCAAATGCCTTACTCATATCCAAAAATACACAAAGTGGATACATTTTCTTATTCAGACATTCAGTTATGCTCTTTACTAAATCAAAACATGCTAATGTAGTAGACCTACCTTTCCTAAATCCATATTGATTATTTTTAGTAGGTCAAAATCAAGTAAATAATTATAAAGCTTTTCATACATTATTTTTTCAAAGATTTTTGAAATGACTGGAATTAAAGTAATAGGTCTATAATTGTTCATATTGCACATATCTCCTTTTTTAAACAATGGTTTGACAATACACTTTTTTAATCGTTCTGGATATTTACCTTCCAAAAATGACAAATTAATTATATGCACATGTTTTTAGATTATTCGTAACATTACTATAGTATCTATTATGGCGTAATCTGTCACTCGAAATACATTTCTCCCGATCACTTTTAATTTGGTTGAAGGCACTAAAATGTTTTAGTTCGAATTTTGCGTAATTGAAATTATATCCATGCGCATTGATATAAAAAAAACCCAAGATGCACAGTCCCGAAAAAAACTTAACTCAAAATTGTCGCTAATTTCATCAAAGTAGTCATTGATATAAAAAACCCAAGATACACACTCAGTGTATCAAAAACGTCCTCCAAAAATAAGTGCACAATTTTAAATTGTGCGCTCATTTCAAATAGAATCGCGTCGGTCGCGTCACTGTCAATTTTATTTCTTTCCGTACATTGCTTTGTAAAAACAACTATAAGTCGTGCACTTAAGGTTGGATTATTGTAAAGACATATGTTTTTGCCATATCTATAACTACTTAAGTGAAATTAGGGACAATTTTGAGTGTCAGTTTTGTTCGGGACTGTGCATCTAGGGTTTTTTATATCAATGAAAGTAGTTATAGATATGGCACAAACTTTGCATATCCAACCTTAAGCGCAAGATTTATAGTTGTTTATAAAGCTAAAATTTTTTTTTACAAAATAAATAAAAGTTTACAAAATAAATAAAATTAAAAATGATGTGGTGTCGCGGGACACCAGGTAGGAACGAACTTCCTTCGGCTAAACGGCACTACTCGCTTGTGTACGCGACTGTCGCGCCTGCGCACGTCTCATTTAACGCTTTTATTCCACGCATTTTTCTTACGGTTTTACTATCACATTTTTTTCAGTTCGGTCGCGCAGCAAAATCCCTATCCCCTCCAAGCCTGCCGTAAGGAACTTCGTTCCAAAATTGACAGTGTCGCGACTCGCGACCGACGCGATTCTATTTGAGATGAACGCACAATTTAAAATTGTGCGCTCATTTTTGGAGGACGTTTTTGAGACACTGATTGTGTATCTTGGTTTTTTAATATCAATGTCCATGCGTTTTGTTATTTATGTCGGATAAAAAAGAAAATTTGTTTTTTTTTATTACATAAATCGAACATATCGAGTCTGAACAGCCTCTGGAAGTTTGGCCGGACCTCTAAAAGTAACCCTCTGTATTCGTACACTGCAGGTGCAAAACGTCTTTTAAATCATCTTCACAAATGCAACATTCCTCTCGCGTTGGCAACAAACTCCACCGAGCAAGCTGTGAAACTTCACGCGGCTGCAAGACCTGATTTGTTTAGTCTGTTTCATCACTATGTAAGTATAGATGACTGTCTGGGTCTTTGCAAGTCCATAATCGATTGGTTAAAATGTCATCAAAATTGCTCTAGCCGTTCTGAAATTAATACAGACACACACATTGAATTTTATATACAGCAGTGGCGAAGTATCCATACGTAAACCTAAAATTTAATCACAAAAACAAGGATCTCTGTGTGTTAACACAGAGCAGTCGAAAATACGGGCAAGGGGTGTAGCCCCGGAACCGTCTCCCCGCATCCCCACAGGGTAAGACGAGAAGACTTGGTACCTTCACGCGTTCCCGAGATAAAGGGACAACAAAGTGATCCTATAAGGGTTCCGTTTTTGCCATTGAGGTACAGAGTGCTAAGTGTGAGTTTTTATTTTCGCATTCGATCGTGAGCGCGTTTGGAGTTTACTAGGAATTTGTATGTGATTTGTACAGCGCCACCTAGTGGTAAACGTGAGAAACCAGTTTACCACTAGGTGGCGCTGTACAAATCACATACAAATTCCTAGTAAACTCGAAACGCGCTCACGATCGAATGCGAAAAGAAAAACTCACACTTAGCACTCTGAACTCTAAAAACATTCTCGGGAAAGTTATGTTACCCGAAAAACACGTACAGAATATATTGCCCGACTCAGGATGCAAACCCAGGACTTGATGCATCTATACTTACAGTACTTGGTACCACGGGACCACCAAGAAGGCAAGTGTTTTCGTATACATGTTAACCATCAGATTAGATTGTTGATAGAGGTAGGTCTTCATCGCGGTTATTACTTTACGGATTCGGTTACCAATATTAGGAAGTGATTAAATGATAAGGGGCCATACATAAATTACGTCACACGTTAAGGGGGAGGGAGCGGGTTGAAGAAGTGTGACATTGTGTGACAAGGTGTAGGGAGGGATCCCAAATTTTGTGACAACACATTTTTATAAATATAATACCTGTATAGCTAAACAATAATCGAAGGAGATCATTTTTCGTATGCAAAATATGTGACATCACACTGGGTAGGAGGGGGTCTCACAAATGTGACCAGCTGTGACAAGGACGGGGGAGGGGTCAAAAATCATAAAATTCGTGTGACGTAATTTATGGATGGCCTCTAACTCGGAGCAGATACTTTGTATTTGCTCCGTGGCCTCTAATTATTGTATTCTGCACATTTTCTATATTGCGTCACACAAATCTATACTAATATTATAAAATTGTCGAGTTTGTTTGTTTGTTTGGTTGTACGCGCTAATCTCGAAAACTGCTGAACCGATTTGAATAATTCTTTTTGAGGCTATATAACACCATGCTACGACCAATAGGAGCGGAGTAAACAAATTCCACGCGAACGAAGTCGCGGGTAACAGCTAGTAAATTATAAATTACATAGACTGGTATATCGCCTGACGTAACTGATACAACTGGCGTCTCATAATGCCGTCACTTCTCTGCGTCTGCCGTCTGCTTTTTGCAGCGTCAAAGCATTGTATACCCGGTCCCCACAAGTGTTATTCTCCACAAGTGTCACCAGGAACGAAGGATTTAAAACCTTATAATATCGATATGTTTGTTGTTTCGTGATTGGTTCGCTAACTAGCGTTGGAAGACCATAACCAATCATGACGACGCAAATATATCAATGTTATAACGTTATAAATCCTTGCAATTAACCAAGGATTTAAAACTTTATCAGAAGACAGATCTAATTTTACGATACTTAACGTTATTACTGTAACGATACCTCAGTAACAAAATTATATTCAAACACTACGAGAGATGATCCAAAAGTAATGATAATCGGTTACTTCAGGTCCGCATAAAAATCAAAAAAAAAATGTTTCTGTTTACTTACACACTTACTACGTCAGCCTAAAAAAATCATATAAATAGGTCACGATTTCCGGGAGATACATTCATTTGAATACGAACTGTCGAAGAGATAACATCAACATGGAGAAAAACGAAATTAGAGCTGTCATCAAGTACCTCTGTTTGAAAAAAATGTCTACCAAAGACATACACAGTGACTTGGTGGAAACATTGGGGGACTCTGCTCCTCCATATTCTACAGTTGCACGCTAGACCAAGGAGTTTAAACTGGGTAGAACATCCACCGAATATGAACATCGCGAAGGATGCACATCCACTTCTCACACTGAAGACGACGTGAAAAAAGTCGAAGATCTTGTACTGGCAGATCGAAGAGTGACCATCACGCATGTAGCTGAGGTCACAGGGATCTCATATGGCAGCGTTCAAAGAATCATTGCGAGCGAATTGCATATGAAAAAGGTCTCTGCGCGTTGGGCACCCAGAATGTTAACCGACGAGCAAAAGAAAAAACGAGTTGACATTTCGAGGGTCAATCTTGAAAAGTTCCAAGCAGATAAAGAATTTTTTTGTTTCGTTTTATGACTATGGACGAGACCTGGATCCACCTTTGACCTGAAACAAAACAACAATCGATGACTTGGAAGCGAGCCTTCCTCACCGACGCCAAAGAAATTGTGTCAAGTTCGGCGGGAAAGGTTATGAAGTCTGTTTTGTGGGACGCTGAAGGCATAATTATGTTAGAATATTTGGAAAAGGGAGCCACTATTACGGGCTCTTACTACGCAGACCAAATAAGAAGGTTACGAGAGGCCATTAAGGAAAAAAGACGCGGCAAACTGAGAGCTGGAGTGCTGTTTCACCAAGACAACACACCGGCTCACAAAGCCGAAGTTGCAATGGCTGCCATTCAAGAAACAGGATTCGAACTGCTCGAACACCCTCCCTATTCGCCAGATCTAGCTCCCAGTGACTTCTACCTCTCCTCTTTCCTCGGCTCAAGGAACACCTCCGAGGCAAGAAATTTAAAGACAATAGTGAAGTGATGGCCGCTGTTGAGGCGTTTTGGGAGGGTCAAGACAAAGATTGTTTTCACAGGGAATCCTAGGTTTAGAAAAAAGATGGGCTAAATGTATTGATTTGTTAGGAGAATATGTAGAAAAATAGATTATTTTTTTAACTTTAATTACCGTGTTTTATTTTCATTATCATTACTTTTGGATCACCCCTCGTATATGCATCGCTACTCAAATTACAGAACGAAATTTTTAACGCTAAATAACGTTATAATATCGATATGTACGCGCATTTCATGCTGTTTCGTGATTGGTTCGCCTAGAAGAAGACAATATCATACTATATACCATAACGTTAATTCGTATTATATAACATAACGTCATTACGTTATGTTATATAACGTTATTAAACAATAACAAATGATACAGAATTTGTTATTGTTTAATAACGTTATTTAACATAACGTATTTGGATAACGCTATACTTGAAAATAACGTTGTCATGACGCGAGCAGTAACGTTACCACATAATATGGGCGGTCCATGGGCGGCGGTAATCACTTACGATCAGGTGAGCCTCCTGCTCGTTTGCCCCTTTTTTCTATAAAAAAAAAAAATATCGATATTTAAATCCTTGCAATTATCCAGGTGACCATCAGTGACCCGGAGGTGTACCGAGGCAAACCGAACCCGGATATGTTCTTGGTTGCAGCTTCAAGGTTCCCGGATACGCCGAAACCGCATCAGGTATTTAATTTTATTTAAAACTAGCTGAACCCGCGACTTCGTCCGCGTGGAAAACATTCGAAAATAAAAGTAGCCAGTGCCAGTGAAAGTCCCATCAAAATCGGTCCAGCCGTTCCAGAGATTAGCCGGAACAAACTGACAGACAGACAAAAATCGTAGTGTTATTTTGGTGTATATACCGTGTATACATCCATATGCATTTAGTAAAAAGCGGGTATTTTAATATTACAAACAGACACTCCAATTTTTTTTAAGTACCTAAGCTGAGCCAGCGACTTCGTCCGCGCGGAAACATTTCGAAACAAAAGTAGCCTAAGTTACTTCCTAACATATCAGCTATCTGCCAGTGAAAGTCCCGTCAAAATCGGTCCAGCTGTTCCTGAGATTAACCAGCCATACACGAAAAAATGGAATAATAGAACTCCATCTCAGAACCATAAATTATTACCTTAAGCTTGTGAGCAATACTAAACTCGTGCCAGCGCGTAAATGCATCCCGAGCGCTTGGCGCAAACTTCCTTTGATCTGTGTTCAAAAATCGACCAAGCCAAGCCAATCACCCTGTTTACACGCTCGTGCTTGTGGACGCATGTGGAGGCTTGCGACGCATGTAAATGAGCTAACACCCGAGCCGAGCGGCGACAAGCGTTCACAAGCACACGCGAGCCAATCCAAACACCCTGTTTACACGCTTGTGCTTGTGGACGCATGTGGAGGCTTGCCACGCATGTAAATGGGCTGTTACAGTGTCTGGTGTTTGAGGATTCTCCCGTTGGTGTGGAAGCAGCATGGCAAGCTGGGATGCAGGTATAGTGCACTGTAAAAATTTAATAAGTTCTAAGTGTATCTATACTTATAATAAAATCGTAGGAAAGTCAAAACTATACATAGAATATTTTTTTAAAAGAATACTTGGGGCGTGATCTACAACCGATATCGAAGCCGAAAATATAGTTATCAGAATTTTTGTCTGTTTGTCTGTATGTCTGTTTGTATGTCCGGGGTAAACTCAAAAATTACTGCATGGATTTACTTCAAATTTTGCATGAATATTACTAATAGGTCGGGTCAACATATAGGCTACATATTATCACGCTATCACCTACGGGGGAGGAGCGGTGAGGAGTAAACGAAGTCTGCGCGGACGAAGTGGTGGGCAACAGCTAATCATAAATAAATTGGTAAAGTACGCGTCAGGCCACGCGCAATCATGCGGACAGATGGACGAACGTAGCGAAACTATAAAGGCCCTTAGTTTACTTCAAAACCCAAAAAAATCACACATGTTCATGGGCGTAGCGAGGGGGCAGGGAGGGGCAGCTGCCCCCCCCTCCCCCAACCCCCCTGGAATTTGTTTACTTCTACTAACTATATACTTTGTGGATAATAAGATAAAAATATAGCCTTAAGATGTTACTTTTGCCCCCCCCCCCACCCCCCCGGCCCAGAACCTGGGTACGCCCATGCATATGTTCACAAATCCTTTACAGGGTAGTCAGACAATTGTGTGAAATGCACCACAATTCCGACAAGACTTACATTGAAAAACTTTAAAAATACAATCGACGTAATCGATCACATGGCAAAGAATTTTGTCACTTCGAACACTAGTTCGAAGTGGCGAAATTCTTTGCCATGTGATGCTCTAACCAACTGAGCCAGTGTCTACTAAGGTAGGGTTCCTATTAACTTAACGATCCGTCATTCGTAGCAATAACCATTACCAATAAATTTAATAATAATGAGGAGTTTCACAAGTTGTTTGAACATTTGGTAATTTGTCATTTATAGGAACCGTACATAAGACACTGGCTCAGTTGGTTAGACCGTCGCGGCTTGAGGGACGGTCGTAAGTTCGAATTTTATGTGTCGAAATTTCTCGTTGTTGTTTTTAAAGTTTTTCAAGACTTTCCTTGCTTTCTATACCTTTTATTTTTAACTTTTCGTTATGAGGACATGAGTAGGTAGTAAGTAGTAGGTAGGACAAAGGATAGTAAATGGACCCAAATACAATTATTAACACTTTTACTATCCATGTATTACATGTAATGCACTGAAGACCTTGCTTGATATATCCGTACATTATATATTAGGCATTATATATTGCAGTGCAGTTATCATACTGTAAATAATACCTCACCGAGATAAATAGATGTAGCATATAAGAAACTAAACTAGAACGTATAGACGGATTAAAATGATAAAAGTATTAAATGTTTTACGTGATCTCGTATTAACTTAAAATGTGTTTTCCCCGTGCTGGTCCCGGGCTCCTTTGAAGAATAGACCAACTGCCGTTCTGCCAGACAGGTCATAAAAGGCGACCGATTGGCTATGCGAGTCACTACCATCGTGGCTACTAGGTGGTAGAGTTTTGCATTGTCTCACCCGGATCTGGTACCACCCCCTTACTTAATCCTGCCGCAATAGTGTCAGTGCTTGTCACTGTCGTGTTCCGGTTTGGAGGGTAAGGCAGCCGGTAAACTTATGCATGTGGCATTAGACCTCGCTACAAGATAACAACGCACCATTAACATCTTTGGTGTCTATAGGCGATGGTCGACTCTTTCCATCAGGAGACCCATCTGCTTGTTTGCTATCTTAAGATATATAAAAAAAATGTAATACAATTATTGGACATTTTGGTGATGGGGACGGAAATAGCTTGGGACAGTTAAAGTGTTAAATACCCAGCCCCAGAAATATAAACGTCTACATATGCTCATCACACAAATGTTTGTCCCAGTCGAGAACCGAACCCAAGCATAGCGAGAGAGCGATTGCATAATTAGGATCAATAACTACTTAACTAACGGAGCTGTTGAAAAATATATTAAAAGTTTTTTTTTATCAAAAGCTGGAGACAAGCAAATGACTCTCCTGGTGGAAAAAGACTTCTAACGCCTACCACCAAAGATGTTAATGTTGCTATCCTTGTGACGAGGTGTTGATTCCACAAGCATAACATTACTGGCTACCATTACCTTCCGTAATACGAGAGTGACAAGCATGACGGTATTGTGGCAGGTATTGGTATAGACAATGAAGAACTCTACTATGCGTTCCAACTGAGAATAGGACTGCACGATGACATATTGCTCCTCATTTTGCAAAAACTTCATAAGTGATGAATGAGGTGTGCAAAAAAATTCTAACAAAGAAATACTAAAAAAAATATAATCATTCTAATTGGTATATTTTTTATTTAGATTTCCATCAGATCATGTTACCATGTATTAAAATAACTAATACGACTTTTATATGTAACATACCTATATATATGAATATTTTATTTTAATCATTTCATCGCCTCTGTGGTCTAGTGGTCCAGTGTTGGCGTTGACCACATGAGGTCCCGGGTTCGATTCCCGGGTCGGGCACTTTAAAAAAGTGTTTTTTCAGTTTTCTGAGAAACAAAAAGTTGCCCGGGATTGGAAAGTGCCCGGTTGGCGATAGGCTTGCCACCTATCACATTTGTGGGACCAAGTATCTTCGGCTAATCGTGGGTGCACTTGTTGTACCTCTGCCTACCCCTTCGGGGATATGGGCGTGAAGATACTTTTTATTTTAATACTTTTTAGCCTATTCTGGACAAAGAAAACCCAAACCTACAAAAATCGCAACAAAATTGGCCCCTTCATTCTTATATATTATATATTATAGATTAACAGCTAGACAGATATTTTTTACTAATTTTATTGATGAAAATAATATTATTAACTGTATTTAAAGTATTTGTTCTTCAATAAATCACCAATATTTTTTATTAATCTATACATATAATAAAATCGTAGAAAAGTCAAAACTGTACATTGAATATTTTTTTAAAAGAATACTTGGGCGTGATCTACAATTGACATTGAAGAAAATATAGTTTTTAGAATTTCTGTCTGTTTGTCTGTTTATTTGTTTGTCTGTATGTATGTCCAGAGTAAACTCAAAAAGTGCTGCATGGATTTAATTCAAATTTTGCATGAATATTACTAACAGGTCAGGTCAACATATAGGCTACATATTATCACGCTATCACATACGGGGGAGAAGCTGTGCGGAGTAAACGAAGTCCACGCGGACGAAGTCACTGGCAACAGCTAGTAATTAAATATTTTTTGCTGGCATTAGTAATTTCACACTTGTAATATGAAGTTGATAACAAGCACGATCCTATTCTCAGTCGGAACACATATTACTACCTCCCAATCATTCGCAATCACCAATATTTGATGAACAAATATTTTTTTGCTGACATTACTAATTTCACACTTGTGATATGAAGTTGATAACAAGCGCGATTCTATTCTCAGTTGGAACAAACAGTATCACCTCCCAATCATTCGCCTGTTTACTAACTGCTTGGAATGGCAGATGTATTCTTCGAAGGAGCCCGGACCAATACAGGGGAATTGGTTTAATATAATGATTATTTAATTAGGTAGTAATGATTCCTGATCCACTTGTGGACCGTAACAAGACCCAGCGTGCGACACTAGTCATACGCTCGCTAGAAGATTTTAATCCTGAGCTTTTTGGGCTACCCCCATTTGAAGATACCAATCAAAAGGTTAAGTGATTTGAAAATATTTGACGAATCCAACAATATTTCAGTACTTCGTTAGACTAATAAATTGTCAATTATCATGTTATAAATCGACTATGATCTCAGAAGACCGATTAACGTAAACTGTGTCGAAAGTCAAGTCTTATAAAATGCTTTTGGTTACTTAACTAATTAGAAATTTAAAAAAAATATTTTCAAATATACAAATTTACAAATATATAAATTATATTTTCAAATATAAATTTTTAAGTGTCTGATTGCACCAAACCATTAACAAAGTTTACGAATGAGTATTTAAAATCACTTTCCAAGACCAAATAATATTTTGAAGCATTTTTTGACGAAATGAATGTTTTGAAACTTAAGTATAAAAGAAATTTGTAATGTTTTGAATCAATTCTCGATACATTCAAAATAAGAATTTAGCATACATGAACGTAATAGTTTTTGAAAAAAATATTTAAATATATGCCGGTTACAGATTTATATAAAAAATATTATCTGGTCCTTCGAGCAGTTTGAAATTGTTTCAAATAAATTTTCTTATTTGAAAAGAATATATTTTGAATAGAATTATTCTATCTTTCAAGACATGTTGTTAACATTGAATGTATTGAGAACTGATTCAAAACATTACAAATTTCTTTTATACTTGTTTCAAAACATTAATTTCATCAAAGATGCTTCAAAATATTATTTGGTCTTGGAAAGTGATTTTAAATACTCATTCGTAAAGTTTGTAAATGGTTTGGTGCAATCAGATACTTAAAAATTTATATTTGAAAATATAATCCTTATTATTAAGTTCACAATGCGCATTGTAATAAAATAAAGTAATTTTATCGTTTTTTATTTTAAATTAATAGATTTAAAACGCCGCTGCATTTCAAATTCCTTAAAAAAGGGAATAGATTTAGGGTTGCTCTATATTAATATTATAAATTACTAGCTGACCCGGCAAACGTTGTTTTGCCTTGCATATCAGGAAGAATATATTAATTGAATTGCATGCGTAAAATCTGTAGGTTTTTATAAGAGGCAAAGTCTGAAAATTATACAACCATTTGATTTAATTTTGTATTCAAAATTATGATGAACTAGCTGACCCGGCAAATGTTGTTTTGCCATTCATATTAGGAATCCATAGCGGACAAACAACGTGACACGTAATTTATATAAGTCTACGGGATTGTCCTTCCACACAGCCAAAATGGCATTAAACTTTATATGGTGGTTAAGTATTCTTAAATTTTCTAACTTTCCGCGAAATTTTCTTAATATTTTCTTTTATAAGAACCTTCTCCTTACAATTACAAACACAACAAAAAAAAATACCGAAATTGGTCCAGCCTTTTAGGCGTGATGTCGTGACCAAGGAAAATAGGGATTGATTTTTATATATAAATTATAAATGTAAAGTTTGAATGTTTGGATGGATGGATATTTGATAATCACGCGAAAACTACTAAACGGACTTTAATGAAATTAAATACACAGTTAGATGATGACCTGGAATAGCACATAATGATCCCGTGGGATTCGCCAAAAAATTTTGTAATTCAGCGGGCTGCACGTTGCAGTTAGTGACATTGTAAAACACGAAAGTAATGTCGACTATTAAAATGTTAATCAGTAATAGAGAATTCTAACAATTAGCAATATATCGTCATCAAAATAGTATCTTCACGCCCGTATCCCCAAAGAGATAGACACAGGTAGGTACAACCAGCCCCCCAATTCACGTAACAAAACATCAATTAGGTCGAAGCGTTTAGGCCTTTAACACATATTCTTACACATTATACCGCGTCCTAGCACTATGCGACGTTGTATCGTGTTTATGTGTGTAACAGCCCTAAACGCTTCGATTATACATTTTGTTTAGTGAATTGGTCCTCAGTGCGCCCACGATTAGCCGAAGAAACTTATGGCTACTTGCACTAACCTCGACTTAGGTTAGGACAGTCTTTAGTGACATGCTGTCACATTCTTTTCATTTGAGACAAAAAGTGTCAGCATACTACTTTTCTCCATGTTGGTCCCGGCCTCCTTCGAAGAATAGGCCATTTGCTGTTCTGCCAGGCAGGTCGTAAAAAGCGACTTTATATCATAAGATAGCAAACAAGCAGATGGGTCTCCTGATGGAAAAGCCAACCATCGACTATAGACACCAAAGATGTTAATGGTGCGTGTCTATCTTGTGGCGAGGTCTAGTGCCACATGCATAAGTTTACCGGCTACCTTACCCTCCAAACCGGGACACGACAGCGACAAGCATTGACGTTATTGCGGCAGGAATAGGTAAGGCGGTGGTACCAGACCCGGGCGAGACAATGTAGAACTCTACCACCTAGTAGCCACGATGTTAGTGACTCGATAGCCAATCGGTCGCCTTTTACGACCTGCCTGGTAGAACGGCAGTTGGCCTATTCTTCAAAGGAGGCCGGGACCAACACTTAAATGGATAAAACTCTTCGATGGTCCGGTTAACAAAGAAGATCCTAGCGATAACATTATCCACCTACATCCACCACTATTTCACCCACGTTGGCAGCAAACATAGATCACACAATTTACGTACTCAACACACGTTTCACTTCGGAGCCAGAAGCATCTTCAGGTGAAACGAACACTACGTTACTCGTGTAAGTAATCTATGTGTTAGGTTTTTATTTAATAAAGCAGGATTTTGCCCGACATCGTTGTTGTGCGAATTAAAATGATTTACTCTGGTAACACAGAGCTTGCACGAAAACAACAATGGCGGGTAAGACGGGTTGAAAACTCGGACATTCAGTCTCCTGCATCGATCAGTGTAACACACACTGGCCTCCGTCTAAAAAGTAAGATAATATTTGAATACTGCAGAACGTGCATAAGCAATTTAAGGTACATGTATTTGTTAATTTATATTATATTTAAATTTAAAATAAATTTCAAAGATAGATAGAATTAAAAGATAGAATGTTAAAATTACAATGAATAAGGATTTTGGTTACATTAGACAATGTAAAAGAAAATATAAAATTGTAAAAACCGATTACGCTGTTTTAATTAAAAAAGGCAGTTATTATTAATATTTAATACAAGGGCAGAATCTGGCCATTGCCCATAGGTATTCTCTCATGCACCACTTTAATTGTCAAATGTAGGGTATTGATTACATTTCAGAAGTGGTCTACCCACAGTTTACACAAATCAAAGGTTACATTATATAACTAGATTATCAAATATTAATAAGTGACATTCTCTCATATCGATATTTTATATTTCGTGAGTCTCATTTCATATAACATGTTTTTTGGTTAATAAAAAGTAGACTTATTATAATTTTTGCACACTGGCATTACCGGTAGACTATTTCAAAATACGTAACACCTTTGTAACCTTTCTATATTTTAAAGTACCAAATATTACTTTAAAATCGATAAAATTTAACAGTTAATTTATTTTCCTTTATTTTTCTTGCGCTTTTGGTCTTTAAAAAAAAAAGTACGTTGTTAGATATGTAGGTACGAAGAGTATACTATTCTTTGTCGTTTCAAGTTTCAGATAAGTTAAATACTTGAAAAATCACTCGTAACACTGGAGCGGTCACGTGGTAACGAGAGAATGAAATAATAAGTGTCTTGCCGTCAACGAAGCCCGTCTTCCTCGTGTAAGCAGAACGTCTTTTACTACGGATGACCGAGTATGAGTGGAGTTTGATACGACAGGTAACACTACTTGGCAAATTCACCAGGAAACGAACTTACTTTGATACTTCAGCAAAGAGGATTATTAGGAAACATAATTAGATTTCCCAACAAGATGGCTGTGAAGCTGTGAACTGTTAGGCAATTCGTCACCGCGCAGTATCCGTTTTTATGACCACCGCATATATTACGTTTGATTTAAGATATTAAATGAATGTTTTTTTTTAAATTAAGATGCTCCGTAGATTGGCATAATTTAATACAGAAGACAAAAACAGCTGGAGGATTAAATAAATGTGAAAATCATGCATTAAGTGTTAGTGCCGTTTTTCTGTGATGGAGTAGATGACGATTCTGGTTATATCTGGAAAGTCATTCGTCTTACGATATTAAAAAAAAAAATAAGTAATGGAAACAAATGTTCTTTTAGTAACTATTTCACAAAAAAAAAAAAAAATTACTTGGCTGAGCCTAGAATAATCGGATTTATTGTTAAATATTCCTGTTTAACTTTGTAATGGGGTAATAATTATAGTAGTCAATTTTAAGTGCTGCTATAAAAATGATTTTCAAAAAAGGGGTACCTAGGAATATCGGTTTAGTGATGTCGCATATTACATTGAAGGTATATATAGTTTAAGGGGTAAAAACTAATATTTTTTGAATATTGTAACTTTGGCTGAAGCACACCTGTGCAATAGTTATATTTTTTCGTCTGCCCTAATGACTTCCGTGAACGCTATTACACATAAATAAATTTTACTACATAGGTACTGAGTACGTGGATGCTTGGCAATGTCAAGTACATTTTAGAATCTATAGGTTCCAATCATGTGTACTGATTTTAGTCCTGGGTCTGACCTGGTATTATTTACAGCCCAGTCTGAGTTCGGCTCAGAGTATAAAAGTTCAGCTGACTGATTAATTTACTTTTAAGTCTACTACAATATCTAAGTCAGTATAGCTGTCTTTATGAGTCAGATTCAAAATTTGATACAATCGGTGATGTTTACATACGATAAAGAAAATTTTGAAATAATAGTACAGGCAAATTTGACTTTTGATTTATTAAAATATTGTTATTATAGTTACAAAATATTTATTTCTTTTAAGGTTGATTAGTTGAGTGATAATTCTAATATTTGAAATTACTGACAGAAAACTATAATTATTATCATAAGTAGGTTCTCTGCGCATCGCATTTTAAATATTTGTCTTAAAAACAATTTCACTCGTGATTCAATTAGTACGAAATTAGGTTACAATGCATACAATGTTTTTGGCAATTATACGTCTCGTTGAATTCTTGGAAGACTTATAGGAAATTGCACAACTTTATCTTGTCTTCTTAATATAATTATGAAAAGGAATGGCACAAGTGGATGAGCAATTTGAAAAACAAATTATCTGAGCTACTATTGCCTATGTATGACCCAGCGGTACAAATTGAACTACTTGCAGATGGGAGTAAACTAAGCAACGATGGTATATTGCTCCTGAGATGGTGTGATTTAAAGCCTTGCCATCTAGCAGTTTTCTTTAGTGTTAAACATCGTAAAAATATATATGGAAAAAATATAGGTTTTTATTTGTAGGCATTGGCAGTTAATTGTTTTACTAAACCCAAAATACAGAGTATATGTCCTGGGCCTACTGTATAGAATTAAAACTGATTGCAATATTCTGTTTTCAACATTTATCAATACTGAATTTGTCTCTCGTATAACAAGATGGTATGGCAGCCTGTTGTTATAAATGTCTGTGTAGTACATGATATCAACCGGAAGTAAGAATATCTCACGTGAACTCCCAAATACCCAGTATACTAATTATATTATAGACTAGCTAACCCGGGAAAACGTTGTTCTGTTTTTTTTAATACTATTCTATTTTTTTAATGTATATTTTCTCACCTTTTAAACCTTTCCTGGACTTCAACGATTAATTCAAAACCAAAATTAGCCAAATTGGTTCAGCCGTTTTCGAGTTTTAGCGAGACTAACGAACAGGAATTGATTTTTATATGTTAGTTCGAACAACCTTCACCAATTAATTCATTGAAAACTAAATTTTTTTTGGCGGCATTTCGAAATGCATAGTATTTAGGAAACCTCATATCTTTCAGATGATATCAAGAATAACAGATAGAAATAATAATTAAATCTATTATGTAATAGATAACATAACTTATATTAGGCTCAACGATTGTATGAAAATAAAGCTGTATAGGAAGGAAAAATTTCGTCGATTGAAATATAAAAAAAGGGATAGTAATAAATAAAAAAGGGATAAAAATAAAAAAGGGATAATACGGGCACTATTAAATTTAAGGCATCGGGAACATGATATTTTTCTGTAGTAAAATGCTTAACTGGTTACAAATTTGTTATATGTATAAGTACTGTGACTTAATCTCGCTCGCTCGAATTTTAAAATTCGGTAGTGCAAAGTCCAAGTAACGATGAAGGGAAATCGGATTCATCAGGTATGAACAGCACCAATTAGATTATCGGTAAGACCCTTCGGACGCAATATGAGTTATTCAATTGGTCAATGCGATCTTTTGCACTTTATACCTGAAGAAAATTAGAGAATAGCTAGACTATATATAACACCAACTTAACTGTCATAAGGTAATATATTTGCAACGATAACAATAAGTTTGCAATTTGCATATTAATGCATCAGATTAAACTCATGGAACTTTACAATTGAGATAGCAGTTTTTCCTCCACGCTTTAGCGAGAGAGATCTAATGGAAATCACGAAAATTATGTTCCAATAGAGTGGCAAGAATAATAAGGACTTTTATACTTCACATAAAATTCTTTCAAATGTTACTAGATAATGAACCAATATGATATGATAAAGTTGATGAATACTAATTCAATGAAAATGAAAACATAGCGAAAGTATAAGGGTTCCTAGTTTACTTCGGAAACCTATAAAGGGTAATTTAATGTTTATTTACTATGAATTCATGGATTTTATTGGTTACACGTATATATAAAAATACTTCAATGGGAGAAGTGGTCGTGATTCAGGGCGAACACGATTATTATGATAACATTTTTATGATATTTTGGTTACAGTGGTGAAACTCGGGAGGTTCACTACAATATTATGGATATTACTGATATGTATTTACTATGGTTTCGGTTGTGAAAAATGATTTGCACCAAAACCATAGACAGAGGATTAAATATATTGTTGTGAGTCGGAAGCCACAATAATATATTATGATTGAAGAATGTACGATAGTTACAGTAGTAAAATCCAGGAGGGTTATAGCAGTGTTAGGGATGGATGGATAGATTATTTTATTTAAAGACTAGCTGTTACCAGCGACTTAGTCCGCGCGGACTTTGTTTACTCCGCACAGCCTCACTCCCGTAGGTGATAGCGTGATATGTAACCTATATGTTGATCCGTCCTATTAGTAATATTCATGCAAAATTTGAAGTAAATCCATGCAGTACTTTTGAGTTTACCCTGGACATACATACAGACAAACAGACAAAAATTCAAAAAACTATATTTTTGGCTTCTATGTCGATTGTAGATCACGCCCCAAGTCTTTTAAAAAAATATTCAATGTACAGTTTTAATTTTCTTACGCTTTTATTATATGTATAGATTATCGATATGTATGATACTACATATTGTTTTGGTTGTCAAAAAGAAACTCGCCACTAACAAAAAACGGTCGTGGTTCGGTAGAGTCGCAATAGTATATTATACAGGTATGAATAAATAAATAGAAATTTATTTATTTGATTAATAGGGTTGATTGTAATATATGAATATTATTTAATTTGAAAAAAAAAATATAGTTCTTGGGTTAAATTGGATATATGTATTGGATAGTTATGATGGGACTGGGAAAACTATATCTATATATTTTAATAAATTGTATACATGATAATAAAGGACACGATCAGTTGATTTTGCTGAGTTTAGAATTAAAGAAAAGAATTATATTAAAAATAAATATGTGACAAAATTTATATATTTATTTTTATTATAATACTAGCGACCTGCCCACGGTTTCACCCGCGTAGCTTTTGTTCCCGTGAGAATATCGAAAATGTTTATATACCAAAACCTTCCCCAAGAATCAGTCTTGTCTATCAAAAAAAACCGCATCATAATCCGTTGCGTAGTTTTAAAGATTTAAGCATACATAGGGACATAAGGACATAGGGACAGACAGAGAAAGCGACTTTGTTTTATACTATGTAATGATTGGTCTTATCGGATATGTATGTTCTGGAATCTGCCAATTTTATCTAAGGAGATTCTGATGTATGTAGCAAAATAATAAAAGAAATAAAATACATATATATCGATTGTTTGAGTTATTTGGTAAGCATTAAAATTTATTATGAAATTATTTTACATCGAGAAATACCAGTAAATGTCAGAACAATTTGGAAAAAAAAGATGTTAAAACACCAGTTTTGTAACATAAAAGGAATCAATAATTTAAAATATGGTGTTACTGTATCGCTTTGAACTCTTACTTCTTTTTACTTTCACATGGTTTACTTAGTCTGTTGTTACATAAAGTTCTTGCTTCCTAGAGAATACGAGAACCTTGAATTATAAAGAAAAATATTATTTATTTTATTAATAATATGAAAATTTGTAATATAGTACAGACACTTTTATTGACTAATTAAATATGTTTCAATTTATGCAAGAAAACAAAATGAAATTGTTTTAAACTTAAGTGTAGATCGATTGTAATCCTATATTGGTTTAATTATTAATTGTAAACCTGCTTTATGTAGATTTCCATGAGGTAATATTTGTAAACAAATATAATTATGATAGCTAAATAAATGACTATGGAAATGGTTATGAATATGCAATGTTCTAGTGCATTCTCCAAACAACATTGTAAGGCAAAGATAATAAAGAAATAAAATAGTTCTATCTAACAGTAAACACTTAGATATTAAAAACAAACAACTTTCATCAAAAAAATTTGTATGTGGTTTTTCGAAAATTTGCTTTATTCATTCAAAGAATATTTTTTTCATATAAAAAGGGAACCATAAAAGGTGTAATCTATATATGGTATAAAAACATTGTAATGACTAATAGCTCTGTTAAGTAGATATCGATATAAGAAATAATGTGGATGTAAGTATAGTCATATATTTAAGATATTTTTCGTTTAACGTTATAGTTCAAACGTAATTATTGATCAATCGTAATTATCGACTATTTAACTGCTATAATTTATTAGGTTTATATGTATGGTTTTCAGTCGCTAGTAATTATTAGCATACAAATATGTAGTGAAATTATTGCATTAAAACATAGTAATTATCATTCTTGCAAATCTCCCCGCTGAGTAGAAATCAGTCGAACTTTATTGAAGAAAATATTATATGTAAGCCAAAAAAAGGATTTTTGTAAGTGTAGACATATTTAGATATTTTTCGCTTAACATAGTTCAATTGATATAATTTGATTGATTATTTATTTGATCGATTATTAAATTGTTATAACATATTAGGTTCATACGTATGGTTTTAGTCACTCATAATTATTAGTGCCCAAATACGTAAAAAAATATTACGTTAAAACATTGTAATTAGCATTCTTGTATGTTTAATATGTTTTGTTTATTTTATAATTCAATTTTAATTATTGGTCAATTGTAATTATTGATTATTAATTGTTATAATGTATTAGGTTTAGATGTATGGTTTTAATCACTAGTAATTAGTAGTATGTAAATAACTTGTACTAGTGGACAACATATAGCAGAACATTGAACCTTTCTTTTAAGAATTAAAATGTTCTATTCAATGTAATAAATAAAATAAAATAAATGAGAAACTAAAACATTGAGGAGGCCAAGTGTTAGGTTTTGAAAAACGAGCGTGCATGAGGACATGCACGAGGTCAGGATGGTCGAGTGTTAGGTTTTTATTTAATAAAGCAGGATTTTGCCCGACATCGTTGTTGTGCGAATTAAAATGATTTACTCTGGTAACACAGAGCTTGCACGAAAACAACAATGGCGGGTAAGACGGGTTGAAAACTCGGACATTCAGTCTCCTGCATCGATCAGTGTAACACACACTGGCCTCCGTTTAAAAAGTAAGATAATATTTGAATACTGCAGAACGTGCATAAGCAATTTAAGGTACATGTATTTGTTAATTTATATTATATTTAAATTTAAAATAAATTTCAAAGATAGATAGAATTAAAAGATAGAATGTTAAAATTACAATGAATAAGGATTTTGGTTACATTAGACAATGTAAAAGAAAATATAAAATTGTAAAAACCGATTACGCTGTTTTAATTAAAAAAGGCAGTTATTATTAATATTTAATACAAGGGCAGAATCTGGCCATTGCCCATAGGTATTCTCTCATGCACCACTTTAATTGTCAAATGTAGGGTATTGATTACATATGTATATAATAATATCGTAGGAAAGTCAAAACTGTACATTGAATATTTTTTTAAAAGAATACTTGGGGCGTGATCTACAATCGATATCGAAGACAAAAATATAGTTTTTAGAATTTTTGTCTGTTTGTCTGTATGTATGTCCAGGGTAACCTCAAAAAATGTACTTCATGGATTTACTTCAAATTTTGCATGAATATTACTAACAGGTCGGGTCAAAATATAGGCTACATATTATCACGCTATCACCTACGGGGGAGGAGCAGTGCGGAGTAAACGAAGTCCGCGCGGACGAAGTCACGGGCAACACCTAGTATAATAATATAGTTGGTGTGTTTTGTTCATTTTTTAAATTGCGTTTTTCCTTTCGGTGGAGTCACGAAGTTCACACAAAAGAGTTCGCGAAGATAGCAATTAATTTCACCTTTTCTTTATCATCAGATAGCAAGCAAGCAGATGACTCCCTCGATGGAAAGAAAATCTATCGCTTATAGACACCAAAGATGTTAATGGTGCGTTGCTATTCGTGTAGCGGTATGGCAATGCCACATACATAATTCCGTTTACCCTACCCTCCTAGTCGGAACACGACAATGACAAGCATTAACGCTATTGCGACAGCAATAGGTAAGGCGGTAATATCCAAAACCCGGGCAAAACGCTGCGAAAATCTACCATCAAGCAGTCGTGATGGTAGATTCGCCCACGGCCTCACACCTAAAGGGGCCTCGCACTACCTGATTTAATATCATTGTTTATTTTTAAATTAAATAAAAGCCTGAAAAATATTGGCCTCACTCTTCTGTATCTGAAATACAAACAAAACAACTCCTAGATCCTAAGTTAACGCGTTATAAAGACACGATAGCTTTTCACTTATTTCAAACTTGGCGCGTGTTTTTGGGTAGCTTTTGGGAACGAACGGAAAGGGGCCTCGCCGATGCGACTTTGCCCACGTATATTAGTCCACGCTACGCCACTGGTGACACTACAGCCAATCGGTTGCCTTTTACGATCTGCCTGGTAGAACGGTAGTTGGTTTACTCTTGAAAGCAGCCTGGTCTATCACGGGAGAATTTGAGATAGCTACTCGTATGGCCTATAAACATCAAAGATATTAGTGGTGCTTCGCTGCATGGGTGACTTGACAAGTTTTGTCATAAATAAAAAAACACATCGAAGATATCACCATTATTTATTTTAAATTTTATCAAATGTTAGCAACTGCGCTTAACGACAAGTACTGGCCGGACAGGTGTGGCGCACCTGTATGATTTATGCAGCTGTTGTGAGATAATGACATTATTATAATAAAATAATGGACAAATATAAATATGTATAGTATAAATAGGCGGGACAGATTTAAGGTCGGGAACACGCACCGTCGACTACGACCTTGATTCCTCCGATCAGCCAAAAAACCGGTGATCTTCTTGTATAATTTCTCGGGAAGCCCATAGGAAGGCAGCTTCGGGAGAAGCGCTTTGTGCTATACCCGATTAAAGGCCTTCGTTATGTCCAAACTAACTGCCAATGCCTCCTCCTTGGACTCAACTGCTTCCGTCCACCGATGAGTTAGGTATATTAGAAGGTCACCAGCTGAGCGGCCGCGACGGAAACGGTACTGACGCCCGCTTATCAGCTGGTGTCTTTCTAAATACTTGAGGAGCTGAGAGTTGATGATTGTTTCCATAATTTTGGAGAACAAGGAGGTTATGGCTATGGGCCGTTAGTTAGACGGATTAGAGCGATCTCTTTTTTTAGGGATGGGATGCACCAAAGCTGTTTTCCATGCATTCGGTACCAGGCCGAGTGAGTAGGAGGGCCGGAATACCATTCTCCTTTGCGGTATGGGCCAAAAAGTCATCGTCTCCGTGCAAAGATGGAAGAGAGGGCTGTGAGAAATTACCTAAGAAAGCCTTGGTGAGAGACCAGAACGCACGGGTCCAGAAGGGAACTAATTTCTCACCAATTGTGCCTATGTGTTCATATTTTGCCTTGGCGAAAGCTCTTTTGAAGTACTTCAAGGCGGAATTGTACTCCTTATGTAATACGCTGGTTTTTCATCACAATATGCGGACGCTGCAGCCCAAGCCCGGTAGCATTCCTGCTTTCGGCGTGAAGCTATTTTACAGGAGCGACCAAACCAAGGCTGAGACTTACCACCAATTGATACCGCAAGAAATAGAATGAAAAATTCCATGCCCTGCAGCACCACATCGATAATAGAGTCAACGACGACACTCGAATCATCCAGCGAGAAGCACAACCGCCCCCATGGGCAGGACGCAAAAAAAGACCACATTCCGTCCCAATCTGTCGACCTATAGTGCCAAATGCGACGACAGCCTGCTAAAGGAGGCCGTGATAGGCGTGAAACAGGCACTTTACTCCGGATCAGGCAGTGATCTAACGTACCAAGTGGAACGTCCACAGATACCTGGTAATGGTCCAGATGAGTGGTCAGCAGAAGGTTCAACAGTGAAGGCGTAAGGTCGTCCACAACGGGAACTCGCGTATGCGAAGTTACCAACTGTGTAAGACCATATGCCAAGGCAAAATCTTGAACAGACCTCCCCGCATGATCGGTGGTGCGCAAACATAACCATTCGGCGTGGTGGACATTAAAGTCATTCAAAATCATGATCTCAGCGGAGGACGTCTGTTGTAACACGGAATCTACAGCTGTTTGAAGGTCCTCAACAAGCCGGTCAACGTCAGTATTACCACTATGGGACCTGTATAGACACGCGTAGATATGTGGCTGGTCGTCGCAAATTACACGTAACCAGAGGATAAAAAGACATCTTCTCTAATCTCTGACGTATACGCATACACCAGCCCGCGGTACAAAGGAATGTTCCAATTTGTACCCTGGATAGAAGTAGGAAGTATCAGCCGGAGAAGATATCTGGGTCTCGGTTAGAAAGAGCACGGCTGGCTTCGCCGTCTCAAGATGTTAGTGGACGGCGTTAAGGTTTGAATGAAGCCCCCTGATGTTACAAAGGTCCACAGTGAGCATGAAAGGGTAGTCCTGAGTTTCATGCTCTTATGTCCACGTGCAATTTTGCCGATGATGCCGTGATCTGGCTGTTCAAAGAATAATAATCTGTTCAAACACTTCTTTTTACTGGTGGGAGGCCTCCAGGACTCTCACAAACCGAACGAAACACAACAGGAGAGTTGTTGCTTTACACTGGTGTTCATTGAGAGAGTGGCGTCTCCCCGGACGTGCCGGCCTATTCAGTTGCAATTGCAGTATGGCACTACCACTAATTTAGTTGACAGACTGCACCAGGGAAATAATTTTGATAATTTTGCAGCAAAATTATCCCACCGGTGGGTGATGTGGTCACCACATCCCTATGCCGGCAAAACGACATACACTATTCTTTAAAAGTGACCATGACCAACATGGGATAACACTCTAATGAGCATGTATAACATATTTTTTTTAGTATTGATAGGGAAGCGCTTAACCACAATCTCGCCTGATGGTAAGCTAAGATGCAGCCTAAGATGGAACACGCTTCCCTAGAAGGTACCTGTTCACTCTTCTTTTGAAGTTCTTAGTATGTACTAGTCGGGAAACACAAACTCAGGAAGCATATTCTAGTCCCTTGTTGTTAGGATCAAAAATGTCAAGTTAAACAGCTTTGTCTGGGTATATGGAACATCCACCATATGGTGATGCCTAGTATCTGTGTTTAAGAATTGTGTAAAAGTAATATTACTTGGCTTACTGTTTTTTCTATATGTTATTGAAGTCTAGTGTTCATTGCCAATGTGGGCCTTTTTCAAAAGTAACTCATTTTTAGTCTTCTAATGCCTTTGTCTACTCCTTACCAGGGTTGTTATGGATGGAAGAATTTTGACATCCACGGATGCAGATGCGGATGCGGATTATTAAAAGTTCAGATCTGCGGATAAGGATTTGATGCGGATGCGGATGCGATACGGATGCGGATGCGATACGGATGCGGATGCGATATGGATGCGGATGCGGATTTTAAAGAGATAATTATTAAAATTTTAAGTGCATAAATAACTGGAAATCAATTTAAACTTAAATGTTTTATTTATTTAATCCTATTTCTACACAAGTTTTTAGGTTTACTTATGACACAACAGAATTTTAAGCTTCGAGTTACATAATAGAAATCTTTGTTTAGTAACTAAACTTGAAAATTGGTGAATTATATTTAATAAATAGCAATATAGCAGCCTTTTTGAATTCGAATCTACATCCGTAAAAACTCTGCATTGATTTATGCGGATGTGAATGCGGATGCAGATGTCTGAATTGATGTGAATATTCCGCATTTGTGGATGCGGATGCGAATATTCGTAACATCCCTGCTACTTACCATCAAATTAGTGGCCTGACAGTTCATTTTCAATTTCTTTGATTGCTGGGGTTCTGCGTAAATGTCAAATATATTTTTTTTCAATTGTGATTATGTAATACATCTCAGCTTATCATAACATCCCTGGAATTGGTACAACAAGAAAATATAAGTTGAATGTAAATTGTCAGTTCAGATTATCATAAGAAACAAACAATAAAGGTTAAGGTTGGTAAATGTTTTCATGCCTTTGTCCAAGCACCTTAAAAAAATAAACTGTCTCCCTTTCTGCCTGCCTGTTTCTTTTCATAGAAAGAAAACAATGGGCATAATCATGTTAATACCATTATTACTTCTATAGATATATAATGTGTGTGCAATATATATATATGTGAGTGTGTGTGTGTGTGTGTGTGTGTATTTGAGTACTGTTCTAGTGCTAGGAAAAATTAAAACTTTTTTAATGAAGAATTATTTTGACACAATCGGGTTTGAACCAACAATCTTGCCGTAAAGCCAGGTATCAACAAGCATTACATTTCTGCCACACAGATGACAATGCCTCATTAATATATTTGATGTAATTTTTATTTCATTGTAAGATAGCATATACGCAGGTGGCTCTCCTGATGGAAAGATAGACTCATCGCCTATAGACACCCAAGAAGTTATGTATGTTGCTATCCTTGTAAAGGGTTCTTAATGCCACGTACAGACGTTTACCAACTATCTTTTCCTCAAAACTGGAACATGACAGTGTCAATGACTATTGCTATTCCGACAGGAATAGGTAAAGCAGTGGTACCAGATCTGAGGGAGATAATGCAGTACTCTACCACTCTAATAGCCATGATGGTAGTGACTGGCATAGCCAATCGCCACTTACAAACTGCCTAGGGGATAATCTACTCTTCTGAGGAATCAGGAAATGTACAGTATTTACTTATTCAATTTTATAGAAATAGCTTAAATTTTAGTACTTAAGCATTTAAAATCATATTATCTGATGGAGGGTTATTAGTATATCCAGAAATTGTCAATGCCTTCATCTTTCCTCTGGAGCATTGGCGTTAACCTGAGTAAGTCATTGTAGCACTCTACCACTAAAACTATTCAGTTTAAAGGTCGCCCACTCTCATTATTTATCACACAATTAACTTCTCGTAAGTTTCAACTTTCATCTACTTACTAGCAGATGATTCGACTACATCATATTTCTCACCAGTTAAATGATAAACGCAAACAGACACTTTGTTATATAGCTTTTAAAAGATTCTGAATTCGATTTGTTGTTGTATCTGAAACCTGCGACACATTTGAACATAAAACTTACTTTTGACACATCTCTTGTTTCAATTGTGTTAACACACATAATTTAGACTTTTGTGAAAATAACTTTAAAACCTCCCAAAACCTAATACAGAAGAAATTTTATTTTATATTCAAATTGATTCAAATTCTAATACCTCACAAAACAATATTTTAAAATGACACATGACAAAATCATCTGTTGTTTCATTCAATCATGTTATGCGAAATATTCTCTATGGTTGGGGAATTACCAATAGTATCGATTGACTGACCTTGTCTGGTTAATGCTTATATAATGTACATATTATAATCTGTGTACATATTTTACAAATAGTATTATTAAACAGAACGGATTTCTACTCATTTTCGAAATTTACAGGCTTCTTTTGACGAATATACTATACTTACAGCCCATGGCACTAAAGTTACTACTATTACTAGAGTAAATCTTCAACTTAAACTTTTGTTGGGCTCTTTGCACACTCTTTATTCTAGCATCGCTGTTGTAGCCCCCATGTTGGTCCGTGCCCCATAAAGAATAGACCAACTGCCTTAATCTTAGGCAATTCGTAAAAGGCAGGAGAAAGCTAATACTTGTCATTAACACCGTGATTGCCGACTAGGTGATAGAGTTCGGCACTGTCTCGACCGGCAGGCGTATCACCTAACGTTTGCGATCCACCAGCGATCAGCGATGACTTTTAAACGTAACGAAAAAGTCATCAAAAACGTCGCCAATTGCTTGCTGGTCACTAGATGCACTTTTTGCAATGTCACAGCACCAAAAATAATCAAGCGGCAACGACTGCCACTAATATACAAGGCTATTATGTGTCTTGCAATAACTAAACAATTACGATAATTTCTCATTGCGAGTTACGTGATAACCGCGCGGGTCTGATAACACCGCCTTACCTATTCAGGATGCTACTAGCGGAATATGAAAGTGACTAGCAATAGCGTAGGTGCTTGTCACTGTCATATTCAGGTTTGAAAATTAAGGTAGCCGGCGCATAACTTATGTATGTGGGATTCCAATCCCACCACACGGAGATCTTCGTGGGTTGCTTATAAGTAGATAGCTCTCGTGATGTAGAGAGACAAACATCGTTCAAAGACACCAAGGATGTCAAAGATGCGTTGCTATCCTCATGGCGGAGTTTTAATGCCAAATTCATAAGTTTACAGGTAACCTTACCCTCAAAACCGGAAAAAGACAATGACAAGCAATGACGCTATTGTGGCAGGAATAGGTCACCGTCTCAACTACTCCTGCCGCTGCCAGGCAGGTCGTAAAAGATAACCGATTGTTTATGTGCGTTACTATAATCGTGTCTGGGTGGTAGAGTTCCGTGACATCTGGCCCGGGTATTTGGTGCCACCGCCTTACCTAATCCTGCCGCAATAGCGTCAGTGATTGCCATTGTCGTGTTCTGATTTGGAGGATAATGTAACCGGTAGACTTACGCATGTGGCCTTTCTATCCGGGCTCACGGATAGCAAAGCACCATTAATATCTTTGGTGTCTATATGCGATGGTTTCTCTTTCCATCAGGAGACCCATCTACTTGCTTGCTATGTAAAAAAAACACCACTTTGGCGATGGGGGTAAACCACACATTTCGCTATCTGACAAACCAGTGAATAAACGTCACATTTACATCACTCTACCTATCGTGTAAGGACACCAGCGTGATTATACTTATTAAATATTTTTATTTATCTTTGATGTCTATATTAAAGAGTCAACCATCGCTTATAGACTCTATAAGCGAGGGTTTTCTCTTTTCATCAAGGGAAGTGGCTACTATCTGCTTGTTTGCTATTGTGTGAAGTAAAATTTTAATCGTAGTAATACGTAAACTCCTGACTTTCCATGTGCTGTATCGCCGAAAACCGTTCATCAGATCTTCTCCAAATTAAAATGGGCCACTTTAAAGGTATAATAAATACCCTTTAAAACAAAAAAAGGAATTTTTCCAAATCGGTCCAGGAGTCTACGAGCAAATCGGTGAGTATACATAAAAAAGATGCCAAAAAATTACCTCCCTTTGGAAAGTCGGTCGAAAATAATAAGCTGTGTTTAAAAATGAAAAATTTTGCATAAATAAATAAAAACCGGCCAAGTGCGAGCTGGACCCGTGCACGAAGGGTTCCATGCCATCATCTATAAAAAATGTTGTATGGGAGCCTCCTTTACTTATTTATTCTACTTTAATTTAATTATTTTAAAATAAATAATTAAATTAAAGTAGAATAAATAAAAGTTATTACCAGTTGCTATTAAGATAAAAATTGCAAAATTGCAAAGTGCAAAAAAATCACGCTCATTGTATGGGAGCCCCACTTAAACAATTATTTTATTTTGTTTTTAGCATTTGTGTTATAGTGGCAATAGAAATACAATAATAATACATCATCTGTGAAAATTTCAACTGTCTATCACGGTTCATGAGATACAGCCTGGTGACAGACAAATAAACAGACGGACGGACGGACGGTCCCGATTTACTTTTTGGGTATGGAACCCTAAAAAGTCAAATTTTTAGTATAACAAAATAAAAAATGATGTGGTGTCGCGGGACACCAGGTAGGAACGAACTTCCTTCGGCTAAACGGCACTACTCGCATGTGTACGCGACTGTCGCGCCTGCGCACGTCTCATTTAACGCTTTTATTCCACGCATTTTTCTTACGGTTTTACTATCACATTTTTTTCAGTTCGGTCGCGCAGCAAAATCCCTATCCCCTCCAAGCCTGCCGTAAGGAACTTCGTTCCAAAAACCCAAATTTTCAAGTTTTTTAAACAATTATTTTATTTTGTTTTTAACATTTGTGTTATAGTGGCAATAGAAATACAATAATAATACATCATATGTGAAAATTTCAACTGTCTATCACGGTTCATGAGATACAGCCTGGTGACAGACAAATAAATAGACGGACGGACGGACGGTCCCGTTTTACTCTTTGGGTATGGAACCCTAAAAAGTCAAATTTTTAGTATAACAAAATAAAAACCCAAATTTTCAAGATTTTTTGTAGAATAATATGTAACTCACATTTTACCAATTTGTTATCTGTCGTATCAGTTATACCCCCAGGCCACGGTGACCCCCAATGTGCGTAAGCTCTTCCCTAGAAATTTTAGAAAAACTAGTCATCAGCTATAATGATTTAATAAATCAGTTTGCCAAAGAAAAGGCAAAGAGAGTGTATATTTAATTTCAATTGTTTGTAAAATTTTTGGAAAAAGATGAATTAATATTTCTTTTAATTTTATGCAAACATGTTTTTACTTTTGTGAGAAATCTTTACTTTTCAGAAGGGCTCCCAAACAAATTTTTATACGGGGCCCCGCCAAGGCACGCTACGCTACTGGGCTTACTTCCTCTTCTCAACCGACATATCAAAAATGAAGGGTTTTTAATTCTTCTCTGAGGAATCTATTTTATCTTGCAAAATTCTTCTCTCGTGAAATTCCGCTTATTGTATTTATATCATACAATATTTGTGTTACAAAAGCTGTAATTGCAACTTTTAATCTTGTCTCAAGAGTTACCCTGAGAGAAAAATTCAAAGAAATTGATATTCTTGCTGCATAATATATCAGTATATATTTGATTTTTTTTATATCATAAGATTGCAAACAAGCAGATGGCTTTCCTAATGGAAAAAGTCAATCATCGCCTATAGACGCCAAAGGTGTTAATGGCGCGTTGCTATCATGTGGCGAGGTCTAATGCCACATGTATAAGTTTACCGGCCACCTTACCCTTCAAACCGGAACACGTCAGCGACAAATACACGTTATTGCAGCAGGAATAGGTAAGTCAGTGGTACCAGACCTGGGCGAGATAATGCAGAACTCTACCACAGCTGGTAGTTACGTTGCTAGTGACTCGCATAACCAATCGGTCGCCTTTTACGACCTATCTGGCAAAACGGCAATAGATTTATTCTTCAATTAAGCCCGACACCAAGACGGAGAAAGGCGGAAAGGTGGTGGGAATGTATGGTGAAGATAGTAGAAAGAAAATAGGAAGATATGGATAAGGTAAGGGCTTGGTAAAGAAAAGGAAACAGGAAGTTAGTGAAAAGCAGAATGAGGTAGAGGAAAATTAGGGTAAAATAAGGGGAAAGTACGGGAAGGTAGCAGAAAGGATATCCCAATTGAAGTATATCGCCGTGTTGGTCCCGGCCTCCTTTGAAGAATAGGCCAACTGCCGTTCTGCCAGGCAGGTCGTAAAAGGCGACCGATTGGCTATCGAGTCACTACCATCGTGGCTACTAGGTGGTAGAGTTCTGCATTGTCTCGCCCGGGTCTGGTACCACCGCCTTACCTATTCCTGCCGCAATAGCGTCAGTGCTTGTCGCTGTCGTGTTCCGGTTTGGAGGGTAAGGTAGCCGGTAAACTTATGCATGTGGCATTAGACCTCGCCACAAGATAGCAACGCACCATTAACATCTTTGGTGTCTATAGGCGATGGTTGACTCTTTCCATCAGGAGACCCATCTGCTTGTTTGCTATCTTATGACATAAAAAAAAAAATATATAATGGTGAATTTTTCAAGTTTACACTTCTAATAGCACTCCCGGAGTGATACTGTTTTTTATCGGAAGCTCATTAAAGTGGGATAGTTTTTTGGTGAATCTGACATCCTAATGATGATCAGGCATGTCTGTCGATTTCAGGACTACTCCATCATTTACAGTAATTGTAATTGGACGAGCCTTATGATAAAGGAATAAGTAAGGGACTTTTGACGTGATATCGTCTTATGAATCGATGAACGCCGGCTGCACGCACGAAAGAACATGGCTCATTGTCATTGATATAAAAAGGGAAGATATGTTACGCTCTAATATCTCAATTGCTAAACATAAGCTCGATCACTGGAACGCAAAGAAATGCGATGAACGTAGCAAACTACGTTTCTCTCGCTTACTTTTGTATTGTACTATCTCACTCTCGCAAACATGGCGAAATTGTTTTAACCGTACTTACGAATGGAAAGTAATCCCGTGTGTCTTATTTTTTCCTTGAGTGATAATAACACTGGCTGAATATACAAGAAGGTATTTTGATGCGTGTTTAATGGTAAAAACAGTCGGAAAATATAAGTGTATGATATGAGGTCCCGCGCGTGATTGATTGTCGCCAATTGTCACTGTGTCTACGGACCTAGTTTTGTAGGACCAGACGCTGCTGTGGCTATGTAACGTATCTTCCCTTTTTATATCAATACTCATTGTCATGTTCTGCCTGAGCGCGCGTGCAAGCGAGACCGCGGAACGAGTGATAGAGAGTGTCTCTCTATCTTGTTTACTTACGACGTCATCACGTAGAATTATCGACCGTAAACTGACTTTATAGAAAATCAATTTTTTAAATATCATCGTAACAAATTATTATTTTACAACATAAACGCTCTTTCTTTAATTATGTAGGTAATAAAATAAAATAAAACTGTCAAACTACTTGTTTGTCACCAATAGATGGCGCTATATACGCGGATGGTCATTTAGATTTTTAATTTAGATTCAGAATGAACTTTATATTGAATAAACTTTTTTTATATCATAAGATAACAAATAAGCAGATGGGTGTCCTGGTGGAAAGAGTCAACCATCGCCTAGACGCCAAAGATGTTAATGGTGCGTGGCTATCTTGTGTCGAGATCTAATGCCACATGCATAAGTTTAAGGGTTACATTACCCTCCAAACCGGAACACTACAGTGGCAAACACTGACGCTATTGCGGCAGGAATAGGTAAGGCGGTGGTACCAGACCCGGGCGTGACAATGCAAAACTCTACCACCTAGTAGCCACGATGGGAGTGACTCGCATAGACAATCGGTCACCTTTTTCGAGCCCGGAACCAACACGAGGGATATGTACGGAATAAATTTATATAAATGTTGGCCATAAATTGCGTTAATTTCAAATATGTGCGGTGATTCCTTTAGGCAGAGGTAGGCAGAGTAAACCGAACGTCAATTTTTTCTTTACCGTGATTAAACAGTTTGTTAGTAGGCGAGATGAGTAGTGACTGGTGAATGGTGATTTTATCGCCGCATTTTATCGACCTGCCCGCAAATGTAAACAACGCGTTATATGTCGAGCGCGATAAAATAAATAATAAATAAATAAATAAATATGCACGGGACAAATTACACTTATTGATCTAACCCCAAAGTAAGCAAATTATTTGCTTGTGTTATGGGTGTTAGTCAACGATACTAATACATAGAAATATATAAATACCAGAACATATTTAATAAACACCCAAACCCGAAATACAAACATTTATGCTCATCACACTAATGCTTGTCCCCGTCGGGGATCGAACCCGAGACCCGTTGATTTCGTAGTCAGGGTCGCTAACCACTCGACCAACGGGGCGGTAAAAGAGTGGTTTGACCAATAAAGAATCAAACATATTGGGATAGACGCCAACTGGGCGGAGCACGCCGCATCGCAACGATAAAATAGCATTTTTTCATACATTTACGTACCGTACGTACGTCGTATCGTACGTATGTAACATTTCGCATATCACGTGATGTAATAATTAAATCAAAACACAGAGGAACGCAACGGAATTCTGCTCGCCATAGCATAATGCTAACCCAGTGCGGTAACATCGGGACGCACTGCATTCACCGAAATCCGCTCAGAGTGCTAAGTGTGAGTTTTTCTTTTCGCATTCGATCGTGAGCGCGTTTGGAGTTTACTAAGAATTTGTATGTGATTTGTACAGCACCATCTAGTGGTAAACGTGAGAAACCAGTTTACCACTAGGTGGCGCTGTACAAATCACATACAAATTTCTAGTAAACTCGAAACGCGCTCACGATCGAATGCGAAAAGAAAAACTCACACTTAGCACTCAGAAAACACCAACCCGATGCCCTCCGCCGCGCCATAGCGTGTTCATATAAAACATATGAAAGCAGTCTAGAAACTAGATGGTTTTGCAATGCCGCCCGATCTGATGCGGTCTGTCTCAGTATGCTCGATTTTTGAGAAGAAATATCTCGCTTATTTGACTCGACGTGAAAACGTTTGTCGTGACATTAAACGAGATATAGGTTCTTGTTATTGGTCAAAACTCTTTTTTATCGCTAGCGACATATCACACTGATAATGATTATGACTTATTCCTAGCAATAACTAGAACCTACAGCTTGACGTGCATCCGAAGCACAGGAATGATAGCACGCTACCCGCCAAACTCCAAGCTGTTACTGAGATTCTTGTTTTCTATAAAAAATCTTCAAAAACCGTCATTAACACTTTTGTTTGACCCGAGGATCGAAGGCCTCATGATCTGAGCCGAATAGCGTCTGGATCACAAGCAGCGAACTCAATTGAGTATGCTGATCACAAGCCAGTCTGTTTAATTTTTTAACTTAATTTAACAGATCTTTTTTAAATTTTTCATTTACAGCTGTGTGTAAATCCATACTGTTACGTACTTCGGGTTCGTAATTGTAAGAAAACACCACTTATATTAAATCCGTGTATTTACGATACAAATACACACAACACAACACAATGTAATACTTAAATACTCTGATTAACACTAGTCACTCACTGTACTATCACCGACTACACAATGAAACACTTCTCGCTTCGCACGGGTCGCTTCAAGTATCGCTCTCAATCGCTTGATAAAAACTGCCCTGTATTTGTCAACACATCTCTATTTATACCTAGGGTAAAGTTCTACCTGGATCCAGAAAAATCTAAATGTATCGGGAAACGATGAATCACTTCTTATTGTAATCAACTTATGATAAACAAGTGACTCATCAATGACTCATCAATCCTAGTACACGCTACTTTCAACCCTGTGCTTAGGTATCTGGCGCGCACTATAGTACCTACTAGTGCCTACTATCACTGCCCTGTGGCCGAAATTCGACCATAGACTAAATAATAAAATCTCTTATGTTTTACAAGAGATTTTACACGTAATAACGTTCTTGACGTAAAGAAAATATACTAGGTACCTACACGTGCGTAGATAGGTATATTATACAACTATTTTATATGAATGTAGTGTGTGTAAAGTTTATTTTATCAGTATAATGTTTTTTGGTGCATATTCTTTAAAAATATTGAGTCCTCCGCTATGTAAGCTAATGGTGAGTAGGTATAAAAGACGTTTCCAGAATAATAATGAAAGAAAGAAAGAAAATATTTATTTGCAAGAATATGGGTGTTACAAGTTGTTAAAAATAAATTAAGTTACCGACTTATTCTACCAATATATGGTGTGCAAATATTTAAAAAAATATCATTATATAATATTACATTTAAAACTATAAATTGTATCGATTTTTCAGAATTACTACCGGATCGGAACGCTTTCTTCCGTTTCTTCCGCCGGATCTTCTCAGTGTGTGGCCACACACTGAGAAGATCCGGCGGAAGAAACTCAGCGGGCTGGCCTTAAATATACAAGGATGATTCCATATTACAAAGTTATTTTTATAATTACAAGTTTCATATTTTGAGTAATTATTTTTTTTTTATAATTTACATAATGTTCACCATTTAAAATATATGTTACTTAAATCTCCAATCGGTCCAGTAGTTTTTAAGTTTACTCAATACATATAAAAATACAAACCTTTCCTGTTTGTAATATTAGTGTAGATTTCAGTCAAAATAGTGCGAGTAAGCACTCTTTTCTACTGCCGAATATTCGGCATTTAAACCGAATTTCGGCTGAATGTCGAAGTTCGGCTCAAATTGCCGAAATTCGGTTAAACCGAATGTAAACCGAATTTCGGCCCATCTCTACTTATTAGTAATCAAAAAAAAAGTTTGTTCCTGGGATCCCGGTCTATCAAGAATATATACATACTAGATTACAACATATTAATAAAAAAAACTTAAAATAAGATTCACATTTTATAAATAACTGACTATATATAAAATAATTTTTGCTAATTCACTCACATGACAAATAAATATGTAAATTCTTTCATTTACTTTATTAACAGTACAAATAGCTTGGGTCAGAGGAGTTTTTGTCAGAAGATTAGTCTTTGCTTTTGGTAGAGCTAGCAGTGGTGGACTCAGTCGTCTCCAGACGTATCGATCCGGAACAAAAAGGCTCAAATTCTCTAGTAATCTCAAAGTTCTTTACCTAGCAACAGTCTTATCAATTATCCATAATTTTTAATTATTGACCGCCCCGTTGGTCGAGTGGTTAGCGACCCTGACTACGCAATTAACGGGGATCGGGTTCGATCCCCGACGGGGACAAGCATTTGTGTGATGAGCATAAATGTTTGTATTTCCGGGTTTCGGTGTTTATTGAATATATTCCAGTATTTATATATGTATTTCTATGTATTAGTATCGTTGCCTAACACCCATAACACAAGCAAATAATTTGCTTACTTTGGGGTTAGATCAGTCAGTGTTATTTGTCCCGTGAATATTTATTTATTTATTTTATAAATTTACCGGTTACCATTCTCCAAACTGGAACATGAAAGTGACAAGCTCTGACGCTACTGCAGCAGGAAAACGTAGGTCACGCTATAAGTTTTGGGTACTTAAAAAACAACATGTAATAACCAAAATATTATGTTTATTGCTTTTCAAAATAATCTCCTTTACATTTTAAGCATTTTTTCATGCGATCGAACCATTTTTTAAAACAGGAGGTCCACAGATCTGAAGGCATGTTTTCTACGTGCTAATTGAACGCTATCACTGCCTCTTCGGAGTTGGTAAAAGTAAAACCTCTCATCAAATCTTTGATTTTGGGGAAAATACAGAAATTGCAGGGTGCTAGGTCAGGGCTACGCGCAGGATGAGAGACGAGATGTACTTTTTCGGAAGCTAAAAATGACTGTTTTGTTGGCCGTGTGTGAAGAAGCGTTATCATGGTGTAGGAGAATGCGGATTTTGGGTCGTCTTACGCGAACTTTTTCTAACACCCTGGGTAAACAAATGGTAGAATACCACTCGGCATTAACACTCTTTTGATCTTCAAGTGGGATTGTACAGATGGGACTCGTAGCTGAGAAAAAAAGCGCGATCATTTTTTTACCAACGTTTTTCGCCTGTTTCACTTTTGTTGGCATGTTCTCATTTTCAAACACCCATTCACAAGATTGCTGTTTTTTTTTCGGGTTCAAAGCAATAAATCCACGTTTCTCCTGTGACAATGTCATAAACAGCATTAGAATGTCCGTGGTCATACTTCAGTAGCATCTGTGAGCACCATTCCACGGGAGCCCGCTTCTGCTCCGCTGTCAGTTCATGAGGGATCCAACGACAACAAAGTTTCCGAACTTTCAATTCTTCGTGTAAAATTTTCTGAATTCGGCTCATACCAATCCCCAATAGTCCTCGAATTGTCTCATAGGTAATCCGGGGGTTTTCTTCAATTAACCGCTTAACAGTAGCCACATTATTTTCGTTGACGGCAGTTGAAAGCCGCCCTTCGCGAAATTCGTCATGTAATGAAACTCGACCTCTCTCAAATTCAGCAAACATCGCCTCACGGTACTCAAACAAGGTGCTTCTCTCCCAAAAGCATTTTGAAGACGAGCGGCACAGTTTTGCGAAGAAAGAGAACTTTTAAAATCATAAAAAATCATCGCTCTAAAATCTTTTCGACTTAATTCCATTTTCGTTGCGTACGTAGAACTTTGATGTGTGATAAAAAAAACAAAAACAGCAACGTTTTAAAAATATAACATTCGAAATTCAAATAGTTTCGATTAGCTAGAAGTGCAAAACTTTTAGTGTGCTCCATGTATGTAGATAAGGTGGTGGTTTCAGACCCGGACGAGACTTTACATGAGAAACTAACTACGAATCGAGGTGTCTCGGGTTCGATTCTCGGCATGGACAAACATTTGTATGATGAGTATAGCCGTTTGATTTCTGGTTTTGGGTGTATATTATGTATGTAATAGTATTTATATAGATATTTCTATGTATTAGTATCGTTGACTAACACAAGCAAATAATTTGATTATTTTGGGGTTAGATCAATTCGTGAAATTTGTCCAGCAATATTTATTTATTATTTTATATTTAAACCTGGTTTTAAATTCGTTTAAATTTATGTCAACATTACCAAAATTAGCCAAATCGGTTCAGCCATTCTCGAGTTTTAGCGAGACTAATGAACAGCAATTGATTTTTATAAATATTGATAAGGTTTTATAACATTTTTAGGATATATATTTTCATAAACGCAAATTTGGAAGTGTTACCACGGTTACGTCACACCGTGGACGCCATTTTGTTTTTGATATTTTCCAAGGAAGTTACATTCTACCTGGAATGTCCACATGGGCTTCAAAATCGTTCCGAAGAGTACCACGACATGAATGGAGTGTGTCTCTTTCTACTAAATAAAGCGCCAATCGCCATATATAAGTGCAGCCATGCATAGTTCGCAAATTACTACTACGTAATTCTACTAATTTGAGAAACAGCTTTGCATTGCATAAGTAATTACGTAACAATTAAAATAAGCACATTTTAGAACTCACTATGTTATTTACAATACATTTTATGCTAATGTATTTATCAACGTTTATGAATAAAAGGGATTTAACGATTACCGAATATATAAAAATCTACCATCAGCAGTTTTATTTTAACACTGGCAATTGTAAGAAAGGAACAACATCCACTCATGTCGTTGTCTTGCTCGGAACGTTTTTCCCCTCTGTTAAGTAAGAAACAAATGTCAACTTTATGAATAACGAAATAAAGTACATTTTTATTTTTCAAATATTGCTTCGTAGTAATTCCAATTATATAAGTTCCTTGATATTTTCATAGACACCACAGAATATGTAATGTATGTATGACTACGACGTGGTGTCATTTAAGGCGCCATGACAGTCAAGTGTTTTGGCGGTTAATTTTAATTTTAGTGATAAAACGCGAAATTTTATTATAAATGTACAACATTAAAAAAGATTTTTTGGTTAATATCCATAATATACATACTAGTAATATAAATGCAAAAGTAAGTTTGTCTGTTTGTCTTCTTCTAAACCACTAAACCAATTTGAATGAATTTAGTACAAAGATAGTTTGAGACCCGAGAAAGGACATAGGATAATCTTTATCTCCGAAACCCCACGGAAAAGGGGACTATGTGGGTAAAGGCCCGGGATTGTCTATCACTTAAACCACGGTAATTTTAATTTTTTTTTCACGCAGACGAAGTCGTGGGCACAACTAGTACGTACTAAGGTTAAGTATTAAACAGTTTTTCTTTAGTCAATTAACCCATTATGAATCTAAAGTATGATACAAAGAAAGAAAGAATCTACGAGAGTATGAGGTTACAAATAATACAATTTATTACAAACTGTGCCCGCGACTTCGTCCGTGTGGAAAAAATCCTTAAAAAAAGTAATCTAAGTTACTCCTAATTACGTGAAATATCTATCAGTGAAAGTCTCGTCAAAATCGGTCTAGCCGTTCCAGAGATTAGCCGGACCAAACAGACAGACAGACAAAAATTAAAAAAAAAAATATTTTGGTATACGTACCGTGTATGCATCCATATGTATTTAGTTAAAACCGGTTATTTTAATATTACAAACATACACTTCAATTTTATTTATTTGTATAAATGATTTAAAAATACCTACCGATTTTCTTTCATCACACGTGGAAACATTTAACAATCATCATATAATTATAAAATGTTTAACTATTTTTTCAAAGACGATATTAATTAAGTACCGTAATTTTGTTTGTGAAATATGGATTTTCACAAAAATTACGCTGAATTTATAAACTATTTATTTACCCGGTGTTGGTCAGGACTCAGGAGTCCTTTGGAGAAAAGACCGTTCTACTTTTTTTTCCGTTTTCCCCCCGTTTTAGTCCCGGGCTCCTTTGAACAACAGACCATCTGCAGTTAGTAGAGAGGTAAACAGATTCCAGGGGGGCAGCTGGCCCTCTCCCTCCCCCCCCCCCTCTGGTACGCCCATGGCGGCAGCAATAGGTAAACTGAACTATTTTTCGATCAGGCCCGTATAAACACGGAAGCAGGGATCTGAAATCACTGAAATCTAAGTATCAGCTCGTAGTATAGAGGTGGTACTCAGCTGCCTCGCATCATCATTAAAATCTCGTCGTGGCTATTGTAAGAAGAAAACCATAGATGTTATCCAGTCGCTAAAAATCAAGGGAAACAGAATGTCTAATAGTATTTGGTTCACTCTGTCTACTCTACATGGGTACTAGCGTTATATTATTTTTTTTTTAAATGGAGCATTATTTATAATGTCATTTTTTTACATGACATGCACTACGCATCGCTCAGTCGCCATTAGACTGCTGGCGCATGCGCAATGTAGGCGTGAGGTAATGGTTTGCATATTAGATATAAAATAAATAATAATTGGGAATTTAATTGTTTTTATGATCGAACAATCACCAATAGTCGTCGAACAAACGATAATTAATCAAAATTAATTAATCTAAGTGATAAAAATAAAGATATCTAGTAAAGGGGGCCAACTTAAGGGTGATCATTTGTTTAATTAATTATAAATAAATAAAAGACGAACAAACAATTTTTACAATCGAACATTAAAGAACGAACGACGAACAAATAATTAAAAATATCAAAAATCTGAAAATCAAAAAAAGTGGGGCCAAATTCACTGAGCCGATGCCAGCATATACCTACACACCAAACGACGTTGAACGAACGCTAAAGACTAAAGTACGAACGCGAATAGTGCGCCGTTACCATCGACTATGGAACCAGAAGAGTGGTAAGGTATGTTGTTTGTTTTGTTAGAAAACAAATTCCGTCAAAACGCTATGCCAGCATAATGCTGTGATTGGCCGACTCAAGGTTAATGTGGTAATGACGTATTGCAAACGCGTATTGAATAAAATGAGATACCTAGTTGTATAGAGGTTACACCTAGGCAAGAGCAAGACGCATAAACAAGTGTCCACGTGTTCCATGTTACATTTCCAGTTTAACTTGAGCCATATTATATGAAAGTAAATTAAAATAAAATCAATGTTTATTGATGCCGATGAAACGTAATTCCGACTGTTTTATAATTTGCCGTTTTGCTGATTTTTCTACACCATCTAACAGAACAACACGACATTATGTGGTATAATACACCAAACTTTGAATATTTTCGAGAGTATCGGGGACGTACACACAGGTCACTTATTGGTGCGGTACTGCTTTAGTGCTAGCGTGAATTGCTATTTATCAGTGGCAAAACACTGATCAGTTTCGGAATTAGATGGCTCATATTGCAACTCTATTAGGTTATATGCTCGATGGCCGTTACGTCTAACCACCCGGCCACGCGAACCGGCACGGCCGCGGCGGCGGCGCGAAATTTCGGGCAATGCGGATTTAGAGGCCACGAGTAGAGCGTTTTTTTTTAAAGCGTTTTTCGCCGCGAACAGGTAGTCCGGGAGCGAGATGTCTTTTTCAACTTTATCAGCAATATCGAATTGCTTGGAGGGGAATAGTTTTGTACTTCAACACTTACCATTTGGAAGAGAATGTGTAGTACATGATTTAAATAATAATCAGGGTATAGTAAAGATGTTCAATTTTATATAGTATAGACATAATATATAGACATAATTTTTTGGAAGGAGTATCCTTTAGTGTTACTGTCCATTATAGTGTTACTGCTTGATAGTCCATTATTTTTTTGGCAACAGTATTATAATTATATTCTTATGAATATTCAACAATGTGGGAAGAAATAAAAATTATATCCCTAGTCTTTGTTTATATTTATGATGTGGTGACTATACTTTCAAATTGCTGGCCTAGTAACTATTTAAAAAATTAAAGTTACAATGTTCATATAGTATTTCTTGGCAACTACAACTAAATCATTCTGATTCCTAGACTATTTCGCGTGGCCAGGCCGTAATACTGTTGTATACTATGTGGCGCCGTGCACATGGACACGAAAAAAGCGAACAAAAATATGAAGGACATTGTTCGTATTCCCCTGTGATCCGCAGTCGAAATCTATACATATAATAAAATCGTAGAAAAGTCAAAACTATAAATTGAATATTTTTTTAAAAGAATACTTAGGGCGTGATCTACAATCGATATCGAAGCCAAAAATATAGTTTTTAGAATTTTTGTCTGCTTGTCTATATGTATGTCCGGAGTAAACTCAAAAAGTACTGCATGGATTTACTTTAAATTTTGCATGAATATTACTAATAGGTCGGGTCAACATATAGGCTACATATTATCACGCTATCACATACTGGGGAGGAGCTGTGCTTACGAAGTCCGTGCTGACGAAGTCGTGGGCAACAGCTAGTATCAAATAAAGAGAATTAGAGCAAATCGATAAATACATACTTTGCTTATTTAGTAACTAGCTGTTGATCACGCCCCATGTATTCTTTTAAAAAAATATTCAATGTACAGTTTTGATTTTCCTACGATTTTATTATATGTATAGATAACGGTGTTTAAAAAAGGACGTGATTCTCTCAAGCAGATTTATTATCATTTTAGCTCCATTTGCAGCTGGGAGCTTAATATCGTCTATATAATGCAGGTTTGTAATTTTATTAACACCAACTATTTAAGTACTCAAAAACTAAAATATGCAACAAATATTTCATTAAAATTTCAATTTAAATGATTAAAATAAGTTCTGACACGAAGGTTCAGCCCCATTTCACATTTGATTGAAAATAAAACAAAACGATAAGCATAAAATCGAAACGACACTCTTTTAAAAAACTAAACTAAAACAATTTTATCTTTAGATTTACTTAAACTTTAAATAATAAAAAACATTTAAAAATATTGAACAACATAAATATATTTGACCAAATTAAAATAAATAAAAAAGTGTAAAAATTAAATGACAACCTTAATATGATCTCAAAAGCTACAACACAAAACAAAGATTCAAATGGGGAGTTTAAAAACAATAATTTTGGTCATCTCTTTCGGTTCGGTCTCGGTCATCTCTCATACAGTTTCGTGTTGTCCTGTCTCCAAAATACTACATACATACAGATTGCACTGTCTTTTAGGGACTTGTTTCTGTAATGAGCTTTTAGTTTTTTTTAGCCGTCACACAGTTACAAAAAAATCGACTGGGTAATATGATTTTAATAATCGATTTTAAATAATCGATTATCAATAAAAAACAATTATTTTACATCCCTAGTTGGAACTACTGCTTTAGGCAACGATGTCTCTTTCCAGAAAAGATGAAGAACCTTAATATTCTGTTTGTTCTAATAGCATGAAAAATAGAAATTGGTATATTTTTATCATTTTTTAGTTTACTGTGTTTGTTTGTTTTTGTTTATTTTCGTGTCTTATTTGTTTTTTCCTGTTGTTTATGTTTTTATTTCCTGTATAATTTTACGTAGTAAATAAAATTGTTTTTATTCTTTTATCGCATAACGTTGTCAGTACCGTAAAACGGGATGAATCGGAATTACGGGGTGAATAGAAACAAAACCAAAAAAGTTCTTCAAGTCCACAGATCCAAGTCGCATTACATTGATATAAAAAACCTTAGATGCACAGTCCCGCACAAAACTGACACTCGAAAGTGTCCCTAATTTCATTAAAGTAGTTATAGATATGGCAAAAACATATGTCTTTGCATATCCAACCTTGCGTGCACGACTTATAGTTGTTTTTACAAAGCAATGACTCATTTTTGGAGGACGTTTTTGACACACTGATTGTGTATCTTGGGTTTTTTATATCAATGTCGCATTAGCGTAAAAATGCCATGTGTTTTTTTATCTGCATACCAATATTTACTCTGTGAATTGGTAGTTAATCCGAAAGGAACTCATAAATAAACTCTGTTTTTTCATTTAAGATGACATTACCAGTGTTGCCAGTTTATTGGAATTCTAAAATAGTAATATACCACTATCAGTAATTAACGCTTATAAAATCGAGTACCGTATTATTTTTTTTAATTAAAGCAGTTTTAGTACGAGTAAGTACTATAGGAACTGGATACCTAGTTATGACAAAGTCTATGAGCCACAGTGACCGCTCACTACCACGCGGCCTGTCTGCCTGTTTATCGTCTTTTTGATATAAAAAATGCACGCTGCAGGAAACAGATTTTGTGCTTTACCGAGTGCTAAATGGAGTCAGTAATTTGATGCCTACATGTACAGATACAAAATAAAACATAGGTAATAAATCATAGTGCATATATGCTTGCATCTCTAAGTAGTCTGTGGTGCATATTTTCAATTTCCTTGTTGATTAATCATGAGCTGGAGGACCCGCTTTGCCCTGCATGATTCTGTGCTTGCCCCAACGCTAAACGTATAAAAGTGAGAGCTGGATATATTAGAAAGAACATGGAAATAGACTTAATGCAGTCGAAATGCGAGCGTTAAAAAATTATTATGTAACATCGCGGTTCGTGTTCATAATACTGAGGTAAGAGAGAGGTTGAGATTGAAACACAATATCGGTCAGACATGTGAACGATTAACACAACAGATATATATATATATATATATATATATATATATATATATATATATATATATATATATTATTTATCGACAAATTATTATTTTGACGTAGCTAAAAGTTTTTTTGCTTTTATTTCGTTGTGAGTCGCGAGTCGGGACACTTGTCTATCGGTTCTTCGGTGTAGAATTATGAACCCGTAAAGGAATATAAGACAGCATCTGACCAATTTAATCATGATACGTCAGTCTTGGTCTGTCCCGGTACCTAAATCCAACAGACCAAGACTGACGTATCATGATTTAATTGGTCAGATGCTGTCCGAAGGTGGTATCAAGTCTTCGAAACCGGTGTATTTGTATGAAGAGAATTATGAATGTGCAGGCAATAAGGCAAGTCTTGCTGGACGCACGCTGTCTTATATTCCTTGTCGGGTTCATAATTCTATACTGAAGAATCGATAGACAAGTGTCCCGACTCGCGACTGACAACGAAATAAAAGCAAAAAAACTTTTAGCTACGTCAAAATAATAATTTGTCGACAAATTATTATTAAATAAATATATATAAATAAATTTTTTATATATATCATAAGATAGCAAACAAGCAGATGGGTCTCCTGATGGAAAGAGTCAACCATCGCCTATAGACACCAAAGATGTTAATGGTGCGTTGCTATCTTGTGGCGAGGTCTAATGCCACATGCATAAGTTTACCGGCTACCTTACCCTCCAAACCGGAACACGACAGCGACAAGCACTGACGCTATTGCGGCAGGAATAGGTAAGGCGGTGGTACCAGACCCGGGCGAGACAAGACTCGATAGCCAATCGGTCGTCTTTTACGACCTGCCTGGCAGAACGGCAGTTGGCCCATTCTACAAAGGAGGCCGGGACCAACACGGCGGATATAAATATAATAAACAAAAATAAATATTAAATTATTTTTGTTGAGTGTATACAGGTTTTTTGTAAATAATAATAAAAGGAACTTCGTTCCATCCGGGTGTCCCTTGACACCTCTCAAGTTTTTTTAAAAGAGAAATTGCTTTTTTGACTTGCCACTTGGGAAAATTTTATTAATTTTTGCTTACGATCGTTGGGGGCCCAGTGGTCCCGTATAATTGATATGGTAGATACGGTGGGCAGCTGCGCCCCTGTTGATATAGTATTCATCCAAACTTCCACCTCCTATTTAAGCCCCCTAGGAGTTGATATTTAAAAAAAAAGTTGATATTGTTACGTGCTTCGGGTTCGTATTTGTAAGAAAACACCACTTATATTAAATCCGTGTATTTACAACACTAAGGTAGAATAAATTATGTTGAAATACGTAAATACAGAGATAAGCTAACGTAAATACACTATACCCTCTTGTCACACTTGCTGTACTAACACTAAACATAACCGTCTACGCTGAATCACTAAAACACTTCTCGCTTCGCACTGGTCGTTTCATGTATCGCTCTCGATCACTTTATAAAAACTGTACTCTATTTGTCAACATATCTCTATTTATACCCATGATAAAGTTCCACATTATTCCCGAATCCTCTACCAGGCTAATCGTAAACAAGTTATTGTAAACAAGTCCTAGTACACGTTATTTTCACCCTTATGGCCTAAGCGATAAGATCAATTATGGCATAACTATTCAGGTAACGGTCAACTATTTGTTTATCAATAGAAGTAGCTATCTCTTTCTTTTATTTCTAGATCTCTCCAGCGTTCCAACTCTTCACGTTTCTAGTTTATTCGCAACAATATTTTAACGAAATTCAAAATGACTTCGTTTCGTAGGAAAAATTTTTACACTTGAAATAAGTTAATAAGTAATAGTTTATACTTAAAAAAAAGTTAGTACAAAATTCTTTATAATATATTTAATTAAAATTTCTTTAAAATAATAACACAGCATCCCAAAAATACATTATTATACACAACGCACGGATATCTTGTTACCAAAATTGGTTCATTGATTTAGCCGTGAAAGTGTTATAAAGATACTACGCGACGGCGAACGGCGAACCCAATCGCAGCGCCATTTACCGGTTTCATTTGTTTATTTAAATAATTCCCGAATCTGCTTAAACACACACAAAAAATATCTAAATCTGCCTAGCAGTTTAATAAGAGTTTAGTCACATACATACACACGCACAGAAGAATTCTTTAAACAGTACAAGAGAGGTTTTTAATATATATACTTGCAGTCAATTAAATTTTATTTAGCTTTTATCTTTGATTTTTATTTGTTTTGTGTTTTCATATAAAATGCATCAATTAAATTTGTAAGGACTTAAACTACAAATAAATTATAATACATTAGAACTTAAATTGCAAATTGCTGAGTAACTTTTATTATTCTAGAGATAATATAGCTAGATTTTTCTAGTTCATAAAAAATAAACTATGAATAATAATTTGTCGACAAATTATTATTTTGACGTAGCTAAAAGTTTTTTGCTTTTATTTCGTTGTAAGTCGCGAGTCGGGACACTTGTCTATCGATTCTTCGGTGTAGAATTATGAACCCGACAAGGAATATAAGACAGCGTGCGGTTTTAATTGGTGATTTCACCCGCTAGCACTTGTTCGTCTTTATTTGTTTTGTTTATACCCGGCGGGCGTTAGAAATTGAATTACCTATAATTCTTGGACGGGTAAACCATTTTTGTTTTTGGCAACACTTGTGAATGCCGTCGAGAAATCACGCGAGATTACAACTTCCCAAGCTAGGTACATTATTGTCTATGACAGTTCTTCGTTTGTTTTTATGTTTTTACGTTTCTAAATTAAATGACAGGGGATACCCAGGGCAAAAGATCAGTATAATTTTTTACCTGAAGAAAGTGATTATTCAAAATAATATATTATACATATTTTAAATGTAGTTATAAACAATGTATGTTATTTCTTTCGTATGTAATGGAAATGTATTTAATTTTGCGTGAGCTAATTTATACTAGGTTACAATGAAGTAAGTGCTGAAACTACAATAAATCACATAAAATGGAAAATATAATGGCAAAAAATATACTAAGTATATGTACTAAAAAACGACATGAAATGAAAACACCTTTGATTATCAAAAAGAGAAATATTACGAAAGGAAATGAATCGTTACTAGTCAATAACGCAACAAAAGTTGTTTGTAAAGAAGACATTATGTATCAAGCTACTGCAAATGACTTTCTGAAGGGGAAATACCCTAATCTGAAATTAGTCAATTTGTTGGACGTGAAAAATAACAGCAGCGTAACTGTTGCTACGTACACTCGTAATTCAGAACGTATAGTAGCGACATCAACTGCTGTTACTAAAATTATAGGTCAAAAAAACTACGATACGGTTTTCGCATCACTTTGCTCCATAATAAGCCAAGAAATGCGTGTTCAGGGAATTTTAGCTCTTCTTACTGTAGAAAACGATCATTTTCTCGTACCAAATAGTAGTAATATTTTAAATAATAATATCAACAAAACTATAGAAAATAAAATTCACAAAACGGATAAAGATACTCCGAAGTTGACTAAAAATGTGGAATGTCAAACCGAAGAATCAAGCATGCTTTTAATAATGAAAGATAAGCAGAAAAAGAAAGGAAAGATAAAGCGACCTCGGGTTAGACCGTATGTAGTAAAAGATAAAACACCCCCTGAAAAAGTAATTAAAAAAGTCATTATAGATCCTCAAAATCTTATTTATTTCTCGATGCAAACACGTAGAACTAATACTGAAACAAATCCTGAAAAACGTGACCACGGAATTGCGTCATCAAACTCTGAAGGTAATGACAGTAGTTATAATTTACCTGATATCAAACATATTGTTGACGAAGACAGTAACATGTCTGATGGTAGTATCGGAGCAATGTCGTCGTTCAGTCAAAACATACCGGATAGTGTGCTCCATAGATGTACAGAGATAATGTCTAATATTAACAAACACACATACGGAAAACAAGAGACTCCTATTAAATTGTTTGATGGATCACAATTGACTGTAAATGTAAAACTTGAAGATATATTTCATTTAGCGACACCAGATGTTTTACAGACCCTGCCAATAGAAGACCAGAAAAAGTTGATTCTGCATCAAGCATATATAGATTACAATTACTGCTTACAAAGAGATGAAGATAATAATTTGTAAGTATTTTAATATCATATATTCTACACTTTTCGTTGTTGGCACTTTGTCAAACTGTATTTTAAAACAAAATTTCATCATTTAATACATTTGTCCTGTTTCACAATAAGAAACATACCTTATTGAAAAAGTATATTAAGTGATAAAATTTTGTATAAAAATATATATTTAGTGCATAATTCTGGAGAACATGAGATCCCTCAAAAGATCTTTTTCAGTGATGAGTGAAAATCTCATTAATGTTTAAAAATAAGATAGTTAAAAATAAGCTCTAATATATAATATATAATAAATAATAATTTATTATTATATATTAGAGCCTATTTTTAACTAACTTATTTTTTATAATTAAAACACCTGTTGAATTTTGTTTTAGACACTTAATGAGATCTCAACTCATCGGCGACAATATGTAATATACTTTTCTTACAATGTAGTAAACAAGCAGAATACTTTCCTAATGTAAAGAGATAACTATTGCCTATAGGCACAAAATATGTTAATGATGCATTGCCTCCTGTGTTTTTTTTATATCAAATAGCAAACAAGCAGATGGAACTCCTTAAGGAAAGAGAAACCATTATCTACATACACCTAAAAAGTTAAAGGTGCATTGCTATCCATGTGGCAAGATGGCAATGCCACATGCATAAGTCTACTATCAGCATGCAACAATACCAAGCAGGCAGCTATTACAGCAAGAATAGTTAAGGTGGTGTTGCTTAATACCCAGACAAGATGTTGCAGAATTCTACCACCTAGCAGACACATTCAGCCAATCGCCTTTCTAACCGTTAGGGGTAGAAGTATCTTATAAAGAAAAATACATTTTTAATAATCTATATATATCTATATATACATATAATAAAATCGTAGGAAAGTGAATGTATGTCCGGGGTAAACTCAAAAAGTACTGAATGGATTTACTTCAAATTTTGCATGAATATTACTAAAAGGTCGGGTCAACATATAGGCTACATATTATCACGCTATCACCTACGGGAGAGAAGCTATGCGGAGTAAATGAAGTCCGCACGAACGAAATCGCCGGCAACAGGTAGTACATAATAAATATACAACAATTACAAAAATTTGGTATGATGAATAAATAGACCTAAGCTACTTTATAATAATTTTTGTTACACAATTTCATTTTTAAACTTTTTTTAAATTTGGTGACGGGTAAGTTACATGAAGAATTGCAAAAGGGACATGTTTGTATGATAAAAGAATAACTTAGTGCAGAGTCCTCTGGCACAAGTAATTTTATACTTAAAAGGGGTCTCCAGCCCCAATAAATACGTAATGAATATTCTAGTAAATGAAATAAACGATTATTATTATTATTATTATCAATAGTGAGTGAACATTGCCATTTTTCTTAAACAAATGAACAAATTTACGAACATACATTAGGTTTTCAAATTTATACTGTCATTAGCTGATCTAGCAAATGATTTGCCATATAAATTATTTACAGTTAATTTATTGATGGGGTTTGGTATTCATGGTAGTGGCAGTAGGATGGTGAAAATTTGGGGTTGTAAGTATTTTGCGATCCTAAATAAAAAAAATGTGTGTGTGTACACACGTAAGAAGCTATACTTGTTTGGTGTAACAAGATAAAAATCGTTTTAAAAATTTATTCTTCGATAGAAAAAATATTTTATATTATTAGGTACAGAAAAAAAGGTATTTAATACATTGAAAGAAAGTTTTATTATAATACATTAGCTAGTTAAATAAATTTTATTTCAATATCATAAAATAATTATTTCTACATAATTAAAAAAATTCACAAACTTTTTGATAAACTAAAATGTTGACTAGCTAATTTCATGCAGTCAGTTTTTCGTAACGGTATGCACATCTTATTATTTACTTATATTATTTTTCCTTAATGTGCGAAAAAAAGTATAACTTAAAAAAGTGACAAAAATATAGAAAAACTCTTATCACCTAACAGTGTACAAGAAAAAATTGATCAAGCAATTTTGGATGAGTGCGACCATAAACACACACATACAAACATAGTTACAATATATATTTCTATGAATTTTGCTGTCTAAATTTCCTTTACAGCTCTTTTATGTCATTTAAATATTGTATATAATAGAACACAAGTAAGAATTTATTTATATGTATTTGTGAAAAAAATGTACATAGGTTAAACTTAACGCCAAAGGGCTATCCTAGACCCTAGCCAACCTCCTGTAGTATAAAAAAAAAGAGTAAAATCCCATATGACATGACGTGAATGTTACCAAAAATATAAAATTCTTGGGCAATAACATACTTATAGACCATGGGTGCACAAAAAAATTTTTTGATTAATAACAAGCTGATCTTTTGTGAACAGCTTCATTTTGAAGGGACAACCATCTTTTCTATCTTCTAAAAAGCTCGAATCGGGTAACTTATAAAGTTATGGGGTTTTGAAAATTTTGATTCGATGAAGTAAAAATAATTATTAATTACATTAATTATTTTTCGGACTTTATCGCTTCATTATATTATGAAATACACGATAAAATTTTTGTCTTACACATTCCATGGTTGTTCTGCCGAGTCCTCTGAATTATGAGAACTTTAAATTGATTTTAATCAATTTAAAAACCACCTGATTTTCTCACAACAGTTTGTTAATTATTATTATAATTCAAGGGTAACTATGTCCTACACGTAAAGTAAAAACTTTTCTTAGTCTAACACTTTAAAGTCTAAATTTTTTTATCTATCTTTGCTAGGTACCTGATTAGAGATTATTCAAAGATATAAGAGATGGTTGTCTTGTCAAAACGAAGCTGTTTACAAAAATTCAGCTTCTCATTAATAAAAAAAAGTTTGTAAGTCTAATAAGTTAATTGTCTTATTTTATTAACTACACACACCTGAACTAATTCTATTTTAAGCTAATCAATATGCAAAGACTAATGTAAAGTGCAATCTCTTCACAGTCCCCAAAAATAATTAAAAAAATATATGTATATTGAATATTTTATCGAGTTTGGGATTGATTGCTTCCATGGATTAAATGGATATGCTTTTCAAAACAATTTCTTAGTTTAAAAATACTGCTTGCTGTAATTTTGTGTGTTGTTCTATTGTGTACAATAAAGTATTAAATAAATAAATAAATTAAATAAATTTGTCAGTGTAGCTTGCATTTACACACAGAAATACAGAGTTATATTACTTACCGATGAAATAAAATTACTTCAAGGGTAATTTGTAAATCTAGTCATCTCATTTGGTACGAGAAAGCAGTGCAACATTGTTTATTTCTATTTTTTCACAATATAACATATCTACAAATGTATGACATATTTGACAGTGGTAGGAGCGTTTGCTCATATGTGCTACTACACGTTTTCTTCCCAATGGTGTGTCTATTAGTATTCATGTGGTCTGTGGATTGATCCTCATATCAATCTCCAATAATTATTCTGGTTGATTAAAGATTGTATAAGTCTATTTGGCATTTTTACTAAACTCTTTTGTTATTTGCATTATTAATTAACTAGCTGCAGGGTGCAGCCTGCTGCATTGTAAGTTTTTTGTGAATCCTATCTTTTGAGTTGGACCACACAATAGATAACTACAAAATTTCATTAAAATCGGGTCAGTAATTTCAGAGCCTATAGCAGACAAACAATGTGACACATGTTTGTCCGCTATATTCTGATTTTTAATAGTAGGGCACATGTTCGTTTCGTAACGAAAACTTCATGTTTTCAATTTTTTTCCAGAGCAATATCATAATAATGTGAGTAGATTATTCGAAGGATATTACAATTTTTCCAAGATTAAGTCTTGATTATTTGAAGGATATTACAGTTTTTGCAAAATTAAGTCTTGATTATTCCATTTATCACAGGTTCAAAATTTGATTGGCAAAGGATTGCGCGTGAGGATTTAGTGTTTTTAAAATAACTCTTCTAAATAAATGAGTTCACATAACGGACAAAAAAATACCAGTATATTAAACATTACCTTATTTCACATTTAATAAATATTTTAGGTTTCCATTGAAATACTTCCTGGTGAAAAAAAATAATGTTAAATTGAGCTGATTTTGTAATTTTTAATATTCGATTTGAAAGATAACTGACGCCTATTTTCGTAAAACGCTATGAAGGGGTTGTCTTCATTTTAAAAAACCATAATCAGAAATGATATTCTTGCTCTGTAGTGCAATAAATCATGACTTAATCTTGCAAAAACTGTAATATCCTTTAAATAATGTGCTCACATTATTACGATATTGCTCTTGAAAAAACTTGAAAACATGAAGTTAAAAAGAAAAAGTATCTTCACGCCCGTATCCCCGAAAGGGTAGGCAGAGGTACAACAAGTGCACTCACGATTAGCCGAAGATACTTGGTCCCACAATGTGATAGGTGGTAAGCCTATCGCCAACCGGGCACTTTCCAATCCCGGGCAATGTTGTTTTTATCAGAAAACTGAAAAAACACATTTCTGAATTGCCCGTCCCAGGAATCGAACCCGGTACCTCTGTGGTCAACTCCAACACTGGACCACTACACCACAGAGGCGATTAAATTTGAAGTTTTCGTTACAAATCGAATACGCGCTCTTAATACAGATATATTATGTACATTAAGATTAAAAATATGAATGTATCTATATTATATAATATTATAGATGCGAAAGTTTGGATGTTGGTTTGTCTCAATCACGCAAAACCTACTGAATGGATTTGAATGAAATTTGGCACACAGGTAGACGATGACCTGGAATAGCACATAGGCTACTCTTTATCCCTATACATCAAATTAATCAAAATTAAGGTAAAAAAAAATGACAAAAAATTAAAAATTTCCCATTCAAATTACCAATGGTTTTATCTCAGAATCATGGTCCAAAGCTATAGTTTTGACTAACTGTTACCTGCGGCTTCGCTCGCGCAAATTTACTTTAGAACTTATTTAAAAATTCTTTATAAGCTACTTCCTTTTTTTACCACCTTAGGGATCGAATTTTTAAAAAACACTTAAACTTTAAATGAATTACGTATTCATTATTTTTTTAATTTTTTTTTTTTTTTTTTTTTATATCATAAGATAGCAAACAAGCAGATGGGTCTCCTGATGGAAAGAGTCAACCATCGCCTATAGACACCAAAGATGTTAATGGTGCGTTGCTATCTTGTGGCGAGGTCTAATGCCACATGCATAAGTTTACCGGCTACCTTACCCTCCAAACCGGAACACGACAGCGACAAGCACTTACGCTATTGCGGCAGGAATAGGTAAGGCGGTGGTACCAGACCCGGGCGAGACAATGCAGAACTCTACCACCTTGTAGTCACGATGGTAGTGACCCGATAGCCAATCGGTCGCCTTTTACGACCTGCCTGGCAGAACGGCAGTTGGCCTATTCTTCAAAGGAGGCCGGGACCAACACGGCGTAAATTCAATTCATACGAAATTTCTTGCAAGTTTTATGTTTCATACAAATTTTTATCCCCCATTTTTACCCCTTCAGGGTTGAATTTTGAAAAATTCTTCCTTAGTGGATGCCTACATCATAAGAGAAATACGTGTGCGAAATTTCAAGTTTCTAGCCTTAAGGGTTTGTTTGGCCTGTGCGTTGATACCTCAGTCAGTCACTTTTGCCTTTTATATATATAGATTTTCGATAGATCGTCCCTTACAGGATATACAGGATATCCCCTTGACTTATAACATTCAACTATGTATGATTATAAAATAAGGCAAAATGAAGTTTCAATAAATAAATTATTGGCAGCCAGCTAACTATTCAATTAAATAAACCATCAGTTATTTCGGATACTTACACTTTTAAAAATAATAAATGAGCGCTTCAGAAACTAAAAGCAATTCTAATATTATTTTTTTATATCATAAGATAGCAAACAAGCAGATAGGTCTCCTGATGGAAAGAGTCAACCATCGCCTATAGACCCCAAAGATGTTAATGGTGCGTTGCTGTCTTGGCGAGGTTTAATGCCACATGCATAAGTTTACCGGTTACCTTACCTCACCACAAAAAATCGTAGGAAAGTCAAAACTGTACATTGAATATTTTTTTAGAAGAATACTTGGGGCGTGATCTACAATCGATATCGAAGCCAAAAATATAGTTTTTAGAATTTTTGTCTGTTTGTCTGTTTATCTGTTTGTCTGTATGTATGTCCCGGGTAAACTCAAAAAGTACTGCATGGATTTACTTAAAATTTTGCATGAATATTATTAACAGGTCGGGTCAACATATAGGCTACGTATTATCACGCTGTCACTTATAGGGGAGGAGCTGTGCGGAGTAAACGAAGTCCGCGCGGACGAAGTCGCTGGCAACAGCTAGTATATATATAAAAATCAATTGCTGTTCGTTAGTCTCGCTAAAACTCGAGAACGGCTGAACCGATTTGGTTAATTTTGGTTTTGAATTAATTGTTGAAGTCCAGGGAAGGTAAGTGGCTGATATCTCTAGTGCTCTATTGGCATCTCTGCTATCTTCGGACGCGCCATTAACATCCTTGGTGTCTATAGGTGATTGTTGATTCTTTCCATCAGGTCACCCATCTGCTTGTTTGCTATCTTAAGTTATAAAATACTGTCTGAGATCTGCCTGATTAGCTGATATCTCTACTGCTCTATTGGCATCTCTGCTATCTTCGGACGCCCCATTATCATCTTTGGTGTCTATAGGCAATGGTTGATTCTTTCCATCAGGTCACCCATCTGCTTGTTTGCTATCTTAAGTTATAAAAAATTGTCTGGGATCTGCCAGATTTGACGATATTTGCGCCTTCGCTAACTTCTTCGGGAATGTGGATGTGTTTGTATTGGGGGGCGTCCATAAATTACGTGAGGCGTTTTTTTAAATTATCTGTCCCCCCCTGGTGAGATGCCGTGAGATTTTATTCAACCCGCTCCCCCAACCCCCAATCTCACGTGAGATTTTTCAAAATATGGGTTTCTTAAATATATAAATAAACGCGTTGAATTGTTATTGTAAAAAGAAAAAAACAATTGCTTCGTGTTTTTATTTACGACTACTTAGTTAAGACTAGTAATCAATTAAAAATTTAACAATAGAATACTTAACTCGTAATTATTGCGATTAAAAAAGGAATATCTACTGTAATTCCGTCCATGGAGAATCATGCGTGTGTTGTACTATATAGTGGTTTGACAGTCAGTACTAAAGTATAACATCGAAATATGAATTAATTTATTTTCTTTCGAACGAATTAGTGAATCAATAAAAAATCAGACAGAAAAAAAATTGCGTGATATTTGCCGAGACCCCCCCTCTCCCCAACATAAGATTAGATGAGATTTGACTCAACCCCCTCTCCCCCCTAAACATCTCACGTAATTTATGGACGCCCCCTTGTCAGTTGTGACTTGTGACCTAGTATAAATGGAATTTATCAAGTTTCCTTGTCAAGGGACTTAACCCAGTGAATCATAATGAAATTCAATTCCTCTTACTGATAACGAGTGTTGAATGGAAAGTCAACATGTGCTGTTTGGATGTCTGGTGTAATTTAATATGACGGGAATATATAATACTAGCTGACCAGGCAAACTTTTTGCCATACAAATTACTGGTATTTTGGTGGGGTACTTGGAGGGGGGGGGGGGGGGGGTTTACAGTAGTTATCTACAAAATTTAATTGAAATCGGTTCAGTATTTCGGAGTCCATCGCGGACGAACCACGTGACACATATTTATATTTAACTAGCGACCTGCCCGCGGTTTCACCCGCGTAGCTTTTGTTCCCGTGATAATATCAGAAAGGTTTATATACTAAAACCCTCCTCAGGAATTAATCTATCTATTAAAAAAATCGCATCAAAATCCGTTGCGTAGTTTTAAAGATTTAAGTATACATAAGGACATAGGGACAGACAGGGAAAGCGACTTTGTTTTATACTATGTAGTGATATATTTTTATTGCCTTTGTGGTCTAATGGTCTGGCGTTGGCGTTGAACACATGAGCAATTTAAAAAAAAAGTATCTTCACGCCCATATCCCCGAAGAGGTAGGCAGAGGTACAAGTGCACCCACGATTAGCCGAAGTTATTAACTTATTCCCACAATATGATAAGTGGCAAGCTTATCGCCAACCGGGCACTTTCCAATCCCGGGCAACGTTGTTTTTATCAGAAAACTGGAAAAACACATTTTTGAATTGCCCGACCCAGGAATCGAACCCGGAACCTCATGTAGTCAACTCCAATACTGGACCACTGGACCACAGAGGCAATTAAAAAAAATAAGTTTTTTATCATTTTTCTGATAAAACAATGCCTAATCATTTTAATTACATTTGCCTACTTTGTGTTTCCATTTAGTTTTGTGATTGTTAATAAACTTTTTTATATAAACAAATAAAATACTTTGTGAATTGAATAGAAAGTGTTAGGTGTATTATGGAATGACCTTAATATTAAATTAATAAAAATAAATATTACACACACTACATTTGTATGACATACATGATATTATACACCATATGTGTATATATACTATACTTTTTGGTGGGTTTTTTATATCATAAGATAGCAAACAAGCAGATGGGTCTCCTGATGGAAAGGGTCAACCATCGCCTATAGACACCAAAGATGTTAATGGTGCGTTGCTATCTTGTGGCGAGGTCTAATGCCACATGCATAAGTTTACCGGCTACCTTACCCTCCAAACCGGAACACGACAGTTGTAAGCATTGACGCTATTGCGGCAGGAATAGATAAAGCGGTGGTACCAGACCCGGGCGAGACAAACTCTACCTAGTAAATAAAAAAAAAAGATAAATTCAGTTTTCAAACTTAAAATAGATTTGATTGTTTATTCTATGGTCAAATTCGACTAAAGGCAATCGCTAGTAAATAAAGTTAAAACTTAGAGGATTCTCATGCATGAATTGATATAAAAAAAAACCCAAGATACACATTCAGTGTTTCAAAACCGTACTCTAAAAATAAGCGCACAAATTTAAATTGTGCGCTTATTCCAAATAGAATCGTGACACTCAATTTTATTACTTTTTGTACATTTCTTTGTAAAAACAACTATAAGTCTTGCGCTTAAGGTTGGATATGCAAAAAATATATGTTTGTGCTATATTTATAACTACATAAGTGAAATTAGCGACAATTTTGAGTGTCATTTTTGTACGGGACTGTGCATTTTGGATTTTTTATATCAATGCATGCATGTTACTTCAGTTAACATAGCTACATAATACGGAACCCTTCATGTGCGAGTCTGAAACGCCCTTGACGTAGTTATAATGATCGATACAGAATGTGCAGTGACTCACCCGATTTGATTTGTTTGTTAGTAATAGCGAATGTTTTCAATGACGCGTGAATGGATAAACAGATGACTTACCCCATTTGGGTTCAGGCCTTTGAAGAATTGACCAATAGATAATCTGCCTGGCAGCTCGTAAAAGATGACTACTAGGTGATAGAGTTTATGCAACGATTCGGCCGGGTATATGGTACCAGCGCCTTATTGACCCCGCCCCGTTGGTTGAGTGGTTAGCGACCCTGACTACGCAATCGACAGGGCTCGGGTTCATCCCCGACGGGGACAAGCAGTGACACCCATAACACAAGCAAATAATTTGCTTACTTTGGGGTTAGATTAATAAATGTAATTTGTCCCGTGAATATTTATTAACATTAACAGTAGTAATAATAAGTAATATATATAATATATATATATATATATATATATATATATATATATATATATATATATATATATATATATATATATATATATATATAGCCGGTAAACTTATGCATGTGGCATTAGACCTCGTCCAAAAATAACATTAACACTTTTGGTGTCTATAGGCGATGGTTGACTCTTTCCATCAGAAGATCCATCTGCTTGTTTGCTCTTAACTTCTATGAAATGAAATGAAATGAAATGAAATGAAATGAAATGAAATGAAATGAAATAAAATGAAATGAAATGAAATGAAAAATATTTATTTGCAAGAATATGGGTGTCACAAGTTATTAAAATAAATTAAATTACCATCATATTCTACCATAATATGGCGTGCAAACATTTTAATTTAGGTCGATTTCTTTATAATTACTACCGGATCGGAACGCGGCCACACACTGAGAAGATCCGGCGGAAGAAACTCAGCGGGCTTCTTTTTTTCTATTTCACGTATTACAATTGTATGTATTACAATTTACTAGAATTATTTCACATCAAAAGTTGTTTTTACAATTTACAAAATATGATCTTATGCTCAATCCAAATTTTTACAATTTACAAAAAATTTACCATTTTACAAAATTTGCCGTTCAGTTTTTATTACATTTAAATTTCAAGGTAAATTGTACAAGCTTATATTTCTGTTTATTAACATTTAATCTTATCTGCTAAAAATTCTCTAATATCATAGTATGTTTTATTTAACAGTAAATCAAACAATTTTTTGCGAAATATATTTATAGGTAATAATTTTAGACTATCAGGAATATGATTGTATATATTAATTGCCATACAATATGCATTTTTTTTATAAATATTTAGTCTTTGGCTTGGCACATGTAGCTTCTCACTGTTTCTAAAATATGAGTTCCCTAATACTTGAGCATTTGTTTTAAACAAATGTTGATGTTTTTTTACAAATACGCATACCGACAGTATGTAAAGACAAGGTAAAGGTAGTATTTTAAGAGTTTTAAATAGGGGTTTACATGAATGTAGTTGATTAACATTACATATTGCACGTATACATTTCTTTTGAATTCTGAAAATCCTAATTAAATCAACTGAGTTTCTATATATATATATATATATATATATATATATATATATATATATATATATATATATATATATATATATATATATATATATATATATATATATATATATATATATATATTACTTATTATTACTACTGTGATAGCGTCAGTGCTTGTTATAGTCGTTTAGAGGGTAAGGTAGCCGGTAGATTTATGCAAGTGGCATTAAGCGCAGTAATAATAATCTTAACTAATAATCCTGAGTAGTTGTCGCCTCTGTGGTCCGGTGTTGGTGTTGACCACATGATATCCCGAGTTCGATTCCCGGGTCGAGCAATACCAAAAATATGTTTTTCAATTTTCTGACAAAAACAACGTAACCCGGAATTGGCTAAGTGCCCGGTAGGCGTTAGGCTAGCCACCTACCACATTAATACTAATTGTATCTCTGCCTAGTTCTTCGGGGATGTAGTAGTGGAGATACTTTTGATAATCTTGTCACCATCGCTTTGACCATTCTAAAATTTTGCGTACATTCCAGAATAATGCACACGGCTGTTCAAACCCACGATGTAGATTTACTGAGGAGGCAATGTTCGATGCTGAGGAATCGTGGCCATACCGTGGACGAACCTGGGGGTGGGAATCTGGTAAGATTTTAAAATGAAAACTAGCCGTTTTGTCTCGCCTACATTATTATAATTAATTTAAAATTAATAAAGTTTTATCGCAAACGTAAAAATATCTTATCTTATTCAAATACGTAAGATAAATAAGACATATCTTATCCATAATATAACTGGTGTTTCAAATGATGAAACATAATATGTATTATTAATGAATGATTGATAAGATAATAAAAGATTAATTAAAGATTCCCATTTCTTAGAATCTGGGTTACCTGTGTAAAAAACTATGAAAGATGCAGGCATAGATAATTTTTTAGCTGTCAACTAAACATGGAGTATAGTGGTAAGGAAGACCACACCTGTGAATATAAGTATCCATCAAAAAGCCTACAATAGTGGTCGCGCCACCGTCGCATCAGAATTTTTAGAAAAAAAATGGTAAAAGCGCTTAAAGCTTAAGTTCGTTTCCAGTAAAATGTTAAAATAACACTACAAGCGCTGTTAAATACTTATGCTTGGGACACTTCACTCCGCCTACAACATATTGTAGTTTATACTACGCCGGCGCCATTTTAATACTATATTTTCAGTATACATTTGGACACTTACAACCTGTCCCCCTTTATAAGCTGGTTCTCCTTACAGAGGTAAGGAGAACCAGCTTATAAAGCTGGTTCTCCTTACCTAAGCTCTACACCAAAAAAAAATTGCATGCCAATTTGGTAGAATACGCGAATGTATTATAACTAATGTAAACCTATAAAACTGTACCGTATTCCGAGCAATAAATAAATTTCATTTCAAGCAAATCTCGTTGTCTGTGTCTAACACACAGTAATAGGCCTTTCACACGATCGGATCCAACCACCAACGAAGAGCACCTTGGTTGAGTTAAAGTCAAAATCAATTGTATAGACTGTAGACGTCCGTTGATGTCAATATTTGGTTGGGACTTTCCAACCGCTCGTGAGTGCATTTCTCACTACGAAAAATAAGTTGCACGATCGTGTCAAACAGTGTTTCTTATACTCCTGGTAGACATGGACCACATTCTGAAGTTTAAAATTACCTCGGAACCCTGTTGAAATAATTTTACTATGGGAAAATAAAACATTATTCAGAAAAAGCCATATAACAAATTCTACTTTGATACACAATTAAATTTAGACACGGTGTAAAATCCTATCAAATTCAAAATCAAACTTGGATAAGTGGCTGCAAACAAATTAATATCAAAACACTGTCGTCGTGCGTACGATTTGTAATTAGTCGATTAATATTCGACTAATCATGGTCAGTAGTTCTTAACCGAAAATCGAATAGGCAACAGCCAAGAAATTTACATTCTACCCGGGATGTTCACACGCGCTTCAAAATTGTTCCGAAGAGTACCACGACATGGGTGGAGTGTGTCTCTTTCTACTAAATAAAGCGCCAATCGCCATATATAAGTGCGGCCATGCGTAGTTTGCAAATTACTACTAAGTAATTCTACTAATTTGAGAAACAGTTTTTGCATTGCATAAGTAATTACGTAATAATTAAAATAAGCACATTTTAGAACTCACTATGTTAATTACAATACATTTAATGCTAATGTATTTATCAACGTGTATGAATAAAAGAGATTTAACGATTACCGAATATATATAAAAATCTACCATCAGATAGTTTTATTTACACTGACAATTACAAGAAAAGGACAACATCCACTCTTGTCGTTGTCTTGCTCAGAACGTTTTTCCCCTTCGTTAAGTAAGAAACAAATGTCAACTTTATTTGTTACGAAATAAAGTACATTTTTATTTTTCAAATATTGATTCGTAATAATTTCAGTTATCGTATATAAGTTCCATGGCAACAGCACAATTTTTGATTGAGTCGAATGGTTTTTGTTGGCAGCCATCGCTAGTATCTATACAAAACTCGATCCGAAAGATAGGCGTGATTTCGATTCCCGACAGAGGCATACTCTAATATATATGTCAACGTAAATTTGTAAAAACCGTTAGTTTAAAATATACCTGGGTAGTTTATAAATTGGTTAAGTTAGGTTAGCAGTTTGTTTTGGAAACAAATCATTTTTCCGGAATAAAAAGTAGCTTATTCTATTCGCCGTCATCATCTACCTGTGTACCAAATTTCATCCAAATCCATTCAGTAGTTTTTGCATGATTGAGTAACAAACACCCATCCATTTTTGGATTGCTTGACCCGGGAATCGAACCCGGGACTTCATGTAGTTAACTCCGACACTGAACCACTAGACCACAGAGGAAATAATATTAAATTATTAACCGCCCTGTTGGTCGAGTGGTTAGCGACCCTGACTACGCAATCAACGGGGCTCGGGTTCGATCCCCGACGGGGACAAGCATTTGTGTGATGAGCATAAATGTTTGTATTTCCGGGTTTGGGTGTTTATTATATATATTCTGGTATTTATATATGTATTTCTATGTATTAGTATCGTTGACTAACACCCATAACACAAGCAAATAATTGCTTACTTTGAGGTTAGATCAGTAAGTTTAATTTGTCCTGTGAATATTTATTTATTTATTTATTTATTAACAAAAAACAACAATTTTGGTAGTGAACAGACTTGTTGTGGACTACTAGTTATCATATCATGGAACCCTTGGAGGTCCATGAACTTCATTTAAAGGAATCCCTTGTGTAGAACGAAACCCAGTTTAGTTGAACAACTAAGATGCATTGGTTGGTGGTTGGATATGATCATGTGAAAGGCTTTACAGTCTACATAAGTATTGTTTCTCAGAACCAGTGTTATCAGTATAAATAAAGAAATGACAGATACAGACATTTTTTTGCTGCCAACACCTTTCGTTGTCTGAACAACCTATAATAGTCCATAAATAAGACTGAGGTCGGTCTGCATCACAATTTAAATACTTTTTAACCATATTTTTACCCATAACCATAGTAAAAGTCATTAAATCATTATACTAAGTTGATAAAATAAACTAAGTTGATAAAATGTGCGTGCAGATAAAACTTAAAAAGGAGTCCTGGCACGTTAAGGGACATGCATAGTGTGATGGCCTTTTATCCCCCCCTCGAACAAGAAAGTTCCCGTTTTAACCTAAAGGGCGTGTTTTTAAAGATTTAAGGGCTTTTCCAACCCTTCAACTTGGAAATTAAGAGTAGTGGCGCCATCTGTTGTCGAGTATTTGAACTTTTTTTTATATCAACATAGCAAATAAGCAGATGGGTCTCCTGATGGAAAGAGTCAACCATCGCCTACAGACACCAAAGATGTTAATGGTGTGTTGCTATCTTGGGGCGAGGTCTAATGCCACATGCATAAGTTTACCGATTACCTTACCCTCCAAACCGTAATACGACAGCGACAAGCACTGACGCTATTACGGCAGGAATAGGTAAGGCGGTGGTACCAGACCCGGGTGGGACAATGCAGAACTCTACCACCTATTAGCCACGATGGTAGTGACTCGATAGCCAATCGGTCGCCTTTACGACCTGCCTGGCAGAACGGCAGTTGGCCTATTCTTCAAAGGAAGCCGGGACCAACACGGCGAAAAAATTCATTTAGAACAACGATTATTTGGGTTGCGTTTCGAAAGGCGCTGCGAGCAGTTGCAGCATGTGTAGTAATGGAGCGAAATTTAAAATTCCAATTTCAATAAAGTCTTAAATCACATTTGCTATCTTTCAACTACCACGTAATCTAATATCAACTTCCGAGCGAAGCCGGGCATCATAGCTAGTATAAATACTCGCAGTTTGGTTCAAGCCGATCTTAAAATTAGTAATTAAAGTGCACAAGGCTCTTTCATCAATACAAAGCTATATTCATTTGGCCTAGTGTTCTTTTTAAACATGAAATCCGGGGGTCGTGGGTTCGTATAAAATGACAAAACAAGGTTTATTTGTAATATTTGCAACAATTTTGTATCATATAAACGTTCTTTCTTCATACCTTATGAATACGAATTTGTAAAAGATGCGTCACTCCGAATCTATATTTTTAATATTATAAATGCGAAAGTTTTTATGTTTCGATGAATGGATGGATGGATGTTTGTTAATCACGCAAAAACTACTGAACGGATTTAGATGAAATTTGACATACAGGCAGATGATAACCTGGAATATTGTTTAGGCTACTTTTTATTTCGGAAATATAAATACAAATGATTATTGCTCATCACACAAATGTGTGCCTCTGTCGGAAATCGAATTCACGCCCCATCGGTCGGATCAAATTTTATAGTATTGATGGTAACGATGGCTGCCAATAAAAAATAATCGACTGAATCAAAAATTGTGCTCTTGCCTATTCGATTTTCGGTTAAGTAACTCCTGACCATGATTAGCCGAATATTAATCGACTAATTACTAATCGTAGGCACAACGACAGTGTTTTGATATTAATTATCCAAGTGGCTAGCATTTGATAGGATTTTACGTGTTAGTTTGAAAAATAGACCATCTGACGTTTTGCCAGGCAGGTTGTAAGAGGCAAACAATTGGCTATGTGAGTCATTACCAACGTGGCTACTAAGTGGTAGAGTTCTGCATTGTCTCGTCCGGGTCTGGTACTACCGCCTTACCTATTCCTGCCGCAATAGCGTAGTGCTTGTCACTGTCGTGTTCCCGTTTGGAGAGTGAGGTAGTCGGTAAACTTATGCACGTGGCATTAGACCTCGCCACAAGATAGCAACGCACAATTAACATCTTTGGTGTCTATAAGCGATGGTTGACTCTTTCCAGCAGGAGACCCATCTGCTTGTTTGCTATCTTATGATATAAAAAAACCCGGGCGAGATATTGCGGAAATCTACCACCTAGTACTCACCATGGTAGTGACACGTAAATCTAAACTTTTGCCCTTTACGAACTGCCCGGCAATGTTAATAGAATATGGATATTAAGGTAGCCGATAAACTAGCCATATTTTTTTTTGTAGAATGTTAATTATAGCGCCATCTATATACGTTTGTACAACTAAGCTTTTTGTGTTTTATTCAGACTGCACTACAAATGGCTATACTACACAATGCGCCCGAATGTACGCCAGTACTGCTCAAGTTTGAAGCAGATCCCCTCGTCACCGACGATGAAGTGAGGACGACATTCCACTTGGCAGCTGAGGGCAACTCGAAACACCTTGAAGAGCTGATTAACTATTGTAAATATAATGCTAGGTAAGTAATTAGCTATTGTGATGCTAGGAAATATAGGATGATATAATGCTAGGAAATTCATTAGTATATAAAATAAAGTTTACGAATAATAGTCGACCAACTTATAAAATGCTGTTTAATCTTACAAATTATTTTAAATTGTATGCAAATTAGTTCGTTATGCTGTTAATAGATGGCACTGTACAATAATTAGATCCCGCTACGATAGTCGCCATTTCATTTGATAATGTCTGTAGAATTTTTATAAAGTTTATGCGTTCCGGAATTTTCGCTGTTTCTTCAATTCCCTTGGCACGATACACCCTTGGCTAAATGTACTTAGAGAAGTTTTTATTGGTAGTGAACCTGTGGTGTGGATATATCCGTCAATGACGTTAAATAGGTCAAATGTTTATAGTATGAAACAAGAAAAACCCTCTTCTTAGTCCGTATTATTGTGATGGACAATTTCGGAGCCCTACTTTGCGCGTGGCCCGACACGCACTTAACAATTTGTTTCCTTTGTGAGGGAGTGATTATTGAAATTAAGTATTTAATTTACAAATTTTGCCGGCCCTAGAATTGTGCCTTCTAAAACCCGGGCCTATGGGTAAATCCGCCACTGCTCCGCTACTCGTAACTGGAAAATACAGTACATACTTTCCTACCTAGAAAAGGGGAATCAAATAAAGAGGGAATCTTAAATAATGACAGTGGTTCAAGCAATCTACAAATGCTATAAGGAAAAAATAATCAAAAAGATAAAAAATATTAAAATTCAAAATAAAATCCTACAACGCGATATTACAATTATTTATCTTGTAAACATTAAAACAAGCCCATCTAAGAAACGTTGGAACTTGTATATTTTCAACTTTTCTTAGATGGACTTTGGTTCGCAGGAGACTGGAAAGATCTTTTCCACATCCTCGTCATGAGTTATCAAGCTCCGCAGTGTTAACTTCACGTCATCCTGACGTGATCACCATCACCATCCTTGCAGTAGTTGGCAAGCTGGTTGGTCCTTATTTATATACAAGTTAAAGTTTTACCATGTTCTCGAAAGTTCCAAAAATTACGCGTTAACAATTTAGGTGTTAACAAGTCATAGTATACGCTATTTTCACCCTTATGTCCTATGCGAGAAGGTAAATTATGGCACAGCTGTGTGGATGACGGTAGCTATTGTTTATCGATAGAAGCAGCTGTCCCTTTCTTTTATTTTTAAATTTTTCCAGTGTTTTTACTCCTCACTTTTCTAGATTATTCGCAACAATATTAATGGTGCATTCCTATCTGTTTAGCGTTATGATGATGCCACATGCATAAATTTACCGGCTACTTTATCCTTTACACCGGAATACGACAGTGTTGTGATCATATTGTTTGATACATTGTCCTTTATTTCAGGAAAGTATTAAGAAACAGAGAAGATTTATGGAAACCATATCTAGAAACAAAGCCTGATGAAGAGCTTGCGAAATATTTGCTCCACCGGATATGTACAATGTTTGATGAACAAGGTAATATTGAAATTCTTTATAATTTAATTTTTGTTTCTTTGATATCTTTAATAGATAGATTCTTTAATTTCTTTGGTAGGCTAGACATAAAGAACCCAGTTCCATATATTACTGGGCTTGGTTCCTCCAGATCCATAAGTCTCTTCATTCATAAACCCGACCAATTTGAACAAATTCTTGTCAGTCTTGGTTTCTCCTGGTACCTAAAAACCATATTAAACAAAAACAAGAGTCCCATTCGTTTTCATTTATATGGTGTATTAAGTATTTTATTCCTACTCAATCTTTACGAATTGTTTGACGTAAGTTCCTATTTGTACTTTTTATATTAAGGATTTTTTTTTGAGTTATTTTATGTACATACTACATGAGTTATTTTATGTATTATTTTTGTGTTATGGCACTCACCCCGTGTTTGGGAAACTGGAGCAACCTTAAAAACAACAAAGAATAATATCGACACGCGGGATTTGAACCTGCGACCATCTCCTTAAAGCCGGGACGCTCTTCCACTGAGCTAGTGTCGACAGGCTCGAGGCGGCGAAATTCTTCTTTGCTATATGATCGATTACGTCGATTGTACTGTTCGCCAGCTATAAATACGTATAACTAGTTAAATGAGTTCATCGTTACAGATGAAATTCACATTTATAATATATATATATATATAATATATATATATATATATATAATATATATATATATATACAAAAATAATTAGAAATACGAAAGTACTGATCAAAATTATAAAAGTGAATTTCATCTGTAACGATGAACTCATTTAACTAGTTATACGTATGTATAGCTGGCGATCAGTACAATCGACGTAATCGATCATATAGCAAAGAAGAATTTCGCCGCCTCAAGCCTGCCGACACTAGCTCAGTGGATTAGCGTCCCGGCTTTAGGGAGATGGTCGCAAGTTCAAATCCCGCGTGTCGATATTTTTCTTTGTTGTTTTTAAGGTTATTTTATGTATTTTTTTCATTTTTTTCATTTCATGCTTTTTCATGGTTCCGAAGTCAACTAGAAATCCTTATAGTTTTGCTGTGTCCGTCCGTCCGTCTGCAGTTCTAGCTCAGAGATTATTCGTACTAGAAAGGTGTAATTTAATCCGAATATACATATTAGTCACCCCGACAAAGTAATAAAATAAATTACTTGAAAAATATTTTTAGGGTACCCCAAAGTGTGGTATCGTGTGATAGGTATTCAAAAAATATTCCGGGTTTGTGTAAACAATTTTTCGATGGAGGGATCCGTTTTGTAAAATATTAAGGTTTAAAGTACTCATTTTTGTTAGAGACAATGCTCCCACTCCCATCTGGCGGCTAAAAAGTGGTTCTGTACGTGTGAAAAAATTAACATTAGTAGTATAATGAATTTAAAAGTAAAATTATTACGGCTGAGTAGGCTTTTATGAGTACAAGCAGAAGTTTACGAGTAATGGTTGACCAACTTATTTATTTATTTATTTATTTTAACTTTATTGTACACCAAAAACATACATTTTCGTACAAAAGGCGAACTTAATGCCTATTGGCATTATCCACCAGTCAACCTTTGGGCCAACAGAATGAAGGTGTGAAGGTGCCATTGAACTTTATATATTTTATTATTATCATCATACACATACATACATATTTAAATATTCATACACATATATAGATAGATACACATACATACATAAGTATATAAAATGTACTTAGAAACGTTTTAAAAGACAATGAATCATTGTCGTTAAAAAGGTTATAATTACATAGTATGATTATAATAGATTAATATTAGAGTACACAATTAAAAACCCTCTTCTTAGTCCGCATTATTGTGATGGCCAAATAAACAAATGTAGGGTAATTTGCGCGGGGCCAGACACGCGTTCGGTCGGTTATTAAAAGTATCTTCACGCCCTTGTCCCCGAAGTGGTAGGCAGAGGTGCAACCATTGCACTCACGATTAACCGATGATACATAGTCCCGCAATGAGGTGGCAAGCCTATCACAAAACGGCCACTTTTTTGGGCAATGTTGTTTTTATTAGAAAACTGAAAAAAATTTTTGAATTACCCGACCCAGGAGTTGAACCTGAACTGACACCGGACCATTAGAGTGGTCTAACGATTTGGCATAATAAATAACAAAATATGGGTTCTATGGAGAGGCAATATTATGTTATATACTAAATACCCAAAATTATTTTCGGTAACACTGGTTTAAAACAGTGGGTAATGCCCACCCATACATTGCACTTATAGTGCAAAAATATAAGTAAAATACAAACATTAGCTTTTAAATTACTCATAAAATAGCTCATAATACTTTGCAACTGATCACCTTCTCCAAAAAATTGTTAATTTATTTTCATAGCCAATGGACAACGATATAAACATTATATAACAACGGTCCCAATATTCTTCCTTAGGGTATAACCCGCTGATGATAGCCAGTAGGATGGGCAATTCGGATAATGTTGAACTTTTGATAAATGCGGCCCCTCTGTCAGTCAACATGTGTATGCCGAATTCCGGAAAGACGGCTCTGTATTTAGCTGTGGAATCTGCTTGCCATGATGCTGAAAGTAAGTATTATTTCTTAATGTACTCTGTTTACATCAACAATGAGGAACAAAGTGAGTCCGACTTGAAATAATTATATAGGTAAGCCAATGATGTAGCCGAAAGTTGAAAGATGTAAAAACTTGAATTTGTAACTTCAAAAGTTACATTTTTTAATTATAAGATTATACATATAATGAAATCGTAGGAAAGTCAAAACTGTACATTGAATATTTTTTTAAAAGAATACTTAGGGCGTGATCTACAATCGATATCGAAGCCAAAAATATAGTTTTTAGAATTTTTGTCTGTTTGTCTGTATGTATGTCCGGGGTAAACTCAAAAAGTACTGCATGGATTTACTTCAAATTTTGCATGAATATTACTAACAGGTCGGGTCAACATATAGACTACATATTATCACGCTATCACCTACAGGGGAGGAGCAGTACGGAGTAAAGAAGTCGCAGGCAACAGCTAGTAAGATTATAAGCAAGCAGATGACTCTTCTGATGGAAAGTTCTTCCAGAAGAAAACGTTGAGACAACCATCACTATAGAAACCAAAAACGTTGCTGTCCTTGTGGGAGTCTAAATGCCACATGCATAAGTTTATCGTCTACCTTACTCCAAAACGGAACATGACAGTGACAAGCACTGAAGCTATTATATCTGACAGGGTTTTTGTTACTGGCCATATATCATAATTACCTGATTTATATTTGACAAATACAATGAGCGGAAATTTCACCTTGTTGATTCTTTTTAAAGGTTTATGACAGTAAATAAGCAAATGGCTCTTCTGATGTAAAGAGACAACATTGGTTATAAGCACACAAAGTTGTTAATGGTGCTTTGCTAGAACTCCTTGCTCCCTTTAAGAAATCTACCATCCTACCAGGCAGTTCATAAAAAGGCTAAGGATTGGGCGTGTCACTGTCGTCGTGACTACTAAGACGATAGATTTCCGCGACATCTGTCTCTTTCTACCAAGAGAACTATCTCTTAAGTCTTACAGTAGCATTCTATGAAATAGAAACAATGAAGATCACTACTTTGAAATAACGAGTTTAAGTTTGCATTAAATGTTGGAAAATTATTATGTTTTTTTTATATCATAAGATAGCAGATGGGTCTCCTGATGGAAAGAGTCAACCGTCGCCTATAGACATCAAAGATGTTAATGATGCGTTGCTACCTTGTGGCGAGGTCTAATGCCACATGTATAAGTTTACCGGCTACCTTACCCTCCAAACCGGAACACGACAGTGGCAAGCCCAGACGCTATTGCGGCAGGAATAGGTAAGGCGGTGGTACCAGACACTGGCGAACATTGCAGAACTCTACCACCTGGTAGCTACGATGTTAGTGGCTCGTATATCTAATCGGTCGCCTTTTACGACCTGTCTGGCAGAGTGGCAGTTGGCCTATTCTGCAAAGGAGCCCGGGACCAACACAGAGAAAAAATGATTTAATTACAAAATAACTCTTTATTTCAGATCGTTCAAACAAATCTAAAATTGGTGATAATTTCAAAAAGACTGTCGAAATTCTTATCGTAAAAGGTGCTGATCCATCAATAGACAACGATTCTGGAAACAACGTCAACACACTACTTACAGATCTACATATGAACGAACTTTCAGTACTTATAGCCAATAAAGTAACATCCTTAAACTTCTTTAAAGGAAAAACTATTGATAACTTTGATTCTTACATGCTTTATAAAGACTCAGATGGCAAAGTTGAAATATTCGAAAGAAAAAATACAAAACCAAAAGCAAATTCATTAAACACTAATAATTGTAATGTTGAAGAAAATGCAGATATAAAAAAGGAAAAAAACAATATTCCAGTAGATACAAATGAATTAAAAACTATAAATGCAACAAAGGTTGTTAAATTAGTTAATACCAATGTTCTGAAAAAGCCAGATATACCAATAGATACAAAAGACACTAAAACTAATAAATTAGAAGATTTAAACATTGAAAATATTAAAATTGAAAATGAATCAAAAGAAACGAATACAAATAATTCAGTTAAACCTAAAATTCTCATGAATATACCTATCAAAACTAATCGATTAACGCAAGTTACTAAAACGTATTTACGTAACCCTAGTACAAGCACTAGTACGCAACCACATTTACTAATACTTTCTAAACCCGAGACAAATAAAAGTTTACTTAAACCGGAATATTTAAAAAATATAGTGCCCAATATAACCACAGATCAGCAAGCTAGTAAAAGAAAACCTAGTTTAACATTAGCAGATACTTCAAAACCCAAAATTCAAAAGCAATAAACTTATTAACAAGTGAATAGTCCGAGGGAAATAACACTGTTTTTTAAATGATTTATGCTTGAAACTTCGTAAGAGGCTTACTTTTGGTGAGTCTCCTAAACTTTGTTTCTATTTATAGATTCGGGTGTTATTTTGCGGAAATCCATAACTCTTAACTTTTCACGGAGTTCTCTCTTTCAGCTCTTTGAAAAAATTCTTACATAAAATATTTTGATAAATTCGCCAAAAGGAAGCTCTCAAGAAGTTTCAAGAATGTATTTATCATTTTACAAAAAATATATGGCCCCATGGTTTAGAATCTTTCACGGTAGTTTTATACAAAAATAACAGTTTAGGAGTTGATGACTATTTTTGGTACACTTAAAATACATAATATAAAAGAACAAATAATATCTAATCGATGTCTTTATAATTTAATATGTCAAAAAGCTAACAGAGGAGAAGGCTAATTATTCAATTTGGCAAACAGGATTTGTGTACTATTTAAAAACCTAGTATCGATTAGTGAAAATGTATCTATGAAATGTGATCTTTTTTCTAATTAAAAAAATGCTTTATGAAAATCTAATATGGGGGAAGAAGACTAAACTAACATCTAAACTTCTACCCATATGCTAGAATATATAAAAAACCTAGTATGCTTGGCGAAAGTCTAAGATGGGATAAAGTTATCTTTAATTAAGATGTTATCTTTATATTTTTTAGTTTGTTTTAGGTCTTCCCAGACTGACAAATTACATAATTTATTTTCGTTCTTATAATAAAACTTCAAATATGCAATTTTACTGTCTTAGAGTATGCATAATTATAGAAACCGTGCAACGCATAATCACAAAATTTTTTTTAAAAATCGGATGTCAATCGACCTAATGGGTTATCTGCTGCTTTTAATGTGATACCAGCTTCCAAAGAGATAATTTATTCGCTTCTTAAAATATGTGTTTTTTGCTTTTGCTAGGGAAAACTTGTGGTCTTTTAAAATCAAGGACTAGATGAGTTTTAAACAATTGAACGATATAGAATAGATTGTTTTTATCTCGACACTTTTGTCGTGTGGCATTAGAAAATTGTGATGTGGTCTATAAACTGTGCGATTTTAAACTTGCAAAGGATTTTTTTTTAGTTTAGTATATTTCTTCTCTCGCCAGTATCATTACTTGCCATGGGAGATTTATTTTCTAAGCTAATCATATTAATTAGAATGTAAATAGAATTTTAAGTGTTTTTAAATCTAAATAAAATCGCACTTGCCCGGTCACCAGAAAAAACGAAGATTATCCAGTTTGATGTTTGATAAAATGATGAGCGTAATAAAGTGTAAAGGTTTCTACCTTTTCAATGATTAATTTGAATTTTTTAGTGCGTCAAAAACCCCTCAAAAACGTAGTACTATGTACTAATATTGGAACTCTACCTTTTCAGTGATTAATTTGAATTTTTTAGTGCGTCATAAACCCCTAAAAAATGTAGAACTATGTACTAATATTGAAACTCTACCTTTTCAATGATTAATTTGAATTTTTTTAGTGCGTCAAAAACCCCTCAAAAATGTAAAACTATGTACTTATATTGGAACTTTGAATTTTTTTAGTGCGTCAAAAATCCCTCAAAAGTGTAGAACTATGTACTAATATTGGAACTCTACCTTTTCAATGATTAATTTAAATTTTTTTAGTGGGTCATAAACTCCCTCAAAAATGTAGAAATATGCATTAATATTGGAACTCTACCTTTTCAATGATTAATTTGAATTTTTTAAGTGCGTCAAAAACCCCTAAAAAATGTAGAACTATGTACTAATATTGGAAACTATTTTAGTGGGGGTTATGATGCATTACAAAAGTTACAAATTATTTATCATTAAGAAATATGTTTCACTTCATTATTATTAACATCTTATTTCCTAAAACCTTTTAAAAATCACCCATTATATTTCACACTTACTACCTCAATGTGCGATTTCGCGGCAGTGTCAAACTTAAATTTTTATGATTTACTAATTAAAATATATTCAAATGGAAAAGCATTTTCAATCACACATCAAATTTACAAAAAAAGGAAAACAATTGTCAATTTACAGATCGCCAAACCGATAGATAATTTTTCTGCTGTTCAAAAACCAATATTTTTGTTTTTAATCTGAATTATAAATAATTATATTGTTTGTATATTGGACTATAAAATATAATTGCGTCGACAGTACGATTAAGATACGCCACTTAGAGGTTATTAGAAATGATTGCACAGTGGGGAATTTTCGATTATGCTAACATTTTACGTGGGGAGTCGATTTTAAAACAATTTAAACATTATCATAAAGATATTTCAGTGCGACATTACAGTTCTGAAATATCGCTTATTATATTTATTTTTGACTGCCCCGTGGTGTAGTTATTATTGGGCTTAGATCATGCAGTTCAGAGTCCGATCCTCGAGTTCGGCGAAAATGTTATTAGATTTTTCGAAAATTAAAATCTATAACATCCCCGTGTCTCAGAAGTGCACGTAAAGCCGATGGTTCCGGCTATCGCTAGAAATAGGCAATGATCGTTATCAGTATTATGTTGCAGTAGTTGTGAAAATAAAGACATGTGTATGACGAATAAAATGATTTAATGCTGCAATTATAGAAGCATTTTATTTTTATTCTAAACTTTTTTATTCTAGTAACTTCTACTAGCTTCTGAAGTGAGAACGAACGATTATTTGCCTCTAAAGTGAAAAATATATCTGAATCGCATTGCCTTAAAAAAATCTCAGAAATATAATGTGATTGTAGGAATTTTGGAAAAATTCCAAACTGTCTTTAATTTGTCCAGTATTGGCTGCGACTCGCTACACTGTTCAATGTAATTTTCGTGTTATTAAACTCTCGAGTTGATATTAATGTTATAAATATGATTTATGTATAAATTTGGTATAACCTTTTTTTTATTTCTATTCTAATGTACTAAGGTATAAAAAAGAAACTTGTATGTATAGCTAATACATATTAGAAAAATATAATATTATTCCATTTCATCCTATTTTACAAAAGTTCTTTCGCCAACATCGATAAATCGATAGGTGATTCCTTCATGGATTATATAATTATATTATCTATACAAGCTGTTGATTTGCATCCTGGCCAAATTTCAACAGGTTGACATGTAATACATAAATAATCTATTGAAAGTACATTAGTCGGCAATAACTAATGAGCGCCGGTTTTTGTTGTTGAAATTTAACAGTGTTTAAGAATTGATTCCTTACTTCAGTACAAATAAAACAGAATCACCCGACCGACTACGCACACAGCGACAACAGCTGTGTGCGTGAATGTCGATACGATCTTACGAGACAAATTCATACGTAGACGAATTGTCAAAATAAGTGTAATTATTGTTTGCGTTAGTTGTGTGATAGCGCGGTTATAGGGCTAGTAACAGATGTGCGGAATTAAACTATGGCCGGTACACACGAATTTCCATAAATAAGAAAATAAATAAAAAACCTACCTACCTATGTTATTGTTGATTTTGCTCGAGAATCATTAGCATAATTACGTCCTTGAATTTGGCCAGGAATCTAATCAACAGTTTGTATACATACACATTTTGTTGTCTCAAAACATTCGGCCTTAAAAAAAATTATAAAGTTTTAACTGCGTACAGAAAATGAAGTATTTCATTTTTTGTATTGTATATTATGTAATTTACATGTATTTTTGGGATTAACAGTTTACCTTTAGGTATTGTTATTTGTAATTATACTTCTAGGTACCAGAAAGATGCATTCATGTAATGTTTTTGTGTAAAATAATTCCATGAAATACGTTTGATACGTTGTAACTAGTGTTGCCGAAAGATTGTGGATTATCGATAGGATATCGATATTCTATCGATAGTAGTCCGATAGTAGTACTATCGATATTATAATCGATAATATCGATTAAAGCGATAGTATCGATACTATCGATTGTTCAAAAAGATACAATACTATTGGAAAAATAAAATAATATTAATACTATCGATAGTATCGTATCTCTCAGTTAGAAAAGTATCGATCCCATCGATAGTATCGATACTATTGAATTTCTAGGAAACGATAGTATCGACAGTATCGGTACTATTGATACTATCGTAAATTAGCATACAATCAATAGTTCAAAACAATCGATGGTATCGATACTGTAAATTCTGTCGCTAATATTGTTTCCTAGACATTCAATAGTATCGATACTATCGATGGTATTGATTGTTTTTTTAATTAGGAAACACGATACTATAGATAGTATCAATAGTATTGCACTTAGCAGATTGTATTGTATTCTTCTAAATTATCGATTGAATCGATAGTATCTATAAAATCGATACAATCGATGGTTGTATCGATGGTATAGGCTTTTTTAGATTAAAACTATCGATGGCGGAACAATCGATAGTTTGGCAACACTAGTTGTAACTACTTACGAAATAAAATGGTTTACGAAACATTGTTTAAAGTGGTGTTCATATAGATATTGATCAACACGTGGAATTCAAAGCGGGTATTAGTCGTATATATTAGTTCTTAATTTTATTTTTATCTTATTAGTAGGGATGCGTCGCACGATATCACTTCAACCGATACGATATCGATACCGATACGGACAGTGAAATAAAAAGTTGTGGATTTAGGAACATGCAAAATCACTCGAAATGTTTTTGTTGAAATTGATAACAGATCAGAAATTAAATCCAATCAATAAATTTGATTAGCAGTGAGATTTTTATTCAGTGAAACACGATTTTGTAAGTTTCTTTGGACGAGACTTGCTATTAATCTTTCAGATTAATGTTGTAGTGGTAAGGCAATTCGGATATAGATCACGAGGTTTTGGATTAGATTCCCGGCAGTTGGCTCTTTGATCGTCCAGCATTGCACATAAATATAAAAAATGTAACTGCTGCGCTTCCATCCTTATAAGGAATCTCGTGTGGCAAAAATTGAATGCTATATGCATAAGTCTACCGACTACTTTACCCTTTAAATTGATAGATGATGACAAACACTAAAGCTTTTACGTTAAAGAAGAAAAAAAAGCGATAATAATAGTCAATTGTCTTTTAGTAACTGCCTGACAGGGTGACAGGTGGTCTATAATTCTTTTATGAGATATTTCTTTATTTTGTGCCTTTAATATTTTCATAAATGCATAGAAGTTTACGAAGTCATGTAAACAGCCTTCCCTTCATAAATTTCTTCTTAAACTGTGAGCAATTAATTAAATTGAAGGACAAATCTGTGCTGATGGCAGCTGGCCTATATCAAACCACTTTAATATTTTAATTAATTTTAACCTCCTATCCCTAGAAATGTTAACGCTTATACCTCGTTGAAAATGAGGGGTTGAAATTTTTAATCTATTATTCAGTAAAAATCTCATAATATACTGACTGAATTTGATAATTCTTTTATGTCTTTTTTTTCAAAATTGGGAATGGAACATAATTGCGTTAGTAAATGAAAAAATCTTCTCTTCTCGGATATCTATCTCCCTAGTCCAAAATGTATCGATGTATACGGTAAATGAATATCTCCAATATATTATATCGATATCGGAAACATCCCTAGATACATTATTATTGGGTCACGACAAACAAATTTTAGATTGAAATAAACTAAACCAACAAATGATTGTATAAAATGAAGAAATGCAACCGGACATAGATGATTTGGTTTAAGATCAAATTATAATGCCTTAAGTTCACATGAAGCGAGTTCTGGAAAATTATCAAATATGTGTGTGATTTGGTGTTTATTTGGATATGACCAAAGTCACATTTACGTTCATTGAGCTTACCAATGAATATGCCTTACCGTGTGTATATGCGGTAATGGAATACGATAGTACCATTCTATAATGCATATTGTCTTTATCTGATTTATGGATTTGTAATTACTTCACTAGCTTCTTTTTTATTCGATTTGCGGAAAAAGTGAAATATCACATTTAAGTAAACTTTTTTGTATAGAAAAGTGTGAAAATTATAAGCTGTGTAGTTAAAAACAGCGCTATTTTTAACATTATTTAACTTTCATTTAAAGATCTATTTTCATTGACAGCAACTATGATATAGCTTAGAAAAGTTATCACTTGTTAGACAACTTGTTTCCTTTTTTCCGCTTTCACAGTGCGTACATTTGCCACGGACTTGGTAATTATGTCCGCTAATAAAGTAAATAATTTAATTAGGAATACATAATATATGTAATTGAAAATCTAAGCTATTGTTTAAATGCTTGCATAATCACCCCGTCTCTGCTGAGCGTCGCACGGGGAAACAAAACTTGACTTTCATAGACAAATAATAATTTTTTTTCCAAATGTTGACTTTCATACCGCGGTTATTAATAGAGCTCTTAATTACTTTAGCATATTCACCTAGCGCTGCAGATAGAGGTAACGCTTGGATCCAATCCCAGACAGAGTATAGACAGATGTTTGTATTTGCGGTTCTGAGTTTTATTAAATATATTTTCAATATTCTTGATTGAATGCAATTAAATTGCTTACTAGCTTCTTTTTTATTCGATTTGCGAAAAAAGTAAAATGTCACATTTAAGTAAACTTTTTTGTATAGAAAAGTGTGAAAATTATAAGCTGTGTAGTTAAAAACAGTCAGCGCTATTTTTCACGCTATTTTTAACATTATTTAACTTTCATTTAAAGATCTATTTTTAAGTTTTAAATTTAAAATAACAAATTAAATTAAGTTAGACCACTTGATGTAATTTATCCAATTATATTATTTAATTTATATTTAAAATTTGAAAATTAAATACATAGCTGGAAATAATACGATAAAACAGTGTAAACAGACTCAAAAAATGTTAAAAAAAATTGTACGGAGTTGACAAAATATTTAAAATAACTTACTTTGCCACAGTCGACCCTAATTCTCTTTTAGGAGGTGTTTGTTCAATCAATTTGATTTTATTTCGCGATATTTTGCTTGTCATTACTCGAAAAGCCAAAGCTTATACTACTTTTTTTAACAAAAGTCAACTTTGAGATTTTTTTATATCTACGAGAATCAACTTTCGTTCCACTGTGCGTCGTCTTAATTGATATTAAGGTATTGCCATCTTCTTTCCATACAGTGAATAGAAAGAGACAGGAAATATTTAAAGCCCGGATTTTTTTAATAGTAGTGTCCCGGAATCTTGTGAGTACGTTAACATTTCATTGCCGCGATCCTGATAATTGCAAACAATAATCATTAAAATTTGGCAATGCAAACCAATTACACCAGTCAATGAAATTAACGGTGAAACTCGGTGAACCTGAGCGCTTAGTGACGGTTTACTCAGCCTCCCTCGCCAGGGAACCAGTATTATGATTTTTATAATTTCGTTTTTATTATGTTGAAGCGAGTGATAAATTTAAACTATGCGCAGCAGAGTCGGGTCAAAAGTTTTTTTTATTTTATAAAAATATATTATTTTATTTAGTTTAATTTAAAAATATTTAATGATAAATATAAAGTATTTTTGCACAATTAAAATTATTACATAATAACTATACACCAATTCAAATAATGCAATAAAAATGTTTACAAAACAGTTGGTCATGGAGTAAATAAATAAACTTATTCTATAATAAGAATTTAATTTTGGGTAAAAATAGAGTTGTATTTTTTTTAATTTTTAGTGTCTAATACTGCATTAGAAGTAAATTTAATTTTAAATTATTTTGATAAAGTCTAGGAAAGCCTGAGTGTCTGCTCTCTGTACACAACTATACCATGGGTGCGTTTGGCCGAATTAACTTAGTAATTTTAGAATAAAAAAATTGAACATAGACACACTAAGTCTAGCTACAAGTCCTGATGATGCGTCAATACGTGAAACCGGTAGACTTTTAAAAAGTGTTTTGTAATTAAAATCAAAATGCAGATTCACCAACAGTATAGAACACTGTGTTCAACAAAACTCTAATCTCAAATATCTGACTTAGATAGTTAAGATTCTGAGCTAAGATTTCTGCCGTGACACTTTATAAGATACTTATAAACTTTCCAATGACGTCATTTTCCTTAGCATATCACGGCTCAATTGTATAATTTTAACGCATTTCTATAGGTTTTGACAAATAGAAGGTGAGTCCTGGACGAAACGTGCTGCGCTGTCACTCAGAATAAAATTTTGTTTACTTGATTATCTAAGTCATAATTCTTAGATTAGAGTTTCGTTGAACACACTAAGTTTTAAAACCTATAGAAGTGTCAAAATTTCACAATGATACCGTGACGTATGAAATAAAATGGCATTGGAAAGTTTATCTGTATCTATAGTGTTCCGGCCAAAAACTTAGAATTCTGAGATGAAACTTAGATAATTAAGATGTTATTCGGCCGAACACGCCCAAGAATGAATGAGCTTTTTGCAATGTGTTTGTAATAATTTTTTTGAATGTTGATTGTAAGCCCGACTAGTGTTTAAACTTATAAATTAACTTTTTGCAATGTGTTTGTAATAATTTTTTTTGAATGTTGATTGTAAGCCCGACTAGTGTTTAAACTTAGAAATTAATTATAAATATACGATTCGACTATATTTTTTTGTTTTTTATTACATCCATACTATAAATACGAAAGTCTGCCTGACTGTCTGTAATGCTTTCACGGATAAATCACTGAAACGATTTTGACGGAATTAAGCATGGAGATAGTTGAAAACCTGGACTCTAACATTGGCTAATTTTATTTTCAAAAATCAACCCCTATGAGAATGAAATAGGGGATTAGTTTGTATGAAAATCTACATAGACGAAATATTAATCTAATACATAAATTCATGTAAGTCCTAAATCACGCAAGGTGGACTTCGGTTAGCGATAGTATACAGGTTGACTGGTACACGACTATACATATTATAGGAGGTTGTTCACTCTTAAGTAATCGCTTCTGAGTGCTAAGTGTGAGTTTTTCTTTTCGCATTCGATCGTGAGTGCGTTTCGAGTTTACTAGGAATTTGTATGTGATTTGTACAGCGCCACCTAGTGGTAAACTGGTTTCTCACGTTTACCACTAGGTGGCGCTGTACAAATCACATACAAATTCCTAGTAAACTCGAAACGCGCTCACGATCGAATGCGGAAAGAAAAACTCACACTTAGCACTATAAAAAATAGATATATACTAGATACAATATAAAAAAATAGATACTTACATTTTAACATAATTATCCATTAAAATTCCCTCCGTGTTGGATCCGGACTCCTTTGAAGAATAGACCAACTGCCGTTCTGCCGGGCAGGTCGTAAAAGGCGACCGATTGGCTACGCGAGTCACTACCGGCGTAGCTACTAGGTGGTAGAGTTCTGCATTGTCTCACCCGGGTCTGGTACCACCGCCTTACCTATTCCTGCATACAATAGCGTCAGTGCTTGTCGCTGTCGTGTTCCGGTTAAGAGGGTAAGGTAGCCGGTAAACTAATGCACGTGGGCTTTGACCTCGCCACAAGATAGCAACGCACCATTAACATCTTTGGTGTCTATAGGCGATGGTTGACTCTTTCCATCAGGAGACCCATCTGCTTGTTTGCCATCTTACCTTATCTTAATTTTCCTAACTCTTAAGATCAATAGTACGTAGCAATCGCTCGCTACACTCATTCCGTTGAGATTTATAATGTAGATAGGCAGCGCTAGTGTGGTGACCATATTTTCGGAATGCTACATTAATTCCCTTAAGATTTTCTATGTAGTTTAGCAATATTTATTGTCTCTTCAATATATCATGGTAAAAACAGCATTGCCGGGGATTGGTGAAGTGCCGGGTTGGCGATAGGTTACCACAGACCACACAAATACTAATAGACACGGAGGTGGGCGTAAAATACGTCGCTGCTCATATGAGCAAATGTATGTAAATGTCAAACGGTTGTATATTGTATCGTAAAAAAATAGAAATATGCCATATTGTGTCGAATAAATTGTTAAGGCTTGAGAAATATGTCTAGAGATAATTTATTTCATCGGTAAGTATTATAGCTTATATCTCTGATACTTACTGACGCTATTGCGATAGGAATAGATAAGGCGGTGCTACTAGACCCGGGCGAGACAATGCAGAACTCTACCACCTAGTAGCCACGATGGTAGTGACTTGCATAGCTAATCGGTCGCCTTTTACGACTTGCCTGGCAGAAAAGCAGTTGGCTTATTTAAAGTCATATCTTTCTTCTCTCTCATGTAACGAAATGAAAATGTATCATGCCTAAACGTTACGTTACTTTCAATTGCCTTTCACTTATCGATTTTATAATTATCTGACAAGCCCACAAATAGTATAAAACATATTAACTTTGCCATACATCGATGTATGACTGTGAGGCCTGGACATTAACCCTCAAAGAGGAAGAGAAATTGCTAGTGGCAGAAAGAAAAATAATGCGTAAGATTCTGAGTCCAACCGTGAGGCAGGATGGAAGTTGGAGGTTTTAAGAAAAAAACCTCGAAATTGAAGAGCTAGTTGCGGAGTCGAATATAATTGGGGAGACTAAAGCCCATAGATTTCGCTGGTTAGGCCACGTGGAGAGAGTCTATGTTGGAGTCCCGAATGGCGGGCGAGCCGCGGGCAGGACGCGGCGCACTCGGCTCTGCGCGCACTGCACGCGCCGCACTGGCGGGAGCTGGGACAACACAGGTACACTCGGCTCTGCGCGCACTGCACGCGCCGCACTGGCGGGAGCTGGGACAACACAGGTACACTCCGCTCTGCGCGCACTGCACGCGCCGCACTGGCGGGAGCTGGGACAACACAGGTACACTCGGCTCTGCGCGCACTGCACGCGCCGCACTGGCGGGAGCTGGGACAACACAGGTACACTCGGCTCTGCGCGCACTGCACGCGTCGCACTGGCGGGAGCTGGGACAACACAGGTACACTCCGCTCTGCGCGCACTGCACGCGCCGCACTGGCGGGAGCTGGGACAACACAGGTACACTCCGCTCTGCGCGCACTGCACGCGCCGCACTGGCGGGAGCTGGGACAACACAGGTACACTCCGCTCTGCGCGCACTGCACGCGCCGCACTGGCGGGAGCTGGGACAACACAGGTACACTCCGCTCTGCGCGCACTGCACGCGCCGCACTGGCGGGAGCTGGGACAACACAGGTACACTCGGCTCTGCGCGCACTGCACGCGCCGCACTGGCGGGAGCTGGGACAACACAGGTACACTCGGCTCTGCGCGCACTGCACGCGTCGCACTGGCGGGAGCTGGGACAACACAGGTACACTCCGCTCTGCGCGCACTGCACGCGCCGCACTGGCGGGAGCTGGGACAACACAGGTACACTCCGCTCTGCGCGCACTGCACGCGCCGCACTGGCGGGAGCTGGGACAACACAGGTACACTCCGCTCTGCGCGCACTGCACGCGCCGCACTGGCGGGAGCTGGGACAACACAGGTACACTCCGCTCTGCGCGCACTGCACGCGCCGCACTGGCGGGAGCTGGGACAACACAGGTACACTCGGCTCTGCGCGCACTGCACGCACCGCACTGGCGGGAGCTGGGACAACACAGGTACACTCGGCTCTGCGCGCACTGCACGCGTCGCACTGGCGGGAGCTGGGACAACACAGGTACACTCCGCTCTGCGCGCACTGCACGCGCCGCACTGGCGGGAGCTGGGACAACACAGGTACACTCCGCTCTGCGCGCACTGCACGCGCCGCACTGGCGGGAGCTGGGACAACACAGGTACACTCCGCTCTGCGCGCACTGCACGCGCCGCACTGGCGGGAGCTGGGACAACACAGGTACACTCGGCTCTGCGCGCACTGCACGCGCCGCACTGGCGGGAGCTGGGACAACACAGGTACACTCGGCTCTGCGCGCACTGCACGCGTCGCACTGGCGGGAGCTGGGACAACACAGGTACACTCCGCTCTGCGCGCACTGCACGCGCCGCACTGGCGGGAGCTGGGACAACACAGGTACACTCCGCTCTGCGCGCACTGCACGCGCCGCACTGGCGGGAGCTGGGACAACACAGGTACACTCCGCTCTGCGCGCACTGCACGCGCCGCACTGGCGGGAGCTGGGACAACACAGGTACACTCGGCTCTGCGCGCACTGCACGCGCCGCACTGGCGGGAGCTGGGACAACACAGGTACACTCGGCTCTGCGCGCACTGCACGCGTCGCACTGGCGGGAGCTGGGACAACACAGGTACACTCCGCTCTGCGCGCACTGCACGCGCCGCACTGGCGGGAGCTGGGACAACACAGGTACACTCCGCTCTGCGCGCACTGCACGCGCCGCACTGGCGGGAGCTGGGACAACACAGGTACACTCCGCTCTGCGCGCACTGCACGCGCCGCACTGGCGGGAGCTGGGACAACACAGGTACACTCGGCTCTGCGCGCACTGCACGCGTCGCACTGGCGGGAGCTGGGACAACACAGGTACACTCCGCTCTGCGCGCACTGCACGCGCCGCACTGGCGGGAGCTGGGACAACACAGGTACACTCCGCTCTGCGCGCACTGCACGCGCCGCACTGGCGGGAGCTGGGACAACACAGGTACACTCGGCTCTGCGCGCACTACACGCGTCGCACTGGCGGGAGCTGGGACAACACAGGTACACTCCGCTCTGCGCGCACTGCACGCGCCGCACTGGCGGGAGCTGGGACAACACAGGTACACTCGGCTCTGCGCGCACTGCACGCGTCGCACTGGCGGGAGCTGGGACAACACAGGTACACTCCGCTCTGCGCGCACTGCACGCGCCGCACTGGCGGGAGCTGGGACAACACAGGTACACTCCGCTCTGCGCGCACTGCACGCGTCGCACTGGCGGGAGCTGGGACAACACAGGTACACTCCGCTCTGCGCGCACTGCACGCGCCGCACTGGCGGGAGCTGGGACAACACAGGTACACTCCGCTCTGCGCGCACTGCACGCGTCGCACTGGCGGGAGCTGGGACAACACAGGTACACTCCGCTCTGCGCGCACTGCACGCGCCGCACTGGCGGGAGCTGGGACAACACAGGTACACTCCGCTCTGCGCGCACTGCACGCGCCGCACTGGCGGGAGCTGGGACAACACCGGGACTACTGACGATCTCTTGTTTCGGAGGCTAACACACTTCGGGTCGCTGCACCAGCGGAGTATTTTTTTTATATCATAAGATAGCAAACAAGCAGATGGGTCTCCTGGTGGAAAGAGTCAACCATCGCCTATAGACACCAAAGATGTTAATGGTGCGTTACTATCTTGTGGCGAGATCTAATACCACATGCATAAGTTTACCGGCTACCTTACCCTCCAAACCGGAACACGATAATGACAAGCACTGACGCTATTGCGGCAAGAATAGGTAAGGCGGTGGTACCAGACCCGGGCGAGACAATGCAGAACTCTACCACCTCGTAGCCACGTTGGTAATGACTCGATAGCCAATCGGTCGCCTTTAACGACCTGCCTGGCAGAACGGCAGTTGGTATATTCTTCAAAGGAGGCTGGGACCAACACGGCGGAAAGTAAAAAGTAAGTATATTAACTTTGAAACTACCACATATCCAAATGCCAATTTGGAGAGTGCTGTTGAATGTGCAGTAGACGAGCTGGGCACATCGTGCCCTTGGCATCTTCTGCGACTGCCTGGCCATGAAGAAGTTCTTTGCGTGCTGCATTTGTATAATGTTACCATAGTAGCTGGCATACAATAGCGTCAAGAACTATCGAGATCATGAAGGCCAGGACGAAGAAAAAAAAGTGTTCAAGTCTAATGAATGAGAGAAATAAAAATATATTAATATAACTTACACCTTTATTTATTTATTTACATTAAACACAATTTATTAACATCCACATGTACAGTGATAAAATTAAGTCCCCGAATTTGAGCAAATTGTTTTATTATGGCAACACTGATAACATGCCTAAACAAAATACCTAATCAGTCAGAGTAGTCGAACAGGTAATGAGTACAATTTTTTCAAGAATAATTTTGGATAGAAAATATATATTTTTTCAACAATTACAAAATATTTTATTTCATATTAACTAAAAAAATTAGTAACGTCATCCATACTACTGACACTAGAATGCGTCATATCAGTGTCAATAAATCTAACTTATTACTGTCTGTCAGATTTATTTATTTTTTCTGTTCAATTAAATTTTACATCCAAAATTTTTCATTTTGAATAATTCTGCTCATCCTAAAGTTAAGTTAGCATTTGTATAGTTCCGCAATTAGAAGTTTTTGAATAATTGAAAGTTGAATATCATTTGTCAGTGTCGCCATAAACGATTAACATTACAAACATTCAATGAAACACGAAAATCTTACAGATAGTAACGCCACACTATGCTGATACGCCAAAACTGACGATAATAAGGACTATTATTATTACTATCATCACAAAGAACATTTAATATAAAATTAAACCAAGTCAGATTAAAATCAAAATAAAAACCTTTTAAATTTCAGAAGAAACTCAAATCTTTTGTTAAGATTTGTCATTAATATTCGTTGAGTTTATTATTTAATAAACAAGAAAAATAACCACTTTTATATGTAAATCATTAAAATAAAATGTAACGAAAATATACCCAATCAAATTATTTTTCTCGTTAAGTCGTTATATATTAATTTTTATTTCAAATAAAAATAAATTATTTTCTTGTTACAATGTTTTTATTATTAAATAAATTCTCACAAAAACGTTAAATGAAAAATAAATAAGTTATAAAAAATGCTGTAAATAAGCAAGTTAAAAAAATATTTAATACTTTCTCATCAGTCATTAACTAATATAGAAAACTTATTTCAGCAAATACTTTTATACTTAAAAAAATGGACAATAGAATTATATTGTCGAAAAAACATTCCAATTTTAACAAATCGTACATCGATGTTAATTTAATCAAGTTAAAGCTTTAAAAAATGGAGCATTTTATTTTGTATATAGATGAAATTTTGCTATCGTTCAATTATATTACTGTAACTAGATTAAACAACAAAAACTAATAAATAATAATAAAAAATGGCTGTCTAATTTCAAATTAATTTATTGCAAAAATCGAAACAAAACTAACTGTAATTGCGATTTATATTTGTCCTTTTTTATTGTTACTGTATTAAAAGTCGGTGTTTATCTATTCAATAAATGAAAGTCATTTCAAGAGTCAACTCTAAATTTTATAGTGGAATATTAAAAAGGAGGAATAACTTGTCAAAACCAAATTATTTGAGATTCATATATCAGTCATTTCTTAAAATTTCCGCATAATGTGGCGCATCACTAAGCTTGTCAGTCAAAATTGAAGATCTGTATTTTCAAATAAAAGCACCATTAAAAACAATACTCTAACTTTTTTCATATAAAATTTTATATAAAAGAATAATAATATATTTTGTTACAAAATTCTTAATCAATTTATAAAAGAAAGAGAATCAATATTATTTACTTTTACAATTATCGTGATAATATAGAACTATCGATAACATCCGTCAGAGGAGTTATAGTTACGGTTTGTCTTGACTTTACGTTTATTTTTAATTCGATATATAAATGCTTTAAAATTTTAACAGTACAATGATAGCAATTATTTTTTAACTTCCCGCTACGTAGTACGTAGTGTACGTAGATAGAAAGTTACTGAATTTGCCCCGATTTTCGAAAATCGAGTTTTTTTAATAATAATAACATTACATTAAAAATTAAAAGCCGCCAAGTGCAAAGGTTTCCGTGACACCAAGCCGTAAATTACAAAATATATACTTATAAAGCTAATGAACGGATTTTGGACGGACTAATACAATGAATTTACTAAATGACATTAAATTAAGGAATCCGATATAAAATCACGATAATTATTACGATATTAATTAATGAGATAGTTTTGACCTCTTTATAGTTAAATAATCCTTAAATATTATGGATATGTGATGTAAAACAGGTAACACTTAGAAGTAAGGAAAGTTAAATGACTAAAAATAAACCTAATAGATTGCTCACATGATTTGGATACATTCAGCTACACACAAATTTGTTCTAATTTTATAATTTGAACTATATTTGGCTGGTTGAATGTTACTCCGTTCCTGTATCCATTTTCATGTGAAGTCAATCTATAACCCTTTCCTCGATAGATTTAGAACTAAACGGTAAGTTTATCAGTACACCTAAGGACGGATCCACTCAGACTAGCGGCTATCGGTAATCTTTAAATAATCCAAATTTTAAAATGGCAACCTGAAGCCCTGAAGAGTTATATGTACAGAAAATGAAAAATTATACTAAAATTTGTTCGAAGAGAAATAATAAGTTTTATCTTATAAACCAGGAGCCTGTATACTTTATGTAGATATTTCAGGTGATTTTTTTTTAGCTAAAGTTTTGGCGGTTATAATAAAAGACTATGATAATTGCATTCATGGAATAAAAACCCATAAAATATTAAATATCGATTAGTACACAGTTTTTTATTTATTGTATCGGGTTGCATGCACAAGTCAGTAAAAGTTATGAAAAACAATGTTTTAAAATAAATAAACGAAAATTATTTCGCCATCAGTAATTGTTATTTAAACTATCCAAGAAAGTTAGGTATTTCAAAATTTTATAAAGTCAAATGTCACTTTGAATTTACCTAAAATATTCTATGATCAATTTCTCCGACGAAAGAATAAAAAAATGAAATAGACGAGTAGGTTTTTACGTTATACGATATCATACTAAAAGGACTACGTAAGGACAACAAAATTTACATAGAATATCTGCATAAATATTTGGCTCTCTGGCTGGCTGTTATACATTATCACATTTATGGAACTCAAAGAATCCCCTAAAAATGTATAAAAACGTAAGAACTAATTTAAACTTAAAAGGTGGTACCTACGAGTAAAAATGCTAATATACGTCAATTGTTCCCTCTAATAATGTCAATTTCTTATCCATTTACTGCCAGTTTTCCATCAGAACAGGCATATTCTAGTTATTTTGATGTGATTACGCATAAATATTATTTCATTGTTTAATACCTAGTTCATAAAAAAGAGGACACGTTGTGTGTCAATATTTAAGATTTATACCTCTAAAATTTACATTTAACGTAAATAGTACATATTTACTTAAACTTACTTGTTAGATACTCTTTAAAATATCCGTTTGAGTCAATTTGTAAAATTATAGCTAAGAAGTCAATGTCAATAATGTTTACAATCTAATTTCTATAAGTCAGTGTTATTAAATAATATTGTCCATATTTTGTTGGCAAACAATACGGCCTTAATTTAAGTTCAAACTCAAATAAAAGTTTTAACTCTCCGACTATAAATCAAAACTTGAATCAAATTTGCCATATTTTTAATGGTGTCCACAAATTATACGTAATCAAATCAAAAGTGCTAGAAATTTCATTAAACGCTGAAGCTTTGATCAATAAGATTATTTGATCGTAGCTAGATAGTCCACCACTCTTTAATTTAAAATTACCCTAATTAAACGTCAAAAATATTGCCATACACAAATATTACAAAAAGCATACCAACGAACATAACATTGACGTTGCCACGCTTTGTCTTAATGGTATTTGCTTAACGATGACAGAAAAATAGCCCCAACATACGAGTATTAGATATATAGTTTTCAAAAAACTATTTCCCAATCTTACAATTTTTAGGACATTTTAGAGAAATTTGCACATAAATTGTCAAAGTTATTTGTTTTTTATACATTTTTACGTTATTTATCAATATTTTTAAAATAATAATTTCTCAGATTTTTATATTTAGATTTCTGAATTTTTCCCTTTTTATATTTAGAATATCTTTCTGATTTTTTTATTAAAACCATTTATTTTTGTCATATTGTCCAGCAATTTCTTGATCTATTTTTTATCACAATAAATTTACATTAAACCCAAGCAGCAAATCGTTTTATATCCATCTATTTTTACTTTATATTTTTTGCATATTTTTTTAAGAAATCTATATTTACGAACGACGAATACGTCGAAGACGAATGATTTTTTATTAGTAAGTTTTCATTTACTAATAAAAAAACATTCACACTAACACATAATGGAGGGTTGACGATTAAAACACAGTTCTTCTAAACTTAAACATGTCATCATATTTATTACTGCTTAGTGCAAAGTAAAGCAATTTCCCTATTTCCATTATTCCATATTTTCCCTTTAATTTCGGGAGATGACTCTCGAAATCTGGCAAGGGCTATATTTCCCATCGTTGTCGTAAAGCTAGTGGCGACATCTAAGAAACATAGACATATATTAAGAGAGTACCGATTATCTCCTATTGTTCAGTTCATATCCGTTTTCTTTGCTGGGTGTTTTGGCTGGTGGTGGTTTTGCTACCGCGTGGCCCTCCAGTCTTAACGTGCTTTGGCGATGAGAGGATCTGAAAAAGAATAGTTTTAAATAATATATTATAGTTTAAATGATCTTATTTTGAACCGACGAAAAAACTGAGGTTATCAGTTTGATAATAATTGTAATATAATGTAATTTTGTTGTAATTGGAAAATATTTGAATATGATGATGAGCTGAATTTCGAAAATGTATATTCATTCATCATTCTTCTAGCCCGGTCATACACGGAGAATATGCACCAAATTCATACTGATATTATTGTGACGACGTTCTGGCGAACAATAACAGTTTCGAGAACGATGATGCAATCGCTGGACCAGATGTCATCAGCAATGGAAAATTCTCACAGCGCAAGCACCATTATAGCTCTCCGTGCTCGATTATAGTGTCCGACGTCGTATCGTATCGAGCGGCCATATAAGGTGATTATTCTCCACGCATTATTCTTCAAAGACTCCAACGGTCGTACGGCCCGGTCACTTTCAGATCGCAGACTTTGGAGGCTCAAGTTCCCCTCGCCTCCTGTCTCTGGGGAGTTCTGCGGCGCGGCGTAACCCAGTCGTCGTTATCTCTCCAGACACAGATAGGGCAGATCCCCGGCTTTCGGGAGTCTTGCGGTCTGGCAAAACCCCGGCTGTCGTTGGCTCTCCGGAAGCTGAGGACAAGTCCTCTCACCCCCTGCCTCTAGGGAGTCCTGCGGCGCGGCGTGACTCAGTCGTCATTAGCTCTCCAGATCCAGATAGGGTGGTTCCCCCATTTACGGGATCTTGCGGCCCGGCGAGACCCCGGCTGTCGTTAGCTCTCCGGGAGCGGAGGACTCTCTCCTCCCCGTAACATTCCTTCCCCGCATCTCGTGCGACGGTGCAGCGGGGTTGTGGGTAGACAATCGAAGGGTCGTGTACCAGTCATACCGTCCCCCTCTCTCCCTTTCTCCCTCGCTCATGCGTATGATCCCGTGGCCCCGGGCCTCGTCATGCGTAGATTAATTATAGGTAGCAGACATAGTGAAATTATAGATAGGAAAGGTATTGTATTAATTTGATTGTATTGTGTGATTAGAGATAATAGATAAGTGTGTTGTGCAATCGGTCATTTTCCTGGTCTTCCCATAGATGTAAGAGCCCATAAACATGGGTGTACCGAGGGGTGGAGGGGAGGGCTGGGAGGGGCAGCCCCCCCACCCCTGGAATTTGTTAACCCCTCTACTGTTGTCAGGTGCTGGACACCTGGATACGCCCATGTCCATAAACGTAGGTTTAGGTTCACTTAATGTCC